>JAWZYV010002077.1:0-600000 GCA_038373885.1 Cheiracanthium punctorium
ATTTTTTTGTGTGTGTGTCTTGGCAAATTATAATCTGACCGATTATATTTTTCTGACGATATTTTTTATTTTATTTTATTTTAGATTTTAAAAGAAAGTGGTTAATTTTCTTCATGAGTGCTTGACTTTATAAAAAAAATATAATAGCGCATATATTTACGTTCTCTTTCGGAGATTTTTATAATTTATTATTATTATTAACTGAAACTTCCAGGGGTACACTTCACAACAATTCTTTTCGAAATTGAGATACGGTGCCATCTTTTAGCTTTCAATAAGTACTATCACCACATGAATTATTATGGCAGTAGAATCATTTTAAAGCCGTAGAAACAAGCGATAAAGTTTCGGTATGCCACTTTACTGCGCGCCTTCAAATTGGTTTTTCTCAAAAGAACATTTTTGTTGTAAAGTGGTTCTACCTATAAACATTTCAATTGCATTTTTCTCACTTTATTGTGATTTAAAATATTAATATTGCATAAATTAACAATTCGATTAATATTTTTACCACAAAACATGTTGGCCAGAAACACTAGACTTTTTGAGATAACGAGTTGAAATTAAAGGGAATCTGTTTGTAAATGGAAATGTAGATTATACGGCCAATTATCTACGCTAGGGATCTAGGCCGGGGGTGGATTTGCCCTCCGAAGGGGACTTTCTAAGAGGTCCTAACCCGTATTTATGCAAAGTTTCGGAAAATTCCGAACGGTTAGGTCGGCGGACGAACATGCAACTTCCGTCTCTCAGATGCCACTGGTGGGGCGGGATTCAATTTGTAAAGGAAAACACATTTATTGGAGCTATCAAGAATTTCGATGTTCGAGATATCGAAGTTAGATTGTAATTAAATTTACATATGTCTCTTAATTTTATAAAAATAACTGCAATTTGTGTAAAAGCGTGCAAGTTTAGTCATGCTTAATTTATAAAATAAATTTTCAGTGAATTTACAGCAATATTCTTGCACAAAAAACTTTTGTTTCTGATATTTTTTCTGCGGAAAAAAAATGCGTAGAACTTTCTTCGCTGAACATTTTTCAAAGAATTTCATTCATATGAAATATTTTAAGCGTTAACCTGAAGAACTCTTAAAAGTAGCTTTCGAGATTTTACAGAAACGTGCAAGGCCGTTACCAGGGGGGAGGATCATGTGGGTTTGACCCCCCCCCTACTCTCCAAAATTTCAGTAAATGCATTATCAGTTTATTTGCGTTGATTCTAGAGATCAGTTAATTTAATTTTAGCACTAATTTTACCCCTCCACCCCCAAATTTTTTGCTTGCTGAGGCCTTGGGGAAATATTTGTGTAATGTAAAAGGATTTTGAGATACGTTAATTAGGGTCAGTTTAAATAATAATCTACCAGGAAAGATTGTGCCGTGGTTTTTGAAAATATACGGGGCCTGGGTGTCCGATTATGTATGTCGATCCGATTCCTGGAAATATTTCACAATGCAAAACATTATATTGTCCTCCATATCCTCTAAACTTATCTGGATCCTGGATATTTTAGTTTAGAAAATGATTCATTGTGAACAAATCACTTTCTAAAGTAAAATATTTTCAAGTGGTGCAAATAGTTGCAAATTTCCATACTTGGTGACAAAAATGTCATCCAAGAGGAAGGTCAAAGCCCCCTCTTGGATACGCCACTTAGCATATGTACATGTATATTTGTGCCCCCTCGTCGGGGAGTGGTGACCCCCCGTCGGGGAAAGTCTAGCGCCACCACTGGAACCTGCGCGAAGGGTATCTGCCTAAGATGGAGGATGCCTTGGTAGGAGGACTTTCTAAGGCGTTCTAACGCGTATTCACATTACATTTGGAGAAAACCTACCTAAACTCCAGACCGTTTGATTGACGACCGCGCGATGGGACCCGAACACAGGACCTTCACACTTCGGTCGTCTACCATTTCAGTGATATAACCACTGTGCCATGGTGAGGCTCATATATGGTACTGTGGGAAATTCATAATTTATTTTTTTTTAATTATGTATATTTTTTAATGCCATCAATTTTTCAAATTTTGGTACAGAAAAAATAAATGTCCGTTTCTATTTCTGTGATTTTATCACTGCCCTACTGGCAATCCTAAGAAAAATTACCTTTTAAGTTTAAAAATTTGTAAATTTTGATATCAATTTAAAATACGAGAGAGAGAGACTAACTTTATGAAAAATAATAGTAATAATAATAATTGTTATGTTTCATAGCGATAGCATTAACATCTTCACTCATGTAATAATCGCATTTTTTTGCCAGTTTTTCATGGTGAAAGTCTAGGTGCGACTATTATGAGGGGAAAATCTAGTACATAATATTGGAACTCTAAAGCTATTTTTTCTGCTTCAAAATGGGGGTGCGACAATTATGTGAGGGCGACTACGGTATAGCCACACATTTTTTAGCTAAACAGCACAGTGTCGTCAGGCCATTATTCAGAGCAAACTTAACGTTGGTGCTTGTCAAAAGTAGCGATTTTTGTTGATCGCGCCGAAACTAATACAGCTGATTTTCAGTCGGAACATATAAAAGGAAATAACTTTCTTAGTGGAGCAAAGTGAAGATCTCACTATAAATATAATGAGCAGATGTTCTTTATTTTCGAGGACGCCTTGAATACTGAAAGCAAATATTTAAATACCAAGAACACTATGAATAGTAATTGTTCCTTCAATGAAAACAAAACTGTTTCGTCTATAAAAAAACTTTAAAATAGAATACTGTATTGCACTAGTTTCTGCTTTTATTTGACTTTTAAAAATTAACTAGCTGCCTCAAAATAGAAATTTTGGTCACGTTACTATAAATAAATGCTATGATATAAACATTAGGGTGATAAATACAAAAATATTCTGCAGCATTTTATTTGAAAAATATGTAGTGAAATTTACGATCGAAAATTAAAAAATATGATTGAAATATTTATTATCCTACATAAATATTATCATCGAGCTACGCCATTTCACTTTGCATCTTACCTAAATAATCTTTTTTTTTTTTCTTTTTTTCTTTTCCTCCTTCTCTCTGCGAACTCAAACGCACGTAATCGCCATCAATCATACCAGCAAGGTTGAAAGCCTTGAAAGCTATTTGCTGAACAAGCTGTCACTCAAACTACGCAAAGAGGCTTTACCGCCAATTAACCCAGTCCGCAACTCGAGGGTGGGGATTACGAATCACATGACCTGGTGGTCGAAGCAAAGCATGGCGATTTCCTATCTAGTTCCCCTTAAAAGATCTATGGACTTCACAGGGCGGGTTGCTCGACCATCTGGGGCGAACTAGAGAAAAAGGGGTGGAAAGAGCCGCCCTAGGGCGCTTCTTGTTTTGGGGATCGGTGTGATCATACTCAGGAAACTCGGCAACAATCTCATTATCGAGATTATGAAGTTTGTCGAAAAAGCTGTTGGTGAGTTTGTGTATGTGCTCCCGTAGGAGCGGTATGTTTAGGTCGTTCCGTATAGTACTATTCGAGATGAAAGGATGACCGCGCCTAATTTTTCTCAGGATGGCGCTTTGTTTGGACTCAATTTTTTGTATATTTGTTTTAGCAGAGCAGGCCCAAACCGGGGCTGCATATGTGGCAACAGACCTGACGAAAGACGTATACAGTAGCGATTTGTTTTTGTGGTGGAGGGATCTAGCATTGAATAATGGTGAGAGACGCTCGAACGCGGCTTTCATTTTGAAGGCAGTGTTCTGGAGGTGTTTGTTTCAAGATAGCGTCTTTTATGATAAACTGTTATGATAACAGTTAGTTCTGTCTGTTAGTTCTGTAACAGTCTGTTATGATAACAGACTGTTAAACTTTTATGATAAACTGTTTATCATAAGTACGTTATTTTAAATTTTAACCTTTTACAGGCCAATGTTCCCAGCTGGAAACATCAAATTAAAAATTTATTCAAAAATGAAATTTTATCAGTACTGACTTGAAAAACTTAGCAGACAAAGTTAAAAGATGACTTGATTTTTTGAAATAGAAGTTTCATTTCTATCGTTATTGAGAAACTGGGAAAAAATCATGGAAATAGCCATTGCCATAAATTTTTACAGAGCTTTCTTGATACACCCCCCCCCCTTCAAACTTTTAATTCATATATTTACTTAAATTTAAAAATAAATCTTTTATTAACTCTTAATATTTCACTTATTATTGATATTTGATATTTTTTAATACCGCTGTCTTTTACTGTTTTTGCGCAAAAGAAATCTAATTTACGTTTATTTTATGTAATTTTCAAAAAATTGTCACTTAATAAATTTATATATGGTCCCTTAACTCATGAAAATATAACACATTTTATTTAATATAATTAAACTATTGAAAGTAAAAATTTGAAATTTTGCACAGCCATGTAATATTACTTTCTGCATCTATTTCCATCGAAATTTGGCAAAGTCGCTGTTCATAAATTTTTTGGATATGAATTTAAGGATCCATAATTCATATTAATTTTTATTACAAATTAAAATAATAACTCGGCTGTCCGAGCCTCGTCAGGAGGAGACCCCCCCATGAACCCTCCTAATTTTTTAGTTTCGTTATTGGCATATTAAAACGATATTAATAGAAATAAAAAGTGTATGGAAATATAGCAAATGCAAAAGAAATGAAGAAGCTCTACTGTAAATGCTCAAATGTGCTGGTAGCGTCTAGCAAGTGATTTGTGATTGGCGTACCCTTTCGGAGATGCCAGGTGTTCCACGAAAGCTTGCAGCTGTTACTAAAGTTTTGCAATGAAGCCCTCATCTATGTCAACTGGAGTCTTGTAAACGAGTACCTTGAGGTGTCCCCAAAAGCAAAATTAGATACTTGATTAATCTAATGAACGTGCTGGCCAAGCGACTAGTTCAACTTGTTCAATCGATCGGGGTCAAAGATGACAATGGGGTAATTATGCACATTATTTACGAAATAGGCTGGAGCTCTATCGTGCTGAAACTATCTACATTTTTCATTTCTGACCAAACATTGCAATGCAGAAAAAATGCTTCTTTGTATGTACTTTAACTACCTTCAGGGACAACCTGTATACCATAAGCGTAAAGTTTTCAAAATTATTGGGGGGGGGGGGAGCTGGGCCCCACAACCACATATATTCAAATCAGTGGCGTAGCCAAGGGGTGGGTTAGGGGGGTCATAACCACCCCCCATGAGGAATTTGCCATACAAAATGTATATTCTTCACTCCCTTATACATATATGTGAGTTGCAGAAGTCGTAACCCTACCCCCCCATGAAAAATTTCTGACTACGCCACTGATTCATGTTCATATTACTTACTCAAAGCTGCCAACTACTACGGAATATAATTAACCACTTTTCTACACGATTTTTCGGTTTAAAATATAGTAAAAGTTTTGTGCTGCGCGCGCGAGCTGGTTACTATTTTGAAAAAAATAAGTAAAAAATATACTGTTAACAAAAACTCTTTAATTATATTCCGCAGTAGTTGGTAGCTATGAATTACTATATATAAGTGTAAATTATTGGAGGCGCTCGAACTCTATGGGTCCATAGAATTCTACGCCTATGTAAGGTAAGTATCCATGTTAGTATCTTCCTACCGTGTTATAAGTTAAAAATAGTAGCAAAGTAAAAAATATTAAGGAGGAAAAAAAAACTTTTTTCATTTCATACTTTACATTGCATAATCTGATTTTAATTAACCAGAGCCTGGCGACGGCAGCTTATAGTAACATTGTGTGTTACGTGGCGTCATAATGAATACTAAATCATGATTGAAATCAAAAGAAGAAAATTTTTAAAAGTACAAGTAAAGTTTTTTTTTTTTTTTTTTTTTTTTTAACGTTTGTAAATGGCGTGAATACTTTTTTTATGTTAGTATAAATTAATTTTCTGTATTTAGTGGTAAATTATTGGGTGGGCTCAGCCCCTATTCGCAATTTATTGGGGCGGGCTCGAGCCCCACGGGCCCATATAACTCTACGCCTATGCTGTATACATACATATAAAAAATCACACTATTTTGCGTTTGAAGGAAGAAGAATCTTGACTGGAAAATGTAGCATCAATATGTGAAATAAGCATCTCATAGTTATTTTGTCGCAGCTGAAAAGTACAAGATCTACACGTTTTTAATTTATGTCATTTTACTAAAAGATCATTTTTATACGTATTCACCAAATTACAAGATTTTACACAAAATAGTTTCTAAATGAACTGGTCCAGACGATTATAACGTACAGGGTATAGGGGGCTGTTTCTTACTAGGACTTCCTCTTAACTGAGTCGTTCCCATCCAGGCCCGGACTGGGAGGGAGGGGCCCGTCCGTCTCAAGAGAAGGGGGTGGTTATTGTGCAACCGATAAATAATAGGATGTGTTAACTTTCGGGGTATGGGGGAGGTATGGTGTTATTATTAATTAATTATGATTGATAATTAATGCATTAATAAAATATTGATCTATTAATTAATATGCGTCATTCATATTAATTAGTCCCTTGTTCATTCGGGAACCTTCACTCAAAAAATTTTGAGAACTACATTTAAAATGAAGTGTTTTTAGCCTTCTGGAGCGCAATTTCAGCTGAAAAAAAAAATATGTGTCAAACTTCATTCAAGTGCAATCAGTATAGCACTTTTATTTAATTTTCTTTCCTTTTTCTGTTTGGGGGCCCGTTCTCAGCAGGGAGGGCCCGCCGAGGGCGGGGACCCACCCGTCTGCAGACAGTCGGACACCCTGGCCAGTCCGGGCCTGTTCCCATCGTTACGTAGGTGCAACGACAGCGATTCCCCTTCGATGCCCGTCGTTGCTTCACTGAATAAACCTCGATAAGCTTGAATCAATCGCACATGCGAACGGAAAATTTTCCTTCTGAACCGCTCTCTGGTTATAGAAGCGCAGACAGCTGGGAGGAAGTGAGGTGCTGCTATCACTCCGTTCGCACATTTTTATTTGTGCACACAGCGCCATTTTTTGTGTGGTATCTCTTTCGGATTTTCCCTTGGTTTGTTTCGTTCGGTTAGCTTAATTAATTTTCATTTCCTTTTTTTATGATTTTTTTTATTTCTATCATTTTTCACTACATTATTTTTTTACAAACTTGTGTCAATAATTAAGATGGGAATAAAACAAGTGTTTCGGAGGTAAAGCGATGACATTTTTCAATATTATCCTTTGAAAAAGAATTGAAATAAAATGAATCAAGACAACCCCTTTGCTCTAAAACATATCTTGGTGGCGAAATGTAAGACAAAATATGACTTGTTTTCTTTCAGTTGTGTGCATTGTTTGACTTTAACTGCTGGAAACGCAAATCTATTTTAATTTGTAAGGTGCGTCATATCTGCCTATTTAATTTTCGAAATTTCTTTTGGGAACCTCCAATTAAATAGCCCACGAGCCGCCACTGGAAAGAGGCAAACGGGCACGTGCCCACTCCAGCCTCGGCACTGAAACTTTGCGACCGTTTTGCTGCTTCTCACAATGAACTCAAAAGACGTGAGCTTAGATAAATAAAAAAAAAAGCATGGTAAATATAGAAATGAAAAGTAAACAACATTTGTTTAGCGTTAAAAATAAAATGTAGGCGATCATCACTTGCAGGCCACGTGCGGAGAGAGAGAAGAGAAGAAATAACGGCACTTAAGATCCTTTGGTCGAGTTCAAGGACGAAACCTTCACCGATCAACTATTGGCCTGAACGGAGATTTTTCATGAATAGAAAGTATTCGAATTCGGAAGCTTCAGACTCAGATTAACACCATCAACAAATGAGCCAAGTGCACAAGCGTAGAGTGACAGAATTTTTTATTTGTTTCATTTATTATTATTTTGGGGAGATGGGGAGGGAAGGGAAGATCGGCATACCGAATTAAAGGTAGAAAAAGATTTTTCTATAATTTGGAAACAAATGTTTTAAATCGATAGATTAGAGACAAAGTTGCAGTAGGGGATAAAGACAATTTTTCCTTGATGGGCTAATTAAAAAAAACAACAAAAAAATATAGTGTATCTACTCGATTTTCTGAACACTTGATATATAACACCTGATATGATAGCCAAGCTAGCTTTAAATAAATTTGATTCATTTCAATCGTATGCAGTGTTCAGTCTCTAATGCATTTCCAATAATTTGACTTAGAAGAGTAATCCAGAAAGATTAGTTTTAATATTTTATGCACTGAGCTTAGTGCATGTTTTAAAAATACACTTAACATTGTGATTATTAAAATAATGTCAAACTAAAGTATTATAGAGGAACTTTTTTTTTTTTTTTAATTTTCCGTTCATAATACTAATAAACAATTCGACGTATACCTTTTGCCTAGTTGAGAAATTTCAATTTTCTGTAATTAAAATAGAAATTTAAATATTCATACGCATAATAAAATAAATAAAAAAGTATTTGACCACATACACGTAAAAATAGCGTTGTTGTACGTATGTTTTCACTCTCCTGCCTGTGTGAAGGTTGGAACATTTTTTTGCAACAGAAGAAGGGTGAGTAAACTATTTGTGCCACTCGACACAAAGCTTTAAAACATGATTGCACCATTTTTTTTTAATGTATGTATGTTCCATAGGCGCACCCACGGAGAGGGCTATGGGGGCTGAAGCCCCCCCTAAAGGTGGGAAATTAGAAGTGAAAAGTATTCACTAATGAGTTAAATGTTTTCTTTTTAAAAATTGTCTTCAAATTATTTCTAAAATACATTTTACCAAAAAAAGATGTTAGTTTTTAAATAAAAACTTACAGTTAGAGCACGAAACACGGTTAAACTTGGTTACAACATCACTGAAAAGATCATATAATTATTTGATTCTAAAATGAGTTACATTGCTCGTGGGGTTATGTTCTACGGGCAAGTCAACTAGCACAGAATATTTTGACGTTATAAGAGAATTATAACTATAATTGAGGTCACTACAACCGAGTTCAGCAGCACTTGTAGCCCAGCCCCCCTAAACTAAAATCCCGGGTGCGCCACTAGTATGTTCTATATAAAGTTATTTAATTTGATATTTACACCAGATTTTTTTTAGTGTTCTTATTATTTTCTTGCATTTTTTTAAGTATCGTATTAGTGCTTTTGGAAGATAAATCTTTTATTTTTTACTTCATGTTTTAAAGCTTTTTTATGTATTTTTATCAAAACCTTATTTTTGATTCACTATTTTGCTTTTTTTTTAAACCAAAAATCAATTTCAAACAGCCATCTGAGCAGTAAAAAATTGCCGACATGGGTTTTATATATTGAAACTTTTTCACTTTCCTGCTAAACATTAGGTGGGGCCCTTGGAAGTTCCATCATTTCTACGAGTGACCCATCTCTCATAAAGTTTGTGCAACCAATTTCTTTTATCAATAGAAAAATTATATGCATTTGCTGTTCATGAGAATTCACCTTATAACTTTCAATATCGATATCCATTATAGTGATCGTGTTGATTATTTAGCTTCTACCGTGAACGAATTTTTGGAAATTACGTTATATTTATGTCGGTTTCTGTTGTAAAACTTCTACTTTTTAAAAACCAGTTTACTGAAATTCCTTTCATTAGGAAAAAAAAAAAAAAAACATGAACAAAACAATTTTGGGTGCATATAGTCAGAAATTCGTTGTTTTTTATTTAGGGTAAATTTTCCTTCGGAAAAAAATGCCACTCATTTTCAAAATTTTTCGGAAATTAAGTTTTCATAAATATTTTATTGATGGAGTGGCAAATAGATGTAAGAGTACACCATAGGCGCTCTCATCTCAAGATCCCGTGGAAATTTTTGTAATATTTCAGTACAGCGGCGGATCCAGAGTTTTTTTTTGGGAGGGGCTAAATTTTTTAAAAACCTTATTTCACCCAATTAAGATGTACTATAAGTCAAAAGTTTAGTCTAAACCAATGTATTAAGCTTTTGGGAGGGGCTAAGTAATAAAATATGATCATTTTAGCTATTTAAAGTGTATAATAAAGCAGAATGTTACCCTTAAGCGATTTCTTTTGGGGGGGGCTGAAGCCCCCTAGCCCCTCCCCTGGATCCGCTACTGTTTCAGTACTAAAGTTTTAAAAGAGCACAGTGAACCCCTGCCTCTAAAAGTACTTACATGTCCACCCATGAAGGGTGCTAAAATACTAGACAGAGTACAGTATCAAGTGTGGCCATAGTGGGCGTCATTTAGAGGAGAAGGACCCCTTAGCCAGAGGTAGATTGAACTTTTTTATAGTATATATATATATATACCAGTGGGGCACACAGGATTTTCTCTTGGAGGGCGTCCATCCCATAAAGCTGCGACACCAACCACCTAAAAAAATGCGAATTTTTTATAGTAGCCTCCCCTTCTTTTACTGTGTTTATTCATCTTAATTAGTGAAAATAAGAATTTGATAATGCGTTGGAACATATTTAAGTGTAAAAATTGCATGACGGTCTAACGAAGGAAAATTGATAACTGTTTTGGGAGGGGTCCGGACCCCTTGGATCCCTCCCTTGTGTGCGCCGCTGGTATATACAAATATTTTCTTTAAGGGGCGCGCACAAATCTTGAACACCAATTCATAATTGAATGATGAAGCATATCATCCTTGCAGAATGCCCATTTTATCTAGCGGAAATATCGAACCTCGTAAAGATAGCGAAAATCTTTTTGTATTATCCTTAATTCGTGTTAACTCTTTGAGGCGCAATCCTTTCCCAATGCTGAAAAATGGCTGCCCTTTTTCAGCATTGGGCAATCTATCCAGCTGTTCTCACATTCTTCCATTTTTCAGCAGATGTCAGTACTGTTAAAAAGAATCGTGACAATTTTTTTACGGGAAATGACGTGCTTAACAAGTAAAGGATTCTCGTGGAGCTATGTCACCCGCAACTATTTTTATAGAAATCAAATCTATTCTTCGGGGCTGACAACAGTCAAAGCGTCAGAGTTTGGTGTTCCCAGAGAGGCAGGGTGCGAATTGACGGGGGGGATGCCGGGGATCGTCCCCGGCTGAAGAATGTAATATCCCTGGCTAGAGAAATATTAATGGATCCCTGCCAGGGATACTATTTATCCCCTGCTGAAGAAATATTAAACTGGTGAGTGAAGATTTGGGATTGAAGTCAAGTCAAGAAGTCAAAATGAAGGTGGTATGTTATCGTTTGTTACTATACTCTAAGGCGACTGCACTTAAAATTTCGCCTCTCTTCTATGCTAAAAACCTTCAAGGGTGGCTTCCAATACAGGTACATTGTATGTAGCTTGTGTATCTGTGATTTCATAGAACAAACAACCTATGACTTTTGTTTGAATATAAGTCAGTTCCACTGGCGTAGCCAGGGGGGGGGGCCCACCGGGCCCGTGCCCCCCCCCGAAATTTTTTCAGTTGTTATATATATATTGCAATTTGTAAAAATGGATCGTCTCAGAATCCTTGTTGTGTGATATTTGTCTAATCTTTCTGATAAACGTTATCTAGATCCTTTCACATTGAGAACGAAGAACAAAACAAGTCAATAAAAAGGCTAAAAAGTGCCTTTAATCACTAACTCGAGGTGACTTTCGACACGCCTACACACCAGGAAAATATACATCCTACTCCCGGGATACTAAAAATTTCCCTCACCCTATAACCTCAGCTCGTTACCGTTGTACCCTGTGAAGTAAGTATCCCCAAGTGTTATCAGCTTTCATGGCCACCTGTGAGTAGTAGATAAATGAGAGTTCTGCCCAGCCGGAGCCATGTTAATTCGCCGGAGCCTCCGGAGTCTCCGTTCGGATGCGTTCCCTAGGTTGAGCGGGGAAGGGGGGCGTGGTCGGACCGGATGTGGGGAGCGGATGTTCGAAGGGTTGATAAGAATTTTTTTTCCTTTTTTTCAGATAAGGGGACTTGTAATTTTTTTCAGATTGTGACATATTTTTCAAATAAGGGTACTTGGAAAAATTTTCAGATTGTGACATATTTTTTGAAATAAGGGGACTTGGAAAAAATTTTCAAATTTGAACGCGCAACCTACAAAAGAATTCATAGGCTAATGATTGTTGTCTTAAACCATTAGGCCGAGAATCCTTCAGGTATAAAATTGTAGGTGTATTGTGTTATACTTTAGTTTTGAAAATGAATTGGGACTTTGATTAATTTTTCGAAGTTTATTTTTTTATTTATTTAATTTTCTTTACCATTTAGTATTAGAACCAATGCAAATTGAATAAATGCTGCTTAATACATACTTCTAATTTTTGTATACCGTTTAAGATTATAGCATATATTTAATAAGTAACAGTTTACTAGAATATTAAAGTAGGGTTTAGGATACCCATACATTTTCTACAAATTTCTTCTACTGTTAGGGAAGTGAGAAAATTATACCATAGAACGATTTTAGTACCTATAGTTTTTACAAATAATGATTTAGATAGTGTATGAACTTTTTTATCTAAACATTTTTTTTTTTTCTTAAGAGATTTTTACCCAAGTTTTAATTTTAAGTTAAATAATGTAAACAAATTTTTTTAATCAAGTTAATTTATTTTATTTTTTAACCAAGTTTTAATTTTAAGTTAAATAATTTTACAACAAATATTTTTAACAAGAGTTAATTTAATTTTACAACAAATATTAATTTTAAGTTAATAATTTTACAACAAATATTTTTTTAAATTTAATTTTTTATTTTACCAAGTTTTAATTTTAAGTTAAATAATTTTACAACAAATACATTTCTAAATTTATTTTTTTTAACCAAGTTTTAATTTTAAGTAAATAATTAATTTTACAACAAATATTTTTTTAATCAAATGTTTTTAATTTATCAAGAAAAAATTTTAATCAAGTGTTTTTAATTTATCAAGAAAAAAATTTTAATCAAGAGTTTTAATTTTTTGTATACCGTATTTTTGTTAAGTAGCCGTTTAACATTAAAGTAGGATTTAGGATACCCATACATTTTCTACAAATTTAATCTACTGTTAGGGAAGTGAGAAAATTATACCATAGAAAGATTTTTACAAATAATGATATAGTCTTATATTTTATTGCGAGAAAACCACTTTAGCCATATACCCCCCAAAACTCAAGTTTTCGTATATGAAATGCATGAATACGCGTTAGATCCCCTTAGAAAGTCCTCCTACCAAGGCACCCCTCATCCTAAGCAGATACCCCCGCGTGCAGGTTTGCCTTAAAACACAAACCAACAAAGTATTTATCTAAACATTTTTTCTTACCCACACATTTCTGATAGATTTTAGACAGCGATTATACTAGCTTATATTTTCTATAGATCAATTAGAGAAAAAATTGCATTTTTAGTAATCCTACAAAATATTCTTACTGTATATCACAAGTAGAGTAACTTGATTTATAGAATTTCAATACGATACGAGTTAGATTGTTTATGTGCAACACTCATTTCACTTTGACTATGAAAGCATAATTTTATACATGAATCAACCTTTTTAGAGGTCTTTTATGGATGCACTTAGCCTATTTTATAGAAAGGTGAGCATAACTAGCACAAACTTTTAGACTAGATAGTACTATTGTTAGAAAGTTGAACTATTGGAAATAAAAATTGAAGATCCGTTTTAGCACAATTGCATGCACAGTTTATCTTTCAATACTTAGATAAAATGTCAGTTTAAATCGAAAATCATTACTTAAACTAAAAAATACAAGGTTTTTACTTACGTGAAGGGACATCGTTCTAAATCTTCTAGTCTCTGGACAAAGTACCAACATCTATACGGCTAGCAAGACCGGAAAATCGAATAATGATTTAAAATACATTATCCCTAATTCCCGGTCCAACTAGCACATTTTCATTCATTCTTAATACCATCATATGCTGAAATAGGTATATTATTTTGACACTAAAAACAAAACACATTTGAAGATATTAAACGCTTTAAAAGTAATTTTTTTTTCTTATAACAATTTACCAGATTCACAATGCTATTTTATGTAGGATAAAATTAGTTAGCAAGCGAAAATTTAAACTTAGTTAGAATTTACTGAAATACAAATACCATGCATGCCTTATTTTCTATTAGGAGAAAGCCCTCAAACCCCAGTTTTCGTATACAAACTGCATAAAGTACTTCTACCGATAATGCCTATTAATATTAATTACACTGGATTACCCACTTAAAATTTTGCAAAACACCAAAATACAGAAAAACATGCATTAACAAAAAAAATCACACTTAAAAGTACAACACATCAAAAGTGCAACTATAAGAACCACATAATTATTTTCAATTAGAATTACGGTATCAACATATATGTAACTAAAATAATAGAAAATATTACACTTACCCTGTACTTGTACACGCGAGAGGTGAAAATAATAAAAATATTCGCAAATATATCCACAGCATAAGTAAAATCCACGTGCTGGCCATATTGCTGATAACAGAAATTGAGATAAGAAAGTGCCTTGAGGCTCTACAGAGCCGGTACAATAAGAGTTGGCCAGTTTGCCGATAAGATAAAACCAGGGAGGGTGCTAGGGGAATACCGAATTGTGGGGACACGTGTTTCATTCTACGTTCAAAAATGGGGACTTACGGATTAAGATGTTTACTACTTAAAAACATAATCTAATTTTTACAAACGCATTGGAACTTTGTAAAGGATATCTATTGAACACGTATTAAATACATTATGATTATTCTTCTGATCGACATTATA
The DNA here is from genome assembly GCA_038373885.1 of Cheiracanthium punctorium. NCBI lineage: Eukaryota > Metazoa > Arthropoda > Arachnida > Araneae > Cheiracanthiidae > Cheiracanthium > Cheiracanthium punctorium. Next base: position 14,653 of record JAWZYV010002077.1, read on the forward strand.
TCCTAAATTGAAATATCAAAGTTAAGCTACAACGATTAATATATTTTACGTAGTTTAGGAAACTAATGAATCATTAATTAATTTTTGTGAAACAATTAGCAAAGATCATTATACTAAAGCAAATTATTTTTGCTCAGTTTTGATAAATAACAGTAATAAATTATAGGCATTGCAGATGAATGAGTATTCACGTATAAAATAGGTATTAAACTTATTGTTTAAAACAATTTTTACAATAATAAACTAAAATTTTTATTTAATAAAGTCATAAACTAAAATTATTAATGAAAACTTGTTAATAAATTAAACATATCAAAATTTTTACACTCAGTTTTTTTATATACTTAAATTTTACAAAGATATCCTTTTAATAAATTCATAAACTAAAACAATTTTTACAATAATAAACTAAATTTTTTATTTAATAAAGTCATAAACTGAAATTATTAATGAAAACTTGCTAATAAATTAAACTGATTACTCTAAAAGATAGCTAATCGCAACATATATCAGAAAAATATAAGCAATTATAATACCTGAAAAATAACGGACAACACTCTTGTTGCATGCGGACAAAACATCGTTCTGCTCGGCTAAAGAATTCTTAGTTACCCGTTGCAGGAGACCTTACCTACGCCCAACCTACAAACTCTACAAATTTAACGGCAACTAGTTTTTATCTTATCAGGTATCACAGATCAGATAAGAGATAAGGAAGTGACATGCGCAGAAGACACGTGATAGTGACGTGTTCAAATCTGTGTTGATTGAATATCCGCTAGGTTCGTTGGCAGGATATACATTGAGTGGCAACTCTCTGTAACAGGCTAAGACAAGTTAGATGATGCAATATCTACTGGGTTGAGGAAGGTAGAGGGCGCTTGGGTAATCACGTGATTTTTTAAAGAGTCAGTATAGAGACATTTTAGTTAGATAAAGTGGCCAGGTGTGTGTTGCGAGACTCTCTTTACACTGTGTGCGCCTATACTTAAGACGTGTGTTTTAATTGATTTTTCGCCGAGTTTCAAAAATGTCTTTGCTTGAATCGATCGAAAATAACTTTAACATTGAATACACTCCCGAGTTTTATACTCAAAGTGATGCCGATGTGTTGCTGCAAGAAATAATACAATTGCCTTTAGATGTAAAGCCTTTGCAAAGTATTGAAAAGAAAATTTCCCCCGAGTTTTATACTGAAAGTGATGTTGGCGTGCTACAGCAAGAATTGTTTCAATTACCCCTGCAAAGTAGTGAAAAGAAAATTTCCTCGACCCGTAAAGTAATTACTTTTGCTGATGAAGGAATCAATTACAGTTTACCTGGAGCAACAGTCTATGTTTACTCTTGGATACCCATTTTGCAAAAAATACGTGAAGATCTACAGAAAGTGATAAATTATGAATTTAATATGGTGCAAGTGAACTTTGGCTCTGAAGAACAACCTAAAATTGAAGATGGTAACTACGAAGATTTTAATCTGGACCTATCATCAGGTGTATGCATTCTAAGTTTTGGATCTAAACGAACTTTGGATTTTAAACCAGCGAACTGTGAAACCACTACCATTAAATTAGAACATGGTTCAATGTGTAAGATATATCCCCCAACCAACAAACTTTTAACGCATGGTATTCCTTCTGAACCTTATGTGACAGACCCGCACATTAACCTAACATTTGCCAAAATGTACATTTATGAGCCTTCCCCGAAAAGGGCAAAGTTGGACTATTGGACGGATCATCTTTACCATAGCTTATATGCTTCTGTAAATAGTACATGGCACTTGGAAAGACTTGTCTACGTTTCACTTCACGATGAAAGAACTGACTTGAAGATCCATATTAGACAATTTATTCAGAATGCCCAATTAGACTATATACCAACCGGTCAGGGAGTCGTGATGAACCCTTCCACATGGATCGAATTTATTGTAAAACTACTAGATTTTAATATAGGGCATAGCAATAGCAATAGCTCTTTTATTTGTAATAATCAATTATCTGTATTTAATGATGATGGAAAATGCATCTTACAACAAATTTACAAAACCGGAGATTCATTCACGTTAAATCCAATTTCCTTAACACTTTTAAATGATCAAGTAAAAAAACTTTGCGAAATGAGAAATGAAATATTGGAATGCATTTTAAAAACGCTATATACGACGACCCTACCTCATTTAATTTTAAAATTAAAGCCCCAAAAATGTAACCGCGAACCCCATTGTACTTATGATGAGGCTAAACAACAATTAATGGATATAGTACATCAGGAAATTTTTAAAAAAATAGGCCGGGTTCAGGATCATTCTTCACAAAGGATACATACTTGTTCGAATAGAACACATGTTGATGAGCGAGAAGGTCTTATAAGTAGTAAAGCATGGTTTATGGTCAACATGTCGTATATTGCAAGAGAGATATGCGAGAACAAATGTACTTGTCATTATGACGGAGAATTTTTTTCAAACATTTTCATTGAAGACTATATGAAGTATCTTCAAAATGTGCTATTTAATACATTTTTTCAACCGTTTTCAGATTTTGCTAATTCTAAGGATGGCAAAACATGTGTAATTATGTGATGTTATTGGTGTATAACTAGTATTGCAATTGTAAAAAAAAAAAATTAAAACCATTGTGATTATGTAGAAAAGGCATGCTTGCTTCTACAACAGTAAGATATTACTGACTTGTGCATGCTTAGTTAAAGAATACTCATTGAAAAGTTATTATTTTCTTAATTGTGTAAATAGTTTGTGTAATTTAAAATATATTTTTGTAAATAAATAAGTTTAAATACGAAAACTTTTCTGTGTTTTCTTTATGTGTATGTGTGTGTTGATTACTTGCAATATAAAAATTTATAAAATTTTACTGAAGCAAAAAGTGGTAAAGTTAACATACTTGGTCAAGATTTAAGGTTCTCGTGTCGTGTTTTATACTTATCTTTTATACACTACAAGGTAAAAAGTTACAAATTTAACAAAATTTATTGAAGCATGTACTATGGAAACATTAATCTACTACATAGAAATAAAATGTTCTGATTAAAATCATAAACTTAAGTGTAATAGGTAAATTGAGTTACATGAGAATTCACAAAGTATTAATTTTTTTATAAAATGAACTTGGCTAAAAAAGTAAGTTTCCATAATTTTATAACTTAATCGATTTTACATGTTTTTCAAAAATAAAGTTAAGTGAGATAAAGAAACTTAGTATTTTTAAATAAAGATTTTTTGAGGTATTCTTTAATGTAAAGATCTTACCACATTTTACTTGTAGTAACAGAATATTTTAAATCAGACACTATGTTTTTAAAACATCAGAGTATTAACTTAGCATATTTTTATTAAGTAATGGGCTTGAATATTTTTATAAGAAATATCTACTAAGTGCACATATTACACATTTTACTGATTAAGATGGTTATGCTTACAAATTTTAAATAAATATGCTCTTACTTTTATACATGTTACTTGTTCAAACTAAGTGTACTTTTGATTTGTATACGTTTATGAGTTCTCATAAGTTATGAAATTATTTCTCGAAAGGAACTTAGCTATTAGAACTTTGTAAATTTTGTAGAAGTAGTATGCTTAACATGTTTTTCATGAAATGGATTTAAATTTGGTATAGAAATAATCAGTTATTTTTGCATAGATGTATAAACTTATCTTTATGTAAACCATAACTAATTAAAAGTAACATAATTTATGTCTATACAAAGTGAGGGACTTAAACTATTTTTCAGAATTATCAAGTAAAGGATTTTACAAAATACGTGAGATATGTGAAATTGTCTTTTTAGAAACATTGAATTATTCAACTTAGTACATTTCAGTTACTCTTTCAAGATAACGGACTTAGAATTTTTTTACAAATAGCAAGCTAGTAACTTGCTAAACGTGCTTCTTGCAAATATTTTTAAATACTGTTCTTAAAAATTATCAAAGTTGTAACTACTAAAAAGAAATAAACAAATTAAAACATAATAAATTAAGTATTTAAAAATATTTGCAAGAAGCACGTTTAGCAAGTTACTAGCTTGCTATTTGTAAAAAAATTCTAAGTCCGTTATCTTGAAAGAGTACTGAAATGTACTAAGTTGAATAATTCAATGTTTCTAAAAAGACAATTTCACATATCTAGCACTTCAGAAAAAATGTATCAAGTTCGTAACATTCGAAAAATACCAAAGTTCAACACTTCAATGAAATTTTCAAAGTACAGATCTGTTAGTTTATTTAAAGAATATATTCAACGACTTATCAGAACATAAAATATAGCAATGTGCAAAACTTCTAACAGAAAAAAATTACAACTTACAATCTATTAATGCAGTTTACTAAGTATTTTGTAAAATCCTTTACTTGATAATTCTGAAAAATAGTTTAAGTCCCTCACTTTGTATAGACATAAATTATGTTACTTTTAATTAGTTATGGTTTACATAAAGATAAGTTTATACATCTATGCAAAAATAACTGATTATTTCTATACCAAATTTAAATCCATTTCATGAAAAACATGTTAAGCATACTACTTCTACAAAATTTACAAAGTTCTAATAGCTAAGTTCCTTTCGAGAAATAATTTCATAACTTATGAGAACTCATAAACGTATACAAATCAAAAGTACACTTAGTTTGAACAAGTAACATGTATAAAAGTAAGAGCATATTTATTTAAAATTTGTAAGCATAACCATCTTAATCAGTAAAATGTGTAATATGTGCACTTAGTAGATATTTCTTATAAAAATATTCAAGCCCATTACTTAATAAAAATATGCTAAGTTAATACTCTGATGTTTTAAAAACATAGTGTCTGATTTAAAATATTCTGTTACTACAAGTAAAATGTGGTAAGATCTTTACATTAAAGAATACCTCAAAAAATCTTTATTTAAAAATACTAAGTTTCTTTATCTCACTTAACTTTATTTTTGAAAAACATGTAAAATCGATTAAGTTATAAAATTATGGAAACTTACTTTTTTAGCCAAGTTCATTTTATAAAAAAATTAATACTTTGTGAATTCTCATGTAACTCAATTTACCTATTACACTTAAGTTTATGATTTTAATCAGAACATTTTATTTCTATGTAGTAGATTAATGTTTCCATAGTACATGCTTCAATAAATTTTGTTAAATTTGTAACTTTTTACCTTGTAGTGTATAAAAGATAAGTATAAAACACGACACGAGAACCTTAAATCTTGACCAAGTATGTTAACTTTACCACTTTTTGCTTCAGTAAAATTTTATAAATTTTTATATTGCAAGTAATCAACACACACATACACATAAAGAAAACACAGAAAAGTTTTCGTATTTAAACTTATTTATTTACAAAAATATATTTTAAATTACACAAACTATTTACACAATTAAGAAAATAATAACTTTTCAATGAGTATTCTTTAACTAAGCATGCACAAGTCAGTAATATCTTACTGTTGTAGAAGCAAGCATGCCTTTTCTACATAATCACAATGGTTTTAATTTTTTTTTTTTACAATTGCAATACTAGTTATACACCAATAACATCACATAATTACACATGTTTTGCCATCCTTAGAATTAGCAAAATCTGAAAACGGTTGAAAAAATGTATTAAATAGCACATTTTGAAGATACTTCATATAGTCTTCAATGAAAATGTTTGAAAAAAATTCTCCGTCATAATGACAAGTACATTTGTTCTCGCATATCTCTCTTGCAATATACGACATGTTGACCATAAACCATGCTTTACTACTTATAAGACCTTCTCGCTCATCAACATGTGTTCTATTCGAACAAGTATGTATCCTTTGTGAAGAATGATCCTGAACCCGGCCTATTTTTTTAAAAATTTCCTGATGTACTATATCCATTAATTGTTGTTTAGCCTCATCATAAGTACAATGGGGTTCGCGGTTACATTTTTGGGGCTTTAATTTTAAAATTAAATGAGGTAGGGTCGTCGTATATAGCGTTTTTAAAATGCATTCCAATATTTCATTTCTCATTTCGCAAAGTTTTTTTACTTGATCATTTAAAAGTGTTAAGGAAATTGGATTTAACGTGAATGAATCTCCGGTTTTGTAAATTTGTTGTAAGATGCATTTTCCATCATCATTAAATACAGATAATTGATTATTACAAATAAAAGAGCTATTGCTATTGCTATGCCCTATATTAAAATCTAGTAGTTTTACAATAAATTCGATCCATGTGGAAGGGTTCATCACGACTCCCTGACCGGTTGGTATATAGTCTAATTGGGCATTCTGAATAAATTGTCTAATATGGATCTTCAAGTCAGTTCTTTCATCGTGAAGTGAAACGTAGACAAGTCTTTCCAAGTGCCATGTACTATTTACAGAAGCATATAAGCTATGGTAAAGATGATCCGTCCAATAGTCCAACTTTGCCCTTTTCGGGGAAGGCTCATAAATGTACATTTTGGCAAATGTTAGGTTAATGTGCGGGTCTGTCACATAAGGTTCAGAAGGAATACCATGCGTTAAAAGTTTGTTGGTTGGGGGATATATCTTACACATTGAACCATGTTCTAATTTAATGGTAGTGGTTTCACAGTTCGCTGGTTTAAAATCCAAAGTTCGTTTAGATCCAAAACTTAGAATGCATACACCTGATGATAGGTCCAGATTAAAATCTTCGTAGTTACCATCTTCAATTTTAGGTTGTTCTTCAGAGCCAAAGTTCACTTGCACCATATTAAATTCATAATTTATCACTTTCTGTAGATCTTCACGTATTTTTTGCAAAATGGGTATCCAAGAGTAAACATAGACTGTTGCTCCAGGTAAACTGTAATTGATTCCTTCATCAGCAAAAGTAATTACTTTACGGGTCGAGGAAATTTTCTTTTCACTACTTTGCAGGGGTAATTGAAACAATTCTTGCTGTAGCACGCCAACATCACTTTCAGTATAAAACTCGGGGGAAATTTTCTTTTCAATACTTTGCAAAGGCTTTACATCTAAAGGCAATTGTATTATTTCTTGCAGCAACACATCGGCATCACTTTGAGTATAAAACTCGGGAGTGTATTCAATGTTAAAGTTATTTTCGATCGATTCAAGCAAAGACATTTTTGAAACTCGGCGAAAAATCAATTAAAACACACGTCTTAAGTATAGGCGCACACAGTGTAAAGAGAGTCTCGCAACACACACCTGGCCACTTTATCTAACTAAAATGTCTCTATACTGACTCTTTAAAAAATCACGTGATTACCCAAGCGCCCTCTACCTTCCTCAACCCAGTAGATATTGCATCATCTAACTTGTCTTAGCCTGTTACAGAGAGTTGCCACTCAATGTATATCCTGCCAACGAACCTAGCGGATATTCAATCAACACAGATTTGAACACGTCACTATCACGTGTCTTCTGCGCATGTCACTTCCTTATCTCTTATCTGATCTGTGATACCTGATAAGATAAAAACTAGTTGCCGTTAAATTTGTAGAGTTTGTAGGTTGGGCGTAGGTAAGGTCTCCTGCAACGGGTAACTAAGAATTCTTTAGCCGAGCAGAACGATGTTTTGTCCGCATGCAACAAGAGTGTTGTCCGTTATTTTTCAGGTATTATAATTGCTTATATTTTTCTGATATATGTTGCGATTAGCTATCTTTTAGAGTAATCAGTTTAATTTATTAGCAAGTTTTCATTAATAATTTCAGTTTATGACTTTATTAAATAAAAAATTTAGTTTATTATTGTAAAAATTGTTTTAGTTTATGAATTTATTAAAAGGATATCTTTGTAAAATTTAAGTATATAAAAAAACTGAGTGTAAAAATTTTGATATGTTTAATTTATTAACAAGTTTTCATTAATAATTTTAGTTTATGACTTTATTAAATAAAAATTTTAGTTTATTATTGTAAAAATTGTTTTAAACAATAAGTTTAATACCTATTTTATACGTGAATACTCATTCATCTGCAATGCCTATAATTTATTACTGTTATTTATCAAAACTGAGCAAAAATAATTTGCTTTAGTATAATGATCTTTGCTAATTGTTTCACAAAAATTAATTAATGATTCATTAGTTTCCTAAACTACGTAAAATATATTAATCGTTGTAGCTTAACTTTGATATTTCAATTTAGGATATAATGTCGATCAGAAGAATAATCATAATGTATTTAATACGTGTTCAATAGATATCCTTTACAAAGTTCCAATGCGTTTGTAAAAATTAGATTATGTTTTTAAGTAGTAAACATCTTAATCCGTAAGTCCCCATTTTTGAACGTAGAATGAAACACGTGTCCCCACAATTCGGTATTCCCCTAGCACCCTCCCTGGTTTTATCTTATCGGCAAACTGGCCAACTCTTATTGTACCGGCTCTGTAGAGCCTCAAGGCACTTTCTTATCTCAATTTCTGTTATCAGCAATATGGCCAGCACGTGGATTTTACTTATGCTGTGGATATATTTGCGAATATTTTTATTATTTTCACCTCTCGCGTGTACAAGTACAGGGTAAGTGTAATATTTTCTATTATTTTAGTTACATATATGTTGATACCGTAATTCTAATTGAAAATAATTATGTGGTTCTTATAGTTGCACTTTTGATGTGTTGTACTTTTAAGTGTGATTTTTTTTGTTAATGCATGTTTTTCTGTATTTTGGTGTTTTGCAAAATTTTAAGTGGGTAATCCAGTGTAATTAATATTAATAGGCATTATCGGTAGAAGTACTTTATGCAGTTTGTATACGAAAACTGGGGTTTGAGGGCTTTCTCCTAATAGAAAATAAGGCATGCATGGTATTTGTATTTCAGTAAATTCTAACTAAGTTTAAATTTTCGCTTGCTAACTAATTTTATCCTACATAAAATAGCATTGTGAATCTGGTAAATTGTTATAAGAAAAAAAAATTACTTTTAAAGCGTTTAATATCTTCAAATGTGTTTTGTTTTTAGTGTCAAAATAATATACCTATTTCAGCATATGATGGTATTAAGAATGAATGAAAATGTGCTAGTTGGACCGGGAATTAGGGATAATGTATTTTAAATCATTATTCGATTTTCCGGTCTTGCTAGCCGTATAGATGTTGGTACTTTGTCCAGAGACTAGAAGATTTAGAACGATGTCCCTTCACGTAAGTAAAAACCTTGTATTTTTTAGTTTAAGTAATGATTTTCGATTTAAACTGACATTTTATCTAAGTATTGAAAGATAAACTGTGCATGCAATTGTGCTAAAACGGATCTTCAATTTTTATTTCCAATAGTTCAACTTTCTAACAATAGTACTATCTAGTCTAAAAGTTTGTGCTAGTTATGCTCACCTTTCTATAAAATAGGCTAAGTGCATCCATAAAAGACCTCTAAAAAGGTTGATTCATGTATAAAATTATGCTTTCATAGTCAAAGTGAAATGAGTGTTGCACATAAACAATCTAACTCGTATCGTATTGAAATTCTATAAATCAAGTTACTCTACTTGTGATATACAGTAAGAATATTTTGTAGGATTACTAAAAATGCAATTTTTTCTCTAATTGATCTATAGAAAATATAAGCTAGTATAATCGCTGTCTAAAATCTATCAGAAATGTGTGGGTAAGAAAAAATGTTTAGATAAATACTTTGTTGGTTTGTGTTTTAAGGCAAACCTGCACGCGGGGGTATCTGCTTAGGATGAGGGGTGCCTTGGTAGGAGGACTTTCTAAGGGGATCTAACGCGTATTCATGCATTTCATATACGAAAACTTGAGTTTTGGGGGGTATATGGCTAAAGTGGTTTTCTCGCAATAAAATATAAGACTATATCATTATTTGTAAAAATCTTTCTATGGTATAATTTTCTCACTTCCCTAAGAGTAGATTAAATTTGTAGAAAATGTATGGGTATCCTAAATCCTACTTTAATGTTAAACGGCTACTTAACAAAAATACGGTATACAAAAAATTAAAACTCTTGATTAAAATTTTTTTTCTTGATAAATTAAAAACACTTGATTAAAATTTTTTCTTGATAAATTAAAAACATTTGATTAAAAAAATATTTGTTGTAAAATTAATTATTTACTTAAAATTAAAACTTGGTTAAAAAAAATAAATTTAGAAATGTATTTGTTGTAAAATTATTTAACTTAAAATTAAAACTTGGTAAAAAAAAAAAATTAACTCTTGATTAAAAAAAATATTTGTTGTAAAATTAATTAAAAAATATTTGTTGTAAAATTATTTAACTTAAAATTAAAACTTGGTAAAAATAAATGAAAAATAAATTAACTCTTGATTAAAAAAAATATTTTTTTGTAAAATTAATTAACTTAAAATTAAAACTTGGGTAAAAATCTCTTAAGAAAAAAAAAATGTTTAGATAAAAAAGTTCATACACTATCTAAATCATTATTTGTAAAAACTATACGTACTAAAATCGTTCTATGGTATAATTTTCTCACTTCCCTAACAGTACAAGAAATTTGTAGAAAATGTATGGGTATCCTAAACCCTACTTTAATATTCTAGTAAACTGTTACTTATTAAATATATGCTATAATCTTAACTTATTTTGATACTAAATGTTAAAGTCCCTTATTTTTCATGAGAGAATGCATCGCAATCTGTAAATTTTTCCAAGTCTCCTTATTTCAAAAATATGTCACAATCTGAAAAAATTACAAGTCCCCTTATTTGAAAAAAAGGAAAAAAATTCTTATCAACCCTTTGAACATCCGGTCTTAGCATCCGTTCCCCACATCCGGTCCGACCACGCCCCCCCTCTCTCTCTCGACCCAGGGAACGCACTTGTATGGCTGCGCACGATTAACATGGCTGCGCATGGGCAGAACTCTCCTTTCTTCCCTACTTATGTTATATAATGTATGTCGTATATAAGATTAATAACTTTTTACAGGTGCGCTTAAAAGAATTCGATACATTATATTCTACGGGTAGTCGCAGGGGCGGCAAATTTTTTTCTTAGGGGGGGCATTGGCCCCCCAAATGCACCCCCTTGGGTATGGGCTAGCTACTGCGGGACTTATATTAAACTAATACTAATTAATAATAATATAGTAATGCTCACTTACATATAACATACTACCGCGAAGATGAAGGGGGCTGTAGCTCACCCTAGAAAATCAGGCCAGTTACGCCAATGAATACAGGTTACATACATGCTTTATTTTCTATTACAAGAAATAACTTTAAACATAGTACATACAAATATTTCCCTTAACCACAAGTTTTTACAAACGAAATATATGAATACGCAAAGTAAATTAGTATATATTAACCCATTACAACCTTGATGTTTAAGAAAACATAGTTAAACCCTCACGTAAACTAAACATATATTTGAGTGCCATGATAGACAGGCACTCTACAAAAACAGAATCTATAACATAAAAGTTGATTTTAAAATATCAAAGTTAAGCGATATCGTTTACTTTATTTTACATAGTTTAGGAAAGCAATTAATCGTTAAATTGATTCCTCTTAAACAAATAACAAAGATTATTGTTACTGTATAACGGTAAGCCCTAAAACAAATTATTTTTGTAAGTTTTACCGAACAATGCAGCAAAAGTAATAAATTACATATATTTTCCTTCATAGTACTTACTAAGATAAATGAGTAAGAATGAGTCTGCATTTATAAAATAAGCATTTACTATTAGTATCAGAAAAAAATGATCTAATTTTTACAAATATATCAACATATTTTGTAGAATACCTATTGAACAAACGCTATACTTATAACACATCTATTATGATTATTGTAATATTAAAAATATAACATACAATAAAAATGTACTTAACTCTTCAACAGACAATAAGTAAGATTTTTTGTTTGCTTTGAGAACCACTCAATTTTTTATTTACTACTTAATTTTTTTCAAACACGCGAACGTGTACGTCCTTTTAATAAATTCATAAACTAAAATTTTTATTTAAAACAAGTTTACATACTTTTAATAAACGCATTAACTAAAATTATTAATTAAAACCAGATTAATAAATTTGTAAATTAAACTTATTAAATTCTTTAGTCTAAAATGCAGCTAATAATGATTAAACTATAATACACATTTGAAAGAATATAAACAGTTGCGATAACTTGAAAGTAGCAGTCATCACTTCATTTTCTTACAGTCAAAGCCCCTTCTTAGATCCGCCATTTAATACTCAAGTATCCGTAGCAGGCAATTAAACATGGAACTATGTCTTACACGAGAAAAATATGAAAGCAACCTACTATCTCGAAAATAGAAACGCAAATGAAGAAACTCGTCTTGATTTCTCTTATCTCAGACATGAGTCATAGATCAGTAGATCAGATAAGAGATAACGGAGGGACATGCACAAAGCTATGATAGGGGTGTGTACATATCAATGATGATTTAATATTAGGTAGGAACATGTTAGATGATGCAATATCTACATGTTTTAAGATAGAGGGCGCTTGGGTGATTACATGATTGTTTCGAACCAATAGGAAGACATTATTTCATTGAAGTGGCTGGATGTGAGCTTCGAGGCCCAAATTACGCTGTGAATCTCTGCACTTTAGACGTGTGTTTCTAGTTTTAAGCTTACACTTTTATAAGGTAAAGCCAAACAATTATAAACATTTAAAAGTCGAAAAATTCTATCCTCATGTCTTTTTATATAAGAATCAAATACATTTAAATCAAAATTTCTATACTCATGAGATCAATATCATTGATGTCCTATAACCTTAATAGTTAAGTCTAATTGATTTTCCACCGAGTTTAAAAAATGTCTTTGCTTCAATTGATCGAAAATAACTTTTAACATTGAATACACTCCTGACTTTTATACCCAAAGTGATGCTGATGTGTTACTGCATGAATTAATACAGTTGCCTTTAGATGCAATGCCTCTGTAAACTGGTGAAAAGAAGATTACTTCAACCCGGAAAGTAATTGCTTTCGCAGATGAGGAAATAAATTACAGTTTCTCTGGAGCGGCAGTCTCTGTTTTCTCTTGGTTACCCATTTTGCAAAAAATAAGTGAAGATCTACTGAAAGCAACAAATAATGAATTTAATTTGGTACAAGTGAAGTTATTCTGTGACGGACAATCTAAAATTTAAGACGGTAACTACGAAAATTTCTGGACTTATCTTCATGTGTATGCATTCTAAGTTTTGGATCTAAACGAACTTTAGATTTTAAACCAGGAAACTATGAAACCACTTGTATTCAATTAAAACATAGCTCTATGTGTAAGATATATTCCTAACTAACGAACTTTTACCGCATGGTATGCCTACTGAGCCTAATGAGACAGACCCACACATTAACCTAACATTCGCCAAAATGTACATTACGAGCCTTCGCACAAAAGGCCAAAACTGGATGATTGGACGGATCATCATTACCATAGCTTATGCTTCTGTAAATGGTACATTGCACTTGGAAAGACTTATCTACATTTCACTTAATGAAAAAAACTGGCTTGAAGATTCATACTGAACAATTTATCCAGAACGCCCTATTATACTATGTACCAACCAGTCAGGGAGTGATGATGCACCCTTCTACATGAATAAAACTAGGTGAAAAACTTTTGGATTTTAATCTATGTTATAAAGATAGCTCGTTTATTTGTAATAATCAACTATCTGTATTTAATGACGACGGAAAATGCATCTTACAGCAAATTTACAAAAACTGAGATTCATTTACGTTAAATCCAATATTTTTAAACTCTTAAGGCTGTTCTTCGAAAAAAAAGAACTCTGTTTTTAGTCTTAATACACAAATTGAAATAAACTAATAGCACCATGGTCTCCAAAAAATTCCAGATGGTTCTTCATAAGCTGCTTTACACACTACGATAAGCGAAAATGCTGTGGCTTTTGTGAAATTTTCAGAAAAAATTCCTAAACATGGATTTGAGCTGCAAGATTTTTCGAAGAGTGACACGCTTTGCGAAAATTTCCGATTTTTAAGAATTTTTTCTAAAAGTATTGAAACTGATACAGATTGGCCTATCTTCGCAGTATGTAATACAGCTTGTAAAGAGACAGTTTCAAAATTTTGAAGTGCCTGGCATAATTAGTTTATTTGTAATTATGTACCAAAATCACATGATTTTTTCGAATAACACCGTTAAGTGATCAAGTAAAAAACTTTGTGAAATGAGAAGCGAAATTTCAGAATGTATTCAAAAAACTCTCTTTTCGACAACGTTACCACATTTAATTTTAAAATTAAAACCGCAAAAATGCAACCCTGGACCACATTATGATTTTGATGAGGCTTCACAAAAATTAATGGATATAGTAGATCAGGAAATTCTTAAAAGCGTAAAAAAAGTTATTTAAATGCGTAGGGTGTATTGAAGATCATTATTCACAAAGAAGACATGCTTGTTTAAATACAACAGAGTATCTTCCTGTAAGTAGCAAAGTATGGTTTATGCTCGACATACCTTATATAGCAAGAGAAATAATGTACATGCATTTATGATGGAGACTTTTTATACAAACATTTTCTTAGAAGATTACCAAAATGAACTATTCAAATCATTTTTCCAACATTTCCTGATTTTAACTGATTGTAAATAACACCCAGTGAGCTGTTTCGTGATGTATAACTATTGTACATGTAAAAACATTAATAGCATGATTATGTAGAAAAGGTATGCTTGCTTCTACAGCAGTAAGTTTTTACTGACTTATGCATGATTAATTAAGGATTACACTTTGAAAAGTTATTATTTTCTTTGTAAATAGTTTGTGTAACTTAAAATACATTTTTGTAAATAAATGAGTTTATATACGAAAAATTTCTGTATTTTCTTTATGTGTGTGTTGATTTTTAATTACTTACAAAATAAATATCTATAAAATTTTACTACAGCAAAAAGTGTTAAAGTTAGCATACTTAGACAAGTTTTAAGGTTCTCGTGTTGTGTTTTATAGTTACTTTTAAATACTACAAGTTTAGAAAGTTGCAAATTTGACAAGATTTATTGAAACTAGTAATATGAAAACTTTATAAAAATATATTGTACTATATTTACTATATGTACTATATGTACATATGTATATGTACTATATGTATGTGTATATGTACTATATGTACTATATGTACTATATGTTACTTATATGTACTATAAAAATATATTGTACTACTATATAAAAATAAAATGTTCTGATTAAAATCATAAACTTGAGTGTGATAGGTAAATTGTATTACACGAGAATTCACAAAGTACTATTTTTTATATAATGTACTTAGCCAAAAGTCATTTCCAGAATACTTATAAGATAGTATTTAAAGATACAAAAAGATAGTATTTAAATATACTATAAGTATTTCACAATAAAAAAAAATATCTCGAGACCAGACTGAAATAATTCTAATGCATTATACTATTACTTTTAAAGGAACTGTACATTTAAGTTTGAATTATACCTCTTTATACAAACGGGAAAGAATAATATGAAAATGATACTCATAATTTTTAATAATTAATTGGTTAATATGTTCCTCAAGTGTGTAGAATTATCAATCATTCAAAAAATATATTTTATGCTACTTTAATTTTATCATTTTAAATTTCCAATACAGTATATGAATACTTACTTTGAAGTATTTACTTAAGGAGTCTCCATACATAAAATGCAAGAGTTATTAAAAACATATCCATTAATTATAAATTCCCAATTTATTTTATTTGATAATTTTAAGTTTAAAATAAATCGCTCATTCTAAAGAGGTACTAAGAATATACTAAGTTCTGGTGAGCGGAGCTTTACTATGCCGATTTATTATTCAAACAAATTTTTTTCTTACAATAAATTGCAAGTGTGTATTAAAAAAAAATTAACAAACGTGTCTTAAAACTGACAAGGTTATATTCGAGAAAGATAGCTATAATTTTAGTTATTTTAAATATTGGATAGATAATTGAATTGAAATTCTGACTAAGGTATATATGCGGATAAATGCATAAGAAAGTATCTACTTGTATTATTATGAACATCTGCTGTGTTATAGATGAAATAAGAAAGTTTCCTGTTTAAGCACGATAAGGTAACTTTTGAAGGTATTCTATGCAGCTATCTTAATTTAGATAAATACATTACAATTCGTTCTATACTTCATGATAACTGTATCTATTATTCGCCACATTTGTACATATCTAATCTAGCTCACAAGATAAACATTTTCCTGTTAAAGGAGTTATCTATTTCCTGTTAAGATAAATTATCCTTAACTAGATAAAAAGGGTTTGAGTTGATTATGCATTGAATACATTTACTTTTACCAGAGGATATAACGTACTTAACAGTTGTTTATTTACACATGAGTATTTCAGATGTTTTGAATCTTTTTAAATTGTTCATCATTATTGCTAAACACGAATCATTTACATTAACTGTTTAAATAATATTTTATCTGCTTAACAGTTAACCAATTATCTGCAGTTCCACCAGTGTAAAGGTAGATCAAAGCTTCTTAAAGTGGATATAAACCTTATTCTTATATTGGCCCAATTGTTATAGTTTTTATGTTATGTTTTTCAGATACTCTATTATTAACAATTAACAATTTGCCTGCTGTAGAAATTCCATACACATTTCGCTTAATTAACCTTTATCTGAAACTTTTTTTAACCGAAACAAAATCAGAATTTTTCCCATCAAAAAAATAGTCTCAAGTCCATAGAAGCTCAGTATTGCATAGTAGAACATTGTGGTCTTGTACTTACATTAAAGCTCTTCTCACCAAGAAATTTCATCAAATGAAATTTCTAGACGATCATTCATAATTTAGTTCATTTATTTATTTGGTAGTGTTACTGTTATCGTTAGACTAGTACTTTCAGGGTGTTTACTTCGAAAATACGAATGTCTAGACTCATTTTTAAATGTTTTCACACTGTCTGGAATGCTAATTAGTCTAAGTGTATTTGAGATTGCGTAATATTGAGCTACAGCACAGATTTTTAAAACTTGTGTTTGTTTTGAATTTTTTTCTTTCATAAATAGTTTGAGCTATAAGAAATGAAGAGGGAAAACGTTGTTGTTTCTTATGCCCTCTGACAACCGCATGCGGTTCCAGATCCCCCCTAGATAAAGAGGCGATGGGCAGGGGTGGGCGCCTTGCATTTTTATTGCGCCCCAGTGGGAGGAAGTCCGACTTTAGCCCCGTGATGCCCTAATTTTGAACTAATTCCGGAGGAAGGACCAATCTCCTGAAATCGGCACCCCCAGAGGTATCGTTTAACAACTTGGCGGATATTGGAGCCACGATGGATTTTACGTGCACCAGCTCCTATGAGCGTACACGGTCCCACAGCAGTCGAGCCCAAGGGAGTTGACCCTCCCAAGCACTGCCCAAGCCGGATGCTGCTTCACTTGCCGTATTTTTATGGGAACGGAGTTTAGCTCCCAGACCACTGCGGGCAAGATGAAAAGGTAATCATTATAATTCAGTTAGAATGGAAATTATTCTGCACACATATATATATCAATACTATAGAGATTTTAAAATTATAAAGCTGATTTTCTCAAAATGGTATATTTTACTACGCAGGTCTAACTGTAATTTTAATTATGCTATCTGTCTGTTGTGAGAGCTCATAGTTGAATTTGCGCTGATCAAGGATTCGCGTAGTGACATGAAATAGTGGTCATATTTTGTGGTTGGCAAATATGATTAGTGTGTTAAGTTTTATGGATCAATGAAATAAATGACGCAAAGCAGAACATACTGCTTTTAGAAACTAATTTATCGGATCAGAGGCATATAAGCCGAGCATAAATCTGCTGGAGGTATTGTCTCTTTCAATATACAGTTGTCATTGGTTAAACCCGGTGTTAAAAAAAAAAGTAAGAAAGAAAGAAAGCCAGTAGATAACGAACAAGTGCGTAGTTGGCGATTGTTGATTGTTTTATTGTTAACCGATTTTAGCCCCAGAGTATTGTAACAGAATTGAGACCCAGGTTTAATTCAAAGGTTTTCCAAAATCTTCTTGTTCATTGGTGGATGCGCCCGTTAAATCTATGGAGCGGAAAGTTATCTCTGAAGTCCGTAGCCGTTTCTCAGAGATGCCAATATTCAAAATTTCACTTGCCTATAGTTAGGAATCGAAATTTTAGCTGTGCCAGCAGAAAGAGTGCAAGAAAGTCGACATATCGAATTTAGTGACATGTGAGTCTCTCTATAAAATAATTCGTAATATATATATAATATTCTAATAATATTAAAATTTCCATAAGAAAATTCTTACTTAAAATTTAGTCTACAATATCCTTTTTTTTCTTCTTCTTTTGATTTCAATAAGAAGGCGTGTTGCGCAAATACTTTAACCAGATATCTAGGCAGTGAATCATTCAATAGCTGAAAAAATACAAAAAAACTTAGTCATTCTGTTGACATACACGACAAGTTCGTTTCACATGCATGAATCATTGTTTACATTGTCACGTTTGCAACATTTTTTGCGTTACGCATTGAAAATGCCGTAACCACGAAAGAGAAAAATGATAGTGATATGGATTTAGAAAATCTGGAATTTTGCCTTACGCCATAGCTCGCAATTGAAGCTACATATGTTGCATCAGTGTTTGAAATGTGTCGTCGTCAATCTTGGGATCCATTCCTCCATGCTTACGTGTATACCTTTATCAGCTGTGCCTCTCAGTAAACAAAAAAATTCTCCTGTTCACTTTAAAAAATTTTAATTAACTGAAATTGAAAAAGAAATAGAATGGATTTCTTATAAAGATTTTATAATACTTTTCCTTTTACGTTTGCTGATTGTGATTTCAGATATATATATTTCGATTAAATTGAAATGTGTGTGCGGTGGCCCCTGATGATAGAGCACACCATTTCAATTTTCCTTTCCATTTTCCGTCTATTGGTGGATACATGTGATTAGGCTTAAAGCCCACCAGTTCTCATTTGGCGCTTTATATCCAATTTATCCACTCTTTCATTGCCTTAAAAGGCTATATTTAAACACTTTATTCGGTATAAGCTCGTTAATTGGCACCATGTGCTATCTACTTTTTTATTTTTATTGTTTTCACTTTATCAATGGATTATCTTGGGATTTCACTTTACTTAAGTAAGCTATTATATATATATATATATATATATATAT
Source organism: Cheiracanthium punctorium (assembly GCA_038373885.1). Taxonomy (NCBI): domain Eukaryota; kingdom Metazoa; phylum Arthropoda; class Arachnida; order Araneae; family Cheiracanthiidae; genus Cheiracanthium; species Cheiracanthium punctorium. The sequence continues at coordinate 33,801 of JAWZYV010002077.1, forward strand.
ATATATATATATATATATAACTAACAAGTAAAACACAAAACATACTACAAATAAGACATATCTCGCATAAAAATAACAGCTATTAGCAAGAATTAGAAACCAGATTTTGAATCCAAATAAAGTGCAAGAATTATTGTGATAATATAATGGAACGGAAATTGTAACCACTGTCACCATCGTCAGGGGCCACAAACAGTGGATTATAATTTACAGCAAACCAAATAGTAGGGTTTCGGTTGTGTGGCATATCAGAAGAGATATTAACTCCACACATCTGGGCCCTACCCTACTATATAAAGGAAAGAAGAAATCAAAAAGATAACAAAAATTAGAAAGATAATTTTACATACCAGACCTTGAGCACATGGAAATTTTATTTGAACAATTTGTATGTGTTGCCAATGCTAAGAATTGTAAAAAGTGAAAAATGGTGTTGCCACTAAATAAAAGTGGAAAAGTGGAAAGAAGAAAGTATAGGAGTTGCCAAATACTAAAAGGTAATATTATTAAATTTTAAGAATATCCAGGTGTATTAATATAATAAATATATATTGAATAATAATAAATTTAAAAGATTGAATAAAATAAATAGTATAGCAAAATTAAATATAACATATTGTTTAAAAAATATAATGATTATTATTATTGACAAAGTATGTATAATAAGTTATTGTATGACAGAAGATTAATCTAGTAAATAAGAAAAAAATAATGTTTAGGACAGAATAATCACAATATAGGAACCCCGTTTTTTTTTTTTTTTTTTTTTTTTTTTTTTCCTCCAGATATATATATGCATGCATATACACATCCAAATTGTTTTTAAACATATTACTTTTTTTTTTAATGAGAAAAACTTCCTCCGCCCGACCCAACCATCCAATTACAGCCTTAAAACCAAAACCCCACCCAACCTCCAGTAAATTAACAAAGACATTAGACACATCATTATCAAGAATTGTATATAATAGATTTTAGGAACTTAGTAGGATAGTTGTATTGTCTAGCTGACAGAAATAGAGATTTAAAATTGGAGACTTTGAAATCATCAGAACATAGAAACTTGATTCTACAGCAGTGATTATAGATGATATTGCGAAATACAGATTTATGTAAGCAGGAGGAAAAATGAGTAAAGCTATTTACTTTAAAGCTAAAATCTTTACGCTTATCATATATATTGAAACTAAGGCTATTTCTAGGAGTGATGGAGATACTCAGATCTAGAAAACTAACAGAATTGTTAAGCATATCATTTTTAATTAATTCCAGAGCAGATGGATATTTTATGGGGAAGATAATGTTATTATTATTAGTAGTGTTTACAAGTAAGATATCATCTATATATCGTTTAAGAATGATGTGTGTATTAGTATATTCTTTTTCATAGTAATATAAGTAAAGATCTGCAAGGTAACTAGATGCTGAACCACCTTGTGGTATACCATGATTTTGTAGATCTATTTTATTGTTATGTAGAATAAAATTATTATAGATAATAAATTTAGATAGACAACTGAAATAAGTTACATCAACATGGGAAGGGAGCTGAATATTGTTAACACAAGTTTCAAATAATTCATTAATTACATTGTAAAGGTCGTCAAGAGGAATATTGTTGAATAGATCTTTAAAATCATAGGTATATAAAGAGGTAATATTACTAATAGTACATATTGTATTGCGTAGATCATAACTATTTCCTATAGAGATAGAGTAATCATTACGTTTTATATAATACTCATGCATAACAGACAGTATCTTTAATAGAAGTTTACTTGCTACATTGCTATATGTATTACATCCTATTGTAACAGTTCGAAACTTTAAAGGCGATTTATGAAATTTAGGGATTAGTACAATATAAGGATAGTTTAGATTATTATGTTGTAGGTTGAGAAGTTTATAGAAAGCCAGAATTTTTTTGTTACAAACTACAGTAGACAAATTAGTAGAGGAATAGATACTGTTATTTACAATTGTAGAGGCTAACAAGCTGTGATATAGTTTACAAATAAAAGCATAGTTATTGGATGATTTATCTACATAAGTAATTATGAAATACCGCTTTATAAAGTCTATTTGTGTATGAAATTGACTATTGACAGGAGAACTATATTTTACATATTTAGCAATATTTTGCTTAAAGATTGAAAGTACTTTTACTTTCCAGGTAGTGAAGGCTTCAATAGGAGTGCTGTATTTTAAGGCAGTATTATATATGTAAAAATCTAAATCATATGTGAATTGTGTTACAATGCCACTAAGAGAGTGTTTTGAAGGAATACGGTGTTTAGAGCCCTTCTGCATGAGTTTTTTTAACCTAATATCTTTTATGATAGCTAGATCCCCAGTAATGATGTGTCCATAATCCCTATTAATGAAGTTCCTATAGTGATTATCATTGCATATACAGGGTGGTGTAACAGAAGGGTTATATGTTTTTGAAAAGGAGTTATAGTTAAATAGTTTCCTACCAAAGGGTAGGGGATATTTAAAGGACTTTTTAATAATGACATTTTTGATGGGAAAGTAAGTGTTATTAGTAGAAAATATTGTATTGAAGTTTAAGTTATTGATTGCAGGATTTGTGAAAGTAATTAATAAGTTAGAATTAGAAGGTGTATTATTACTTTTATTGGTTAGGTTTACGGTAAGTGCAGTGGCTCGTGCAACAATGAGATCTAAGAATAGGTGAGAAAAATGTCCAGAAATGTTAAGATTTGAAAAAATAGAAAAATACTTAACTAAAAGTTTCTTTTTAATGGAGTAAATGAAAGTACGTATATTAATCCAATTATAAGTACTGGTATAGTAATTATATAATTTTAAAATAGCAGATTTTATATAACTATTAGAATACTTGGGACTATTACACTTTTTACGTTTACCTCTAGAAGTTCTAAGTCTTTTATTATATATAGACAAGTTTAAAGTATTATAGATTGGAGAATATTTATTTATGTTAGTAGTGCTAGTATAATATATTAATTGTTTATTATGAACTAATTGGTTTAGACCATACGGATAACTAGTATATATATATATATATATATATATATATATATATATATATATATATATATATATATATATATATATATATATATATATATATATATATATAATAGTAGAGTCGGGCGGTGTTGGGCAGAAGAAGGCATTTGTAGTTTCATCTTCGGGTTAAGCTCAGCACCGGGGTCTCGCTGTCGGAGGACCGCCGGGCGTAGATGCAGGACGGTTTGCTCGGGCTGGGGCTGTGTTGTACGGAAAAACACTCCGGGATTAAGATTTTTATTTGATTTCATATAGTTTTACATGGCAAGTGAAGTCACGAAGAATCTATGCTCCGAGCTGCGTTTCAACTTATATAACCTCGGATCACGTGTTCTATACAGTATCACATGTGCTAAAAGAGATGCAATTATTGGTTGTTAAACTGCCCGGGCCTGCTAACCTAAGGAAATTCTTTCGTGGTACTACGACTGTAGACCGTGGGATACAGGGGAGATATATTATTTGCATTTGAATTAAATTTCGATCCTGATACAAATCCTTTGTTAAAAACGAAAGTCACTACGCCCTGAAGAATTTTGAAGCAAGCAAATAGAAATTTTGAATTTTGAGAAGATGCTTAATTTTATATGTTATATATATATATATATATATATATATACAGGGTGTCCCAAAACACTTGACCTTGGCTTTAATTCCTTTTAAATTCATCATAGACCTATTCAATAAATTACAAAGTTACGTAAAAAAAGGTACAGAAGTTAATGATATCTATTTCAGTTAGTAGATTCTCTAAATAAATAAAAATTTAGATTTTTGAGCTGCTCCCATTAAAAAAAAAATCCTATTAGTAAAATGTGCCTCATACATTAATCAGGTGGCGGGGCGAATTGGAGCATTTTATCCTAAAAAGTGTCAGAGATATGAAATTAAATATATGCTGAGTTAACCATTTTTCATTGCTCTCGAAGGAAAAGAAAATTATTGGATGATAACATTTGAAGTTTCGTACACAAATGACAAAAGAAAACAATGGTTTCAAGGAAAAGTACATAAAACTTTACTATTATTGGGGTTGTACAGCCCGTGATCAACTTAGTTTTAACGTATGTCTGAGCCTTTTTTAGGATGAAAGGCTGAAACTTTGTATATTGCCTAATCAATGAATGGGGCATTGTTAAATTTATGGGGGGAGGATTGTTAAGTTTTTATTTAAAAGGGGAGCCAATGATCACTATAATGGTTAGTACAAATTTTGCGCTGTGCTTATAAGAGAAATAATAAAATCTTACCTGAAATGTATCCCCATATGAATACCACTAAATCCTGAAATTTTGTTTACTCAAATCAATGCTATATTTTTTCAGACATGTCTTTATTTATATTTATATATTATATTCATTGCACATACAGTTTATAATTAACACATCCTGAGTAACACTTTACGACTAATGATTTCAGATGATCATTTTCAAAATAGGGTACCCTAACAATTTGCATATTAACCTTAAATTTATTTTAAACCATATTTTTACTTATAGAAATATTTATCTAGAAATTTTTTTCCAATTAATTAAATCCCATCTTTACAAATATATAATCTCAATATTAATCAAACCATTATAATACCCAGCAAATACAAGTAATGCAGGATGAATTTTTTATCGCTGAAATTTTTATCAAGCAGTGCCTTCTCTCATCAACTGTGAGACATTTGCAAAATCTTAAATAAAATACCTATCAATAAGAGTTCATCCTGCATTAATTCAAAAATATTGAAATACACTTGATACAAACAAAAATAGTAAAGTCAAATTGATCCTACATTAATTTCGTGCCAAGACCGAACCAAGTGCGCTTCGTACAAACTAAAATATCAAATGAAGTAAAATTAATCATACCATGTTGGGGCAGGTGAAATACCTCTCCAGTTCATAACTTTCCGTAGCTGACATAGTCCGAGCATAGGGTTAGTACATCTGTTGGAAGCACTATCATTATTGTGGATAGTTCTTTTCCTCAAACTGGATATTCCTTGCGCTTAATTAGAATCGTGATGCACTTTATATTGGATACTGTCGTTAATCAAGAATTCATAGTCTCTCTCCTCAGATTTAATTCACCAATCAAATGAAACAATGTAGATCGCACAAAGAGGTGGGAAGAATGAACAGTCAAGCAACAGCAGTCGGTAATTTTTCTTTAAAATATTTTGTAAATTTCATCTTCAACCAGGGATTTAAAAAGTGAGTCGCATTTCAGGAGAATCACTTTCGATAAGCACCAACCGGAACAGCTCGATCTCCGAAAAATAATTTTTTAAATGAACGAAATTCAAGTACATGAAATAATGTAGATTGCATAATTAGCTGGGAAGAATGAATAGTCGAGCAACAGCAGTCGGTAATTTTTCTTTGAAATATTTAGTAACTTTCAATATTAGGCAGAGATAGAAGAAGTGGCAGGCATTAAGAATCTCAGGGAATTTCTAATAATCAATTTTCATTTTCTTCAAACAGCGACGAAAAATACATCCAGCCGAAGGCATCGGTCGATTTCAGGCGAATGAGACTGGGTCTCAAACCCTTCAATCTTCCGAGAGGCCTGGCTTGCGTTTTCGAAATTTCAAATACAACTGACAAAACCGTTACCGAAGTTCTGTAGCTTGACTTACGCCAGTTTGGCTAATTCTTATTTTTTTGGCTCAATGTCACAGTATCCACTGCATATTTTTGATTGTAGCCAATGGAGATAAAAAAAATCACATGGGGGCTTCCCTTTTCCTTGAAAACCTGAAAATTGTGAGTTCTTTGACTGCGCCTGGCGAAACGATCTGGCGAACCGATTTTCCTTGCACACTCGTTGTTTACAGAAATATGATATCGCCCAGTGTAGTCTGAAGATTCCTTCTCTGAAAATTCGAAGTTTGTGTGGTCCCCGTGTGAATGAACTCTGGGAACTTTAGGGAAAAAATTGTATTTCATACTTGAAGTAATCTTAAAAACTTCGCTTATACTTGTGAGGTATTAAACTTCGCCTTTTCCAGAGCATGATTGAAAAATGTTATGCCTTCGCATAACGGGCATATTTTATTACTTGGGAGTTTTTTGCAAGGGGGCTGTATAAAAATTTAATTTTTATTTATTTAGGCTTAATCTCTTAAAGATATTAATCGATACCATAAAATTATGTACCCATTTTTAGGTAACTTTGTAACTTATTGTATATGTCTGTAATCAGTACTTAAGGAATAAAGGACTAGGTCTGTTTTGGAGACACTATGCAAACAACAAGAGTCATTGGATAGAGAGAATAGGGATTGAATGATGGCATTATTAAAAAATGTGGAAAAATCTATACAAAAAAAAAACGTAACAAGACAGAAAAACTATATATATATATATATATATATATATATTGTATAATACATACATATATATATATATATATATAGAGAGAGAGAGAGAGAGAGAGAGAGAAAGAAAATTATTTTAAAAAATTAATAGAATTTTCGGGCATTGGTACACTTACACTATTGCTGAAATTTATTTCCTGGTTTAAGGCCACACACTATGCATTGATGCTGCACAAGTACATGAGTAGTACATGTAATAACAAAAATAGTTAATTTTTAAAATATTATGATACATTGTATAATAATTAGACATTTAATTTTATTTTCATTTGTTCATTATTATTATTAGTAGTAGTTTTTATTTTATTGATTTATAATTTTTCATAGATCATTTTGACTGTATTTACGATTTCTCCTTTTAGCTACATGGCTCTTGCTGCAGTTTCAAAATAAGTTTTTTTCAACTTACATGATGACAACACATTCTTTTTTCAAAATCTGGAATTGCCATATTTCTTGAACTTTTCCACGTTGTTTGTATTATTTTTTTATGTTTTTCTTTATATAGCAATCGCCGTGCCCATAGATTGGGTATCTTGGCTCTTTTTGCTGAGCAACCTACCGAAACCTTGATATATTTTACAATAATTAAATTCTTTGTAAAATAACACCATAAAAGTTGCTTGGAAGTCTGATATTCCAAGAGCCAGAGCCAAAAAAGTCTCGGAATTTAGCAAGCCTAGATTTTTTTTTTAATAGCTCATTACATTTGTTGCATACACAAACATACTGCGGTTAGTCAAGAGAAACTGAGAACAGGTGGACAATTTGATATAGTCCATTATAGGATGTTGAATATTTGTCAGTTGATTTTAAGTAGACGACATCTCTAATGTTGATTTTTCGAAGTTTCTTATTTATTTTTCTCATTTCGTAGTTCTTGAGATGACAGTAAATTCCTGCGTAGTTTCGCGCATATATATCTTTCATTGTAAATAGTAGATTGTTTAAGTACTGTAATTTTGTCATGGAGAGTCTGTAGACAAGTCAAAAGTGTCATAAAATTTTGACAGTTTACGTCCAAAATGAAATGATGATTGAACAAAACCAGTTGATGAATGAGTAGAATTATTGTACAGGTTTTGATCTATAAGGAGAGCTGTTGTGATATTTTTCTTTTAAAAGGTTTTTCACTGAAGCTTTAAGAGATCTGTTAAATCTTTCACTGACTGCATTACATTTTGGTCGTGTTTGAGTCGTTTTATGAAGCTTAATCCAAGAAGATTATTATTTTTTTGATAAAACTTCACTGATAAACTGATCTCCGAGGTCTGATAGTATTAAGGCTGGTCTACCATGGATTGAAGTGCAATTAATTAAACTATATATAGCTGCATTTGCTGATATATTATTTAAATTCTAAAGTTATGAATGTCTTGAAACGTGGTCCATTACTATTAGAGAATGCTTTCCCTCAATAGGTCTAACTATATCAAGAGATTAATTCTGAGGGTGCTTTGGGAGTGTATGTTGGTTGGAGTGGTGCCCTAGGGGTAGGTGGGATTTTGACGTCAATACAACCTGTACAAGATTGAACAAAGTTCAGAACATCTACATAACAACCATGCAAGTAGAAAATCTTGTTCAGAAACTCTAAAGTTATAGACAGAATGGGACTTGTTTCCAAATTTTGAGACAATTAAGATATTCTATATTTCAGGAATAGCAGAGTAGAAAGATGTAATAGTGTTGCAGTAAAAAAGACGTTTAAAAAATACATTCTTTTATTGCATTAAAAAAAAAAAACATATCACCTTAGCCTGAGCTCCACGCTTTTACAAACAGCAATGGTGATCACCACGCAAAACCAAGCTCGCACATATTTATATACAATACATCGGAAGAGGTTTTACATATATTTGCATATGACACTGAGGGCGAGATTCAAGTGAAACGCGCGCGATCGAGTTCGAATCGAACGTTTTTCAGACCACAGTTCGAACGTTTTGGCAGAATGCTTCCAATGGTTATTCAAGCTGAAACGAAATACGCGATAGCACTTTCAGGGTTGCTGAGATGAAACTTATCGCCGAAGAGTGAAGATGTCACTTCCGGTTACGCTCCATGTCTTTATGAACCAATAAAAAAACTGCATTTTTCTCTAGTGAATATTGCTTTTCACGGCAACTGTGAAATTTTGCTTGTTTGTTTACAAGTTTGTACGTGTGAAGTGTATGTATTTTTTTTTCCTATTGCTAGTTATAACTTTCTGGAAATTTATTAGTAAGTAATGTTCCTATCTTTTTAAAAATAGTTTTAATATGTATTAGTTTATATTTATTCACTTATTCAGTTTACGCAATTATTTTGATATAAGGTATAAAAAAGTTTCCCGATCTGAGCGGAATCTTCTGCAAAAATTCTTATCATTTAAATTCATGAGATCACCTCGTAATTTTAAATGTCGTGGAATATAATTCCGTCTTCTTCCAATGATCGAAACATCGGCCATCTTGAAGAGCAACTAAAGTTCGATCGAATATCTCAAAAACGTTCTAAACAAACCTATAGCGCTGTCACGTGACCAAAACACGATTGGCTTGTTTCAATTGAATAAGAAACATTGATATATTTCGAAGTTTCCCCTGTTCAACGCGGAAAACGTTCGAATTGTGTTTCACTTGAATCTCGCCCTGAAAACGTGATACAATTATTTTCTATTTATCTGAATGCTAGACAAGCTTCCGACTTTTTTCCAACAGAACATTAAGGCCAAAAACAGAAGGTCAGAAACTAGTCTATTGCACGAATACCTTTGCGGCCATCCAAACACAGTTCCTGGGAAAGATTAACGTGTGAAATTTTGCCAACCATAGCTATCAAAAGTCTTTTTTATGCAAAAATGACTAACATGAGTGAGTTTTATTGCCTTAGCCATCAGAGAATCGGGAAGTACAATTAAATTTACACGAGTGCCGTTATTGTTATATTTGCAAAACATTAGCAGCCTTTAAAGTATTTTTTGTATTTTCGAGGAAACTTTTTATTTCGTATATCATTAATCATATTTTTAATCAAGGAGTCCTATTGTTCTTCGTGGATAGTTTCTTGTGAACTTTCATTTTGAGGATCAGATTCAATTACATTCAAACATTTGATTTCAGAAAGGATGGCATTATTGTGTGAAGAGGGGGGTTAACATTACTAGTATTAATTTCTGGAATAACATGTGTAGATTCTTCAGGTGGATTTTTTTTTTGGTCATCATTTTCTCCTATTATTGGCAGAACATTTTTTTTCATTAATCAACTTTGGATCAATATTTAAATTACTTTGAGGAGGAATATTTTCTAATCGTGATGTGTCCTTTCCTTGTAATTAATTTACATGAGTGCCATTATTGTTGTACGTATTTGCAAAACATTACCAGCATGTATGAAGTAATTTTTGTATTTTTAAGGAAACTGTTTATTTTATATTTCATTAATCATATTTTTAATCAAGGAGCCCTGTTGTTCTTCGTAGATATTTCATTTTGAGGATCAGATTCAATTACATAGTATTTAAATATATAATAATAATTAATGTGTTAAATTAATATATTAATAATTAATATATTAAAATTCATTTTGTATATCATTAATCATATTTTTAATCAAGGAGTCCTGTTGTTCTTTGTAGATAGGTTCTTGCGATTTTTTTTTTTTTTTTTTTTTTTTTTTTAATCAGATTCAATTACATTACATTTTTAACACATTTGATTTCAGAAAGGATGGCATTATAATTTTAATATATTAATGAAATAAAACAGAGTAGTATTTAAATTACACTGGGGAGAAATATTTTGTAATCGTGATGTGTCCCTTCCTTGTATTCATTTAAATATGTACGTGCCAGGCGCGTAGCCAGGAAAATTTTTCGGGGGGGATATGAACTTATATGTGAATAAATAGACGGAATTTCATCACTAATCCAAAAATTTCGGGGGGGGATATATCCCGATATCCCCCCCCCCTGGCTACGCCCCTGTTACGTGCATTCACTCATTTCGCATTACTACCTTCTTGTTATATCTTCTGAAGAAGATTTCTTGTAAGTCACAGAGGTCTCAAATCTGATAAAAAGGAAAAGTGTCGATTGTCCAAAATTTGTTTGAATGCTGTAATTGACTTATATATAGCATACCGTTCGAGTTTTAATAAGCGGGTATTTTTTCTCTGAATTTGTTTAGGTGTTTCGAAAAGTAGAATATTGGTAGTAATGTACCTTCATGCTCCTGAATTATTATTCCCGAAATTGCTATATTACCAACATCAGAATTTGTATAAAAATCGCCGTTAAAGTCAAGCAGTTTTAAAAAAGGTTCTGAAAAAAAAATTGTAAACTCTTGAATACTTAAGAATAGTGGTTTTTCCATGAAAATTTAACCTTTGGTGAAATTAACTGAATTAAAGAATCTTAATTTTGGGTTACAAAGTTATGGTAAGCACCCACAGGTACCGAGGAAACGTTTGAGTTCTTTACGAATTTCGAGCTCAGGAAAGAATGTTATTTCGGTGAGGTTATAATAGTGGGAAGGGGAAGGTGTAGAGGCAGAAATGTTTTATTTTATATTCATATTTTATTTTATTTTCCATAGTAATAAAAAGACTGAAATACATAACATTTCATTTTGTAAAACTTTGACTAATTTTACTTATATAAAATAAAAGTTTTTAAATTGCAGTCTCATTATTTTTTCAAAATTGCACTTTTTTTAATTAATAAACTTATAGTGACCTTTTCTTTTCATACTTCGCCTACAAAACATTTGTCATTCTAAAGAATGACTGGATACTATAAACAATACCGTAGAAAATTATAGAATAATTTTCATGTTTCATATTTTACCTAAACACGCTAGGCATGCCTGCGTTTCATATATTGATGGTAACTCATACAAAACAAAAATTAAGGATCTCAATATTTTTTCGAAGTTCCATCAACCATGCTGAGATCTGATTTGATCTGATCACTGATATGCTTTACCAATTTACAAATAGGGTAAATGTACCAGTAGTGCACAGTGTACCAATAATTATCACTGGCTAAGCTTTAGTATACATCCTACATTTTTTTGTCGCCAATGTTGGCGATAACTGGCTTTTTGTGGCAACCAATGGACTCGGTTTGGCGATATTGCACGGAAGGTATTTATGGCAACCCTTTCGGTCAGCCAATCAGCGAGCCGGAAGGTCTGAGTTCTTATTTTTGTTGTTGCCGGACTGGGATTAGGACGCAAAAAGGTACTGTACTTTTTTTTTTTTTTTTTGGTTAGGATTTTATGATTTTTAAGTATTTTAAGGTGGCTGCTAAGTTTGCATCCTGTAATTACCCCTCCGCCGCTAATGCAGTTAAAAAAATCAGGGTATTTTTGAATAAAATTTAACGATAAGTTGCCGGGTAAAAAAAACCACGTGCAGGAATAAAGGGGTAGCTAATATATAATTTTTTTATGAGCTACTGTTAGTGGACCAGGAGAAGTTTTTGGATTTTTTGTGGGAGACATCCTTTCGGAGATATTTTTGATAACGTATAATTTTGTTCCGCGTTACATCGTGTGGGGTGACACATGAAGCAGGCTCCTAGTGCCTCACTCTGGTAACTGTGCGCTATTTGTACAGGCGAATGGCTTCACAATTTTTGGTTTTTTCTTAAAACGCTCGACTCGTTTTCTTATTTTTCCAGTTTTTCGACTACATTTTTCGTCAAAAATAAACGGCGCGGCGGGGGGCAGAGGCCCCCTCACATAAAAATACCATTATTTGAGAAATTTACGTTTTTCAAATTTTTAACCCTAAATTCTTGTGAGAGAACGCGATTCCTGTGTCCATCAATTCTTAAATTTCCTTGAATTTTTTCGTGTTTAGATTCCTAACCCGCCATTATTTCTAGAATTCTTCTGCTTCTAATAGTTTTTCCGCTTTCGGAAACGCATTTTTATGGCCCTAAATTCTTGTTCGAAAACGCGAATTCTATCTTCGTGAAATCTTAAATTTTCTTGAATTTACTGTTGTTTACATTCTTAACCCTAAATTTTTGTCGAGTGCGTGCAGTTCTTGTAGTTTTTTTCCAGTTTCGGAAACGTTGTTTCACGGCCATTTTTACATTTCTAACCATAAATTTTTTGTGGAATTCTTCTAATTCTCATAGTTTTTCCGCTTTCGGAAACGTGGTTTCACGGCCATTGTTTTATTTTTGACGCCGTCGCAAACGGCATTTTTGGTCACTTCTCTTTTTTTTTTTTTTTTTTTTTTTTTTTTTTTGGCGCCGTCGAAAACGGCCTTGGCGCCAAAAAAAAAAAAAAAATCTCCAAAAATCGAGGTAGGATGTATACCAAAGCTGCACCTTACCACTTTTTCAGAAAAAGTATAAATGAAGAAAAAAAAAGAAAATTGGAAGCTGTAATGTATCAAACTATGATAATCTGTATAGAGGTGCCTCCTGGTGACCTAACTGGAAAATAATCAGAATGTTCCAGAGAACAAGTATTGTTGTGGTCAACAGCTAAAGAAGTTCGGTGTCGTCTCTTCCGAATTTTTGCTTGTTTTGTAATTAAAACTGCTAAGGACTACGTAAAATGAAATTATTGCACATTTAATGTAATTTAATCATTGCGGGGGAAAGGACATTCGTTTCTGCTTTTTTTAAGCTTATAAAGGGTTTATTTATTAAAAACGACAAAAAAAAAAGTCTTGATGCTTGTCAAAGTTCGTCCCGTGTAAACTATTCATGTTTAAAATTTTCAATTACTCGGTTGTTGACATGGGGTGTCAACTACTGGATTACAGTCTAATTTTATAATATGGCTTGAATTTGAATTATAATTAGCTTCTTACTCTGAAAATCACGCCTGATATTTTCCTAAGATCCTACAACAATCAGGATGAGTAGTTGACATGGGGCGTCTACTATTCAATTACAGAGTGTCAAGTACTGATTTAGTACTTGCGTATTATACTGTCGACATGCCAAGCGAAGAGATTACTCGCCAAGGGTTTGTACTCTGCAGTTCCGTTGCTATTGCGCACGTGATAATACGCATCAAAATACTATGGATAAAATGAATCGTGTTTCTTTTAAAATTTATAAATTTTTATGTGTGCGGTTGATTTTTAAAATTGATTTATGACTTAACGAAATTTAAGGGTTTAACAAAGCATTGTAATGGGAATAATAGGAAAAGTGTGTGTTATTAACTGCGGAGTTTGCATTAAGCGGAACTCTTATGTGTACCGAGATGTCTGGCTGTTCCACGGTGCTTTTTGTTTCTCCATTTTGCTGATCTCCACAGTCTTTCAATGTAAGAAAGTATTATATTCTGGTTTCCAGAGAAAACTACACGTTCGTTGCCACAAAATGTTGAACTGATTATCTATCTTAATATAAATGCATGAATCTCTTTTATATATTTATTGCTTTAAATCTATGTACAAGCGCAAATAAAAAAGGCAGTGTCTATTAGTTTTTGTTCTTATGGCAACTCGGGTAGTATGTACACCCTCCAAAAAAAGTATTAGAGTAAGCAATAAATTTCCTACGTTGGTTTCGTATGTTAAAAATTTATCCTAGAATATGAATTAGGGTATGTATAAATATGACTTTCCTTATTTCTGTCAAGTTGTGCGGTTTCAAAAACTCAATTATTATTCGTACATCTAAAATAGGAAATTTCTCTCTTACTCGAATACTTTTTTTTGGAGGATGTAAATATTTGACCAGAAGTATTTTAAGGTAACCCGACTCCAACTAGGTGAAAAAAAATTTTGGCGAAAGTGTCGACAGTATAATACACAAGTATCGACATCTTTTAATATTTCGATGCTTTCTTTGAAGGATCTTATAAATAAAAATGAAATTCTGTTTGTTTGTTTGTTTGTTTGTTTGTTTGCTTGTGGATTTGATTCGTATACAAATCCACAAAAATGGACCTATCGGCCTGAAATTTAGCACAGATATGTAAAATAATATAGAATAAATAACAGTCCACTTTAAAACTTTGAAAGTCCACCCGTTCCCGGAATTTAAGAGATTTTTTATGCTCTTCACGCAAAAATCTTTCCGTAATTGTAACCCCTGTAGTGAAAAAAGTGTGAAATAAGGATCGTGGTTGCCATGTGTGGCGATTTTGCCGAATAAAATGTCGTTCGTATACAAATCCACAAAAATGGACCTATCGGCCTGAAATTTAGCACAGATATGTAAAATAATATAGAATAAATCGTAGTCCACTTTAAAACTTTGAAAGTCCACCCGTTCCCGGAATTTAAGAGATTTTTTATGCTCTTCACGCAAAAAGCTTTCCGTAATTGTAACCCTGTAGTGAAAAAAGTGTGAAATAAGGATCGTGGTTGCCATGTGTGGCGATTTTGCCGAATAAAATGTTTTAAATTCTCAAAGTAAAAATAAAAGAATAATAATGATTTTTTTTTTGTTAGTTTATATTCGTAAGGTTATTTTTTTTTAAATTATAATATCGTGTGCATGGGAAATCAGAGCAGGAATGTAATGCTTTACACGCAAAACAATAAGAATTGAAGATTTCCGAGGCTAATGTGCAAATTTTTTTAGTTTGGCGAAAAAATAAAATGGCTGAAATATGGATTTTGAGTAAGTGAGTTCTAGCGGTTTGCACAGTTTTCAGCTTGGCGCAATTTATTGAGAGCTTAAGGAAATAGATTTTTGAAAACAAGTGCAAAGGTTTTATTAGAATACAGCGTTAGATTTTAATGATCCGTGAAGAAATAATGCAGTTATTAAGGGATTTCAAGCGATCTAACTTCAGAATTCTCGCCAATTGAGTACATTGATTTAAGTTGGGGGAATTCCGCCAAATTTCAGAAAATTGAAATCTTCTCATTTAGTACATTGGAGTAACAATGAATAAAACACATTATAGTTGATAATTAAAAAAAAATTCCTCTGTATTAAGGGATTCCAATTTTCAAATAAAAGCGTGCTACTCTTTGGCGGTCGAACCATTTCCCATATTGATTGCTGCTAAGTCAATGCTTCGAATGATTCCCTGAAAAAACTCTTGCAAAATGGCGTATGTTGGCACTTTGGCGTGGCTTAGATTTGAAACTGGATTTTATTTGAGACTGGTATATATGATAACACTGGATATAGATAAAAATGAATGTTGGTATGTGTTTATGAGGTTGAAAAACTCCAGCACCGTTGAGCACCGTTGCACGATGAAATTTGGTTCACCTAAGTCTTTTATGATGGAGAAGGTTTTTATGCTATCCGTTTTCCTTAACTTGCCACTTGGTGCCGCAGCACAACGTTGAATTCAACGTTGAAATTCCGTTTAGCCGTTTGCTATGCGAATATCGTCCAACCGATTTCGATGAAATTTGGTACACGCGAATATTAGAACACGGAGAATATTTTTCACTATCCATTTTGCTGTAACTTGCCGCTAAATGGCGCTGAAAAGCATCAACGTCTATACCGTTCGACCGATCGGCATAAAATTTTTTATACTTACACATTTGAGCACGAAGAATATATTCTAACTGCGTTCCTTTTGATGTTACTCACCACTAGATGACACTGCAATGCATTATTATTTTAACTCGCCACTAGATGACGCTGCAGCAGGCCAAATTCTTGACCATTCAAACGGTCGCTATGAAAATCAGTATACATAGTTATTTGAACAATGAGAATATTTTGGCGTTATCCATTTTGCTATAACTCGCCACTTGACGGCGCTGTAGCAAATCATTACTTTAATTAACTACTAGATGGCCCTGCAGTGTATCACTTCTTGACTGTGGAAATGATCGTTATGAAAATTGGTATACATAGATAGTTGAACACGGTCGCTATGAAAATCAGTATACATAGCTATTTGAACAATGAGAATATTTTGGCGTTATCCATTTTGCTATAACTCGCCACCTGACGGCGCTGTAGCAAATCATTACTTTATTGAACCACTAGATGGCCCTGCAGTGTATCACTTCTTGACTGTGCAAATGATCGCTATGAAAATAGGTATACATAGATATTTGAACACGGGGAAGAGTTTGGCGCTATCCATTTTCCTATAACTTGCCACTAGATGTCGCGTCAACACATTAACTTCAGGACTGTCCAGCCGATAGTCATGAAAATTCGTATACATCGATATCTGAATGCGAAAAATATTTTCGCCGTATCCGTTTTGCTAAAATTCGCCACTAGATTGCGCTACGCCGCATGGCCTTCTGCACCGTACAAACGATTGCCTTGCAATTCGGTATGCATGATTATTGGACACAATATAACGCGATATCCACTTTGCTATATCTGTTTATTACTATGAATAGTAATCACCACAAATCGTAATATCAAAAAGTCCATTCATTCCCGTGCGAAGAACGGGTACTTCAGCTAGTAAATTTATAAATTATAGGGAAGAAGCTATGAAAGGGGCTTCTTCTTCAGCGGTTGGATGCCGCAGCTTTTAGAGTTCTAAAAGAGCACCTTAAGATAAAGGTGGGTTAGTGGAGGCTGTCGAATTCGGAGAACCCTTTTGCTTTAAATCTATGTACATTTGTAAAAAAAAAAATTAATAATTTCTCAGAATTGTTAAAAGAAGTGTATGTTGATGTTCTACGTCCAAGTATTCTAGAAAATGCCTTTAGGAAGTGTGGGTTATATCCATGGAACCCGGAAGCTACAAAACTTCCTTTTGAAGCCAATACCAATCACATAATCGCTTACACAGAAAAAAAGCAAAAACTTTTTTTAAGAGAAAGGCTGTTCTTTCTTAACAAAATGATTGATGGAAAGAAAAAGAAAGAAAGAAAATTGAACATGGTTTAGAAGGACAGTCGAAATGAGTCATAAGAAGGGGATTTGTCGCTATATCAAACTTGACAGAAGACAAGACAGTATGCTGACAGCATGTGTATTTCTCTGATTTCACCTGAGGATGTGGATTTTATTCAAAGTGAAACGTTCAACTCTGGTGCAATTAATGCACCTGCTCCTCATTCCTGCACAGCTGGACCTTCTTTGACCTGTACGGAAATTCCATGAGAACATAATAATGAGCCTTTCAGTTTGAGCTTTGGAAACATGGATATTGTGAGAACTGAAACGTCCACTTATATTCATCTAATTGATAAGTCTGCTCCTGATCCCTGCAGTGGCGGCTCGTGGGTGATTTAAAAGGAGGTTCACAAAACAAATTTCGAAAATTAAATATGCAGATACGACGCATCTTACAAATTAAAATATATTAGCGTTTCCAGCAGTTAAAGGAAAACAATGCACGCAACTGAAAGAAAACAAGTCATCTTGGGTCTTACATTTCGGCACCAAGATAAGTTTTAGCAAAGTTGCTGTCATGACTCATTTTATTTCAATTTTTTTTCAAAGGATAACATTGAAAAATGCCATTGCTTTAGCTCCGAAACACGTGTCTTAATTATTTACACTAGTTTGTAAAAAATGTAGTGAAAAATTGTAGAAATAAAAAAAATATTAAGAAAATGAAATAAAAAATAATTTACTAACCGAACGTAACAAACCGAGGCAAAATCCGGAAGCGATACCGCAAAAAAAGTGGCCATGAGTGCACAATGAATTTGTGCGAACGGACAGATTTCATGAGTGCCGTGCTTCCTCCCAACTGTCTGGGCTTCTCATCCCAGAGGGGAAGAGGGGTTCAGAGGGGAAAATTTCCGTTCGCACGTGCGACTGATTAAAGACTGTGTTGTAGTAACCTACGCTACAGTGCGTTAGCTATAATAAGCGTATTTAATAATAGTGGGAGGTGGGGGGAGAGAGTAAAACTCACGTTTTAAATTCACACAAATCTAGAAGTGTGCTTAATATTTGCTTTAAATTTAATTTATTAATGTGTTTATTCTTCAGTTTTTCCTTTGGGAGTTCACGTGCTCATGTGTTCAAATGGAGAAGCCGCCACTGGATCCCAGTACATACAGCAAAACCTTTTTCGGACTATACGGAAACTTCATCTGAGACTTGTTTGTAAGATTCTCTCGATTGGAACTTTGGAATGTAGATATTGTTCGAACTGAAAGATCAACCGTTATTGCATTCGATAAACCTGCTGCTTATTTATGTACAGCCGGACCTTTTTGGCCTCAGCAGAAATTCCCAGTTCGTTCAAAAGGCGTTTGTTCTTTCAAAGGAAAAAGGGAGAGCCAAGAAAGAAACGAGGCTCTAAGGAAAAAAATACCTTCTATTACGTATTTCAAGGCGTTTATGCCAAGATTATTATTTTAAAAAAGAGTAACCAAAAAAAAGAAGAAAATTAGATCGTGCTGCTGAAAAAGAAACGAAAAGAGTCCAGAAAGGCGAATAAAGAAAAACTTAAAACAAAGGAAGTCAGCGAGTGGTCAGATTTCCCAGAAGAATTTCGGAGAAGGTCCCCAACTAAATTAGAAATTTCTTTTTTCATAAAATTTAATTATCGAATTGGTTGTGTAAATTTACTCGAGCATAATCTTTTTCTAATGTTCAATTCATTTCTCTGTTTATACAAAACCAAGATTAATTCATCCATAGCCTTTTCTTTTTGTGTCAACTATTGGAACAAAAAGGTGTCGACTACTGGATTTTTTGTTAACTACTGGGTGTCAACTATTCAATTAAGTTTTCTTTCTAAAAGTTTTCTTTTTCTGGTTTACAGCTGTCGTTATGAGGAACAAATACTTTTTTTTTTAAATATAATAAAAGAATTAGTTACTATATTTATATTTAATCATAAAAAAAATTTTACAAAGTGAACTGGGGTGAGCTATGCTAAAGAAAGGGGGGGAATCCTTAAAGTGTCAGGCACTCGTACGTTTACCCTACACACAAAACCATTGATATTTAAAGATCGTCTGAAAGTTACATATGTCATATATTGGGTTGTTCAAAAAGTAATTCCGTTTTTTTCCCAACAGAGGGCTTAATTGTATTTTTACACAGCCAACTTCACACTTATGCCACATAACCATTATATAGTTTGTCAGCTTATAGGGTAAATCCGGGACTTATGCCGCACATTTTTTTTGAAATTGTGTAAAAAATCACAGTCTGCACATACAGTATAATAAAAAATACAGTGCTATTTATAGTAGAATATAGAATATATCTACTGCGACAAAAAAAAAAAATAATAATAATAATTAATATTTTTTAACATTTTTTTTTTTTTCTAAATCATTGCATTGCGGGTGAGACGCCGCTTTTGTGCGGGAGTTAACGCCTCGCCAGTCATAAGAACAAAATGAAATAATAAATAATTAAAAAAATACCCTAAAAAATGTTTATATCTGGACTGTAATTGCCTATTTAATAACAGAAAGATACTAAATTAGTATAAAGGGGCGTACTGGTAGGTTTAAGTCAATATTAGTCTGTCAACTTAGTTCACTACTAAAATCAAATTCTTATATTTTTTTAATTGAATTTTAACTGTTGTTTCATCAACAACGTAACATCAGTGCATTTGAAAGGGGGAAAAGAGTACAATAGTGCTTACATTGTTTTATTTGTTTTAAAAGTATTTTACCTTTTTAATGTGGGCGTTGCTAACAAAATCTGTGAACAAATTAGCAATTTAGCCAGTTTATAAAAACAATATTTCATTTAAGCCAGAGCGTTAAAATGCAGAAATATTATAATTACTATTAACGACTAAATAACATGTCCAACTTGGTCAATTTGTGTAAAACGAAAAAAAAAATAAGCTAATACTTAATCAAATCCAGAAAATATACTCCAGTAACATAAATTCAGTAATATAAAGAATAAGACAAGTAGAGATATTAAAATTTTGCTAATTGCGGAGTCCCGTACAAAAGAAACTGCGGCATGTATACCGGAATGGCAGTGCGGCATCTATCCCATTTTGTATGGTACAGACGTAACACATACAGTCGCTCGTTCTCGAAACGAAAAATGTCGTAACCATATACTTAGTACTCTATACAGGTTCTACATTTAATTTTGACTTCGAAATGATGCATGGATTGAGTAATTAGTGTAAAAAAAGTACTAAGCATAACGTGTTTAAAAATTTTTACAGTGAAATCATGCGCTTATCTTAAAATAAGGATTGTATAATTACAGGTAAAATATTAAAAAGAATTCAAGCTGGTTAAAGAGATCTTATTCCACACCTATCCCCTGCGTTTGACTGCTATCTATCGACAACTACAAGAAATACACGGGGTGCGGCATTTGTCCCGGGTGTGGCGACTCTACCGGAATTACCCTATAGCAAGCTTTCTTGTGAGAAAAAAGTTCGATTGATTCTGAGCAGGAGTTTTTGGTTGATACAGTTCCAAATATGGAAACTGAAAAGTGGCATTTTCGACATGTTTTGCTTTTCCTCCATCGAAAAGGCAAAAATACTGTTTAAGAAAGGAAAAAAATATTCGATGTTCATGGAGATATATTCAGAAAACGCCAGTGCCAAATCTGGTTTTCAAAATTTTGATGTTGAAGACTCGCCACTTTCAGGAAGGCCAATTGACGCTGATAAAGACACAATAAAGGAAGGCATTAACTGATGAACACCGGTGAATAACAACTCCTGAGATCGCTGAAAGATTAATCCTTTGAGGCGCAACCCTTTCCAAATGCTGAAAAAAGGGCAGCCGTTGCCATCGCTCGACTTAACGACCAGCAAGATGGCGGACGATCGAAACGTTTATCGCGTGCCACAGATCTAGACCCTTTTTTGACGACAGCTGGCTGTGCCGGCACAGCCAACTGTCGTCAAAAAAGGATCTCTAGATGTGTGGTACGCGATAAACGTTTTGATCGTCCGCCATCTTGCTGGTAGTTAAGTCGAGCGATAGCAACGGCTGCCCTTTTTTTCAGCATTGGACAATCTATCCAGCTGTTTCCGCATTCTTTCCATTTTTCAGCAGATGTCAGTGCTGTTAAAAATAATCGTGACCATTTTTTTTACGGGAAATGACGTGCTAAACAGTAAAGGATTCTCGTGGAGCTATGTCACCCGCAACTATTTTTATAGAAATCAAATCTATTCTTCGTGACTGGCAACAGTCAAAACGTCAGAGTTGGGTGTTCCCAGAGCGGGAACACTGCGCGTTAAAGGGTTAAATTTATCGAATTTGACCATTCATGATCATTTGTAACGCCTCAAAGCTCGACATATCTCATGTTCAAAAAAAACGAAATGACTTTCCAAACAACCTAATAAGTTTGTCATTCGAAAAGAATACACGCTATGAAGAAACATTTTGAATTTTAAAAGGCAGTGGAACATGTCGTTTTGTAAATTAAAAAAACAGCATAGAAAACAAACATAACAGTAATAAAAATGGTTTGTACAGCTGCGGGGGGAAAAAAAAGCCCACTTGTACTTTATTCAGCTGTCGTTCTTCATACAGCAAAGTTACAGATACCAATCGTTTACGATTGACGTACACTTTAATTTGCTTTGCATAAAAATTTCATAAGGTGCCATCTACGTATTAAAATTCGCACCAACTTTTTTTTTTTCCAATAACCAATCCCTAGATTTCACTTCCAATTTCAAAAATTGAGCTCATTTTAACCCCGGATACCAATTTTCAATAAATTTGAACTGAAAATGAGTAAGTTATGAGAACCCGAAATCTCCCTCCCCCTATGTTAAAATATTTTTTCATACTTTAATTCATATCTCATATAATATTGATAATAAGAAGCTGACTTTTATTCGTACTATTAGAACTATACGACCCAAACATAATTTACTATTATTATAATTTTTAATTAAATATTAATATGAATTATGAATTATTAAATTAATATTTTTAAAAATTATGAACAACAACCTAGCCAAATTTTGATGGAAATAGATGCAAAAAGTGATTTTACATGCTGGTTGTGCAAAATTTCAAAGTTTTACGTTCAGTAGTTTAATTTATATTAAATAAAATGTGTTATTTTCATGAGTCAAGGGACCATATATAAATTTATTAAGTGACAGTTTTTGGAAAATTGCGTAAAATAAACGTAAATTAGATTTCTATTGTGCAAAAACAGTAAAAGATAGCGGTATTTAAAAAATATCAAATTTTGAAGCAAATAAAATAGAGGTTTTTACATTTTGATGGTGATTCTATAAAGCGTCTATTGTTGCGTCCGCTACCATATCCCACCACATAAAATGTTTTCGATATTGTAGAATTAGATGCAGTAGACGTATGTCTTCCAATACAACGTCCTATTTCTGAAAAACTAACATCCTCAACATTCCAGGCATGAATTTGACCTTTTATAATATTGGAAACATCAGGTCTGAAATTCCCCATACTCAAACATTCAAAATCACGTTTTTCTGTCTAAATTTACATCTGACTATAAATCAAAATACCGCCAAAAGTCTTATAAGAATATTGCACATTGAAGATGATAATATTAAACGAAGAATGTGAAATAAAAAATACAGTGATAATATTGGGTCGGCAAAAAAGTAATTGCATTTTTTACATGAAATTCAAACAAATAAATTTTCAATCATGAAACCATTCTTCAAGTTCGACCGTAGCTGAGTAACATTCATGATTGTAGTCAGAAGAGCAGAGAACAGTCTCTCACTCCTGGCAACATTTCAACTGTCTAAGAGAACCTTCAAGAGAAATACTCAGTAACAATCTCAAAATTAGAAAGATTTTCAAAATCGTGAGCAGTCGTTTTGCATTTTACCATGAAATCATATGTACGAACCAAGGAAGTTTAGTCGGTCATTTAATCCACTGGCTAAATATTCTAAATTTTACATCTGATATTCTTAGAACAAAAAACTTAGACTAGAAACAGTATTTTCCGTGAAAGTAATATTTTATTTCTTTTAACTCTCGCGAGCGAAATGAATGAAAGGCGAAAAGTTTGGAACCTGCAAATAATGTTTCTCAATTTCCAGAAAGTCCCTTAAAATCACGCAAAAAATAAGTCGCAATATCTCAAATTATCGTAGGAAATTGGTGAAATTTTATATTTAGGGTAGTTTGAAGGTTTTCTTTCGTTTAATAAAGTAGTATGTTGCGATTGAAAAAAGCGAGCTTGATGCAGAATTAAATATGAAGACGGCCCCTTAGCCAATCAAATTACTAGAAAATTAAAGTATACGTTTTTGGCTGACGAATGGTATATATAACTTTGCAGTCCGACGAATAATGGCCAAATAAAGAGCAAGTGGGCCTTTTTTCTTTCCGCAGCTGCATACATTTCAAAAGGTAAATATATATTAGCATACTTATAGCTTTGCTTCCTACGTTTGGATTGTGAAATGCTGTTGATGAAGATAGCACTTATTTAGCTAATCCTAATGAAACACAAGCACGGTTTTTACTACTGTTTTAAATAGCGTTATTTATTTATTTATTTTTTATTTTTTACTTAGTTGCGTTGTGTTGTGTTATGGCAAAACTATCTGCCAAGGATGGACATGACTTCGTCGGAGGATTTTTTAAGGGAATATCTAAGGCGTATTCACGTTACATCTGGAGAAAACCGACCAAAACTTCTGACTGTTAGAGCGACCCATATTCCAGACCACGAGACCTTCGCGCTTCAGCCGTCGAGCATTTTGAGTGTCTTATCTACTCGGCAATGATAGGGCCTTTTGTTAAGTTAGAATTTGCTTGCTCATAGCTTACGTAATTTGATTTCAAACTTGTTCGAAAGACATTTGGCAATTGTTTTTTTTTGTTTGTTTGTTTTTTTTTTTTTTTTAATCTCTTTGTGTCAGGAAAAAGGGTAAAATTGAAAGTGATTTATGCGCGAACTAAATGATTTAAAGTTTTCTTTTCTTTTCTTTTTCTTTATTTTTTTTCCCCTCTTCATGGTCAAGGGTCCTGCCATTTCTTGTCCATACGCCGGTAAATATTCCAACATTTGTCCTTTTGCATGCAGAATATTCGCCAAAAAGCATTTACTTTGATGAGACTGAAGTTATTCTTTAAATATAGTTTGTTGGGTGAATGGCTCGATTTTTTATTTTTAAATGTCCCCGATATTCCGACCTTATTTACTGAATTGTAATAAATAGCACAATCCCCGTTAAATTAGAGCAAATTTGACTGGTTGAAAAGGAAACACGAGAATCAAGGAAGGCGTTTACAAATTACCCGAAGAATATAGGTTAATTATAATTTTTCCTGTAAGACTTTAGTATATCTATTCAAGTTAAAATGATAATAAACTAGAATATATTATAGTTCAATTTTTCAAAAAAAAATTGTTTCTAATTCTTAATAAGTTCCTGCTACATAAGAAACATTAGAGGAAATTTATTCAACATAATTCGGAGGAAAGTGTCTAAAGTCTAAAAGTTACGAAGACATTTCGGTGAATTTGATTCGTTAGAACTTGGATGGACAGAGCTCTTCAAAAATTATCCCTGCATAAAGCGACTAAATAAGACGTACTGTTAAAATGTACGTTAGCCAGGATTGTACTCAGGAACTGATTTCCGTCAGGGCATTCGGGGCAAGCGCCCGGGCCCCCAACAAAAGGGAGCCCTCAAATTATCCTCTAGGTTTAAAAATTTGCAAATTCTGATTTTGATTAAAATGAGAAAAAATTAATTTTATGTAAAACAATAGTAATAATAGTTCTTCTGTTACTACTTCGTAGCGATAGCATTACATCCCCACCTTTTTATAGCTCAACGGTATAGTCTCAGTCTTAGGTAATTATTCAGTGCAAACATATCATTTAGATGTCGCCTAGGTAGTGATGTTGTGCTGATCGAAACCATAAGATTTTCAGTTGAAACAGGTAAAAGGAAATAGTTTCCTTAGTGGATTGAAGTGAAGATCTACCCCACTTTAAGTAAATGCTCTGACATAAACATTAGGAAAATAAATACAAAATTATTGTGGAGCATGTGGTAATGATTGAAAATTAAATAATATAACTGAAACATTGCTATCCTACGGAAAAAACACTCAAAATACTGGTGTTAAACAATAAAGTAAATAAAAAACTTTGTAAAAAACACACATAAGGTGTTATAGGTAAGAGGATACGCACGTTTCAACCAAAAATTGTTGTGTCCTTCATCAGTCCAAGCCCTTCGTCGCAAGCAACACAGGGAACTGAAAAGAGATAAACAAGCAAGATGTTGCCACAAGGGGCAAAGAAAAGTCGAACAAAACCACGGAGAGGGGAGAAAAAATATAAAGGAAAGGAAAGAAGCACAAAAATTATCTCTTTTCAGTTCCCTGTGTTGCTTGCGACGAAGGGCTTGGACTGATGAAGGCCAAAACAATTTTTGGTTGAAACGTGCGTATCCTCTTACCTATAACATCTTATGTGTGTTTTTTACAAAGTTTTTTATTTACTTCATTGCTATCCTACGTTATATTATTATTGCATTTTACTTTGCATATTGATTAAGTAATCATTTTGATGCGTTTATAACAGCCTTCTTTGTATTGCGTGACATGAAAATTCCTTTGTAGGGTATGCGAAAGCTTTCGTAAATGGGGGTCCCCAATGAAGCTTTTGACCAGGGCCTCCATCTCTGAAAATCGGTCCCTAATAGTGCTGAAAGTATATTCTAACTAAAAAAAGTAAAATTAGAACATATCAATTAAAAATCTCCTTTCTTTTCTAAGATAGTTTTTTTTTTTATTTTTTTTTTTTAATTATTTACTTTTGCATGACCTTTTGCTTTAAAATTATATTTTTTGTGGCTCTCGACAAATTACTTACACATATTATCAAAATTATTTTTTTTTTAAATATTTATTTATTTACTTTTGTATGACCTTTTACATTAAAATTATATTTTTTTTTTTACTCTCGACAAAGTACTTACACATATTATCAAAATTACATTTTGCATGACAAAAAATTTCTCATGAGGGAAACCCCCTCCTCCATGGCTACGCCACTGGTTAGAAGTACTGGTTTAGACGTACTTATATATTTATAAGTACAGATTTAGTAAGGACCCCATGTTACAATGCAGTGAGAGTTCACCGCTTGTTGTTTTTGTACTCGCTACAGAACAATGTGTGTTTTGTGATTTTTAAGAGTATTTGCAGATACGTTTTCAAACATTTTAACCTATTAGCATGCACGTGACTTTATAGATGGTATGCTTTGTGTACACTAAAATAATTGTAGTTGGTTGTACTGCTGTTGCTTTTAAGCTGACGGTACTTTGTCCATCAGTTTAAAGGTTCATTTCCTGGATGGCATGTCGGGTATTATGGAATACTAGATAGTGCAATGGATTTCATGCCATCCACTAAAGAGCTGCAAAACAAAGACTCTGAATATAATGTATTTTCTGTGACGGAAAATACTCGGAAGATCTCGGAAGAATGAGATATGTTTGGATTTAATACTTTAGCTGTACTCTGTGGGCTCACCTTGATTGTACCGGATCAGAGAAAGAAGATTATGTCTCAAGCAGAATGGTAATATGTAAATAGACTCAAGCAGAAATGTCTTGAACATTATCTTAAAACTATGGTTTTATACTCGTCTTTAGTTAAAAATAACTATATTTTATGAAGCATAATTAGTTTACCAACAATTTAATATGCCTATTTCATATTGTCCAACTGTTTCATTTTAACCTCCATTTGTAACTTAAAAAAAATAATTTTTTCTATAACTGCAAAATAAGTAGTATTTTCATTTACAAGTGACATTATATTACAATTAATTATAGGATTTACTGATGATAATTTGGGGTATTTTATTCCAAATCTGTAAAGTCATATTTAGAAATGTAAATGAAAATGGCATTGCATAATACCCTCCTCACCTCCACTACTCGATGAAACGACAAAAGGCTGCTCAAAATCATACAAATTCCTTCTGCATTTGTCCAAAGATGGACTGACATAGATTAATTTGTTCGAAATCGAATGTTAAAATATTTAAACTTTTATTCCAGGTAACAGCAGTCAGCAGGTAACAACAGTAACAACATGTAGAGCTGCCGGGGTGGGGGGTGGGGGGGGGCGAAGAAAAAAAAACGCCCACTTGCTCTTTATTTGGCCGTCGTTCGTTGTGCAGTAAAGTTACATGTACCATTCATTTGCAAATAACGTGTATCTTTAATTTACTATTAGTTTAATTTGCATAAGGGGCCGTCTTCATATTCAATTATGCATCAACCTCATTTTTCTCAATGGCAACACTCTTTTTTGACTTTATTAAACGAAAGAAAACTTTCAAATTACCCTAAATATATATTTTCACTAATTTTCTACGATAATTTCCGGAGATATTGTGAATTCTTTTTTGCGCGATTTTAAGGGACTTTCTGCAAATTGGAAAACGCTATTTGCGGGTTCCGAACTTTTCGCCTTTCATTATTTTCGCTCGCGATAGTTAAAAGAAATAAATATTATTTACAAGGAAAATATTGTTTCTAGTCTTCAAAGGTTTTTCTACTGAGATTATCAGGGGTAGAAATTAGAATATTTAGTCAGTGCCAGTGGTCCAAATGACCCGTGACTCCGAAACTTCCTTGTTCAGTATACAAGATTTAAAGAGAAAAGGCAAAACGACTGCTTACGATTTTGAAAATCTTTCTAATTTTGAAATTGTTATTGAGTATTTGAAGGTTCTCTTAGACAGGTGAAAAGTTGCCTGGGGAGAGAATCTGTTCTGCGCACTTCTGAGTACAAGTACGAAAGTTACTCAGCTGAAAATTTATCGGTTTGAATTTCAAGTAAAAAACGCAATTACTTTTTTTGCCGACCCAATATTATCACTGTGTTTGTTATTTCACTTTCTTCATTTAATAGTATCGTCTGCAGTGTGCGATATTTTTATAAGACTTTTGACGGTATTTTAATTTATAGTCAGATGAATGTGGTATAGACAGAAAAATGTGATTTTGGATGTTTATTGAATGTTTGATAAAGTATGGGGAAGTCCAGACCTGATGTTTCAGATATTAAAGGTCAAATTCATGCCTGTGATGTTTATGATGTTAGTTTTTCAGAAATAGGACGTTATACCTGAAGACATACATCTACTGCATCTAATTCTATATGGAAAGTATTTTATTTGGGAGTAAACAGTAGCGGACGCAACAATGGATGCTTTGTAGAATAGTCAGCAAAAAGTACAAACCTCCAATTTATTTGTTTCAAAATTTGCTGTTTTTTTAATATTCTTATATATATCCTTTTCCTATTTTTGCACAAAAGGAATTTTCGAAGATCATAACTGACTCATTTTCCGTTCAAATTTATTGAAAGTTGGTATTCAGAGTTAAAATGAGCTTAATGGATGAAATATGAAGTGAAATCTAGGGGCTGCTAATGGGAAAAAAAAGTTGGAGATGCCCAATTATGCAATTTTTATGCATGGCAAATTAAAGTGTACGTCAATCGTAAACAATTGGTATATGTAACTTTGCTGTACGACAAACGACGCCTGAATAAAGTACAAGTGGTGTTTTTTTCCGCAGCTGTACATTAGAACAACAGTACAGTTCTAAAACAGATATGAAGTTCCGGAGAAATTTCAGGTGAGAAATCGGAGGAGCGGGGAGCACAGCAAAGAGTCGATTATCTAGTCAAAATATTCGCAAAAAGACCCCTCTCAGTTCAGAGCGTGACTATCCCAGACAGCGCAGCAAGCTTGATTTATCAAGTCAATAAGCTTGAATTAAGCTTGAAATTTTCAAGCGTGTAAGCTTAATGCAAGCTTGAATCAAGTGTTCTAGTTTACACTTGCCCAGCTTGCATTAAGCTTGACATTTCAAGCTTAAAAAAATTTCCTAAAAAAAAAATTTCCTAAATACACGGGGCGCCGGTCGGCGAACTCGCCCCACATATTTTACTTTGCCACGCATTTTCCCCCTCTACGCTGAAATTTCAATTTAATTTAATCTGTTTCCATCTAGTGTTCGTGGCTGGAATAGAACCCGGGACCTTTCGGTTGGGAGTCGAGATCGCTATATGTTCAGCTACTAAGCTTCACGCAGATATGACTAAAGTTTGAAGTGACTTATTACGCCGTTTTCTCGCCAGATTGATAAGTGGGCGATGTGTTATTTGTTTCTTTTATTTTTCCATGGGATGCATCAAAATTAAAATAATGTTATGTGTGATTTAGAGACTCTACTAATAGGGAAATAAACATAATATAAACTTAAGAGCAGCACACGTTTTAAAACTTTCAGTACCGCAACACTCATGAGCAATACTGCTGGCCAAATTCGAGACAAACGACTGATTTTGAAATCAATTTCGTAGTATAATTGTATTTTATTTTGAAGAATTTCCATATTTGGAAATATAGAATGGGTTTACTTACTTAACACAATTTTTGTGTTAAGTAATCTGAAATCAAAGAAACAGATAGTTAAACGTTACTTCGAGATGCTATATCACAGTTGCTAACATGTATGGAATACAAACACTTTAGTCATTTTTGTAAATATTTCTTAAAATAACAAATAATTGAAAAATTTTGCTATTTTTTAACGCTAAAAATTCTCTTTACAAATGTGGTTAGTTATTTTCTTACATATTGGTATGCTATATCGATATAGAGCATTTCGAAGAATTAAAAATAAGTTTAAATTAATTTATACAAATGTAAATTTGAATTATTTTCATTGTTCATACTTTATAATTAAAAAAATTATTTAACTTCTGAATTTTTTTTATCCTTTGTAATTTTATTTTAAAACTACAAAAGTGTAAGATGTTTGGGCCCTAAAATCTGTAGGCCCTGGGCAGTAGCCCTGTTTGCCCTGCCGGTAATGTGGCACTGGTAATAAAATAAAACACATCTTTTACGAACTTTCAGCAAATTTGAGGACGCTAGACAATTAATGTCCATTCTCTTTCACAGATGGCGCCATCACTGCGCACTTTGAAAGCTAAAATCTAGCTAAAGTCAAGCTTGCATTAATACGTCAAATTCAAGGAAATGTCAAGCTTGATTTAAGCTTATGTGCTGTCTGGGATTTTCCCGTCATGTAACTTGTAAACATTTCAGAATATTCCAAATCTCTGCTATTGGACAGTATTCAAAATGACGTAATCTTGCAATGCTCCGATTTGGCAGGGCATATATGAAGCGAGTCCTAAGGGGGGGTCACTTATTCTGTGTTTACTCGTTGTAATGGTGAAAATTCCTCGAAGAATTTTCCCCGCCAAATAGGATTTGATAATTCGTTTTGTTTTCTCAATGTTTCGGTTTGTCGCCTTGCTGACGACACGAAATTTAGAATTAAGTTAGTGAAAAATGCATTTTAAAATGATTATGAGGAATAAGCGTAAAATATCTGAAAATGGCTAAAAGAACAGTATACTGGCTTTTAATTTTAATACATAAAATTTACTGATTGTAATTTCATTACATGTATATATTCCAGAAATCAAAAACAATAGTAAATCCCCTTCCATATGACTTCAGAATTCCATCAAGGGATGGAAATCAAAAACTTTCCTACAATTACGGAATGACTTAAGACTATGTAAAATAGTATACAAATATAAAAGTAATAAGGGATTCTGAAGATAAGGATGCCATAATAATGATAATAATAACGCAATCAAATGCAAAATAAAGCTTTGCGATCACTGCAAATGAGGGTGAGACGCAAAGCTACTGTTTTTTTTTTTTTTTTTTTTTTTTTTTTTAAAAGCTACATGAAAAATTAATCCATAATTTGCAATGCAAAAACTATAAAACAGAAAAAATATTAATTATCTTAAGATGCGTAACAAATGAGCTGTTGTGATTATATTAGTACAGTAAATCACCGTTTATACGTCTTTTCAGAGACCGATCTGAAACGACATATAAATGAAAAGACGTATAACTGAAACATCCTTAAACAACTTGCATTACATTACAGGTTTACCGCTGCTAATATAAATTTGTGTCAATATAATAATTTTAAGTTTTTTTTCCCATACTAGGGGCCAAGGCCCCCAGACTCGCTACGCTCGCTTTTCATATGAGGCATTCGGACCCTAATCAGGCTTATTCGTAAAAAAGACATAATTTCAACACACAAAACCCGAAGATTGGATCAGATAGAATGTTACTGAGCTACACATTGCTTGGTTCTTGCATCGAAGATATTTTGTTATGGGAATCCGTGTTGTACGGGTCCTGAGCTATACTCCACCTGGAGTGCGGACTCCGCTTATAATCGATGGAAAAATTATTTGCACTCCTCAGAAACACAATGATATTTAATGTTGCCATTCAAAAGTTATATTAATTAGGAGCTAAAGCATAATAAAATCAGAACATCTGTTTCAGCTGTATTTTTAATAATGTAAAACCTATTGGACACCTTGCGAATTTGCCACCCATGGCGATTTTTCATTATTTGGCGACTTGCGTACATGTAAAGTTAATAAAAGCTACGGAACAAATAGAATAGCCTGCCACCAATGGCGACTTTTCATTATTTGGTGATTTACACATGCTCACAACCAGGGGCGCAGCCAGAAATTTTTCATGGGAGGGGTTACGACTACTACAACTCATATATATGTGTACGTGCGTGTGATAATATAGTGAACTTATATACATTTTGTATGGCAAAAATTTTCTCATGGGGGGTTATGACCCCCCTATCCCCCCCGTGGCTACGCCCCTGCTCACAACCTATATTTACTGTTCATTTAAGGTTACCGGAAAACCGTTATCCATATTTTCATTTACATAATCGTTTGCAGATTGGCGTACTTAACACCACGAATTATACCATCTCGTCGCGCTAGCAAATATCCAAAGTGTACTATAACTGCTATAATGGCATAGTTAACGCCGCCAAATATTTCTACTGGTAGCAAATAATCCAGCTGGACCGAACCGGCTTTAAAATAATCTGCATTTTAATTATTTTTCATTTTCAAGATATTAGTTATTCTGTTTTGGAAAAACGGATAATCGCTCATTCTAAACTCCTGTTGTCTAAGCGAACTTACTATTTGAAAATTGTCAACTTTGTGTAACACATTTTGAGTTACTTATTTCATGTAGTTTTTATTTTGGCGTAAAATGGGTGTATTTCTACTTCATGTTTGACAATTTCACGTGATACTACATACTTGGAAACGCTTTGTTACAAAGGAATGAATGATTTTATGCCAAATCTGGCAACCATTCTGTTTATTTTTTCAGTTTTTTTATTAATATCTTCTAAAATAATTCGATTTTCGAAATTTAAGTCAGCTCATCAGGTTCCTCGGAATTTTTCAAATCTGTGGGCACCTTAGTCGAAACTTAAATCCCCACGGTTTAGGAGGAGATAGGCCAACAAGCTTTGACAGCGCCAGCGGCCTTTACTTTTTTTTTAGAATAGAGAGATACCCAAATTAAATTCCATGCTGTTCTGGAAACTCGCGGAATCTTTTCGCAATCGAAAGATTTCGTTTTGTGTACACAGGTATTCTCATGTCCATGCAAACGATTTATTTGTGAAAAAAAAAAAAAAATGATAATAAACTGTGTAATCTGGAAAAGATTTTTTAAACGAATTTGAATCCCAATTGTATGACGTCATATTCACCTGAAAAGGGTAATTTTGTCATGCAAATGATTTACTTTTTTGACTCTCGGAAATAAAATGATGCTGAAAATTGCGAAAAATCGCTTAGAAAGGAGGGAACGGGTGGATTTTCAGATTTTTAAAGAAGCGCAGATTGTTTTCTACATTTTTATACATGATCATGAAAATTTTCAAGCGGATCGTGCAAACGGTGAAGAAGTTATTAGGCTTTTTGTGTTAACTTTGTAAATTTCACGCGATTCTAGATACTTGGAAACGCTTTGTTGCAAAGGAATGAATGTTTTTATGCCAAATCTGGCAACCATTCTGTTTATTTTTTCAGTTTTTTATTAATATCTTCTAAAATAATTCGATTTTCGAAATTTAAGTCAGCTTTGCAGGTTCCTCGGAATTTTTCGAATCTGTGGGCACCTTAGTCAAAACTCAAATCCCTACGGTTTAGGAGGAGATAGGTCCACAAGCTTTGACAGCGCCAGCGGCCTTTACTTTTTTTTAGAATAGAGAGATACAGGGGCGGATCCAGAAATTACTCAAGGAGGGGGCGATTTTGTACCT
The DNA here is from genome assembly GCA_038373885.1 of Cheiracanthium punctorium. NCBI lineage: Eukaryota > Metazoa > Arthropoda > Arachnida > Araneae > Cheiracanthiidae > Cheiracanthium > Cheiracanthium punctorium. The sequence continues at coordinate 67,265 of JAWZYV010002077.1, forward strand.
GAAACAGGAGAGGGTAGAATGCACAGAATAATTTTATAATTAATTAATATAATCAATTATACTAATTAATGTAATTAATTATATTATTGATAAAATCTATATATGAGCGATGATTAAAAAGGACTGGGAGTAGTACCCGCCATACACACTTTACAGAAAGGCCACTTAATTTTCATTCATAATATATTTAAACAGATTTTTGGACTTTGCCTAGGAGGGGGCGATCGCCCCCACCGCCCTCCCCTTGGATCCGCACCTGGAGAGATACAAGTACAATGAAACCTTAAATGAATGAAAAACAAAAACACTTATTAAAATGAAACAAATCATACCTTTATTGTACTATATCTTAGATGCTGCACATCTTTAGTATAAATATAATACACATATACATTGTATACCCATTATGATAGGATTCATACAGACATCAAAACCTTTCATTGCATCCATAAAATTAAAAATAATCTTTCATAGTCGTCTGCGTATCTTTAATTATTGATCGCAATATTACGGGTTCAATTAAGTTCATGAACTTTTTTTTTTTCAGCATAGTCGATTGCTTGTTTAAAGTAAGGTGGTAAAAGATAAATTACTCCTTGGATCCTTTATTAGACGTTCTTTCTAGGAAAAGTTTCTCTCTAAATTGAAAAATAATGACCGAGACAAAAAATTTTTGGAGTTTAGGAAGGGGGAAAACGGCGAATAACCGAAATTATGCCATTCTGCGTCGTATAAAAGAAGCACTTTTCCATTATATAGAATAGGAATGAATTGGGCCTCCCCGAATGCGACGTATAAATCGTCGTATAAGTGAGAAACGTATAAATTGCGCTTCGCTGTATTATTTTTTACCTTTTCAGATTACTTTCATCTTATTTAATCATCCGTTGTTGTTTTATTTTAATCAAAATATCTTGCATCAATTTTAACCACTTTAAAAGAGGGCGAGTTTATTAATAATACGAGGTTTTTTTTTTTTTAATCCTTGTGAATTAAGTCTTCCCTTTTCATTCACTTCCACTGCACTTTCAATATCTTGCAGAGTTTTTCAGAGTGGAAGCATGCGCAGAAAAAAAAAATTAAAAATAACTCTCTTGAGATTTTTTTTTTCTTTTCCGCGTGAAAGTAATTGCCATAACTGGTTTTCTGAAACATTACACAATTTCTTTTCTTGTTTGTTATTCCAGACCTAAAAGTAGTTAGTTCACTGACCGGAGCTGTGCTTCTAAAGCCGTGTCACGAAACTGGTTTAACTGCATTTCTCTCGTCTGGAAGTGTTTGCAATCAGAAAACAACTTTTTGAACTTGCTCCACAGTATTAGCTGGGAAAACAACCGAATTCCTTCACGTTTTAGATGAATGAATATCATTAGAATTAGTTTTATTTTTTTATTCCTTGCACTGTTTAACATGCAATCATGCATTCATTACCTATTTTATGTTCGCGCTGTCGGTGTGTCCGTGTTTGTTGGCGGTGGCTTATTGTCAGAGCCATTGTTAAGACTTCTTTTAAAGGGGGGAGGGGGAGTAGATGTCGATAAACTGCTAAGTCAAATATCGGTTTTTACCAACATTTATTTATTATTTTTTTTATCAACTATATTACCAACTTTTTATTTCTGCCAACTGGATTTGCGTAATTTTGCCAAGTGTCCCAGAAATAGAAAGTAAATTATATAGTTTTCGTTAACCCTTTGAGGCGCAACTCTTTCCCAATGCTGAAATAAGGGCAGCCGTTGCCATCGCTCAACTTAGCTACCAGCAAGATGGCGGACGATCGAAACGTTCATCGCGTGCCACCGATCTAGTGACCCTTTTTTGACGCAGCTGGTTGTGCGGAACAGCACCTCAGCCACCGGGAAAAAGCGCACCGGAAAAAACGCTCCCGGGAAAAAGCGCACAATATTGAAGTGGTTTATTTTTTTTAGATGAATGGGAAGGGGGAAGGGGGGGGTGGCGGGGGGGGGTGGCTGCGCGTGAAATAAAAAATGTAAGGAAGGAGATGGCATCCGAAAGGGGTTACTGAGGTACATTGGTGTATTTTGGTATTTATCTCTATTGAAAGTTGACATTCAGATAGTTTTCCAAGGACAGTGGCCTGATTTGTGTACAGTAGCCGCATTGCCTCCTAGTAGGGATCGATCGATAGTATCGGCGCCGTTACCTCTTATTTTTTTAAGTATCGATATCGGTTCTTTCATGTTTCAAAAAGTATCGAGAAAGTATCGGTTCCCGATACTTTCATCCATTTTTACCAATACTTTTCAACCGATACTTAGCTTTTCAGAAGAAAAACCACGCAGGCGCAATACCATTCAAGAATCTATTCTGGTGATGAGATTAGAGGCGTCGTTTCATAGTATATTTGTTTGCGCGCCTGTTTTCGAACTGTGTTATTTTTTTCTTTCTAACCATCACTAAATATGGATGTACCACCATCAAGTGTGAAGAAAGTATGGATGAGGAAACGTTAGATAGCAGTGGAACAGGGCAGTCGTCTATTCTGTTAAAATATTTCGATTTGGAGCTTAACAGTAAATATACGATCTGTAGCGAATTCAAAAACCAGATGTCGAGAGGTAGGGTATGATTTTACTTCAGCTTTATAAATGTTTAATTTTCTCTCTGTCTAGATTAAAAACAGAGGCTATTCATATATATATAAACTAGCCGCCAAGGCGTCCAGCTTCGCTGCCCAATATTATTTAGTTCTCTGCTTCACGGTTGGTTTACATTGGCGAAAGTTGCCAACAGTGGCTTTGTGCTACTGTTAGGTGTCTAAGCACATCTGCATACTAAAAAAACTACTCTAAAACTTCTTCATATACACAGTTGAATATTTCAGAAGGAGGCCATACTATACTCTCAAAAATTATTTATTCAATTCACGGAAATTTTGCAGCAGTCAGTGCGGCCGGAATATTCTCGTTAACTGACAAATATCCGTTTCTTTTTCTCCTGTCAATTAAAGAAACTTATTAGCAATTAGTTAGAGTTTCAATTAGTTAGTTGGAGCTTCATCCCACAATAAAATTTTGTCTCTAATAATAATTTTGCTTCTTCTGAATTTGGTTTTAAACTGCATGTAGAGGTTGCATTTAAACGTAACGGGATTTTGAAAATCGAGTGTGCTGTTCTACCACCTGGTAACAAAGTCGCAGCTATACCTGTTGATGCTACAGGAATAGCAAAATCACCCCTTCCTTTAATTGTTTACAGCAACGTTATATAAACAAAAGTTTTACCTTTTCCTGCAGGTCCATCTAAGAAAAAATACTTCGGACCATTAGCATCATTTTCATAAATTGCAGAAAGAACACTTTCTACAACAGATCTTTGTTCTGCATTTAGTTTTTCAGTATAACGCAGGCCTTAGTTTGTTCTTGTATAACATCAAATAAAAATGGGCTACGAATATTTGTTATTGAGTTTAAAGGTGGGAGTTTCAGTTTCTCCAGACTGAACCCTTGAGCTTTGATAAATGTACTTTCAGCTAAAGCATACTGAAATCCAGTTTCTTCAGAATACTGGTGAATGAAATCTTCGGATAGGGAAACTTTATGCTGATCCCAAAGTTCAGGAACATTTTCTACTTCTCCAAATGCACAAATTATACAAAAAAGCACTCTCAAAAAACTTGGCATATGGGTTCTTACTGCATCGGCTAAAGTGTAATGCCAATGTTCATCTCCCTCAAGAAAACCGAGATGTTTGCATGCCATTTGGAAAGTTTCGCACACTATTCCTCGAACCGCTTTTAAGTCATCGAAGCTCATAGCACCAGGTTTATGCAATAACAACATTCGTAGATAATATCGCTCAGTATCTTGTATACTAACAACTGGCATTCTTCCAATTATTTTGTGTCCCATTCTTTGCCTTTTTTTCCATCTTGTTTCGGTACTGTCAAAGACATAGCATAGGCGTAGAGTTATATGGGCCCGTGGGGCTCGAGCCCCCCCAATAAATTGTGAAAAGGGGCTGAGCACCCAATAATTTACCACTAAATACAGAAAACTAATTTACACTAACATAAAAAGAAAGTATTTCACGCCATTTACAAACGTTTAAAAAAACCTTTACTTGTACTTTTAAAAATTTTCTTCTTTTGATTTCAATCATGATTTAGTATTCATTGTGACGCCACGTAACACACAATGTTACAATAAGCTGCCCTCGCCAGGCTCTGGTTAATTAAAATCAGATTATGCAATGTAAAGTATGAAATGAAGAAAAGTTCAGATGTGTCAAAAATGCACTATCTCATCGAAAATGTTTTTTCCCCTCCTTTGGATTTTTTACTTTGCTTCTTTTTTTAACTTATAACATGGTAGGAAGATACTAACATGGATACTTACCTTACATAGGTGTAGAATTCTATGGACCCATAGAGCTCGAGCGCCTCCAATAATTTACACTTAAGTCATAGCTGCCAACTACTAAGGAATATAATTAACCACTTTTTGTAAACAGTATATATTTTAATTATTTTTTTAAATAGTAACTAGCTCGCGCGCGCAGCACAAAAATTTTGCTATATGTTAAGCCGAAAAATCATGTAGAAAAAGTGGTTAATAATATTCTGTAGTAGTTGGCAGCTATGAGTAAGTTATATGTACGTGAATCCGTGGCGTAGCCTGAAATTTTTCATGGAAGGGGGGGGGGGGTTACGACTTCTGCAACTCACATATATGTATACGTGTGTATGATAAGGGAGTGAAGAATATACATTTTGTATGGCAAAAAACTCCTCATGGGCAGTTATGACCCCCCCTTGTCTACGCCACTGACGTGAATATATGTGGTTGTGGGGCCCGCCCCCCCCCAATAATTTTGAAAACTTTATGCTTATGAGACATAGTAAATTGGAATGTCAGGGTAAGTATAGCTTCGAGATCCTTCATCTGTGCAGTTCAGCTTAAACCATGCAGTTAAAGTTGTTTCTTTGACTGAGGCTCGTAAAGTAGCCTCCTCTTCCCGGCCTTCTTCATAAAATATGGGCTGTTGTTTTGGCAAATGGACTGCTAATCTCTGCACAACATGGGATTTGTGAGACATGGGGAATTCGTTCAAGCGCCACACTGCCTCGGGAGCACTTTCATACCTACCATCAAGAAAGGTTAAAATTTCATCATGATGGACAATATTATCATTTTGCAGCCTAACAGAAGCAGCATCATGTCCTTTATATACATATTTGTACAAATATTTTACACTCCTCATTGAAGCATTAATATGGGCATTGAATTTCTTCAATAGCCAAGGATTGTATGGTACAACCCATCGATTATCGATATCATACCGACCAACTTTCACTGATTCTATGACCCTTCTTCTATAAACAGGGTACCCATTAACATTTTCTTTAGTTCTGTCAATGTTTTCTTTAGGATACTGTTCATACATTAGGATACAACATCAACATGATCAAGTTCTTGGATGTCGACAACCATTGCTTGGTCTTGGCGTTCGCTTTGCCTTTTCCGATCGGAAAATTTCCGAATTTTTCTGAATTTTTAAAAAAATTTATTACATATATTTTTTATCGCTATATGGAAATATATTGACAGAGTGTACTGTTTAATAATAATAATGAAAAATGACTGCGTTTAGGGAATATCTTCCGATGGCGCAAGCTCAATAAAAATAGGGAAAGACTCAACTTTGAGTGATTTTGGTGTATTAAGAAACTAATCCTCTGAGGTCAGTTTGCGTTCCAATGTTAACATTTTCATATAAAGTGTGCAACTTTTTGCTTATTTAGATACTTGATGATATTTAAGCAACCCAGAACTCCCCACGGGTAGGTGGTTGAACTTAGAATTCCACCCGCACTCTTCCCTCCATCCAACCAATGAGAGTGTTTGCATTTCCATTACTTAAATCTATAGTTTGCTATTTCATCTGTTTAAGTCTGACTTTAAGACTCGACTTTGTACTGCGATTTTGTGTCAAATTCCTGTATCACAGATCTTGATTTCAGTGTGGCCCTGATGAATCCATCTCTTGATTGGGACCCACATACCTTGAGCGATGCTTCCGATACCAATTTAACACACCGCTCGACAGCTTGCGTGTGACAGGGAAATTTTTTAACATCCCAGTCTGGGATATCACCTGATTGTATAAAGGAATGTATTTCTTCATTGGTTATTCTCCGTAGAAGAGGTGGAGATGATAATTTTGCTGCATTCCAATCAATTACTTCTGTTTAGTCTGCCGCATCGAAGTTTAAAGTAGGTGTGATAAAGTTTCTGATGTCTTTACCTTTTGAAACAGTCTGCCTGGCTTTTAACACTCTTTTTAGCCCTAGCTCTCTTATGTGCTTTCTCTTATCAAAGATCATTGCCAAGCGTAGGTTTTCTGAATGAGCAAAGAACGAGTTTCGTTCAATAATACTGAATACCACTTTCTTCAGGTCGTCAGGCAAGCATCGAGATGTTTCTATTGTTCTGTGCAGGTGAATAGGCCCGTCTGTAATGTACTTACTGCATTTTATTTCAAACCAAACTGGCATGTAATTCATTTTAAAATGAATGTCACTATAGCTTTTAAGGAATCCGATGGGTTTTATACGCTCACGTAAAGTCGAAGGACTCTATTTGCACAAGTGAGCCATCTGGCTTGTGAAATTGGGCCGGAGTCCCTCTTTGATAAGTCATTTGGAAACTTGTCACTTTTGATTGCTTGAGTTATGTCGAAAAGATATATTTGGTCCTTGATCAACAGTTGCCTATCCACTTCTGGAATTTCACAATCAATTATTTGAAATTTTGTATCTGTGAGCTTTTCACAACCAATAAGATTCTGCCCAATAGGCCCACTAAAGGATCTTGGGCCAGTTGTTTCACCATCCAAATGTTGAAAAAGATGTCGAAAAGAGGTAACTCAATAAAATGCAACAAACAAACAGCCCACTGGAGTGATCGCCCGAGATGTACTTCCAGCTGTCTGATAGTACCACCTTTCCATCCAGTATTGGTATTTGTACCATCACAGCCTACCAAATCTAAGTATTCTAGTGAAACCCCTTGTTGAGTAAGACACGATACTATTAAGGCTGCAATGTCCTTGGCAGATCCCGAGTTTGGAGACACATGACCCAAATAAACTGAGCCAGGTACTTTTATGATAGAATAGTGGTCTTCTTTATTAGTTCGATTCTTTCTATAACTAAGGTATCATCTTTTCTTCCGTCAAAATATATACTATGTAGTTCATCTGAATCTAGATGACTTTCCTGTAAATATTTTCTAGCACGGCTCCTTTCCCTTCTAATTTTGTGTCGGTCAATGACTTGAGAAGTGTCTGTTTCAGTTATTACACCGATATCTTCCAGCACACTCGATGCTACAGCAGCAGCTGCACGGTCAGATACCCCGTAACGATCACAATGTAAAGATGTAGATTGTAACTTCACTCTCATCTGCCAAGGGAATTTTTTCTTCTTAGAGCTGCTAGGCTTGTAATCGTCGTCATCAAATTCTGCATTGGCATTAAAACTCTGTTGTATTTCATCCAAATCCCCAGGCTCTTTTATTTCACCTTCAACAGGCTTGGAAGGCTGCCTTTTTAATGTATAGTTTCGTCTTCCAAATCTAGCACTCAGTTTTTTCGTCTCCTTTTGATCTATATTACCGATTTTTCCTATTCAGTACTTTCTCTGGAGGTAGATGAATTTATGCTCCATGACTGAAATTTTGTTTTGTTTGGGTGAACTACTAAACCTTTCTGCCCTCAAAATCACTCAAAGTTGAAATTTTCCCTATTTTTATTGAGCTTGCGCGATCGGCAGATACTCCCTAAATACAGTCATTTTTCATTATTATTATTAAACAGTCTGCCAATATTTTTACATATAGCGATAAAATATATATATATATAATAACTTTTTTTAAATTTAAAAAAATCGGAAATTTTCAATTTTTTTTAACTTTTAGACAGTTTGCGCGATCGGAAGATAAAGTCCGATTTGAATAATTTTTTTTTTGTTTTTGTTTTTCTTGTATTCACCAATCGCAACTTTTCCGCACTATAGCGACTCGAAAATATCAATTTGACTTTTTTCGCTCCACCCTAATACATATGCAAATAATGTAAATATACGGAAGCAGTCGCGGGCACAAAGATACGCTTAAATTAATGTATTTTCACCTGTAACGTTAACTCACGTGCATGCATGACGAAACACACAAATAGATTTCTAAACATACTTAAATGCATGCATTTACTCAAAAGAAAGGCACACGCACTAAATAATAAACAAAATAAATAGAAATAATGTAGGGGAAGTTGGGTACAATGAAACATGCTATCTAAAATAAATAGGATGTGTTACAGAAAGTTGAAACTAAAACACCTATTATACAAATATATGTTCCAGCTCCACTTACTTAATGTGGTCTGGAGACAATTGCATTTTCACAACAGAGATATAGAAAATGATTGGATTTTCACCATTGAAAGTAAATTTCGTTACTAGAAGTAATTTTGTTTTACCTCCTTTTTTTATAAGTATAATTATTTATTTTTCAAATATTGTGATCACTAAAGTGTGGTCTTCATACTTTAAAAGCCAGAATTAAAAGAATAAATATTAGAAATTAGTTGTCAAAATTTATTTAGTTTGTAGCCTCAGTTTGGAGTACAACGAAACACTAGTAAATGGGTGCAATGAAATATGTTTCATTATAACCCGGGTGAATGCATTCACTTAAAATAAAGATGTTACTAATTAAATATTTAGATTGCGATCTCCATAGAACACATAAAGTTGACAAGGAATTGTTTTTAAATCTTACTCAATCTTCTTCAGACTCTGAAGATGGTGACTAATTGTAAATAAATGTACTTTGTTGAGAGATATAATAAAATTAAAACAAACGGAATGAGAAGTCCTGTACGTCAAACGACTAAGTCCAAGCTTCAAATTTGTGCGTTCTTCGGAAACATACATTTTTGAAAACACTCAAATTGTATCAAAACTACCACCTACTGTTCCTTCAGGTGGTACAGAACGGAAAGCAGAAATGCTAACTTTTCAATTTGATTTAAGTAAATTTAATATAAAATGAAAAACTATAGGCTAACCTCTAATAAAGGTATTATGTTTTCATCTTAAGCTATAGCAGTTTAATTAAATTTGTTTTTCCCATTTCCATTTCATATTTATGTCTCACTAATGTTTATTATAAGTCCAAATAAAACGTATATGCTGAAATTTGAATTTCAACTCTTATTATTTGAGTGTTTGTGAAGTGTTATTAAGTGTTATTAAGGGTTTCATTGTACCCTGGTATTTGGGGTACAATGAAACTTTGACAGGACAAACATTTACCTTTTGTAATATTTTAAATATGAAAAAGCTATTTACAAACTCCTAAAAATTCATTTAGATGGGGAAAAGAGTAGGTTAAAAGTGTGCATCAGTTTTATTTTTATACATGCAAATTTGTGAACAGAAAAAATATATTAGTAAATTTTGTTTCATTGTACTCCAACTTCCCCTATATACAATACACTTTGCACACATAACAAATACATTTTTACTCATGCACACTTACACTCATAGCTATGTGCCAAGACACTGAAGTACAGGAATTTAGTCAAACAGCATACTATTTTAGTTCTATAATATAAAATACTTCACTTTTTTTTTCAGTTCATTCTCTCTTTTCGACTTAAAATATTTTTCTTTAAAAACAGGGTTTACTATTTGCTTGCTTATGTATATTTTTTCAAGAAGTTTTTTCTTTTACTTTTGATAGCACTTTTATTTAAAATAATAAAAATAATTTTGCCATATTCCTAAGTGTATTTTCATTGTTATTTTATTTATTGGTTGATTTTTCAAGCATTTCTTTTCTAAAATTTTCTTTTAGCTCTAAAATTTTAATGCATACCTTCCACTTAAACATTTTATTTTTTGAGCATTTGATTTTAATTCCACACACTTAAAAACATTATTTATTTATTTATTTTCGATAATTTTTTCATTAACTTTTGGGGAATGTCGGCGTTTAATCTTTTTCTAAAGATGGAACATCAACAAATTTTTAAATTTTTAATTGCATTTTTAAAAATATTTTTATTTTGGAATTGCGTATATTTTTTTCTTTTTCTCTATGCTAACAAAGTTTGAAGAAAATATTTTCTCATTTTTTATTTAACAACTCATTTAAGTTATATGTTTGGATATCTAATATATAAAAAATAACAACTGACTTAGCATGTAGCCTGATGATTTATGACTTTTATACGAAATTTAGTATGCACACGCATTCGTTTTCATAAAAACAAAGGAACTATATTTTCATGCGATCAAAAATTTTAGCAACACATATAAATCTTATTTCATTTTCAGAAGAGTTGACAATATTACTATATGTTTACACCTAATTTTTTTCCTCGGTAAATTTTATTTATATATTACACGTTTTATTGCGATATGATCATAATTAAAATACATTTAATTCTGAAAACCATGTATGCAAAGGGGTAAAATCAGAAATATAGTCTATAATATTTTTTAATGGTAAAGTACATATAAAGTTAATGCACGTTTATAACATATAAAACACATATAACACATTTTTATCAACATGTACATAAGTGACCAGAAATACCAAAATTAGAAGAGAGGCATTCTCACATACTTACATATTACCCACATATGATTAGACGGGCACATAAAGTGAAAAATAAGGAAACAGTCTTTTTTTTTTCAATTTTTGTTATAAATATTTACAGACTAATAACAAAATGAGCATTTTTAGTAAAAATAAATATGTTACTGCTTTAAGTGAATTCCATTTTATTATTATTCCGACGACATTAATAAAATGGAATTGAGTTGATTATGTTAATAAACTAGTATAATATTGTACTGCGCTATTGCAAGCATGGTTACATACAAAGGAGGTTCGTACAAAGGCGGATTGGAATTCAGTGAAAAGGAGGATTGGAATAGTGAAAGGAAAAGTTAGAAAAACCTGCCAACTTTTAATAGTTATTTTTTTAAGTAACTCAAATGAGTTATTAGTTACTAATATGGAAAACAGCCATCTAAAATCAATTATAATTTGAAAAGTGACAAAATTTTATTCATTCAAATTCTCATAATCTTCCTATTAAGGATTTTGACTAAGAAATTAAGAGTTAAACTTTGAAATTAAGAGTTAAAATTACAGATCACCTTGTAGTTCTTTAATTAAAATTGTAATACAGTAAAGTACCGTTTATATGTTCCTTATTTATACGTTGTTTTCGCGAAATCCCTATTCATACCTATTCATTTTCGCAAAAGTGTTTCGTTTACAAGACGCACAATATCAAACCATAACGTCATTTACCACCTTCCTAAAAATCGAAACAATTTTATCGACACAATCAACTAAATTGAACACCATAGAAATTATTTTCCCTCTCAGAACACGGCTGAAAATACATTTCTTGAACTTAATGCTAACTATAATGCCCGTGGCGGCTCGTGGGTTATTCAAATGGAGGTTCATAAAATAAATTTCAAAAATTAAATATGCAGATACGACGCACCTTTCAAATTAAAAATAGATTTGCCTATCCAGCAGTTGAAGGAAAACAATGCACACAACTGAAAGAAAACAAGTCATCTTTGGTCTTACATTTCGTCACCTAGATAAGTTTTAGCAAATGTGTTGTCTTGATTCATTTTATTTCAATTTTTTTTTCAAAGGATAATATTGAAAAATATAATTACTCTCGCTCTGAAACACTTATTCGACTCCCATCTTAAACTAGTTTGTAAAAAATATTGTAATGATAAATGATAAAAATAAGGAAAATAATAAGAAAATGAAAAAAAAAATGGATCAACTAACCGAAAATAACAAACCAAGGGAGTTTCCGGAATAGATAACCGCGAAAAATGGTTCGTACGCACACTGAAAATGTGCGAACCGAATAATAGCAGCAGAGTTTGGAATAGAGAATACAGAGCCGTTCAGAAGGGCATTTCTCCGATCGCGCGTGCGATCGGGGAAATACTGTCCTGAAGTAACCTACAATACAGTGCGTTAGCTATAATAGGAATTTTTAATAATAGTGGGGGGGGGGAGAGTAAAACTCACGTTTTAAATTCACAAAAATCTAGAAGTTTACTAAATGGGTACTACAGTAATTAGTTGTGTATTTCCTACACTGTGATGTCACGAGAAGGAGAAAATACTATCTATCGGGCTACACCAACGCCCCCTAGAGAGGAAATCCGCGGCGCTTACTTGTGACGTCACACCGAGTAGGTAAAGCAAAGCGTTTCCATTGTGTTTCTCCCAATGAAAACCCAATGGAAACGCTTTGCTTTACCTACTCGGTGTGACGTCATAAGTAAGCGCCGCGGCTTTCCTCTCTAGGGGACGTTGGCTACACACGCCGCCGCAATGTATCACAGTGGTATCGCTTGTGATTTCTAGTCCAAAGGACTCTGGTTCAAGCCCCAAGAGTTGCATCCTTGTACTGATTCTCAACATCAACTCAACGCAACTTGCACTTAATGTTCGAAATTTTTGTAGTATGCAAATACGTAAGAAATGTCACACCTGTTCACTTGAGCCCTCCACAAACATTGCAGGATCTTAAACGACGCATTACGGACGGTTGTGCCAACGTGTCACTCTCTATGCTCCGACGAGTGCAATGTGAAGTTCAAACGAGGATTCAAATGTGCAATGCGGCTGACGATGCGAAGTTTGAACATCTTAAATAAAGGTATATTGTTATAAATAATTGTTTTCTTCTTTCTTTGGTTGTTTTTTCCCCTTCGCAGAGTAGGGATCAGGAAAATACAAATTCACGTTTAAACCGTCCTGTTTTCACATCCATGTCAATGAGGTGTCCTTTTATACTAAATCGATAACGTTCTACAACTTTGTAATTCACTTTTTTCCCCTACCTCGTAACGTTTTCGAGATACGAAATCCGCAGTTTTCCACCAGGTGGCGCTGCGAGTGGTCTCATTCGGTAGCGCATATCCAATCGCTATATACCTAGACACCACGTTTATAAAAATAGCAGCAGCCGCTCCGAAATTAAGAGGGTGATAAGGGACTTTAGTGGGTTGTTGTTGTTGTTATCGTGTTTATGGATAGACCATGGAAAGAGGGATGCCAGTGCCCCCGAGGGGGTTGGATTTATACTTGTTGGTCCCTAATTTTGAAGCGATTCCAGATGAAGGACCAACCATCACCTGAAATCGGCACCCCCAGAGGTATCGTTTAACAACTTGGGGGACATTGGAGCCACGACGGATTTTACGTGCCCCAGCTCCCATTAGCGTACACGGTTCCACAGCGGACGAGCCGAGAGGGGGATGACCCTCCCAAGCACTGGACAAGCCGGATGCTGCTTCACTTGCCGTGTTCTTATGGGAACGGAGTTTAGCGCCCAGACCACTGCGGGACACTTTAGTGGGTATACTGCATATATACAAGGTGGTCAGAATTAAAATACCCTTGCTCTGAGCTCTGTATACATCGAACTATTCAGTGTAAAGGCTCCGAAATTGTTAACATACTATTCAAGACATGGGGGAAAACGGACTACACGAAAAAAAATGTTAGTTCCAGAAACACCAATAGATGGCGCTTTTCAACGGAAAATATGCTGAAAAGACCCAAATAATCGGGGAAAAGAAAAAACGCATGTGATGTGGAATTTTTCCTTTCTAATTTCTGTTGTTGATATGAAAGAAAAAAAGATTTTAAAAATGTGAATAAACTTAAAATGTCATCAGAACGCGCATTACTTGTGAAAATGTTTTACGAAAACAAAAGAAATGCTGCAGCGGCACTTCGTCGACTTCAGAATTTACCCAAAAGACCATTACTTCCACAAGCTCTCACTAGAATGATCGCTTGATTCGTGAAAACTGGACAGCTTAGGGTTCAGCCGGGTCGAGTATGCAAATAGACTCGTGCAGATGTCGCTGAAAATGTTGCCACCGCTTTTGTTGAACAATCAATGGATAAAGTTGTAGGCAGTAGTGCATGTGCAGTCTCTTGGGTGTTCCTTACAGTACAGTGCGGAACGTACTGAGAAAAATGGTGCATTTTTTTCCGAACAAAATTCTTCCCAGTCAACAGTTGCTGGCCATCGTCAGGGAGAAGCGAGTGACCTTTGCATTGATATTTCTGGCTAGAATTGGTGGATGCATCGTGGCCATGGCAGATTCTATGGATCAATGAAGCGCGATGAAATACGTATTTTGTGTCTTTTCAGCGTATTTTCTGTGTATCTTCAGCGTATTCGGTGTACACCGCCATCTATCGATGTTTCTGGAACTAATACTTTTTCGTCTAATTCGTTTCCCCATGTCTTGAATAGTATGTTCAAAAATTTTGGAACGAGTAGTTCGATGAGAGCTCAGAGTAATGTTAGAATTCTGACCACCTCGTGTATATACGCGTTGAACATAGTACCTCCTCCTTTCTTGAAGTCGGTAAAAATAATATTGCAAGTTTCACATTACTATTCACACGATTGTACAGCAGACATTCCAAATGCAGAAATCGTGTGTACAAGCTTAAACCAAACGAGCGAAATTCGATCAGTCGGAGCGATTTTTCGCTCCTTTCCGTACTTGAAAGTGAGCTTCTCCTTTAGGAGCGTTTTTCGATCACTGAGCGGAGCGAAATTTTCGGAGCGATTTTCGCTTCTTTTACATTAAATAATTTCGCTCCTTTTTCATTACTTTTTAATATTAAAAGGAGCGTTTTATAGGAAACGCTCCTTTTAGGAAAAATAATTTAAGATATGATTTCGCTCTTTTTCTGATTAATTTTTAATCTCAAAAAAGCGATTTTCTTAAAAATACTTTTATTTTTGTTTCGTTTTATTTATTTTTATTCCTATCCTGAGCATTTGCACATTTGAAAAAGCCATTTAGTACAATGATTTTGTACCTTTTATTTAAAAAAAAAAAAAGATGAGTCTGTAAAAATACTATGTGCTGAACACCTTTTCAATAAAACTATATAATTGGGATAATATTAAGTGATATTTCATATTGATGAAAAGTACTTTGAAAATAAAATTATTTTCCGTATAGCAGCATGATTCTGCAATGTACGTCACGATTACTAATATAAAAGCGTAACTGCGTAAATTAAACACATGATTTATATTGAAATATTATTAGTAGTATAATTTATAAAGTACATACCTGCATTAATAATAAATACTTTCTTATCAATTCTAAAACAACAAAGTACATTTAAAACTGTTTGTAAGAAGAGAGAAGGGAGGGTATCTGCAACAATTTATTAAACTTTAAAAGATAATATATGTTAGTTTAAAAAATTGAGGTAAATTACCAATTTCGAGTCGAGAGTGGATTACGGAAGGGAGGCGGAAGGAGACTAAATTTCCTTGAATGCTCGTGAATGACCGAAGCAAAACTACTTAAAAAAAAGTGGGAAATAAACAAATGGGTGAATTTGTAATACACATTACTGAATAATTATATTTTTAAAGATGTACGTGTTTACTCGCGTAATAGTCGTTCAAGTTTTTGCCAATTTTTCATGGTGAAAGTCTAGGCGCTACTCTTATGCAGAGAAAATTTACAACATAAAATTGTAACTCTAAAGAATGATTATCAATCATTTTTATATCTAAATAAAAATAACTTACAGTATGTCTTTCTTTTCTGTTTAAGTAAAATAATCACTCTCAAAGTGTCAAACTGTTTAATGTAGAAGAGATAAATTTAAAAGTATGTAAGCCTTGTAACTCTATATTCAATAGTTATACATTTTAAAACAATCCTTTTAATAATTTATTTAAACAGGTCTTACAATAGTGTCTTTTTTTCAATAATTCTTAAAAAGAAACTTTTTGAATTACTGAAAAGAAAATCATTCTATATACATATATACTGAAAAAGAAAGTCATTCTATATATATATATATATATATATATATATATATATATATATATATATATTATATATATGTGATAGATAGAATGATTATCAGTTATTTTTTATATGTGAATAACAATAACTCACAATATGTCTATCTTTTCTGTTTACGTAAAATAATCACTCTCAAATTGTCTCAAACTGTTTAATGTAGAAGAGATAAATTAAAAAATATATAATCCTTGTAACTCTCTATATTCAATAGTTATACATTTTAAAACAATCCCTTAATAATTTATTTAAACAGAAGTCCTGGTGTCTTACAATAGTGTCTTTTTTTTCAATAATTCTTTAAAAAAAATTTTCATCCAACTTATTTCTAATATAGTTTAAGCCTGAAATCTCAATAGTTACTTCATCCTTAAAGGATAGGCACCAAAAGACACTACTTACCACTTATTTGCACAAATTTTATGGTCCTCAAGCTGTAAATATTTGAGTTTTCTATATCTATTAATCTTCACTGACTGAATCAGTTTGAAAATTACACTAGTTCCATAATCATGGAGAAAAAATAGATAAGGAAAGAGAAAATGACTTTCATTCCCCATTTAAAGCATTAGAACTTTAACAAAAATCAACACTATATCTTTATTTGAACAAACAAAATGCATTTTACATCCATTCATTGTCAATCATCCTGTGCAATCATATTACATTCTGAATACTATGACAACCATAGTAAAAAATTAAAAAAAATCTTAATAGTAAATAATTTAACAAGTAGTTAAAGTAATAAATATTCATAAAGATCTGCTAATAAAAAAATTACACTGGTTCCAAGCTAAAAATGAATTCCAAAAAGAAATAAATGCACTACAACTAAATTTAAAACTATATATACTATATAAATTCTAATCTATTAAATACACTCAAAATTATCTTTTTTAAAATACAAGATATGATTTTCTATCAACTGCTATTACATTTTGGTGAAATTAATTTGTAAATATCGCATATAAAATTCTCTTTAACAAACAAATATTTAAAAAATTTATTTGTTGAACAATAATGCTTAATTTCCGAGACAAGATATAATCGGTGTTAGCTATCAAGCATATTTGATTTCTACTTCTGGGCTCTGGATATTTTATGTTGACAGCATAAAAACATTTAAACAAGTTATCAAAAGTCTTTAAAGGACATTGGCTAATTTCAACTACGTGTTTGTCCAAAACTAAGAGTATATTATTGTAGTGGAATCTTTCTCCTGTACATAAAACGTACGGTCCTGTCTCAGCAATGTTTTCAACAGCCTCATCCAACGCGCCATTTCCCTGTAAAGTGAAAAAAGATTATTTTAATATATCACAAAATATTGAAAACATTTCTTTTAATGCTGTGTACTTCACAAAAACATCTAAATAACTATTTTGTAACTTTTGATAAGTTTTAAATGACTGTAATAATTTTACCCCGATCTATCTGAATAGCACATCAGATCAGAACTTCGTCTTTTGATCTTCTGAAACTTGAACGACATACCATTTAATTAAACATAACAGCATTTTGCAATACAAACGGCAATTCTTTTAAAAATTAGTGTGTAACTCATTGCTATATTGTTTCATTATAATAAAAATTAATCTTAAAGCTGCTCACATGAATTGAATTGCTCATAATTATTAATACATAAAATCAGTATCTCAAAAAAGGAAACACATTCCCCTTTTAGAAAGATAATGCACAGCACCGCTTTCTTTATATGGTGTGTGTATGGGTAGGGGGAGGGGGGGTGGAAGTTGTTAAATAATTCCTGATAACGTTTTTCATACTTAAAAATGTGACTTTATTAGATTTTTTTAAATTTAATTTTCTTACTTTAATGTCAACATTTAAAATTGAAAATTTTGCACAAATCTTCGAAACATATTTTCATTTTAATTATTCCTGCACATAGAACAGCAATAAAATAACTTTGAATGAGTTCTTAAATATATCTTTGGAAAGGATTTTTCTCATACCAGATTTTTCTTTCATCATTACCCTTTCTTTAAGAGGAGACACACATCTAAGTACTTTTGCTTCATAAATACATTTGCAAATTTTTATGCAATAGTTTACTTTTATTTTGATGAATAGCATAAAATCATTAGAAAACACTTTTTTCACATATTTTTCATTTGCTGCTATATGGTGTATAAGTATAATGCAAAGAGAGTAAATATGTATCAACAGAGGAACATGATATGAAAATTCCATTAAAAATTTCTCAAATTTAAAATTCACTAACAAATTTTTTTCTTCCCTATTCCAGTTACTGTTAATAATTCTGCCAACATTGATAATGCTGATAATTTTTTTAGAAAAAAAATATCGATAACAAGTATTTTAAAATCCAACTTATGCAAACAATAAAGGAAATTTATACAATTGCCATATTTTTATGCCATATTTCCAAAGAGTTTTTAATAAATTTGCCCAATTTAGAGAAAAACAAAAACAAAGCGTATTGAACTAAGTGTCAGTCATTTTCTAAATGTAATTGAAAAGAATTGCTACATGAAAAATACATAAAATAAGATTCTATAGTAATAAATGCACAAAATTTTTTTAACTAATGCAAAAATTAACTCTTTATGAATGTAAGAAACCCTGATATTGATATTTTCTTTTCTTTAGCAGTTTATTATTAGTAACAATGCATTTGGAGCTTTTTAAATAAAGTAACTGTTACAGAAGTGTCGTACCGTACGTGTCTTGGTCTTAAAATTATAGCATCATTCAAAATTTTAAGTGGATCAATTAAAATATTAAACAAGAAAGTATACTAAAAATCTGTTACATTTTACAAAAAAGGCAATTTCAGGACAAGTATGACCCCTCATTTAATACATGAATTTGAAGAAACAAAGATTTACCAAGTTCAAGAAAGCACAGTAATATTTATTTGTAAGAAAGAAGAAGTGACATTTATCAAAGTAAAATTCTGAAACCTTATCTGAAGCAAAGATTACTGCATTATCATTAAGCAATTAAGAAATAATAAATATATATGTTACTGTATATATTCACTCTCAAATCATCTAGTTCTTCAGGAAAGCTCTTTTTATATCTGCCTGCTTCTGGAAACGTACTTATAGATGCGAGGAGTATAAAAAAGAAAGGGAAAAGTCCGAGAAAATTTCCAGCATCATCCGGGAAAATTTTAAGGAATTCTGCATCAATCTGAAATATGTATAAGTATATATAAGTACAAAAAAATACAGTCATGTTAAAAAGGATATTTGACCTAAAAATATACAATAATGCAATTTAGTATTTTTTCGGAAAGGTTAATTTAAAGAAAGGCTTCTTTTATCTGGGATTTGCTGCATATGCAATGCAGCCAGAACTCAGCTTCAGAGGAGCCCCAAATCAAAAGTAGCTTTACATGTTTTCAATCTTGATAAAGGGAGAGATTTGAAAAAATTTCTTTAAATTATATAAGCTGACTACTAGCATTGTTACCACAATATTTATTTATACTTAATAATTAAGATATTACTTTATGTTACTGTTTTCATAACTAACTACACTGAAGCTATTAACTATATTCTTAAAGAACTCCAGAGAGCACAGACATCTATAATTTATCAAAAGTTTCAGTACTATCTCCAATGGAGGATTATTTTAGGCTGTAAATCGTTATTTTAAATACATGCTAACAAACAAGGAGAGATCGCCCCCCCCCCTCCAGATTTAGCATGCACATTCAAGGCTGTTTACATTTGAACCTGAACTCAAAGCTTTACTCTCCTTCCCTCGGACAAAGACGGGATTTGTGTGTGTGTGTGTGTGGGGGGGGGGGGGGTCTGAGTTTATATAACTTACTATGTGGCTAATTATAAAACTACAATTAGAAAAACGACCTGTTTCAGCTGATATTGCGTTTTTTTTTAATTAGAGAGAGAGAGAAATTTTCTTTCTATGTGCAAAAGTACTTTTTGATGAGTGACTATGTGCAAAAGCACTTTCTGTTAAGTTAAAAACTATAAAAGCAGTCATAACTGAAAAAATAGATGTTTCACGGGAAACTTCAAGTTACATAGTTTAAACTAATAATTTTAAAGTCTACATTAAATTATTATTATTTTACTGAATAAATTTACTGATTTAAAAGTGATTTTATCTATTTATACCATAAAGTTTATGCAGTAGCACAAATTTCAATTAAATGCTGTTAAAGTTATCTTTTAATACTAAATATGAAATTTGTCATAGTAATGGTAAAATTCATTTTAACATAAATAGAGAATTTTAAAATTTATACTACTAACATTACGTATACCACACAATTTATACTAAATAACATAAAATGGCATTTAGTAGAAAGAAACAATTTTTAACACAAATAAAATTTAATACACAGGCAGAATTAGACAAAAACCAGAAAACATTACTGTTCAATAATCAATAAAAACAAACACATACATACTTTTAGATATTATCTAATAATACAGCTTTAATATTTGATATTTAGCAATTAGTGCAGAGTTTAAAAATTATCGCACTTTTAAGGCACAAAACATAAACCATATTAAAATGAAAAGGAAATTTAAAAAGGAAATATTTTCATTAATGCTGAAATTAATTATTTTCACTATACCAAATATTCAAATTTAAATTCTTATTATAAACCTCAAAATTTATGACACCTCTAAAGGTATGTTCTGTGTAGTGCAATGAAACTTCTTAAAATAAACTTTTATTCACAGGTGTGAACTTATTACAGTTTTCAGAGTGTGACTTCTAGTTCCTTAACCTAGAATTTAAAGCTTAATATAAGCTATCTGTTTATGTAGCCAACTATTTATCCTGGGATACATTTTATGTGTATAAATATGCTACTATTGCCCCAATCTCACCAAAATTTTTGAAATCTATATCTATACAATAATTATATAGATAAACTAAAATTAAAGTAAGGGGAGAATAATGATCAAGAATAATTTTTACCCAAACTGGCAAAAAATCTCATTACTGTTGCAATCAGGTTAAACAACAACATATTAAAACATACCATATTACTTTACACCAAATATATATTTCTATTAATTAAAATTATCTCAAAATAATAAATTCTTTGTAATTAATACTTAGCTGCAGTTGTTTTACTATTAAATCTCTTTTCAAGCTTTACAATGGCTACTCTTAAATGATAAGCAATTTTCCTGTATAAAAAAATATAAAACAGTGGATGTATATACACACATATATTTGAAGCATACAATTCAAACTTTTTTAGAATAATTTCTAAATAATCTTAGAATAATTTCTTTTAGAATAAATTCTAAAATTTAGAATTAGAATAGTTATTAAATTTAAAATAAGTCTTGTTAATGTTTGGATGAAGGATTTTTTTTTAACTCTCGAATGGATAATCTTTAACAATATAATTTCTTCAGATTTACAAGCAATAAAACAAATGTACTTTGGATGAATACATACATCAATTAAATATCTTTCTAAATTTTTCTGTATGCTGATAATTAGGGAATACATGGTTACGGATTTGTTCAGAGTGGAACTAAGTCATTTAACATGTATTTCAGAATGTGTGTGCATAGGTAAAATATTATTTATATCATATAAGTATAATTCAGATTCATACTATAGAAGGAATATAGAAGGATTTATCAAAACATAAATTTTTTGTGCCTAGATAAATTAAATATCGCAAATAATAAATTATCTTTTTCCAAAATGCCAAAACATTTAATTGAGAGTAAGTTTGAAAATTCACATATCATACAAATTAAATAAATAAATTTAATTATATCATATATAATATCATATAAGTATAATTCAGATTCATAGTGTCTAGAAGGATTTATCAAAACACAAATTTTTTGTGCTTAGATAAATTAATATTTGCAAATAATAAATTATGTTTCTCCAAAATGCCAAAACATTTAATTGAGAGTAAGTTTGAAAATACACATATCACACAAATTAAATAAATAAATTTATATTAATTAAATATCTTTCTAAATTTTTCTCTTTGTTGATAATTATGAAATAAATGTCATGGATATGATCAGAGTGGAATTAAGATATTTAACATATTTGCACAATGTGTGTGCATAGATAAAATATTATTTATATCATATTTAAAAAGTGTAATTCAGATTCATACTGTCTTTAGAAGGATTTATCAAAACACAAATGTTTTGTGATCACAGATAAATTAAATATTGGAAATTATAAATTTTCTTTGTCCAAAGTGCACTTCAAAATCATTTAATTGAAAGTTAGTTTAAAAATACACATTTTATACAAATTAAATAAATATATCTACATTAATATTTCTGAATTTTTCTGTATGTTGATAATTATGAAATAAATTTCAGGGATATGTTCAGAGTGGAACTAAGCCATTAAACATATGTTTTGCAGAATGTGTGTGCATACGTAAAATATTACTTATATCATATTTAATAAGTATAATTCACATTCATACTGTCTCCAGAAGGATTTACCGAAACACAAGTTTTTTGTGCCTAGATAAATTAAATATTGCAAGTTATAAATTTTCTTTTCCAAAACGCCTAAACATTAAATTGAAAGTAAGTTTAGAAATACACATATCATGCAAACTAAATATATTTATATTAATTAAATATCTTTCTAATTTTTTTAATATGTTGATATTTATGAAAGAAATGTCAGGCATTAATGTTCAAAGTGGAACTAAGCCGTTTAACGTACGTTTTGCAGAATGTGTGTGCATAGATAAAATATCATTTATATCATATTTAATAATTATAATTCAGATTCATGCTGTCTTTAGAAGGACTTAAGAAAAATCACAAGAGAGATAAAACACAGGAAACGAGAGACTGGCTTGGTCTTTGGGAATATACTTCAAACGGTAACATAAGATTTTTTAACAGAAAATTGAAAAGGACTTACCATACAGCTTTTGGGTAACTTCTTCTTCAATACCGCTATCCAATAAAATAATGTTAAGATCTTCTTTACTTATCCATTGTTTTTTTATAAAACACAGACACGATGACAGTGGAAAAAAAGCCCGCTCTATGACATACCAGGGTCGAAAAGATAAGGCGCTAAAACGTATTGACCAATCAGAATATCCCCCGTTCCTAGCGAAAAGAACATCAACTAATTTTCACTCAAAGACGATCGAACGTTATCAGTATTTCGTGAAACAGGAAGCAGGACGTGGAATTCGCGAAAAACGAATACTTAAAGAGCGTTTTTGCGTAAATACCAGTGGATTTCGATGCAAATACATCGAATCCATGTATTTTTCCTTTCACTCCGACATTGATTACTTTTTTCGCTCCCTTGGATTAAGCGTGTAGTTTTAGGGTGTCCAATTAAATGCATTTTACCAAAAATAGGAAGAATTTTAACTTTATAGCATAGTATGTATGTACCCGTAGGCTAGCAAATATATAGTTTGCGAAACATCACGTTAAGTTAGCTTAGAGACATTTTATGAATATTGAAGACTTTCGGAAAATATTCACATTGAACACTCAAGCATAGAAAACTTTTGTAAGAAAAGGCCTCAAAAATTTTATAGACTGTGGATCCTTGTAGAGCTTAATCTGGCTCTGATGTTGATAAACCATAAATTAAGTAGTTCGAAATTCTACAGTATTGCTGGAGAAGAGACTTTATCTCTTGAATTCATAAACACAGTGTAAATTACACCTTTGAAAATGTCATTAAAAAATGTTTTTTCACATTACTCAATAACAGCAGAATATGTCATATAATGTACTATATTTAAGTGTCGTGGAAATAACAATAATTAGTTAGAGATAAACACACACACAGAACAGCAACAAAAATCTGAAACACTTCCATATTTTAAATACGTACTATATTAAAAGCGTATCATAAACCATGCATCATTCCTATTTTTCTTCCTAATTCCATTAAGTTGGAAAATGTATCATTATTTATGAGTGAGCCATTTTTTCTTCCTCGTTCCATAGAACACATTTTTGGAATTGAAATATCTCTTAAAATCGCCTACTAAAACTGCTTTACAGTCTTCGCCAAGCATATTCCAACTATATTTCATTATTTCAAATACTGTCTGGAATGTGCATCATAATCCATGAGTGTGCCGTGTTTGTCTTTCTTTTTCCACAAAACATTTCTTGATAATTGAAATCTATTTTAAAATCGCCGACCAAAAATGTTCAATTCGTCAGGCATATTTTAACTATATTTCACCTTTATAAATGCCATTTGGAAAATGTATCATAATCTATGAGTGTACCGTATATGTCTTCCTTGTTCCATAAAACACGTCTTCGGAATTGAAATATATATTAAAATCGCCTACTAAAACTATTTTACAACCTTCGCCAGGCATATTCTAACTATATTTCTCCTTTGTAATAAGCTGCCGCGTTTGCCAGCCTCTAGCCAAATATGAAAGATATCGCCAAGCTTGGTTCAGTTTTGAAGACTCATGTTTTGGAGCCAAACTTGGTGATCAGTTATCAAAAATTGCAAACCTTCCCGACTTCCAATATTTTATTCGCCCCCCCCCCCCTCCGTGTTATCTGGCAAGCACATTTGAAAAGTGCCTCCCTTTGACAAATCATATAGACAAGTTATGTCGACGGTAAAAAACATGTTTGATTTTAACAGCACTCTAGTGCTAACAAAAAAGTAAATGTGTCTGTACTTTATACTTTTTTCAACTCCATAGAATTTCGAATCAACTTATGTTATGCTTATCAAAATCCTATAGTTTTTTACAATTCTTTCAATGTATTAGAAATTACCAATGACATGTGAGAAATTACTTTTGCTGTAAGAAATTGAGATCATTATGAAATGTATATTTTCTATTTGAAGTTTTCTGCGGTATGTATAAAGCATCCCTTTCAAATTTATTTTTTCAAGTTCAGCAGTTTAGAACTATCATTAGGTATTCTTTTGTAAAAAAGAAAGTCAGTAAATAGTTTTTAGAAAATAATTTATCAAAAATATTATAATTTTAATTAAGGTTCATACACAATGCATAAGAAATGTACATCGTTTGGCAATTTTGAAACCTTTATGAGTAAGAATTATAAATAAGAAATTTATGAGTACTTGATTGCATGCATATCTTGTCACTTTTTACAGTTATACCTGATTTCAGGACGTTTCTTGAATTAGTATAGCAACAAATAATTCATTATCGTGATCATTAAAAAAACTGGTAAATTTTCGCCCTTTCCCTTCATACTTCTAACTTGATTTTAAAAACAACTTCATTACAGTCTCATTAAGGATAATCCCTTTTATTGTGAACGAAACAGTAATAAAACAGAATTTATTGTAGATAATAAAATTAGTTTATTTTTACTGAAAATTTTCACTTTTCGATGATTTTTAAAAGAAATGTTCAAGTTTCGGTGATTTTTTCTTTTAAATTCAATTTTTGATGATTTTTTAAAAATGTGCACTTTTTGGTGATTTTTTTCTAACAAATGCTGAGAACGAAATGTTTACTAATTTTCTCATATTGTGTGTTCGTGTAATTATATCAGTGCAATTCATAAATATGTGTGTATGTTTCTAAACTAATATTTAATACTAATATTAATATTTAAACTAATATAATTTTTTAACATTTATGTATCTGTTTGGAAAAAAAATGCACTTTTAATTGTGATTGGAGTAAGTATTTATACTTGGATGCATTTATAATAATTCTACTTTTTAACCTAAACTTATGTGTGTGTGTATATTTACAATTTACCGAAAGTATATATTTTTTATCTTTACTTTTTTAATGTAATCTATATCCCTAACTTTACCGACTTGAGGTTTGGATTTTAACGTTGGATATAATTCATTTATTCATTCTGACATTATTTAATAATGTCAGAAAAATAAAAATAAGATTAAAACAATAGAAACAGGAAAGGCCCTATATAAAATATGCAAAGATGCGGAAAGAGTGGAATTTTGCATAATTTACAATTCTCCGCATGAACTACAACTTTCCGCATAATATCGCATTTTTCTTCAAACGTTTTATTGCTTAATTTTTTCCCAACATAGTTTCTTCAAGATCCTCTTGAACGTTTATTATTTTACCCAGACCAATTGTCCAACATGAATGTTGATGATAATGAAGTCTTCAACAGTATTCCAAGGATTTGATGGTTATCGTATAAGACTAGGTATGCTGCTGACAAGAGGTGTGTCAAGGAATGTTCCGACGAAAACTTAGAAATTTTGGAATTCAGAATCTGTTCAGTTTCACAGAGGAGCTTCCATAACTAACACGCAGAGCAAAGCAAGTACTGTGGGTTTTATCTAATTCTGTAGACCATATATGGGCAACCTCCGGTCCGCGGGTCGGATGTGGCCCACCTTGGCTTTTGGTCCGGCTCGCGGAACATATCAAAACCTCAAATAAACCATTCAAAATCCCATATAAATCCCAATTATACGACCCACGATCTCCTTAACATCCTAAAGATTGGCCTGCTAATTTTCAAAGATTATCTATACCTGCTGCAGACAAGGCCAGTTTCATGTTACGGCCAAATATTTACAAAACAAAGGTAGAGTTTGACGAAATCATCGGCTGATGGACTAACACCATTTTATTACTTCCTTGTCCTTGTGCGGAAATACGAATGATACGAAATTTTGTAATATGATAGGTAGTTGCTAATCTTAATTTATACGCGTTGAGAATTTTTAAAATATTTTGATTACATTTTGAGATTTTGTGGAAACCGTTTTAAAATGCTGAAATTTTGTTCCAGCATCACGAAATAAAGACTGCAGGGAATGAAACGAAATTGGGTGGCATGATAGGTTCACACTCAACTTAAATTCTAGGCTTCCAATTTTTCAAAATTATTGATTAGATTTTGAGATTTTGCGAAAATTATTTCAATATGCCTAAATATTCGTTCGCGCATCACATAATTACGACTAAAGCGAATGAAATGATATTACTTAGTGACTCTCTAACCTGTAATATTTTAACAATACATAAAAATTATAACTTCGCTTTCTTTACTTTGGCAACATGCTACAGCCATTCTGTGTACTCCTACAATGCTGACGAAAGCTCTTGCTTTTTGGAAATTAGCATTCAGTACTAACCCGTCAACGATGGGTACTTCAGCTAGTATATAATATTGTTATAATTATTATTATCAGATATAATATACTATGAAAAATTTATTTGTAATCAAATCAAAACTATAAACATTAGGGTGACGCGAAAAAATGTTAGTTTTTGATGTTTCAAAAGCCCCCTCCAAAGGACAGCTCAAAAAAAAAATTTTAAGAGGTCGCTCAAAATTTTTTTTAATTTCAAAAATCATCAAAAATCGAATTTTTTTTCTCGTTAAGGTATAATTTTATAGACCTAAACAAAATAAGTTTCAGAAAGTTTCAGTTCAAAATTTAAAATTTGAAAGGTCGCTCACACTTTTTTTAATTTATTAGTGCAAATTATAGATTTTTTCGAGCGACCTTTTAATATTCAAATTAAAATTCCATGCAATATTTTTCTTTTATTTAGTACGATAATCGATAAAAATACAGTACGAGATGAACTAAAAATCAATAAAACCTGTTAAAATTTTAAATTTGGTTTCAGAATTAATAACAAAGCTTATTGAAATATTGTTAAAATGTTGTAGTTGATTAAATAAAATTATTAAATTAAAAATAAATTATGTTTTCTATATTGTGCTTGATTTTTAGTTCATCTCGTGGTGTATTTTTATCGATTATTGTACTAAATAAAAGAAAAAATCTTATGGAATTTTAATTTGAATATTAAAAGTTCGCTCGAAAAAAATCTAAAGTAATGCACTAATAAATTTTAAAAAATTGTGAGCGACTTTTCAAAATTTAAATTTTGAACTGAAACTTTCAGAATTTTTTTTTTTTTTTTTTTTGGTCTATAAAATTATACCGTAACAAGGAAAAAAAAATTAAAAAGAAAAAAATCCGATTTTTGACGATTTTTGAAATTAAAAAAATTTGGAGCGACCTCTTAAAAATTTTTCTTTTGAGCTGTCCTTTGGAGGGGGCTCTTAAAACATCAAAAACTAACATTTTTTTCACACGAGGCTAAAAAAAAATAGTCGGTTTTTTTGCGTCACCTAATAGACATCAATGAAATAGTACTTGCCTTATTATATACTATATAATAATATACTTATAATTATATATTTAACTATAAATATAATATTTATCATATAAGTTCAGTCTTAATACAATTCACAAATGACATCAATGAAAATTATCTTACAATCTACATTACATTATCTAAGTTTCTTATATTACCCCAGGGGCGTAGCCAGAAATTTTCATGGGGGGTTATGAGCCCCCCCCCCCCGCCTTGGCTACACCCCTGCAAATCTAACGAGTTCACAATAATTATGTATTTTCGTCACACTAAGCAGTCGTATAATAATGCTAACAGTTATTATAGATATGTTTAATGAATGGCACAATTATCACATTATCGACTATTTTTTAATAAACTTTAATTTTTAGTATATCGATTATAAAAAATCAAGTTTTGTTTTTAAAAAAGGATGGTAGGAAACAAATAGTGTCAATCGTGCCATCTGCCAATCATATTCTTCGAGAGTTACAAGTAAAGTCAGCGGCTGAAAAGGCCCTTTAAGATTCTACACATGTCGGTTTTATTGTCAACAAATAGTCATGAATAGGAATAGACAAGTATTGTACTCGAACTGCTTCATTTTCATATGTAGTCTTTTCCTTTTTTGGAGCTTTCCGGATCCGGTAGGCATCTAATGATTTCGGATTCGCCGGAACACCGGATCCGGTTTTCCGGATTGCAATCCCTAACTATAATAAATTATCTGGCAAAGTGTCAATCACTGGTGTACCTACCCTGTAGTCTGTCCATGTAAATAGAGTTTTCAATTCATTACTGTGGCTTTACAATCCACTCGGACATGTCATATACAGTGAAACCTCTCCCAGCGGCCACCCTTCTAAACGGCCAATTCTTCATGGCGCGGATTTTTCGGCTCATAGACCTACTGTTAAAATAACCCCTATCAGCAGCCAGCCAACCCCCTCTAAACGGCCACAGAGTGAGATCGCCGATCTCATTTTTCGGGAAATTCTACTCACTCCATGCTTTAATTTTGAGCGGAAAAACTCAAGGTCAGGTTTATGGTGGAATATAAGACCCAGGAATAACTGGAATCGAATCTGTTATCTCTTTTGTATTCTCCCCACACCCTTAGATGGGGAATCCCTTGGACAATCAGGCGATGAATGTGTCCTACAAATGATTTTTTTACAAATAAATTTTTGTCCTTTTCTGGCGCTAATTCTATCCCTGACGAGGAATTTAACGATTTTTTTAATGGCGAGCAAGCTAAACTTTCAACACAAGCGACTTTAACCCTTTGAAGCGCAACCCTTTCCCAATGCTGGAAAAAGGGCAGCCGTTGCCATCGCTCGACTTAACTACCAGCAAGATGGCGGGCGATCGAAACGTTCATCGCGTGCCACAGGTCTAGAGACCCCTTTTTAGACGACAGCTGGCTGTGCCGCACAGCCAGTTGCTGGTAGTTAAGTCGAGCGATGGCAACGGCTGCCCTTTTTTCAGCATTGAGAAATCTATCCAGCTGGTCTCGCATTCTTCCATTTTTCAGCAGATGTCAGTGCTGTTAAAAATAATCGTGACCATTTTTTACGGGAAATTGACGTGCTAAAACGTAAAGTATTCTCGTGGAGCTATGTCACCCGCAACTATTTTTATAATTCTTCGTGACTGGCAACAGTCAAAACGTCAGACTTTGGTGTTCCCAGAGCAGGAACACTACGCGTTAAAGGGTTAAGGAAAATCGATGAAATTATCGAAAATTCCGAAGCGGTAGAGATCTGCTACAAACTGATCGGTTAGAGATCTGATACAAACTAATCGGTTAGAGATCTGCTTTTTAAGGTGAAAAAACGAACTTGAAAAAATAGTTGTTTCAGAGAAAAGTAAAACCTTAAAACAGATACAAATTGTATCCTTTTTTCAAAAAATTAAAGAAAGCATTAATAAAGTATTATTTTCTCTCTAGATAAGTTTCAAATTTCATTTTAAATAAGGAATAGGCGTCAGACTTCTTTATATTGCGCATTATAGCAATTATCTTATAATAGTAAATAAAACCCTTGAGAGTGGCCACCCAATCTGAGCGACCAAATATTCTCGGTACGGTAGGGTGGCCGCTCAGAGAGGTTTCACTGTATATACAAATACATTCATAAGACAAAACACTTTCTGAGAAATATTTTTTCAAAACTATTTATAAAAGTTGCATATGCAAAAATCTACTTGATTTATAACTTACTTTTAACTTGTTAATTGCTTTATAATAAAAATAATAAAATCAATAAAAAAAATTACTTTAAAATCTCTTAGAGCAGGAAAAAAAGGTTTTTATTATAAAACTTACTTTCAAATAATGGAAGCTTTTTAATTTTGTCAGATTACATTAAAATAATGAAAGAACCATATTTTTCTTTAAAATGGCAACATTTACATAGTTGAATTAAAAAATGCATAGTGTAATTAAAATTGGCTTTCAGAATGTTATAGTAATATCGATTAAATCTTATAGTAATTTTTAATTAATAAGCATTATTCTTTTATTATATTTTTTCACTATTAAATTTTATTTTTATTACATATAATTGTGTTGGTAAAATAAAATTATACGCAATAAAAAAGTAAAAGTAATAATTAAAAATAGAAAGTCGATGTTTTCTGTTTCAAAGTTCTCCATAAAAAGAAGGTTCTGATATTTTCAGTCTAAAACTAATAGAAAATTAGTTCTTAATGATAATAGATTTTATCCTTTTAATTATTTTATCTTGAAATTCTCATTTACTTTTTAATAAAATCAAATTGTAATGAAAAGCTATAGATAATTTTATAATCTATAAAATGAGTTCTAAAAATTTTTTGTTAAACTTACAAAAGCATAATTTTTAAAAAACTGCATTTCTTTTTTAATTGTAACAATCCCGATCCCAAAAACCTCAATTTGAAACGTATGTTAACCTTCGCATACCCGAAGGAATGCGAGGGAAAATAAACGCGCATACCCAAAATGCATGGTTGAATAAGGATTTTCCTAGACTAATGATGTTCTGAATAAGAAAAGCTACTGGAAATGCTGAGACAGAAGGATAAACTGAGAAAAAAAAAATAGATTGCATAAATTTTTAAAATGTTTATTACTTCATATTTTCTAAGAAAATACGAAGAAAAATTTTATTTGTGAAAAGTCAATTTTTCTTTTTTTTTTTTTTTTTCTAATTCTTCATTTAAATTTTTTAAAAATATTTTTCAAGTTAAAAATCTGCCAGATTTTATTTATTAATTGTTTTCTTCTTCTTTAATGTAAAAATGTATTTTGCATAGTTTCATTACTGAAATCCTTTTCTTCTTTGTTTAGTTAGTTTAACGATTTTATGTCTTTTTTGTTTGTTTTTTTTCCCATATAAGCTGGATAAAAAAAACTTTCGAAATGCTTAATAAAAGTGGGAATTTATTTTCTCTAAAAACTATTTTATTTTATCTTCCTCATTTTTCTTCTCCCTACTAAATTAATTAGTAAAAAATAATTTTTCAGAGAAACAGCAGAGTGCACAACTATTTCTTAATTAAATTATCTAATTAATAACGTCTTTTCTCCCATTTAACTGATTATATTCTGAGAGCCCAGATTTAATCGCGTTACTGGCATTTACCGGCATTTTTTTTTTTAAATTCAGAAATGCCACACGCTAAAAAGTGTTTTGTTGAATTTAACAAAACTTCTTTGGTTAAACGGTTTAGTAGTTTCATTTTGTTGATTCAACAAAAGTTTGTTTGATGCAACCAAATTTATTTAACTATATGGCTTTTTGCCAACAAAGCTTTTTTTTTTTTTCCAAAAATTGAAGAACCAATATGCATTTAAAATCGTTGAACAGACAATTCACGCATGCGTCAAGGATACTCGCAGGAGCGCAGTAAGGTGTAAGCGTGGTGAGCAGAAGAGAATGCAGAACGTACATGGATATTGGGATATTTACGTTATACCCAGAGGTGGGAAAAAAGTTGTAAAAATTTAGGAGCTATTAAAAGTTTTTAGGAACCACAAACATATTGATTATATTAATGAAAAAAAAAGCTAGTCGCCAAAAGGATAATTTTTAGTCGACCGGGTTTTTCTGAATCCTAATGTCTGCCAATACATTTAAGTATGGGTGATTGTGATATGAAATACAAACTATCTAAATGATTTTTTTTTTAAAGTTTCAAAGGTAAGTTTAGTTATTTTATATATTCATTAAAATGTACATGACACGTAAGATTTTCCAGTAATTTTCAGATTTAAGGTGAGTAAAGTGGTTTATTGAACATAATATTTTACATTACAATATACAGTGAGAAGAGGGGAGAAGAGACGGGTACGAAAATCCGCGTGGATTAATTAAGCAGTTCCAGTGGCCGAAATCTCCGGATTTTCGAGGTGCAGCTGTATTAACGCTCATGATACCACGTGGGGCAGGAGGACATAACTCCACCTATCTCTCATCTCTAATCCAATCGCTTACATTATTTCACATGACCTTCATCCGGGGTTACAAAGGCGTGGGCACACGCGGGCACTGGAAAGAACCCAGAATCGGGCGACCTGGTGTCTGGCAATTAATTAAATAAATAATAAAAACATAACTCCAAGAGCTCGTGGCATGTATGACAGGAAAGCAAAGCTTACAGTGAAAGTACCCGCTTAGTGAGCTATACCCAAACTAGTTTATAAACTATATCTTAAATTTTCAAAGTTATACAAATTTTACTCTAATTTTTTTTCTTTTCTATTTTTCATTCTTCTGTATTTTTTTCTTTTAACTTCACAAATCAAGTATTTTCCTCATAACATAAAAGACATATTTTAAAATACAAAAAAAATGGTAAAAAGCAATTTTAACCAGTTATGCAAGCATATATTTTTAATGATTAAAAAAAAATCTTGTAAAACGCTTACAGTGAAAGTACCCGCTTAGTGAGCAATACCCAAACTATCTTTTTATACATTACATACATTTTTATTTTAGTATTTTTATTTACTTTAAAGCAACTCATGTTTTTTACCGTCAAGCAAATTTGTTAAAACAACTATTTCAACGCCTTGATAAAATATCTCTGTTTTTTTTTAACTGAAACCTTTATAATGACTGTTCAGGATTTGGAATGCTAAAGGGGTCAAACTATAAAGTAATTAGCCTTCCGCCTCAGGATTGTATAAACAAAACACCCTTTCTAGATTGAAGATTAACAGATGAAAAAAATGTCCGGAGACGCAATATTTGGTTTTCACGATTGCGATAGTCAACTTTTACTTGTAGCACTAAATCTAAATCTGAAACTGCACGCGGAAGTTATAAATTTGATTTGACGTACCTCGCACATGAGATGAAAACGAGACAACTCCATTAAAAAATAACGCTAAGAAGTGAGCTTTCTTTAACACTTTTTTTTTGTTTGTTTAATGAAACTGCAGTCTTGGGTATTATTTAGTATTTAAGATATATATTTATTTTACCATGAATCGACGAGCGATTCAGACTGTCTGTCTTATGAACGAAGAAAGTGACTTGAACAAAACTTCAAAGTGATAAACAGGGGTCGTCCTGACCTCCGTTTGTGTTTTGTGCACTCAATAGTTTTGATTGATTTACAGATTTAACTCCGTGGCAATTTTTTTTTTCAACTCAAGCTGGCTGATTCAACCATACAACGGATATTCAGAAGTACAAAGCCGTTCACCTGAACTAAGCTAGAACCCAGACCACACAAAATACAAAATATACTAATAGACCGTTTACTGAGTTAGTGAGAAAGTTTCTGAAGTAAGTCTAATAATTTTATCTATTCATTAAAATTTACATTTTTCGTTTCAATTTTTTTATCTGTATTTACATAGTTTAAAACAACTTAATGTCAGATTTGTCAGAGAAAGTAAACCATCAGAATCGCATCTGCCTTCTTGTTAAATTTAAAAAAAAAAAAAAAAAAAAAAACGTATAATCAAAATGGATAGCTCATGTCTTATGTGGAGGAAATGCTTAGATGATTTAATAGACGTTTTCAATATTTACACTACAGTAGAGCTCCAATTATCCGAATCAATTGGGACCGGACCCCATTCGGATAATCAAAAATTCGGATAATTGGATTTTTTCCGGAAAAGGGTCTAGTATGTATTTTAATTAATTACTGTGTGTATGTACGTTGAAAAGGGAGAAAAAAAAACTATTTTTAAAGAAAAAGAGCTTTTAATTAAAGGAAACGCAGCACGTTTACATGTTAAACCCATTTACATAATGCTGAGTTAAGCGGACGTACATACTGCACTAAATTAGTACAGTATGTACGTACCGTACTGTAAATGAAAGTCATTGCTCGCGCTGTGCCTACACTACTAGCTTCGCGGAGGGAAGGACAATAGCGCGCGTATATAGAATCATTATTTTTACGAATCGCAGTACATTTCCGTCTAAATTTTTTCCCTATGAAGTTCTGAAAGCGATTCGGATAATCAGCTATTCGGATAGTCGGAGTTCGGATAATTGGAGTTCTACTGTACTTTATTCACTTTGCGTTTATCACGAATGATCTGTTTTATTTTATTTAGATTCTAGTTCAAAGTTGTTCGCATACATCTTCCCAAAATGGTCCCTGCTACAATATAAGCGTGAAAGAGCATTATAAGATAACAGTAGGTAAATAATGCGAGTTCACCTCAAGGGCACCCTATGTTAATCGTGGGCAACTGTACAACTGCTGGCCCCGTGTTGAGGGAGGATGGGGAGCAGATGCTGAGACCGGATGGGGAGCGGATGCGGGAAGGATGCTAAGAGGAAGTAGACCGGATAATGGAAGTGCTGATAAGAATTTTTTCCTTTAAGTGGAATTTTTTTTCTTAGAAACATTTTTTGGGATTTGAACTCACTACCTACAAAAGAATTCATAGGCTAATGTTGGCTAAACCATTAGGCCGAGAATAATTCAGGTATAATGATATAAAAATGAATGTACGTTTTTTAGAAATAAGGGGACTTTGATTAATTTTTAGAAGTTTATTTTTAACTTTTTATTTTATTTTTTGCCATTTTGTAATAGAACCAATGTAAATTGAATAAATGTTGATTAATACATTAGTTTCAATTTTTAGTTTTTTTTTTTTTTTTTTTTTTGTATACCGTTCAAGATTATAGCATGTATTTAATAAGTAGGTTTACTAGAATATTAAAGTAGGGTTTTTTAAACATTTCTTCTACTGTTAGGGAACTTTAAAGAGAAAATTATACCATAGAAAGATTTTAGTACCTACAGATTTTACAAATGAAATATTTAGATAGTGTATGAACCTTTTTTATCTAAACATTTTTTCTTCAAAGATTTATACCCATCTTAATACATTTTTGATAGATTAGATTTTTGGGAGCGTGTGTGCTCGTTTGTAGTTTCTACTGTTAGTTTATATATATATATATAGAGAGAGAGAGAGATAGATAGATAGATAGATCAATTAGAGAAAAAAAAATTGCATTTTTAGTAATCCTACAATACTTTTTTATTATATATCACAAGTAGTGTAACTTGATTTATAGAGTTTCAATACGATATGAGTTAGATATTTTTAACTTTATGTGCAACTCTAATTTCAGTTTTACTATGAAAGCATCGTTTTATACATGAATCAACCTTTTTAGCGATATTTTATTTATGCATTTAGCATA
The DNA here is from genome assembly GCA_038373885.1 of Cheiracanthium punctorium. Classification (NCBI taxonomy): domain Eukaryota; kingdom Metazoa; phylum Arthropoda; class Arachnida; order Araneae; family Cheiracanthiidae; genus Cheiracanthium; species Cheiracanthium punctorium. The sequence continues at coordinate 102,999 of JAWZYV010002077.1, forward strand.
TTTTATAGAAAGGTGGGTATAGGTTTAACTTGCACAACCCCTTAGAGTGGATAAAAATTGAAGAACCGTTTTCGCATACTAAGACAATTGCATGTACAGTTTTACATACATATCAACTACTTAGATACAATTATAGTTTTAATGGCGAAAGCTATTAAATTGCAAAGAGTTGCCATAAATACAAATTACATGAACTAAAAAATACAAGGTTTTTACTTACTTGAAGTCACGTCTTTCACTGGCAGCTTTATTTTAAATATAATTAGGCTAGCAAATCCGGAAAATAGAGTAATGATTTAAAATACATTAGCCCTACTTCCCGTTCCAGCTACCAAATTTCAGAACATTAATTCTTAATCTTGGCTAAAAATACGCACATTGGCTAAAAATAGGGATATTATTTTGAGACAAAATATCAATAAAATAACAAATTTTAAGATATTAAACGCTTTAAAAGTAATTTTTTTTTCATATAACAATTTATCAGATTCACACTAAATTAATACCATTTAATGTATGATGAAAGTATCAATACTTTAGTTAGCAAGCGAAAATGTAATCTTATTTAGAACTAGCTGAAGTACCCGTTCTTCGCACGGGAATGAATGGACTTTTTGATATTACGATTTGTGGTGATTACTATTCACTGTAATAAAGAGATATAGCAAAATGGATATCGCATTATATTGTGTTCAATAACCATGCGTACCGAATTTCAAGGCAATCGTTTGTACGGCGCAGAAGGCCATGCGGCGAAACGCAATCTAGTGGCGAGTTTTAGAAAAACGGATACGGCGAAAATATTCTTCGCATTCAGATATCGATGAATACGAAATTTCAGGACGATCGGCTGGACAGCCCTGAAGTTCATGTGTCGACGCGACGTCTAACGCGAAACTCTTCCCCGTGTTCAAATATCTATGTATACCTATTTTCATAGCGATCAGTTGCACAGTCAAGAAGTGATACACTGCAGCGCCATCTAGTGGTTAATTAAAGTAATGATTTGCTACAGTGCCGTCAAGTGGCGAGTTATAGCAAAATGGATAACGCCAAAATATTCTCATTGTTCAAATAGCTATGTATACTGATTTTCATGGCGACCGTTTGAATGGTCAAGAATTTGGCCTGCTGCAGCGTCATCTAGTGGCGAGTTAAAATAATAATGCATTGCAGTGCCATCTAGTGGTGAGTAACATCAAAAGGAACACAGTTAGAATATATTCTTCGTGCTGAAATGTGTAAGTATAAGAAATTTTATGCCGACAGTCGAACGGTAAAGAAGTTGATGCGTTGCAGCGCCATTTAGCGGCAAGTTTCAGCAAAATGGATACTGAAAAATATTCTCCGTGTTCTAATATCCGCGTGTACCAAATTTCATCGAAATCGGTTGGACGATATTCGCATAGTAAACGGCTAAACGGAATAGAATTCGACGTTCTGCTGCGCCACCTGGTGGCAAGTTAGAGGAAAACGGATAGCATAGAAAGCTTCTCCATGATAACTTAGGTCACTTAGGTAAGACTTAGGTGAACCAAATTTCATCGTGCAACGGTGCTCAACGGTGCTGGAGTTTTTCAACCTCATACACACATACCAACATTCATTTTTATCTATAACCAGTGTCATTATATATCTCAGTCTCAAATAAAATCCAGTTTCAAATCTAAGCCTCGCCAAAGTGCCAACATACGCCATTTTGCAAGAGTTTTTTCAGGAAATCATTCGAAGCATTGACTTAGCAGCAATCAATATGGGAAATGGTTCGACCGCGAAAAAGTAAAGCAAGCCTTTATTTGAAAAGTGGAATCCCTTAATACAGCCGATTTTTTTTAAATTATCAACTATAACGTGTTTTATTCATCGTTACTCCGATGTACTAAATCAGAAGATTTCAATTTTCTGAAATTTGGCGGAATTCCCCCAACTTAAATCAATGTACTCAATTGGCGAGAATTCTGGAGATAGATCGCTTGAAATCCCTTAACAGCTGCATTATTTCTTCACGGATCATTAAAATTTAACGCTGTATTCTAATAAAACCTTTGCACTTGTATTCAAAAATCTATTTCCTTAAACTCTCAATAAATTGCGCCAAGCCGAAATCTGTGTGAACCGCTAGAACTCACTTTCTCAAAATCGGCATTTGATCCATTTTATTTTTTCGCCAAACTAAAAAAATTTACACTCGGAAATCTTCAATTCTTATTGTTTTGCGTATAAAACATTTCATTCCTGCTCTGATTTCCCATGCACCTGATATTATAATTTTAAAAAAAATAACCTTACGAATATAAACTAACAAAAAAAAATCATTATTATTCTTTCATTTTTACTTTGAGAATTTAAAACATTTTATTCGGCAATATCGCCAATCATGTGTAACTATGTGATAGTATAGGTGTATAACTAGTGTTGCGATTGTAACATGTACTATGGAAACATTAATCTACTATATAGAAATAAAATGTTCTGGTTAAAATCATAAACAAGTGTGATAGGTAAATTGTGGTACATGAGAATTCACAAAGTACTAATGTTTATACAATGAACTTAGCTAAAAAAAATCAGTTTCCATAATTTTATAACTTAATCGATTTTACATGTTTAAAAAAAAAAAAAAAAAAAAAAAAGTAAAGTGAGATAGAGAAACTTAGTACTTTTAAACAAAGAATTTTTAAGTGTTCTTTAATGTAAAGATCTTACCACATTTTACTTGAATTAACAGAATATTTTAAATCAGACACTATATATTTAAAACATCAGAGTATTAACTTAGGCTATTTTTTAACTTTTCTTAAGTAATGGGCTTGAATATTTTTATGAGAAATATCAACTAAGTGCACGTGTTACACATTTTACTGATTGAGTTGGTTATACTTACAAATTTTAAATAAATGTGCTTTTACTTTTATACATGGTACTTGTTCGAACTAAGTATACTTTTGATTTGTATATGTTTATGAGTTCTCATAAGTTTTGAAATTATTTCTCGAAAGGAACTTAGCTATTAGAACTTTGTAAATTTCGTAGGAGTAGTATGCTTAACATGTTTTTGATAAAATGGATTTAAATTTGGTACAGAAATAATCAGTTATTTTAGCATAGATGTATAAATTTATCTTTATTTAAACCTTAACTAATTAAAATTAATATAATTTATGTCTGTACACAGTGAGGGACTTAGACTATTTTTTCAGAATTAACAAGTAAAGGATTTTACAAAATACTTAGTAAACTGCATTAGCTAAAGTTGTAAATTTTTCTTTTTAGAAGTTTTGCACATTGGTATATTTTATGTTCTGATAAGTCGTTGAATATGTTCTTGAAATAAACTAACAGATCTGTTTTGTAAATTTCATAGAAGTGACGAACTTTGGTATTTTTCGAATGTTATGAACTTGATACATTTTTTCTGAAGTGCTATAGATATGTGAAATTGTCTTTTTTGAAACATTGTATTATTAGAATTATTATTATCAAAATTTTACTAATAAAACGAAATAAAGAAATTAAAATATATTAAATTAATCAGACACTGTGATTTTTAAGACGAAAATTTAAAAATATTTGCAAGAAGCATGTTTAGCAAGTTACTAGCTTGCTATTTGTAAAAAATTCTAACTCCGTTATCTTGAAAGAGTAGATGAAATGCACTAAGTTGAATAATACAATGTTTCAAAAAAGAAAATTTCACATATCTCGCACTTCAGAAAAAATGTATCAAGTTCGTAACATTCGAAAAATACCAACGTTCGTCACTTCTATGAAATTTACAAAGTACAGATCTGTTAGCTTAATTCAAGAACATATTCAACGACTTATCAGAACATAAAATATACCAATGTGCAAAACTTCTAAAAAGAAAAAGAATTACAATTTTAGCTAATGCAGTTTTCTAAGTATTTTGTAAAATCCTTTACTTGATAATTCTGAAAAATAGTCTAAGTCCCTCACTTTGTACAGACATCAATTGCATTAATTTTAATTAGTTAAGGTTTAAATAAAGATAATTTTATACATCTATGCTAAAATAACTGATTATTTCTGCACCAAATTTAAATCCATTTTATCAAAAACATGTTAAGCATACTACTCCTACGAAATTTACAAAGTTCTAATAGCTAAGTTCCTTTCGAGAAATAATTTCAAAACTTATGAGAACTCATAAACATATACAAATCAAAAGTATACTTAGTTCGAACAAGTACCATGTATAAAAGTAAAAGCACATTTATTTAAAATTTGTGAGTATAACCATCTCAATCAGTAAAATGTGTAACACGTGCACTTAGTTGATATTTCTCATAAAAATATTCAAGCCCATTACTTAAGAAAAGTTAAAAAATAGCCTAAGTTAATACTCTGATGTTTTAAATATATAGTGTCTGATTTAAAATATTTTGTTAATTCAAGTAAAATGTGGTAAGATCTTTACATTAAAGAACACTTAAAACTTCTTTGTTTAAAAGTACTAAGTTTCTCTATCTCACTTTACTTTTTTTTTTTTAACATGTAAAATCGATTAAGTTATAAAATTATGGAAACTGATTTTTTTAGCTAAGTTCATTGTATAAACATTAGTACTTTGTGAATTCTCATGTACCACAATTTACCTATCACACTTGTTTATGATTTTAACCAGAACATTTTATTTCTATATAGTAGATTAATGTTTCCATAGTACATTTTACAATCGTAACACTAGGTATACACCAGTACCATCAGATCCCTACTAGAAATTTTGCTCGGGCTACCACCGGCCCGTCGATGATGGCCCGAGCAAAATTGCTAGCAGGAATAATTACACAGTATTTGGCATCCTTCGGAATAGCAAAATCTGAAAACGGTTGAAAAAATGAACGAAGAACAACATTTTGAACATACTCTATATAGTCTTTAAAGAAAATGTTTGAAAAAAATTCTCTGTCATAATGACAAGTACATTTGTTCTCGCAAATCTCTCTTGCAATATATGGCACGTGGAGCATAAACCATCCTTTGCTACTTATAAGACCATCGCTCTCATCAACATGTGTCCTATTCGAACAAGCATGTATCCTTTGTGAAGGATGGTCCTGAACCCGGTCTAGGTATTTAAGAATTTCCAGATATACTATATCCATAATTACTGTTTAGCCTCATCGTAATTATAATGGGGTTCACGGTTACATTTTTGCGGCTTTAATTTTGAAATTAAATGAGGAAGTGTTGTTGTATATAGCGTTTTAAAATGCATTGCAATATTTCACTTCTCATTTTGTAAAGTTTTAATACTTGGTCATTTAAAAGCATCAAGGAAATTGGTTGTAATGTAAATGAATCTTCGGTTTTGTAAATTTGTTGTAACATGCATTTTCCATCATCATTAAATACAGATAATTGATTATTACAAATAAAAGAGCTATTGTTATTACATATATTAAAATCTAATAGTTTTACAATAAATTCGATCCATGTTGAAGGTCCATCATAACTCCCTGACTGGTTGGTATATAGTCTAATTGATCGTTCTGAATAAATTGTCTAATATGAATCTTCAAGTCAGTTTTCTCATCGTGAAGTGGAACGTAGATAAGTCTTTCCAAGTGCCATGTACCATTTACAGAAGCATATAAGCTATGGTAAAGACTGTCCATCCAATCGTCCAACTTTGGCCTTTTGGGGGAAGGCTCATAAATGAACATTTTGGCAAATGTTAGGTTAATGTGTGGGTCTGTCACATGAGGATCAGAAGGAATACCATGCGTTAAAGTTTGTTGGTTGGGGGATATATCTTACACATTGAGCCATGTTCTAATTTAATGGTAGTGGTTTCACAGTTCGCTGCTTTAAAATCCAAAGTTCATTTAGATCCAAAACTTAGAATGCATACACATAATGATAGGTCCAGAGAAAAATATTCGTAGTTACCGTCTTCAATGGAAGATTGGCCGTCAAAGGATAAGTTCACTTGTACCAAATTAAATTCATAATTTATTGCTTTCTGCAGATCATCACGTGGTTTTTGCAAAATGGGTAGCCAAGAGGAAACAGAGACTGTCGCTCCCGAAAAACTATAATTTATTCCTTCATCTCCAAAAGTAATTACTTTCCGGATCTCAATAATTTTATTTTCACTGCTTTCCGGATGCTTTGCGTCTAAAGGCAATTGGATCAATTCTTGCAGCAGCACATCAGCATCTCTTTGAGCATAAAACTCAGGAGTGTATTCAATGTTAAAGTTATTTTCGATCAATTCAAGCAAAGCATTTTTGAAACTCGGTGAAAAATCAATTAAAACTTAAAAACGTCTGAAGTATAGGCGCACACAGCGTAAAGTGGGTCTCGCAACACACACCAGGCCACTTTGTCTGACTAAAATGTCTTCCTACTGGTTCAAAACAATCATGTGATTTCACCCAAGCGCCCTCTACCTTAAAACATTCTCAATCTTGTAGATATTGCATAATCTAGCATGTCAGCCTGTTAGAGAGAGTTGCCACTAAATGTATATAGTAAGTACATCCTGCGCACAAACCCACCGGATATTGAACCAACACAGATTTGTACACGCCACTATCATGTGTCTTTTGCGCATGTCACTTCCTTATCTCAGATCTTATCTATGATTCATGCCTCATAAGAGAAAACCAGTTGCAGTCAAAATTTTAGAGTTTGTAGGTTGTATAGGCAAACTCTCCTGCAACGGACCCTTGTCCGTTGTACAGCGGACCTAAGATGCAGTTTTGACCGCATGCAACTACAGTGTTGTCCGGTATTTTTGAGGTATTTTCAAGGTATTATATTTTTTCTGATGAATTTTGTGATTAGCCATCTTTTAGAGTAAAACTTTTTAATAGGTTTAATTTATTAGCAGGTTTTAATTTATAATTTCAGTTTATGACTTTTATTAAATAAAACTTTTAGTTTATGAATTTATTAAAAGGATGTATACATCTTTGTAAAAATTAAGTATATAAAAAATTGAGTGCCTTTCATCGCAAGTGAAGAATCTTAACCCTATTTTTAATATTAGAATAGTATTATCAGGTTGTAACGAAAGTTTTCCGCCAGCAAAAAAGTTCCTAACAAAGTTAGAAAAAGAACCTGAAAGGAGTACCTTTGATGCGGGTAGTAATCACCACCCGTTTTGGTATTTTTTCAAAGCCTTCGGCCCAGAAACATGGGGGGCGTGAGACCAAAAACATAACTTTCAAATGCCAAAAATCGTTTGACAAAATATGAGGAACGCGAACTGTTTGCTGAGAACATAACTGCGGTGGCGGGAAACTTTCGTTACGACCTAATAATATATTTAGTACAGGTATTGCATTTGTTCAATAGATATCCTATAAAATATTCCAATACATTTGTCAAAATTAGATCATGTTTTTCAGTAGTAAATACCTATTTTATAAATGAATACTCATTATTCTTTGTATAGTCAAAATGCATATAATTTATTACTTTTACTGCATTGTTCATCAAAACTTAACAAAATGCTTCATTATTTTCCTAAAACTAGAAAAAATACATTAATCGTTGTAGCTTAACTGTGGTATTTTAAAACCTTTTATTTTTATATATTCTATTAAATGCCGATCAGATACATGTTTACTTTAAGGATGGGTTTTCACTATGTTTTCGTAAATATTGAAATGGCTTTAGATTAAGGCGGTCCTATTTTTGAACGTAGAATTAAGCACATGTTCCCAATTCTGTACTGCAGCATGCATATTCCCCTTACAAACTCCATGGTTTAGCGATGTACACCGTACCGTATGGGCAAACTAGCCTAGCGATAATTAACCGGTTCTCTCGGTCTCAACACACTTCCGCACGTCACGTGTTAGGCATTCCTTATCTTATCAGCGATTCGCCGTAAGCTTGGGATATTCAGTAAACACATGTTTTTTTTCTGCAGTGAATTTAATTATATTTGCGCATTATTTAAGTGCTAATTTTTTTTTTTACCTGCCGCGTGCGCAAGTCCAATCTTCACCAGGGTATGTCGGCAAGTTTATCATCTTGACGTATTATTGTATTACTTTAGTTGCACAAAAGTGTATCAGACAGCCTTGATTTTTACCATTATGGCTTTTAACCACATATAGGATGATATCATAATTCTGATTTGTTTTGCCTGATTTTCACAATTATTAATAAATTTCTAAACATGAATCATTGCTTGATTAGCTCTTATTTACATTTTTTCAAATTGCTTTAATATAAAATAATTATGCTGTTTTTTAGTTTGGTAATTATATTTTACACTGGTCCGCATTTTGAGGTGTAAGTTTAAGAGTGATATTTGTTTTGTTCTCTGTTAAAAGATTTTTGCATGTTTCCCTGTATTATTTTTTGTGTTTTGCAAAATTTTGAGTTGGTAATCCAAAGAGTGTATTTTCCCTACTAGTGTAACTGAGGAGCTCTATTAATAACCATAGGCATTATCAGCCGAAGTACTTTAAGTATTCGTACATTTTGTATACAGAAACTCGGGTTTGAGGGATATATGGTTAAAGAGATTTCTCCTAACAGGAAATAAAGCCTGTATGTAATCTGTATTTCAGTAAATGCATACATTCTAAATAAGATTAAATTTTCGCTTGCTAACTAAAGTATTGATATTTTCATCCTACATAAAATGGTATTAATTTAGTGTGAATCTGATAAATTGTTATAAGAAAAAAATTACTTTTAAAGCGTTTAATATCTTAAAATTTGTTATTTTATTGATATTTAGTCTCAAAATCATATCCCTATTTTTTGCCAATGTGCGTATTTTTAGCCAAGATTAAGAATTAATGTCCTGAAATTTGGTAGCTGCAACGGGAAGTAGGGCTAATGTATTTTAAATCATTACTCTATTTTCCGGACTTGCTAGCCTAGTTATCTTTAAAATAAAGCTGCCAGTGCAAGACGTGACTTCAAGTAAGTAAAAACCTTGTATTTTTTAGTTCAAGTAATTTGTATTTATGGTAACTCTTTGCGATTTAATAGCTTTCGCGATTAAAACTATAATTTTATCTAAGTAGTTGATATGTTTGTAAAACTGCACATGCAATTGTCTTAGTATGTTAAAACGGTTCTTCAATTTTTATCCACTCTAAGGGGTTGTGCAAGTTAAACCTAAATCCACCTTTCTATAAAATATGCTAAATGCATAAATAAAATATCGCTAAAAAGGTTGATTAATGTATAAAACGATGCTTTCATAGTAAAACTGAGATTAGAGTTGCACATAAAGTTAAAAATATCTAACTCATATCGTATTAAAACTCTATAAATTAAGTTACACTATTTGTGATATATAATAAAAAGTTTTGTAGGATTACTAAAAATGCAATTTTTTTTCCTCTAATTGATCTATAAAAAAAAAAAAAAACTAACAGTAGAAACTACAAACGAGCACGCACGCTCCCTAAAATCTAATCTATCAAAAATATATTAAGCTGGGTATAAATCTCTGAAGAAAAAATGTTTAGATAAAAATTCATACACTATCTAAATATTTCATTTGTAAAATCTGTAGGTACTAAAATCTTTCTATGGTATAATTTGCTCTTTAAAGTTCCCTAACAGTAGAAGAAATGTTTAAAAAACCCTACTTTAATATTCTAGTAAACTTACTTATTAAATACATGCTATAATCTTGAACGGTATACAAAAAAATTAGCTAAAAATTGAAACTAATATTTTAATCAACATTTATTCAATTTACATTGGTTCTATTACTAAATGGTAAAAAAAATAATAATAATAAATAAAAAATAAACTTCTAAAAATTAATCAAAGTCCCCTTATTTCTAAAAAACGTACATACATTTTTATATCATTATACCTGAAGTATTCTCGGCCTAATGGTTTAGCCAACGATCATTAGCCTATGAATTATTTTGTAGGTAGTGAGTTCAAGTCCCCTTATTTGAAAAAAAAATTCCACTTAAAGGAAAAAATTCTTATCAGCACTTCCAATATCCGATCTACTTCCTTTCAGCATCCTTCTCGCATCCGCTCCCCATCCTCTCTCAACACGGGGCCAGCAGCTATACAGCTGCCCACGATTAACATGGGCTGCCCTTGAGGTGAAGTCTCATTATTTACCTACTGATAACACGGAATAAGTTTGAACAGTTTATATTATGATTAACAATAGAATCAGGGAAGCAGTTGTATTTAAATAATGTTACTCTCAACATACTACACATTTTTCAAATGATTCCAAAGTATATTTACCTTGCGTAATTTATCTAATTATGTATTCAGTGTGTATAAACAATGTTTCGCTCAATTAAACTAATTCAGCGGTTATTTGTATGCAAGGACGTACCCAGAAAAAAAATTCGGAGGGGGTCCAAACGGTGAAAAAGGCAGAATTTTTAGGAACCCCTGGAACTCCCCCCTGGGTACGTCCTTGTTTGTATGCATACCTACCAAAATTTACGGCTGACGGTTATTTTGATTTCTGGCAAGAAACGCTTCTTTTACCGATATACCCTGCGATCCAAAAGTCAGGACAAACTTTAAAAATTCATTAAAAAAGAGCAAATAATGATAGAAAATTGCGGTTTGCACAAATAGGTTTAGGGTATAATGGGATTTTTTTAATGACATGAAAGTTTGTAGTTCCAACTGTTACCGGTAGGTGGCGCTGACATGCACAATGGGAACCAAATTTCCAATTTAAAAAAAAATCCAAAATCTCTGTAATGCTTTCTACGCAAACTGCAATTTTGTATCCTCAGATTTGTTCTTTTTTAATGAATTTTTAAACTTTGGTGCACCGAGGATGCATCAAAAGCTAGTGAAAAGTGATTTGTTCTTTTTTAATGATTTTTTAAAATTTGGTGCACCCAGGATGCATCAAAAGCTAGTGAAAAGTTCAAAAATTCATTAAAAAAGAACAAATGATGATAAAAATAAAAATAACAGTTTGCATAGAAAGCATTACAGATATTTGGGATTTTTTTAAATTGGAAATTTGGTTCCCATTGTGCATGTCAGCGCCACCTACCAGTAACATTAGGAAATACAAACTTTCTTGTCATTAAAAAAAAATCTAATCATACCCTAAACCTATTTGTGCAAACAGCAATTTTCTATCATTATTCGCTCTTTTTTAATGAATTTTTAAAGTTTCTCCTGACTTTTGGATCACCCGGTATATTGGTTGTTTTCATGTGTGAGTGGTAAATAGTCACCAAAATTTGGGCATTAAATTATTTTGAATGTGATTACATAATAGAAAAACACACTCATCATGAATATTGAATAATTTGACTGTCTTACTAAGTTTATCTTATATAGATGGGCAAAAAACCTGACGTTGATGCTGATAAAATTAAACTTGTAGATATATAAAAGCACTCGAATAAAAATATAAATTTTTATGAAGAGATAATTAGTTTTACTTCTGAAACTTTCAACCAACTGTTTATGGGTTAAAAAATAGCATAGTAAAATCAACAAAATAATTTTAGTAAATGATCCATGAACATACCAGTAAACAAAAAATTTTGGGAATTCGAACAAATAATTTGGTTGATTTTAACCAAATAAACCTTTTGAATAAATAGTTTGGTTAAATTAATAAAACACTCGTTAATTTTAACAAAAGCCGTTGGTTAAATCGACAAAATGTTTTGTTGAAATAACCAAATAATTTGAACAACATAATTTTGTCAATTTAACAAAAATTTCATTGGTGCTATTTCAACCGGAAAATTTTGATGATTTAATAATATTATTGTGGATTCAACAAAACTTTTCTTTTTTTTTTTTTCCAGTGCATGTATGAATAAATGTATTAATATTTAAATTTGATTTTAAAAAATATTGCTGGCTTTTAATTATGGAAAAAAAAGTAAGCTCGAGTTCACAAAAATAAAGCTCATCCCTCAAAAATTAATGAAGCTAAATTTCCGAAACTTGATTTTTTTTTTTCACAAAAACGCATTTAGCAAAGAAATTATAGTAATTTTGATATTCTTATACATAAATTTGTACAATATAAGATTTACAAATTTAATTTCGTATCAAAAAATTAATTTTTATAATTTAAAATTTTTGTGTCATGACATTAGAAATTCTGCATTTCCGTGTGATCGGAATTTGAAATTTTTCTCAGATAATTAATGTCAATGAAAAAAAAAAAGATAATAATTTTCAGTCTGTTAAAATCTATAAAAACTAAAACTTAATCTCTTAAAATTTCTTCCTAATCAAATGCTGAGTTTTCAGCACTTTAAAATTAAAAATATGCAAAACATTATACAGTAGAAAGTTCTTCGATGTATTTATTATTTTCCTATTTTTCCAATGTTGGAAAGGACATACAGTCACTAATAGAGACAGTTCGGTCTCATGAATAACTAATAGGGATCGACCGATACCACATTTTCGCCGATGACCGATACCGATACTTTACCTATAAATTCATTTTCAGAAATAGCCGATACCGATACTTTTAAGTTATGGTATCGGCCGATACCGATACTTAACCGATACCGATACTTTACATAATTTAACGTCATTTAAACCTACATCTGTATTCTGGGCAGTTTTTGTTATGCGAGTGTAGTTCTCGTTAAAATGAGTAACAGCATGATGAAATTTTATCCCAGTAGAAAGCATTAAAAAGAAAAAGCAGTAGACACATTGAAGTGTGAATTTACAGTAGTTCTAGTCTTTCTTTTCTATTCAATCATGCCGAGGAATGGCCGAATTTATAAAAGCTGAGCACTGGGAAGCGTCTTAGTGTGCAGGTCCGGAATTCTTTCTCCTCGCGTGGCTGTCGGTCTAGTTTTGGGTGATTTTCTCCAGATGTTACGTGTATATGCGTTAGACGCCCTTAAAAAGTCCTCCGCCCAAGCCCCCCTATAGGTAGATGCCCCTCATTTACGCTTGACAGAACACAAACACGGGGGGGGGGGGGTTAAAGGGATATATTAATAAGAGAATCCATTTCTAGTGCCGACTGGTGCAAATATTTAAATCAATTTTTCTCAACCTCTATTTTCTCACCTAATTGTTGCTATGAGCCAGATAAAACGTTTCCATATAGACCCAAAACAGCTTCCTGCTTGCTCTTACTATATGTGTCTTTGTTTTTGGTTCATGCCTCGATTTTGTGCTTACAAAAGTAAAAACATGAAATTTATTCAACTTCAAAGCTTGGAAGTTTTATTGAAATTTTCTTATTCAATATAATCCTTTCACATATGAAAATATTTTTTAGATTACTTAAATTGCATTAAATTGTGATAATGTATAAACTGTACAGCATTATGAGAGTACATATGTATTTAGGTATTGTTCATTAAATACTTATGTAAATTCTTCCCTTAAAATACATAATAAGTTCACATTAATTAATGGTTTTATTTATCTGCTCCAATTATTTAACCACTAAGTGAATTATTAAATGTTTTAGGAAGATTTCTTTTTAATATGAACTCATATAATCATTTTTAAGTTCTTTTTGAAAATCCAAATATTTTGGTTCTCCGGACAGGGTTAAGTCACAATTAATCCGGATGATCCATGCATTTGATCTTTTCCGCACTAAGAACAGGTACACACCGATTATTCCCGTGTTTCCCTTATATATAAACAAAACACCATTCACAAGAAATATGTTTTTTACCCCAAACTTTGAAATAAACTAAATCATAATTGGTATTACTAATTATACTAATACAGTTTCAACTTTTTAAATTAGCAAAATTAATAATTATTAGATATTGATAATTATTACACTTCTCAAATCAGAATGGTACACAAATCCTTACGTTCTCTCATTAATCTGATAGTTAATAAAATCATTAAATGTTTGATAATTCGTACTTTTGATAGTGTGTAATGTTTTAAAAAGGAATCATTTAACTTCTGGACCAATATAATTAAAGTTCACGGGAGTCGCCAGTTTTCAAGTCACTGCCAAAAAGTTAACTTCTTTGCGACACGAAAAAGGAATAAATTCTTTTACATATAGGTTTCGTTTATAATTTTAGTATCATTAATTTTATCATTGAAACAGCTACAATATGAAGAAAAATATTTTTGCTCATTTTCAAGTTACGCCTTGGAGGGTCTAAATAAAAGATGCTTAAAAATGGCGATATTAAATGAAGGTTAAAGAAAAATCCAAAAATGATAAACTAAATTTAATTTTCAAGTCTTGAAAAAAAGTTGCTACTTAAAGTATCCATATTTAATGCAATTGATCTTCAGTGTGTTAACATGTTTTTCTGTGATTGATTTGAAGAAATTTTATCTGCGACTTCGGTAACATCCTAAAGTTTGGCCCACAACTTTTCAAAGGTTGCCCGTACTTGCTTTAACACTTTGAAAGTCGTCGTCCCCTGAAATATCAAACGATGTCAAGGACAGTCTCCCCCATCCATTTTGATATCTATATCATATCCAAGCCGAATCAGATGTCCTTGAGCCAATTTTTTTAAATGAAAATTTAAAGCATGTCTCTTAAGCGGGATATCTATATCAAGAGCTAGACTTTCTCCAACGATATCAAAAGCCTATATATACAGTAGAATCTCCCTATAACGAAGTCTCCTTACAACGAATTTCTCTATAACGAAATTTTTCATGGAAATGTAACTTTAAGGCTTAAATAACACTATAAACATTCTCCATATAACGAAGAGCTTATCTTCCCATAGCGAATATTTCCGATTTACCTTTGATGTTTTTGTTAGTTTTGAAGAAAATTTTAATTTTTGAACAGACCAGTTAGTGGAAGAGTAACAGATGATAAAAATGGAGGCCAGGAAAGTGAAACTAACTCGATAATGAAGACACTTCACAAGGGCCCAATTATGACCAACAGGTGCATTGGGCATTGATAGATTTGGGGGGCCCCAATCTATGAAATTTGTTATATTTTTCATAAAATTTTGATATAAAAAAGATGTTTCAGAAAAAACATTTAAAATTGGGGGCCCTTTCAAGTCGGGGGCTCGGAGCAAAGTCCCGATTTGCCCATATAATAATATGGCCCAAACCACAGCAAACTTTAATACTTCAACCTTTCAAAACCATTAAAAGAGGTTTCTAAATGGAAGAAAATGTGCCTCACTCTATTTTCAGCGGACTTTTAAAATGTGAATATTTTTATGAAAATTTAAAATCACAGAATGCAAAACAATGTAAAATAACGGAAGTTTGAAGTAAAAGGAACGTAAGTGCATTAAATATTTTATTCTCTGAATTCGTGGATTGTCTTTACTTTTGAACATTTCATTTATACAATGAAAAGTAAGAAACCGTGAGTTTAACAAATTTATAATAAATACCAATTTATTTTTAATTGAAAGTCATAATTTAATACTTTTAAACATCGAATTAACTAAAAAGTTTGTAATACTTGCTGAAATAACTGCAAAAATCTCTAATCTCTGTACTGTTTCTCTATAGCGAATTTTTTAACTGGAACCGAGCGAGTTCGTTATAGGGAGATTCAATTGTGTGTGTGTATATATATATATGAATGAACACTTTTTCGAAGTGAGAAAATAAACGTTTATAAAACTGAAGTAAAATTATAGCCTACCTCTCGACATTTGTTTTTTGCAATCCTTGCAGATAGCGTATTTAGTGTTGGGCACCAATTCAAAACAATTTAGAAGAACAGACGATTGTCCTGTTAAACTGTCATCTAACGATTCTTCGTCCATAATTTCTACCACACTTGGTGATACGACATCCATTTAACGATGGTTAGAATTAAAAAAAAAACAAAAAAAAACCCAGTTCGAAAACACTCGCGCAAACAAATGTGCCAATGACACGACGCCTCCTATCTCATTACCAAAATAAAGATTCTAGAATGGTGTTGCGCCTGCGTGGTTTCTTCTGAAAAGCGAAGTATCGGCTGAAAAGTATCGGTGAGAATGGATGAAAGCAACAGAAACCGATACTTTCCCGATACTTTTAGAATCGAAAGAACCGATACCGATACCTAAAAAAATAGGAGGTATCGGCGCCGATACTATCGGTTGCCGATACTATCGGTCGATCCCTAATAACTAATCATAAATTAGCTATCTGAAATACTTGAAGCGTTAAATCATTTTTTTAAATTCTGTTTATAAGGAGTATTTTCAATAAACGAGAAATTCTGAAGAACCAAAATACAATAGCGAACTACAGAACCCAAGCATGTCTTATTTGCACAATCTAGAATTCACGAAACATTACAAAAATTAGATATTTTTATTTTAATTTGGGAGTGGACGAAATAATCCTGCATATAGTATGTTGTATCGGTACCAGCCCGTAAACAAGAATGTAGCTTTTTAAAATTCTGACCCAGCACCAGTGGCGGCTTTTTATTTGAATAGAGACGCGGTTGCAAAGATTTGCGGGAACCCCGAAGAATACTAAGCCGATAGCGCAGTCAGAATTTTATTTATTTATTTATTTTATTATTTTTTTTTTTTTTTTTGGGGGGGGGGGGGTGAGGAGCTCCAACAGGATGTAGTCAGAGTAGTAGCTTATGCAGACTTCCTTCAAGCAGAAAGGACGGGATGGGGGTAGAAATAATCTTTATGTAAAAAGTGAAAAATATATGGATTTTATTTTTTTTTTAATTTCTGCAATGGGGCAATGAGCAATATTATTTAAGTCGGAGCCCGAGCCCGCTCGATCCCGAAATTTCAGCTAAAGATAAATAAAATTCAATAAAATTCAAAGAAGTAATTTCTTGATAGACTACAATAAATTTTGCCGATAAATTTTGCAAATTAAAGACAAATATAGTCGCCAATTTTTAATGCACTTTCTAATTCTTTATATCTATGTTTATGAAATAATGTCTGATCTCATGACTAACTAAGCAATATAAGCCGCCGTTCTGAAATACCCAAAGAGCTTCGCGCGCCTTCCAGGCACCCATGCCGGTATTTTTTTTTTTTTTATAAGTACTTTTATTTTCCATATGAATCACTTTTTAAAAATCTGTTTCAAGGAGTATGTTCAATAAAATAGAAATTTTTCACGAGCCCGAGCCCGCCCGAGCCCGAACGCAATTGTGAGTTACAGAGACCGAGCCCGGTTTGGGCCCGGGCTCGGGCTGAGCCCGTCTCATCTCTAGACCCCACCTCCGAAATTTGCATCCAAAAAAAGTCTAATTCAATTTTTTAAACATTTTTTTAATCCCAATAAGTTAATATGAAATAATTATGCTTTACTACACTTTTATTTGATAATGTTCTTTTCTTTTGCACTTCAAATAGATAATTCTTAGTAAAATCGTACTTTCTCACAATCATTCACGAATTTTTTTCTTTTGTGTGTGTGTGCGTGGCGGGGGGGGGGGGGCAGTTTTGGAAATTTCACATCGAGAGTCACTGTTAGAGGTCCTCTATTCCATTGTGTGCCTATTGTCAAATTTTTTTTAAATCGGGACCTGCCTGCCTTAAAAAAATTTTTCGTTAGCTAAATATAATTTTTACTTTCCGAACATGTACCATGTAAGAAAAGTATTGTAATCATGAAAAAATTCGACCTCGAGATTTTGGTGTATTGACACGTTTTGAAGTCTTCTGAATCCATTTATGCTATTTTTACGAGATGTATGTATGTATGTGTGTGTGTGTATGTGTCAGGGGCGTAGCCAGTAGAGATGAGACGGGCTCAGCCCGAGCCCGAAAGCCCGAGCCCGAACCGGGCTCGGGCTCTGTAATTCACAATTGCGTTCGGGCTCGGGCGGGCTCGGGCTCGTAAAAAAATTCTCCTTTATTGAACATACTCCTTGAAACAGATTTTAAAAAGTGATTCATGAGGAAAATAAAAGTACAGTCAACCTCTGGGGACCATCCAATTTCGTCCACTATATCCGAAGTTCACTGGCACCCAAGTGTCTTCATGATGGATAGAGATACTGTGTGTGAATCGGGACTAATGGTTTGCGTTCACTATATCCGGGTTCACTATAACCGGAGTTGTGGCTGTACTTAAAAAAAAAAAAAAAAGAGCGGCACGGGCGCCTAGAAGGTGCGTTAAGCTCTTTGGATATTTCAGAACGGCGGCTTATATTCATTAGTTAGTCATGAGATCCGACATTATTTGATAAACATATGCATAAATAAAGAATTAGAAAGTGCATTGAGAGTTTGCAACTCTATTTGTCTTTAATTTGCACAAACGGCAAAATTCATTGTATTCCATCAATGAAGTAATTGGATTTTTTTTTTTTACCTTTAACTGAAATTTCGGGCTCGGGCGGGCTCGGGCGGGCTCGGACTTCAAAAAATGAGCCCGAACTCATCTCTAGTAGCCAGGGGGGGGATATCGGGATATATCCCCCCCCCCCGAAATTTTTGGATTAGTCATGAAATACCGTCTATTTATACACAAATAAGTTCATATCCCCTCCCGAAAAATTTTCCAGGCGCATATCCCCCCCCCCGAAAAATTTTCCTGGCTACGCGCCTGGTATGTGTGTGTGTGTGTGTGTGAGTGAACACGATAACTCCTAAACGGAGCAGTCGATTGAGCTCAAACTGAGAATATATGTCATGAGCCACCGTCGCAAGACCGGTATTGATTTTTGTGTGTAAAGGACATATAGGTTTTCTACAGGGCTACGACAAAGATTTCTTTTACATTATGGCCTATGGGGAGAAATTCTTGAAAGTGCGCTAGCGTTTAAACGGTACATTCGATTGAGCTCAAATTGGGTATATATAGTATAGCCCACCGTTGCAAGACCGGTATTGATTTCGGTGTGTATAGGACTTAAAGTTTTTCTATAGGGCTACGACAAAGATTTATTTTACATGATGGCCTATGGGGAGAAATTCTTGAAAGTGCGCTAGCGTTTAAAAGGTACATTCGATTGAGCTCAAATTTGGTATATATGTTATAAACCATCGTTTCAAGACCGGTATTCATTTTGGTGTGTATAGAACTTATAGTTTTTCTACAGGGCTACGACAAAGATTTCTTTTACATGATGGCATATTGGAGGAAATTCTTGAAAGTGCGCTAGCGTTTAAATGGTACATTCGATTGACCTCCAAGTGGGTATATATGTTCGAATTATTCATCTATTAAAACTTATTTAAATGCTTGGTAATGATCTTAATCGTAAGTGTTCGGAAAGTCGAGTGGAGTCACTTCAGATTTGTTGTTGTTGTTGTTGTCGCTCAGAAATGTTACTTGTTTATACATTATAATTCTGGCAAGATTATGCTCAATTCTGTCGAAGGATCTTTTTGTTGAAGTCTTTCTGTAGGATTCTAGCTTGTATTTCCTTTTAAAATTTGGTACAGGAATTCTGCGCCAAAAAAGTACTGAAATAAGCGTTCCTACGGGTCTCAGCTTTTTCCTATCGATACATAGACCCTGCTCATAACGCAACTCACTAGACTTATAGAGGGGGGGGGGGGCGGCGAACTGCTGGACCACTCCATTCGCCGCGCCACTGTCACATTGCTAAAAATTCAAGAATGAATAAACACATGCTTGTAAAGCGATTATGAAACATGAACTAAAATTCCACTAATACCGTTTTAATGATCGTGGTAACTTGAGATTCGAGTCTAAGCAACATTGAATGTGCATGCTAAATCTGTGGGGCCGTACAGCTTTCTTACTTGTTTGCCTGCATTGAGATAGTGGTTTATAGCCGAAAACGTGATCCTCCTTTCAGAGCAGGGCCGTACCCAGAAAAAAATTTCAGGGGGGGGGGGTGTCCAAAAATTTTGGGAGAGGGACCAAAAGGTGAAAAAGGCTCAATTTTTCACAAAAAAAAGCTTCATTATTATTGTTTTGTTAACAAAAAAAATTTTAATTTCAGGGGTGGGGGGGTCCCCTTGGGTACGGCCTTGTTTGAGAATAATACTGAAAGTTGTCTAAGAAATCATAATTATATCCGCTATAAAGTACGCCCGAGAATGATGTTGATAGTTTCAGAGCAGTTCAGTTAGTTATAAAGGCAATAAAAAATAACATTTTAATTATTAATGATTAAATAAATATTATGTTGACAAACCTGATGATTTACAAGGGGAGAGGGCTAGTCCTCTGACGGTGAGCGGAAAAAACCTACCTCCTATCTATATCCTTGGTGAAGGTGCTTATAACTCAGCAAATAGATAATTTACCTTTTCATTCCCATTACTGCATTGAAACGTTTGAAACGAATTATTTAAAATAAATAAGACACTAATGTAATATTTCATTATTATAATGTTATATTGTGTAATGCCTGATTTCTCCGTGAAAGCTAATATATAAATGCTACTTGCACTATTTTTTGATGAAGATCATTATTTTATAAGCCTCAATTATTAACTAATTTAAAACTCAAACTGATATTTATTCCTTGTGAGTGTTCATGTCTGTATGTTTTTTTATTATTTGAGAAAGTGCTGAGGGGCCCCCGAAGGTATTATTCGTTGCATGGGGTCCATCATTATCTCTATTTTTCTCATCAATTTCACGCACACAAGTTTTCCAAGAATTCGATAATGACTACTGTCCAGAACAGATAAAGGCGAGAAGTGTTTGGGAGGGCTGTATTTCTTTCTTTGTCCGTTCCACACACCTCCCTCCCCCATCCTCCACCCTCCCATGCCCCCTAATGTGGCCGGCATAGAATGGTGGCCAGCCCCCTGCCCGATCAGGAGTTTGAATCATTCTGAAAATTTTCCTTCCAGTGGTCTTGAACTTTAACCTCTGCCCTGCCTTCTCAGCAGCAAAGGATCCCCCTCTTCTCAATGCTACAGTCAGCCCACTCTGTCTGAAAAGAAAGCAATCCGAAAAAGGAAATGTAGGCGACATGCAGCCTTTCAAAAGTAGCTTTTTTTTTTTAAGTAGCCAGTTTTTTTTTTTTTCTTCTTTTAATCTTCCGGTTTTCCAGGTGCAGACCTACAGACTACCTGCGGGTGATAGTACCAGTTTACTTCGAGTAGGCGGAGCTTCAGTGCCATTACTGGGAGGAGCGAGGTATAATAAATAATGAAGCAAGATAGACAGTTTTTTTTTTAAGCAAAGCATGTTTCTGTGTAACTGGGCGTGGTGGAACTTTACAAACAGTAATATATGCACTGCATAAGGCAGAGTGGGCACGAGGTAAGATAATACAACCGGATAAAATCGCAAAATGCAGAAAAACCTATCTAAAACGAACAACTTCTTCTCTCTCGGAAAAATTTTTTGGTTTCTAGTCCTAAAGTTTGTGAGGCCTACACTAATGGCGGACGCACGGGACTGCATTTTGTTTTTAAGTGTGAGAAACATATTGATGTGTTAAATACCACTTTAGGTAAAAATGAACAGTTCGTATTGTCAAGGAAGAATTTTCCATCGAATTTATAAAATATTCTTTTATTAGCAAAACTACTAGAACCGGTTTTGATCTCGGATTCGAAATGCACATTTATTCATAAACATGTAGGGAAGCAGATTACTAGTTCTAATAATTTAATGAAATGAACAGAGAGAGACTATAAGCATTTTCTTAGTCGGTTCTGTTGCAGCTTGTTATAAGCCCTACCTCAGCGATTTTTCGGAGGGGAAAAAAATGGCCGCCAAATTATTCGTTTTTCACACTTTTGACGATCGGTAGTAGTGGAATTGCATAAAAATTAGCAAAACGATAAAATGAAGTTAGCAGTTTTACATATTTTTATGCAATTCCAATATTAACAATCGCGGCAAATTTGGCGATATTTCGCCATAAAGTCGCAAAGTCTGGCGACCTTTAGTGTGATTTTATTAATGGGTCCTGTAATATTTGTTTCCCTGCATTAATATTATGCAATTAGTATTATGTCCGATGACAATTGGAAATGTCATCGGACTCCAAAGTTGTAGTGATTATAGAACGTTCGAGAAGCCTGTGCGAAAAGTGTAAAAGTACACGTCGCCCGAGACTCGGGAGAGTTGTCAGTGTCTCAAAATACGTTCTCTCGTGTTTTGAGAAGCGTATTTTTGAAGACATATTGTTGTATGCTGAGGAGCAGCTAAGAGTTCTACTCGAGACTTTCCACTGAATTTTAGCCTGTGGAAGGGTTTTGTTGTATGCAAAATAGAGTATCTGAGAAGGCTGCTGTGATCAGCCGACTGTTATGAGTCACGTTACTGATTGTTAATTCCGGTGTATTGTTTATAAACAATTGTACCAGTTGTAGAAAGAATCAGTAAAATTTGTGTTGCGTTCTGTCAATTGATTGATTGATAGAACTTCCCATATGCACTGTACTTCAAAGCTACGAACCCAAAAACTAAGAAGAGATTTCTGCAGCACCAGGGCCGTAGCCAGGAATTTTTCATGCGGAGAGGGGGGGGTGTTACGACTTCTGCAACTCTCAAATATGCATACATGTGTGTGATAAGGGAGTGAAGAACATACATTTTGTATGGCAAAAAATTGCTCATGGGGGGGGGGGTTATGACCCCCCCCCCCTTGGCTACGCCCCTGTGCAGCACTGATGTCAAAAGCTGTTAATATTCCACGGTATGGTTTGCTTTTGCTGAGAGGAAAATGGACTTCATAAACTGATGAACATGATCAAGGACATTAAAGATAAAACTTTCGTAATAAATTAAAAGTAATTATTAGATTACAGTTCCATCCATGAATAATATATATATGTAACAATAAAATAGCCTCTGACAATTTAATCTAATTTAATTTAAAGTCATCGGAAAAAAAATTTTTAATCTCTGTGAAACGGAGTACTTTTCAATGTAAGGTTTCTTTCTCGGCCAGACAAATATTACTTTCAGAGATAATTTTTGAGAGCACTTAAGAATCAAAAGGGCGAATTAAGCTAAATTTGGCGGGGTTTGCAGTTTCCGGTGGCCGAACCTAAAATTCTTCGGCTAAGTAAGTAAATGACATCACTTTAGCGAACCAATTACAGAAAGGATAACGCCCGTTGCGCCTAGCGAGAAGTTGGGAAACTAGGGGGGTATGTAGGTCAGGAGCGAGAAATTTGCGAGGGACTTTCGATATTGTAACTGACTAGCTAGAAAACACGCAAGGAGTTCGTCGATAGGTCGCCGGTCCTTCTCCAACAAAGTATAAGAAATAATGAAATAAGGCTGGTTAAGAGGGAATCTACTGTAATACAAAAAGCACTCCTCTAGATTAACTTTTCACCCAAACGCTAAAACACCAAACGGAAAAAACGCGAACGGTAAAAACGCGAAACGGAAAAAACGCGAACCGGAAAAAACGCGAACCAGAAAAAAAAGAATACCCCCCCCCCTCAGAATAATAATTTTTATTTAAATATTGACATGAACTTGTTTTGTTTTGTAGTAAATACAATAATGGTATTTAATCAAATATTGGACTGCCTCAAAATTCTTTTGTTTTTGAAGTAAAGGAGCCACTTTTTATATTTTGAGAGCATATATCTTCATATTAACCCATTTATGCCTAGTGTCCCTTTTTTGGGACGGCATTTTCGCTATTAGTCGAAAACGTTATTTATTTTTCCTAGCCTTTACTCATGAGTATTGAGCCTCAACTCTACAAAATATTTTAACATGACCCAGTAGGATGTTGATATTTCGATTTTTATGCATAATGATTTTAAAAGAAATCATCCCTTGTTCAAGAATTTGTCATCAGAAATGTATCTATTATTTCTGTTATCAGTAAAAATCGAAGAAAGTCGCAAAAATATCCAGGCACAAATGGGTTAATCAGGGAAATTTACAACATTAAATAAAAAGGAATTAATTGCTTTTAGCTAGTCAAGCTACTTGTCAAGGTCATGAAAGCCGTGTCCCTTCCAAGAAAGAAATACGGGAGATTCCCCGGTCAATGGGGACCGGGGACTATGGGAGATAGCGTACCGGAAAACGCTTAAGGCAAGATGAACAAACAGGTTTTTTTTTAGGTTGAGGTTCGTACTGCACAGATTTTACATTCAAGAATATTATATCCAGAAAAACATTTAAAAGCTGTGCAGTCATGGGCGCACCCACGGAGGGGGCTATGGGGGCTAAAGCCCCCCCCCCTAAACCTGGAGTGTTAGATGTGAAAAACTTCGAAAATTGTCACTAACGAATTATAATATTTTACCTTAAAAAATTGTCTTCAAATTATTTCTAATTTTTTGTGTGTGGAGGGGGGATTAATTAAAAGTGGGGGAATGTTGGTTTTTAAATAAATACTTACAGCTAGTGCATAAATTACCAACTTTTAAAGTTAGAACTGGAAAGATTAGATATTGGTTGAAAAAAAGATTGGGCTTGTGTTCTATGGGCAAGTGGTAACGAATATTTTGAAGTTATAATGGAGTTATAGCTATAATCGAGGTCACTTATAACCGAGTTTGGCAGTATTTGTAACCCCAGCCCCCCCCCCCTAAACCAAAATCCTGAGTGCGCCACTGTGTGCGGTAATAAATATATTTTATCACAATTTAAAAAATTAATTTTTACATCAATTATTCTGTTGAGAAAGATACAATCATTGTATGAGATTTTTTTAAAAACAAAATATTCAAAATTATTTAAAACGGTATTTTTAGCGTTAAATAGAAACTCAATTGATTTCAAACGATTTATTTAAATTTGAATGAAATTTAAACTCGTAATCATTTGATTTTTCTCCGCTAGAGTATTTAAATCATTTTTATTTCCTAGTTTTATGTGATCTAAACAGTAATAAATTATATAAATGACATTAAAACATATACAAATTAAAATCAAAATATTTAGTAGATTAGAGCCGTGTGCCTTTAATTAACTGAAATTGATCACAATTTTTTTTTAAAGAATGGGGGGGGGGGAGTGTTTGCCTTTACACCTTCTCACCTTTAAAAGGGGAGACTTTAAAAATGCACGAGATTTAAAAATTCTCCTGAACATAATAAAATAGAGAAATAGTTTAATTAATGAATTATTAATTTACCAAGTTGAATTAATTAATTACTAATTTAACAAACTGAATGTTCAATTTGTTTGTATTCTTAGGACAAGGACCAGAACTAGTCATTCCGCAACAAATTGTAGCAGTTGCGAAAATTTTAAGTACCATCTCTCACCTACCAAGATCACCCTAAAAAAGAATATCCTATCACACCGTTTTAACATGCACGTTCTCTGTAATAAATTCTGACCTTCAGTTTATTCCTTACCAACCATGGCTTATATTTACTGGCTTTCTTTTTATAAGTGCAAGATTTTATTTTGATTCATCAGAATTCATTCTGATTCATCTTGTTAGCTTTTCGGTTTTAAATTATTAGAATAATGAATGATTTATCAGTATATATTTATATATACATATTTTTGTTTTTTTAAATATTCATTTTAAGCATGAATAGTCTTATTTTTAAAATGCTTTTTTTAATTAAGTCATGGTATTAATAAGTCAACAACTAATAAAAACTACTTAAAATAAACTCTTCAAATTAAATGTTAGTGTAATTGTAACTTTTCAAACAAATTTTCATTTCTAAATGCTAAAAACCCCTTTTCACAGGAAACTTTTTAAAAATGATTTAAAACTTATTTCTTATAATTTAAAATTAATGGTTAATTGGTTTTGTTAGAATAGTTTTAATAATTATATTTTTGCTATTATTGATATAGCAAAGCTTATTGCCCCCTCCCCAACTTTGATTAAACATATCTGTAAGCCTTCTTAGAAGAAAGAGGGCTGTATAAAAAATACATGTTTCTATTTATTTACATTTAATATTCAGAAAATTTTATTTGATACCATAAAATAACTATGTAATTTATTCTATTCTATATGTCTATGATCAACATTTAAAGAAGGAAACTCTATAGGTCAGGGTTTTTAGGACAACCTCGATAACAGTGTTTGGAAGTGATTATGATTTTTATTTAATATTAAATATATTAAACTTTTTACTTTCACTGTAAATTATCATGAAAGTTATTTATGCTTTGTGGCAGATCTACACAAGGATTGTTTGCCAGGAGAGGTCAGCTCGCGTCACTGAATGTGTCGTTAGAGCTACATATACGTCCTTCCCGTAATTTCCCGCCAGAATTTGGAACCTCATCAGAAGGTGGGGGACTTCTGAATATTGGCACCCCTCGGAAACTGCTAGCGACCGCCGAGAGGACTTTCGGAACCACGGATTTAACGTGCACGTACGCCACATGTACACGGTGGTCTTTAGTGGTACGCCGGTATCGAACCCACAACCTTCCGGTTACGAGTCCAACGCCTTAACCACTGGGCTACCACGGCCCCTTCTACACAAGGATTGACTGCTTAATTTAGACATGCCTTGGGTGGAGGACTTTTTGAGGGGTCCAAACCCGAATTCACATTACAGATGGAGAAAGTGGCCGCGCGGTAAGCCAGAACCCTATACCTATACATTAGTCTTTACTAATTGTGATGAAATTAGTAAAAATTATTTATTCTACAATGTGAAAGGTACTTGATTAAATTAAAAAAAAAAATTTATTAGATAAATTTATATCTTATAAAGCTCTCTTCTTTATAAAACTTACAGCTTATTAAACTTTTAAGATAAACTGAAAAAAAAACTTGCTGAAATACGCAAGACTGATGAAGTATAAATATTTAGAAGGATAACTTATCAAATATTGAACTATTCATCTTATAAATAAAAATGAAATTCTGTTTGTTTGTTTCTTTGTTTGTTTGTGGATTTGATTCATATACAAATCCACAAAAATGGACCTATCGGCCTGAAATTTAGCACAGATATGTAAAATAATATAGAATAAATCCAATATAGAATAGTCCACTTTAAAACTTTGAAAGTCCACCCGTTCCCGGAATTTAAGAGATTTTTTATGCTCTTCACGCAAAAATCTTTTCGTAATTGTAACCCCTGTAGTGAAAAAAGTGTGAAATAAGGATCGTGGTTGCCATGTGTGGCGATTTTGCCGAATAAAATGTCGTTCGTATACAAATCCACAAAAATGAACCTATCGGCCTGAAATTTAGCACAGATATGTAAAATAATATAGAATAAATCGTAGTCCACTTTAAAACTTTGAAAGTCCACCCGTTCCCGGAATTTAAGAGATTTTTTATGCTCTCCACGCAAAAAGCTTTCCGTAATTGTAACCCCTGTAGTGAAAAAAGTGTGAAATAAAGATCGTGGTTGCCATGTGTGGCGATTTTGCCGAATAAAATGTTTTAAATTCTCAAAGTAAAAATAAAAGAATAATAATGATTTTTTTTTGTTAGTTTATATTCGTAAGGTTATTTTTTTAAAATTATAATATCGTGTGCATGGGAAATCAGAGCAGGAATGTAATGCTTTACACGCAAAACAATAAGAATTGAAGAATACCGAGGCTAATGTGTAAATTTTTTTAGTTTGGCGAAAAAATAAAATGGCTGAAATATGGATTTTGAGTAAGTGAGTTCTAGCGGTTTGCACAGTTTTCGGCTTGGCGCAATTTATTGAGAGCTTAAGGAAATAGATTTTTGAAAACAAGTGGAAAGGTTTTATTAGAATACAGCGTTAAATTTTAATGATCCGTGAAGAAATAATGCAGTTATTAAGGGATTTCAAGCGATCTAACTTCAGAATTCTCGCCAATTGAGTACATTGATTTAAGTTGGGGGAATTCCGCCAAATTTCAGAAAATTGAAATCTTCTTATTTAGTACATCGGAGTAACGATGAATAAAATACATTATAGTTGATAATTTAAAAAAAAAAAATCGGCTGTATTAAGGAATTCCAATTTTCAAATAAATGCGTGCTACTCTTTGGCGGTCGAACCATTTCCCATATTGATTGCTGCTAAGTCAATGCTTCGAATGATTCCCTGAAAAAACTCTTGCAAAATGGCGTATGTTGGCACTTTGGTGAGGTTTAGATTTGAAACTGCATTTTATTTGAGACTGGTATATATAATAACACTGGTTATAGATAAAAATGAATGTTGGTATGTGTTTATGAGGTTGAAAAACTCCAGCACCGTTGAGCACCGTTGCACGATGAAATTTGGTTCACCTAAGTCTTTTATGATGGAGAAGGTTTTTATGCTATCCGTTTTCCTTAACTTGCTACTTGGTGCCGCAGCACAACGTTGAATTCTATTCCGTTCAGCCGTTTGCTATGCGAATATCGTAAAACCGATTTCGATGAAATTTGGTACACGCGAATATTAGAACACGGAGAATATTTTTCACTATCCATTTTGCTGTAACTTGCCGCTAAATGGCGCTGCAAAGCATCAACTTCTATACCGTTCGACCGATCGGCATAAAATTTTTTATACTTACTTATTTGAGCACGAAGAATATATTCTAACTGCTTTCCTTTTGATTTTACTCACCACTAGATGACACTGCAATGCATTGTTATTTTAACTCGCCACTAGATGACGCTGCAGCAGGCCAAATTCTTGACCATTCAAACGGTCGCTATGAAAATCAGTATACATAGCTATTTGAACAATGAGAATATTTTGGCGTTATCCATTTTGCTATAACTCGCCACTTGACGGCGCTGTAGCAAATCATTACTTTATTGAACCACTAGATGGCCCTGCAGTGTATCACTTCTTGACTGTGCAAATAATCGCTATGAAAATAGGTATACATAGATATTTGAACACGGGGAAGAGTTTGGCGCTATCCATTTTCCTATAACTTGCCACTAGATGTCGCGTCTACATATGAACTTCAGGACTGTCCAGCCGATAGTCATGAAAATTCGTATACATCGATATCTGAATGCGAAAAATATTTTCGTCGTATCCGTTTTGCTAAAACTCGCCACTAGATTGCGCTACGCCGCGTGGCCTTCTGCACCGTACAAACGATTGCCTTGCAATTCGGTATGCATGATTATTGGACACAATATAACGCGATATCCACTTTGCTATATCTGTTTATTACAATGAATAGTAATCACCACAAATCGTAATATCAAAAAGTCCATTCATTCCCGTGCGAAGAACGGGTACTTCAGCTAGTATATGAATAAAATACAGCAAGAAAAAAAAAAGGTGCAATAAATCTATTATTACAATCAATATAACTTGATGTAAAACTGTGAGAGTATTATTGAGAAAAGGGAAAATACTATTCACTTTCGCTCAACGAATAAAACATTTTTGCATAAAATACTTTGCATTGCATTAAAAATAAAATTAAAAAATAAATATTTTAAAGAAAACCGAGTATTTAGAAAGAATTTAAAACCACAACCTATTGGGAATGAGAAAAATTGTTTAAACGAATCGCTTAAAAAATAACCTTGTTCAAATTAAGCTAGTCTGACAGTGAAAAGTTATTTATTTTAATTATTTTTTAAGAAAAACAAATATTCTCTGAATTCACAGACTGGAGTTTCTTTTTGCATTTTTAAGTGGAACGGTTAAAACGACCCTTCAAACAAATGCTTAAAATAAAAAGATTTGGGGACAGAGGGGACACACCACCCCTGTAACCCCCTCTCCCGATTGCGATAGTTCATATGTACAATATGCTTAGAAAACTTGATAACAATAGCTTTTTTAGACAAGGATTATCACCGCTCTCAGACCAACTGAAAATTTGGAGGGTCACATGAAGATTTGAGGGGGTCACATGTCGAATTTAAGAGCAGAAAAGGAAATTTCTTTTAAATTTTAAAACAAACGTCCGTTTAAAAATTTTTAGACGAAGTGGGAGGAAAGGGGGATACAGCCCCCCCTCTTCGACCCTATGGTTCGAATGTATTGTACTCTTAGGAAAACCTATTAACAATAGCTTCCTAAGGAACGCTCATCACTGCTCCAGACCTACTGAAATTTTGGGGGTGCACATGAAACATTTGAGGGGGTCACATATCGAATTTTAGAGCAGAAAAGAAAAGTTTCTTTAAAATTTCAAACATGTTTATTTTTTAAGAAATTGTTCGGGGGGGGGGCAAGACCCCCCTGTGCCCCCCTCTTCGACCCTACGCCTATGGTTCATATGTATTGCACTCTTAGGAAAACCTATTAACAATAGCTTCCTAAGGAAGGCTCATCACTGCTCCAGACCTACTGAATTTTTGGGGGTGCACAGGAAACATTTGAAGGGGTCACATATCAAAATTTTAGAGCAGAAAAGAAAAGCTTCTTTAAAATTTCAAACATGTTTATTTTTTAAAAAATTGGCGAAATTGTTCGGGGGGGGGGCACAGGGGGACACGTGACCCCCTGTGCCCCCCCCAACCGACGCTACGCCTATAGTTCATATGTTAAATGAATCATGTTGGCGTTTTTACCTTTCGCGTTTTTTCCGTTTGGCGTTTTTTCCGTTTGGCGTTTTTTCCGTTCGCGTTTTTACCGTTCGCGTTTTTTCCGGTTGGAGTTTTTTCCGAGGGCGTTTTTACCGTTCGCGTTTTTTCCGCACACCGTACTTTAAAACAAAACAAAACTTCTCTTATTATTCCGAAAGATAGAGGAGATACGTTCTTTTCAATTAATAGAAAAAACCAGCAATTATATATATGTGTGGTGATTCATGAGAATTCAAGAGAACATATTAAAATGTATTCTCACCCCCCCCCTTCAATCGTACTTGATAGCAAATGGGAGTTATAATATCATACATAAATGAGCATCTCATCTGCCAACTTTGAGAAATCGGCAAAATAAAAGAAAGAAAGATAAATCATGCCAAACGCATAGATTATAAAGCATTTTCCAGCACGAAAATATTTTTGCAACAAATTTAGCGATGTATTTTCCTTAAAACCGAGATTTTGGCAATAAGAAACTGTTGCATTTTCGCTATAAATGCAATTTTATGGGATTCTGTATGAAACCTTTAAAAAATTTCTCAACGCTTAACTGAAGAAAAAAAAATTTTTATACTCGTTGTCTTGTGCTAGAAATGCATTAGTGTCTCTCAAATGCCACGGACTGTAAAAAAAATGAAATTCTTTTAAGTGCTCCTGTAGAAGAACTATTGATAATACAGACACTATTCTCAATGGAAAGCATTATCTTGAGAGCCTTAATAATATGTATGCCAACTTTGTTTTCTTTCAAAAAACGAATTTCTCTGAAATACGTTTTCAATTACGACAGCCCATAGAGTGCGATGTATTGGATTTTTTTTCTCCTGTAAAAGAACTATAAATGGTACTTACACCATTTTCAATAAGGTACATGGTACTGTATATAGAAAAAATATAAATTTCGCACAAATCGGTGTATATTTACAGCAGTTAGAACACTGGACGGATGGACAACAGAACAAGACACGCAAACCGAAATCATAAATACCTCTCCAACTTGCTAGTAATACAAGGTGATGGAAATTGCTTATTTAGGGCACTTTCGATAATACGATAATCATTTACGGAAAGAAAGAGAATCTATATATCTTAACACACTAAGGCTGTTCATTTGGCAGTTTTCTTCTGCAAAATAAGAGATCACTTATTGTGAAGTTTAATTTGTGGCTCAATTTGGGCATTTGCAAAACGTTGGCAAGATAAATTATTTGGTGGAGTTAATTGCGCTTTTATAGAAGCTTAAGAAAGTAAAAATAAAAAGCAGTGTTTTATTCGCAACCTTAATGCGAAATAATAATCAAATTATATGTAAGTGAAACTACGGCAAACTATGAAAAATTGCCGTAGATGGCAAATACGCAAGCTGTTCAGCAAAAAAATCACCGCTCGTTGGTGAACTTCCCAGGCATTGGTCTCTAGTAGTTATATAGCTTCAATGAATACTCCGGGATGACGCATGCACATCTTTATTTTGGCACTTTGTCTCTTATTTCTTTAATTTTTAAGTTTTCTATCTCATATTGGATCTTTACCACTGAGGGCAGCTCGAGAAAATGTAAATAAAGCAGGGAGAGCGCGCACTCCGTTTGGTGGATTAGTTCATTGTTCCTCGCAGAATATAGGAAACGTCACTCCTTTCTTCGAATTCTGACGGTTATATACTATTTTCTCGCTAATTAGATCGTTTTATTCCTTCATATTTCGCATTTATAAGTACTTAAAAGTGCGCTATCGCTTAAACGGTTGGTTCATGTATTAAAGACTACTGCCGCACGACCGTTATATTATACGACCGTATATTTCTCATACATTGCGGCCTATACAGAGAAAAGTTTAAAAGCGACAGATAGCACGGGAGAGGGAATGGGGGGAGAATAAAATGTTGAAAGCCACCAAGTTTTACAATTTTTGATGATTTACCGACAAGTTTTGCGCCAAAAGTAAGTCCACAAAAACTGATCCTAGCTTAGCAATATCTACTAGATTTGGCTAGAAATTGGCAAACGCTACAATTTATTTACCTTCAACAAAGGAGAAATATAATTAGAATATGCTTGGCGAAGATTGTAAAGTAGTTTTTGTGGGCGATTTTAATATATATTTCAAGTCCAAGAAATTGTTTTATGGAACAGGGAGGCAAACACGGTTTACTCATGGATTATGGTATACTTTCCAAACAGTATATATAGGGGTGAAGTATATTTTGAATATAATCCCAGTGATGTAGCGATTACGCATTCCACCGCCGGTCCGGGGTTCGATTCCCGGGCTGGGCGAAGTTGACACAGCCTTTCATTCCTTGAAGTGGGTCGATTAAAGTATTACCACGCCAACCAAGTGGCGCCATCTTTTCTCGATAAGTATAAAAATAATCTCATTTACTCCTATAAATTGTAATGATAAGATTTTTTTTTAATCATTAAAAATATATGCTTGCCTAAACTGGTTAAAATTTTTTTTTACTACGGGTGCTGGAGTTTTACTTATCTTACAACCAGCACGCCGTCTAAACTTAATCCAGATAACTTAGAGCAGGGACGTAAAAATGAGTACGCATTCAAAAACTAGGAAACTTTATTAACTAAGAACAGGTATATTTGCTGTCGCAGCAGCACTTGCTTATATACCACGGTTATATAGCGCGAGCACGGTTGAGTTGTCACTGGAGATCCTGACCATCGTCACCACGCCAACGTCACCACGTGTGTTGACCTGCAGACCTGCGTTGCAGACCTGCGTTGACTGCGACGTCAACGCAGGACCAGCGTTGACGTCGACGCTGGTGGGTGTGAAAAATTACCCCGGCAACCGTAAATGAACGCCATACACCAGCTCCGCAGTAGAAGCCTTGATCGACTCTCGGAACGCAGCACGCAGTCCAAGCAAAGTTCTAGGAAGGACGTCCGTCCAACGATCGGCGAATCTAGGATCCGTAAGATGGGCTTGAAGAGAAGCCTTCCAGGTCCTATGCCAGTTTTCCACAAGACCATTAGACTGGGGATGGTAGGCGGTGGTATGAATGTGTTTTGCACCCAATAATTGTGTAAATGAGTGAAATAGGCGGGACTCAAACTGTCTTCCCTGATCGGAAGTAACTCTACTGGGTACACCGAAACGAGCAATCCAGTGTGTGTAAAAATTCCTAGCCACTGTCTCAGCGGAAATATCGGAAACTGGACAAGCTTCAACCCAACGAGTGTACCTATCAATCATTGTTACACAATATGTATAACCACGAGAAGGCGGAAGTGGGCCGACTAGATCGATGTGTACATGGTCAAATCTCCTGTCGGGTACTTCGATTTTACCCGCGGGGCTAGTAATGTGTTTGTGGATTTTAATTTTAAAGGGTGTAACCTTCGCGGCCTAGCAAAAACAGGTTGCCCGTTTGTAATAATTCTGTGAACTGTATTATGTTTAATAACCCTCTTGGAAGGGTATGGGCGAATCACCTCATTGTACTTTTCTAAGATTTCTCTGTATGAGGAGTTGCTAGCAATTAAAGTTACACGAGATTTATCAGTCACGGATTTACCTGTAGTAGTCAAGTTGGTGAGGCTATCACGAAGACGAGCATGTTTTAAGTCTATCAGTAAGCCAAACTGCTTAAGAAAATCAGCACCTATGATTGGTTTGGTAATTCCCCTTTCCTCCTAGGTGCCATCACAGGGGATGGTACCGCGAACACGCACGCAGAAGCCGTGGGCAAGCTACTCAGACATCACTTCCCGCAGGACGTACCGGAAGACGACACTCCGGAACAGAGGGAAATAAGAGCGTCAAAGCCGGATCTCGGAGACGACGATCCACCGTTCACTATGAAGGAACTCGAAGCAGCTCTGAGTGCTCTGAATAAGGGCAAAGCTCCGGGACTGGACGGCATACCTCTAGAAATTGTTCAGTTGGCCATTGAGACCAACAAGGAACTATTCTTGGAAATTTTTAACAAGTGCCTCGAACTAGGCACATTCCCTCCAGTATGGAAAAGGGCAAGTTTGGTTCTTTTCAACAAGGAAGGAAAAGACAGTTCGGACCCATCGAGCTATCGACCGATTTGTCTCCTATCTGCATGGAGCAAAATTCTAGACAGGCTTGTGGTGGAACGCCTCCAGCACCACCTCCATACAGGTGGTCACCTGGCGAAGACCCAATTCGGGTTCACGCCGGGGACGGGTGCGGAGGAAGCCATCTCTACCATTTATAAGTCAGTCGAGGTCAACGCAGCTCTGGGGAACGACACATGTCTGATTTCCTTAGACGTTAAAAGTGCCTTCAATAATGTATGGTGGCCTTCCATACTATACCTGTTGGGTCAGACAGGGTGCCCGAAAAATCTGTACAGGATGGTGAGTAGTTTCCTAACAATGAGGGAGGTAGTCTATCGTTCAGGAGGATCGGAGGTTGTCCATAGCTACAATCGAGGATGTCCGCAGGGATCCAACTCTGGACCCCTGCTGTGGAACATCGTAGCAAATTCGGCTCTTAAGCTCAAGCTTCCTGTTGGAGTTTATCTGCAGGCTTATGCGGATGACTTCGTTGTGGTAATTGATGCTCCCAATGCGCATCAGTGCAGCCGCAAGGCAACTGAAGCCCTCGCTATCCTTCAGAAATGGAGCGAGCTCCACAAATTGGAGTTCAGCCCAGCCAAAACGGTTGGGCTTCACGTACGACCCCTGCGTCGAATGGGGCGAGTGCGGCCTCCCCGCACTGCCCCGGTAATCCGGTTCGGGGGTAGTATAGTAAAGTTTCAGTCGGAGCTGAAGGTGCTGGGAGTGGTGCTAAATCAAAAGATGAATTCCATGGCACACGTCGCACATCTCAAGCAACTGCTGGCGAGATACGTGGTAAGACTCCACAGCCTAACAAGGCCCGGCAACGGACTTAGCGGGACTGTGTTGAAGAACCTCTATAAACGTGGAATGGAGCGCGTAGCTCTTTATGCCTGCGGAGCCTGGTGGGATGGAGGAACAGAGCGAATGCGGACGCACCTAATGCAGGTGCAGAGGATTATACTGCTAGCGATAACAAAGTGTTACCGCACAACAAGCAGTGCCGCGCTCTGTGTCCTTGCGGGCCTCCTACCACTAGACCTACAGGTGGTGAAAGAAGCGCTCATCTCGAGACTCCGGAAGCAGGGTCAATCGATCCAGTTCGGAGATACGAGAATAGAACCCTCCGAAGTAGAGGGCGAACTTCCACGATGGGGGACACACCCGAGTAGGAGCCCGTTCATCAGCTGGGACACCCTGGGCCCACGGAGGAAGGGACTAGAGCTCTTCACGGATGGGTCCAGGCTCAATGGCAAAGTGGGATCAGGATACGTCCTGTACAGTGGTCAGAAGAGGATCTCGGACGGCCACTACAGGTTGTCGGACAACGGAAGTGTATTCCAGGCCGAACTCGTCGCGATCCTGAAAGGTCTGCAGGACCCACTCTGTCGTAGCACAGAAACCCTGGACGTCTATACAGACAGCCAGTCCTCACTCCAAGCTCTCTCAAGGCTGAATTGCAGAAATGCAATGGTTGCAGCAATCCATTCCGAGATCGGAGATAGGCGGATCCGCTTCCACTGGGTGAAGGGTCATGTCGGAACCTGGGGGAACGAGGAAGCCGATGCTCTGGCGAAGAGTGGTACACAGAAACCAGCAGTAGACGAGAGAGTGAAGAGTTCGATAAGGAGCGTGAAGTACTCCATGAGGACTGAAGCCAGGAAACTGTGGCAGAAAAGGTGGGAAGAAGCAGAAGTCGGACGTTTCACACGTGCGATCTTTCCAACGGTGAGCGAAAAGAGAACTTGGAAAAGTAGGAAGGTGAACTGGGTCGTGACGGACCATGGTCCCTTCCCGGCCTATTTTCGACGGTTCTCCGTTAAGGAGACAAGGAATTGCAACTTCTGCCCTCTGACAAATCCAGCCGACAGTCTGCACATCGTAGCCCAGTGTCCTGGGCTACAGGAACTGAGAAATCGGTTCTGCCCGAAATTGGATGTTTCGACATTCAATAACTACGTGCGGAGCGAAAAAGGGCGCGAGGCCCTGTCCCGCTTCCTCGATGCGCTAGGAGACTCACTAAGGTAACGGGCAACTTAGAGAAAAGAGTGAGCGCTTAGTAAATACTGGTGGTGCATGTGTTTACTTCTCGAACTTGCTAGGGAATACTGGTGGTGCATGTATCTCCCGAAGTCCGGCCAAGGTCGGCAATAAGTACTAGGTGCTTATAAGAAATACTAAAAGTATTTCAGAAAGGGACTATAGAGTCCTTTGGTGGTGCATAAAGCTCGAATGAACTTGCTAGGGAATACTGGTGGTGCATGTATCTCCCGGAGTCCGGCCAAGGTCGGAAATAAGTACTAGGTGCTTATAAGAAATACTATAAGTATTTCAAAAAGGGACTATTGAGTCCCTTGGTGGTGCATAAAGTTCGAAATACTGGTGGTGCATGTATTTCAGGAAACTGCGGTTCTCGCAGTATTCCAAACCGCAAAAGGGTTCTTGCAGGCCATGCACAAGCATGGAGCAAAGAACTAACAGGTGAACCATGCCGAACGGAGGGCGTGCCCCTCCGACCGTGGTTGTGACCTCCTTCCTGTCAATGGACAGAGGAAACCTCGGTGTCTATGCTGCACGAGTCTCGTGCTCTCTGGTGTCCTGAGTTCTCTATTTGGTGCGACGGTCGTTGTAGAGGTGACGGGTGGACAGTGGGCCGGGCTTGTCCTGCCCCGCTGGTCAGGGTGCCAGCACTGCCTCCTCTAATGTGGGGAGACGGGCAAGGGTTACCGTTTACCACCCGCTAGGCAAGCCCCGCGCAACCTGATGAGGGCCTCTTCGAGACTCCTCGAGAAGGTTGCTGTCAATGCGGCGGCCCATTGGTACTCCTCCTGGGGGGCTACCAATCGTGTAATGCTCAACATAGAGCGGGTGCACGTATTGAAATAGTCTCCTTACATCGGCAATTACAAAATGCCATGAAAACTGTCTGCGAAAGCTCAAACTTAAAGTGAGCAATTTGACCCCGTACATTTTGATCGGAGATCCACTAGCCGAATACAAGGTAATATTGCCAGTGGCATTTCTCAACGACGAAAAACTCGATCATGGCACGACACAAACATCACTACCACTGTCAACTAGGTATGTTAAGTTTGTCATAGGGTCGAACACAAAGAGGCGGCTTTTGTTGCTGACTTTGAAATCGCATTGCGCCAGGTAATGCGATTTCACTGCTCGTTTCCCGATTTTTTAAATGAACAAGGGGATTTGCAACGTTTAGCCGCGCTGCCGAACTTAAAGTGATACCAACATCTATCATGGAATTTCTGTCGACTGTTTGAGTGTTGTCTACGGGAAGGGCTCCTATGCTGAGAACTGTATCTGTGGCGGGGGCGCGAAAGACGTTCGACTTTCTTGGTTAACTCAGAGATTTGGGTTTGTAGCCGACTAATTTCAGGGGAAACAGTTGTCTTATCAGTTTGCAGCATGCCGATAGTGCCTGCAGTGGTTTCATGGATTTTGTCCGCCATTATGGCTAATTTCTCCAAAGTATCGTCGGAGATGGACAAAATTGTCTGCATTTGTAATGGTAGACGTTGTAACCACAGAGTTTTAACCCATTCGTGCCTGGATATTTTTGCGACTTTCTTCGATTTTTGCTAACACCAGAAGTAATTGATAAATTTCTGATGTCAACTTTTTGAACAAGGGATGATATCATTTAAAATCGTTATGTATAAAAATTGAAATGTCAACATCCTACTTGCCGTATTAAAATATTTCGTGGAATTGAGGTTCAATACTCGCGAATAAAGGCTAGGAAAAATAAATAACGTTTTCGAATGATAGCGATAATGCCGTCCCAAAAAAGGGACGCGAGGCATAAATGGGTTAAGACATGTGTCATCAAAACCTGTGCCTCGCAATTGTCTCATTCGCCGGAGTAACTGAGACGGCTTATCGTCCCCCAAAACCAGCTCTGAAAGTAACGTTTTGAGTCGACGTTGTTCGGAGTCTGAAAAGTCCGTAATTAACCTTTTTTTAAGTGTTTCGTATTTATCACCCTCCGGTGGTTGTAAAACTATGTCGCTAACATATGACAGCACATCTGAATTTAATGCAGATATAATTGAGTAGTACTTGGTATTATCTTGTGTTATACCCGAAACAATAAACTGTGCCTCAATGTTTGCGAACCATAATTCTGGGTGTTTTTCCCAAAAGGGAGGTAGTTTTAAGCCAACCTTATGTGTTTCAGCCACCGCCTGTTCCCCGTCACCTGGCATAGTAGGAAAATTTTGAAATTCAGCTCACCTTCTAAACTTGATCAAACAGCAGGCAGAACCTTTACTAAAAGATGACAGTCCCCGGTAGTTAGCAGAAATCAAACCTCCAGAACATCAGCAGCATTCACCTTGAGAGTTTTCAGGACGTGGCACTTAGTAGTTTTTGCCAATGTAAGTTGCTTCAAAATGTACGACTGGGAGTCACTATTTCATTCATCCGACAAACACAGACGTACAGCCAGTTCGGCGCTTTTCTAGGAACATGTAGAAACTTTGTAGAAACGACGGGTCACCACTACGGGTGCTGGAGTTTTACTTATCTTACAACCAGCACGCCGTCTAACCCATTTATGCCTAGCGTCCCTTTTTTGGACGGCATTTTCGCTATCATTCGAAAACATTATTTATTTTTCCGAGCCTTTATTCGCGAGTATTGAACCTCAATTCCACAAAACATTTTAATATGGCCAAGTGGGATGTTGACATTGCAATTTTTATACATAATGATTTTAAATGAAATCATCCCTTGTTCAAAAAGTTGACATCAGAAATTTATCAATTACTGCTGGTGTTAGCAAAAATCGAAGAAAGTCGCAAAAATATCCAGGCACGAATGGGTTAAACTTAATCCAGATAACTTAGAGCAGGGACTTAAAAATGAGTACGCATTCAAAAACTAGGAAACTTTATTAACTAAGAACAGGTATATTTGCTGTCGCAGCAGCACTTGCTTATATACCACGGTTATATAGCGCGAGCACGGTTGAGTTGTCACTGCAGATCCTGACCATCGTCACCACGCCAACGTCACCACGTGCGCATTCTGCTGTGGCTTTTGCAATCGGCGGTCAGGCAGGAAATTTGCCCGACACTGCCACCGCATTACCATATATAATATTTTAAAATATGACTTTTATGTTATGAGGAAAATACTTAATTTGTGAAATTAAAAGAAAAAATACAGCAGAATGGAAAAGAAAAAGATTAGAATAAAATTTGTATAACTTTCAAAATTTAAGATATATAAATAGTTTATAAACTAGTTTGGGTATTGCTCATTAAGCGGGTACTTTCACTGTAAGCTTTGATTTCCTGTCATACATGCCACGCCCTCATGGAGTTGTGTTTTTATTATTTAATTAAAAAAACTTTTAAAATTTGGGTAGGTACATACAAGTTTATATTAATGTTCCAAAATTTAAAAAAAGAAATCCTTTTCTTCTTTTGTACTGCTGTGATTTTATTTTTTTTTTCATTAAATTAAGCATTTTTTCATAAGATTAAAACTCAGATTTTAAACTTCACCAAAGAGCATATGATAAAAAGCATTTTAACCAATTAAGTCAAGCATATACAGTAGAACCTCGATTATCCGAGCTAATTCGGACCGCTGGTACCTCGGATATCGGAAATCTCGGTTAATAGAAACCATGTATAAAAACCTTCCGTGCTTGCGAATTTAACTAACTTTTAAAGTAAAAACAATAGAACGTTTAAATGATAAAAATAAACATATATGAACTTATGTCTCACAGCTAAAAAGATTTAAAAAGGAAATCAACTCTAGTAGTAAATTTTAAAAAGTAAAATGGATTTTTTTTAACTAAGTTAAATATCGAAAGACGCATTTTCAAAAATAACACAAATCTCAAGAAAATATTCTATTTTTAAAATTTAATATACATTAATTTGTTATATTTACATTCTTTTAAAAACGTCTGTTACCTTTCGTTGCAAAAGTTCTGATTTTCTATAATGGGCAGCCCTATCGCGCAAATTTTTGAGCAACAGGAGATCCATCAGTGTAGCACGTTTCTTTGCTCTAAATATTTTAGGGCAATTGTCAGTGCTTGAACACCTTCACTATGACTTATAGTCGTAGAATCCTCAAAGTCCTCGTCTTCATTTTCAGCGTCATTAATGTCCGATGAAGGATTAACGGCTTGTATGATTTCTTCCTCATTGAGAATTTCAAAATTTGGATGTTGATTTTCAACGTCCAGCCACTCGCAAATGTCCTCTTCCAAAACTTCTTCACAACCTTCAATTCCATTGATTATCTCAAAAAGTTCCCTGTCTGTCGGTGTGTTTTCCGTCAGCTGGGATTCACTCTGTCTCCTCTTTTCAACAATTATTTTGTTGAATGATTTACGAATTGTAGCTGGATTCAGTAATTGCCATGCCTGGGGCAACCATGTAGATAACGTATTTCACAATTATTGTTTTCAGCGCCTCATTTAGGTTTTCTTCGCATTCAAGAATATGAGTGATAAGTTTCTTTTTGTAGTGTCTCTTCGTTGTTTCAATGTTTCAATTACCCCTTGATCCATTGGTTGTATTTTCGATGTCACGTTTGGGGGAAGAAAAATAGCCCGTATTTCTCCTGAAATGAGCATTTCTTCTTACGGATGACAAGGAGCATTGTCTATCAGCAGAACTGCTTTAGGTGGGAGATTTAGCTGCGCTAAATGTTCCTTTACATGCGGCACAAACTCATCATAGAACCACTTTCCAAAAATTTCGGAATTCATCCAAGCAGACCTCTGATTTGTGTATTTCACAGGCAAGGAATTCACATTAATATTTTTATATGATCTCGGCTTCTTTGATTTACCGATGAGAAGCAGGGGCAATTTATCAGTTCCACTTGCATTTGCACAAACTAGAAGGGACACTCGGTCTTTGCTCTTCTTGTAACCCGGGGCACTGGCTTCTTCTTTAGATGCCAGAGTTTTCGATGGCATCATTCTGTAAAACAAGCCAGTTTCATCGGCGTTATAAATTTGATCAAATGTCAAATTTTCTTTTTCAATCATTTCTTCAAATCTTTCAACAAAGTCTTTAGCGGATTCTATATTGGCAGAAAACTTTTCACCTGCAATCGACAGTTGTCGAATTCCATGTCTCTTTTTAAATTTATATAACCAACCTTTACTTGCAGAAAAACTTTCATTTTCGTTTAATTTTTGGCTGAGAAGGGCTTTCTCTTTTAGAATGTTCCCGGAAATAGGAATGCCCTGCGCGCGTTGTTGCTTGAACCAAAGATAGCCTGCTTCATCAAGTTTTTCAGTTTTTGCTTTCTTTAATGTCGATCATCCTTCTAAGGCTTTTGACGAATCCATCTTTGAACAAAAGCCTCTATTTGAGCTTTGTTACGTCTCCAATCACCTACAGTGGTTTCACCAACTCCAAATTCCAAAGCAATTTTTTTCAAACTCTCACCATTATTAATAGCCACAAGCTTTTTACTCACCGAAACAACAACTCTCTTTCTTTTTTTGGTTTGACATTTTAAAAATGAACAACTTACTAGTGCGATAAGGGATTCGCTAAAGAAAAGGCAAACAGAAGAATGTTATGAAACACAAATGCCGCCTAAGAGTCGCCAATCCCCCTCCCCCAGTGTGTGTGTGTGTGTAAGCATCCGATAACATATTGCACCTGGTATTCAATAGGGTCACATGACCACTGTTAACAAACATTCATAGATGTTGTCTTCTCAGGGTGTAATATTTCTTGGAAGTTGAGTGCTTTTGTGGGGGAAGAAGTGCCTGTAACACGGACAACGAACTACAATGTATATAATTTTTCCCAAGCTCATTTTGGAAAGGAGAAAAAAAATAAAAAAAAAAGACTTCGTCATTGCCTCGGTTAACAGAAACCTCGCTTAATCGAGGTTCTACTGTATTTTTAATAAATAGCTTGTAAAAAAAATCTGATCAACTATCACTTCTATTCTGTTTATGAAAAAAACAAAATTTCAAAATGTGATTAGAAAACAGCGCCACCTGATCTAGTTTTATTTGGTTTACGCGCTGGCCCTAGCTCGAACTTGTTTGAGCTGAATCTTTTCCTGTAAAACTTAAGATAATAAAAAGTTTCGCTAACTGCTAAGAATCCCTAATAGAACTGCTGATTACTGAAATTCCATCGTATTTTCTCGTAATTGAAGATAACAAGAAAACACCCAGACAGCACATAAGCTTAAATCAAGCTTGACATTTGGCTTGGCAATGCAAGCTTGGCTTAAGCTGGATTTTAGCTTGCAAAGTGCGCAGTGATGGCGCCATCTGTGAAAGAGAATGGACATTAATTGTCTAGCGTCCTCAAATTTGCTGAAAGTTCGTAAAAGATGTGTTTTATTTTATTACCAGTGCCATATTACCGGCAAGGCAAACGGGGCAACTGCCAAGGCCTACAGATTTTAGGGCCCAAAAATCTTACATCTTACACTTTTGTAATTTTAAAATAAAATTACAAAGGATAAAAAAAAATTCAGAAGTTAAATAACTTTTTTTAATTATAAAGTATGAACAATGAAAATAATTCAAATTTACATTTGTATAAATTAATTTAAACTCATTTTTAATTCTTCGAAAAGCTCTATATCGATATAGCATACCAATAAATGTAGGAAAATAACTAACCACATTTGTAAAGAGAATTTTTAGCGTTAAAAAATAGGAAAATTTTTCAATTATTTGTTATTTTAAGAAATATTTACAAAAATGACTAAAGTGTTTGTATTCCATACATGTTAGCAACTGTGATATAGCATTTCGAAGTAACGTTTAACTATCTGTTTCTTTGATTTCAGATTACTTAACACGAAATTAGTGTTAAGTAAACCCATTCTATATTTCCAAATATGGAAATTCTTCAAAATAAAATACAATTATACTACGAAATTGATTTCAAAATCAGTCGTTTGTCTCGATTTTGGCCAGCA
Source organism: Cheiracanthium punctorium (assembly GCA_038373885.1). Taxonomy (NCBI): domain Eukaryota; kingdom Metazoa; phylum Arthropoda; class Arachnida; order Araneae; family Cheiracanthiidae; genus Cheiracanthium; species Cheiracanthium punctorium. The sequence continues at coordinate 146,223 of JAWZYV010002077.1, forward strand.
GTATTGCTCAAGAGTGTTGCCGTACTGAAAGTTTTAAAACGTGTGCTGTTCTTAAGTTTATATTATGTTTATTTCCCTATTATTGAGTCTCTAAATCACACATAACATTATTTTAATTTTGATGCATCCCATGGAAAAATAAAAGAAACAAATAACACATGGCCCACTTATCAATCTGGAGAGAAAACAGCGTGGTAAGTCATTTCAAACTTTAGTCATACCTGCACAAGGCTCGGTGGCTGAATGGATAGCGTGCTCGACTGCTAAGCCATAGGGCCCGGGTTATATTCCAGCCACGAACACTCGATGGAAACAGATTAAATTAAATTGAAATTTCAGCGTAGAGGGGAAAATGCGAGGAAAAATAAATTATGTGGGGCGCCTCGTGTATTTAGAAAATTTTTTAAGCTTGAAATGTCAAGCTTAATGCAAGCTGGGCAAGTGTAAACTAGAACACTTGATTCAAGCTTGCATCAAGCTTACACGCTTGGAATTTTCATGCTTAATGACTTGATAAATCAAGCTTGCTGCAAGTTTGATGTACTGTCTAGGCAAGATGCTAAGCCTTTCTCGACCTACGGTCTAAGATGGCGGAAAAAGTTTGAATTAGGCAAAACGATCGCGCAAGAGTGCTTTGCCTAATTCCCCACCCTTGCGGTGTCACGCGATCAAAAACTTCTTAACAATGTGAAAGTGGGACGGGTATGCTTTTATACGAAATCGGACAGTGGGTGTAGACTAAAATAGTCCAGCAATCTTGTCAAATTGAAGATAGCACTTTATTCGTCGAAACGAAGCACTGTATTGCATTTGACGAAAAAATTATATGGCGTGAATGACCGCCGGGATAATACGCAAGTACCCAAACTTTTTCGTTAAATAGGATTTTTAAAATAGGACTGTTAGGGAGGAACATAATCCTAAGTTAAAACTGCAATTAATCTGCATTGATTTCCTCTCTAGGTCTTTACAATGGGTTAATTCTGTGCATCTTTCAAAATAAAATGGACATCATAACTAAATAAGAGTATTTTAAGCTTTTTTTTTTTTCTTCAACAAACTGCGGTTTGGAATTTGATCAACATTTGATTTTAAAATATTTAACATGGTATCTGAAGGTTATTAGTGGAACCGTACAGTCTTTCGGGCTGGGGGAGGTTGTGTTTCATAGTATATTAAATATAATTAAGTAAAACATTTCGAAATGATATTGAAGTAATCAATGATAGTGAATTAATCAATATTTGTTTAAAACAGTTTTATTTTTATGTTACATTTAAATACAAGAAAGGAAGATAAAGTAATCTCATTCACATTTTTTCTAACAGGCGACTGCTGTCATTTTCATATGAGCCTGGAGGAAAAGGAATTCTATTCTTAAGCTGGTAGAAGACAGAGAGCCGCTGCAACATCTCCACGTTAGTACTATCTAATACAGTAAAATAAAACCATAAATAACGCTTTTTTAATTACTGATTAATAACAATTATTAAAAAATAAAGAAGCACTTACCCTTATTAATAATACTCCATACTTGATAAGAAAGAATAAGAACTATAATATTTTGTCATTATATACAGAAATATAATTTTACTCAAGATATCAAACATTAATAAAGTACATTAATTAAAATTTTAAGTAACTGCAATGTAGATATTGCAGTAATATAAAATTAATTAAGGATCACTTTGAATTAATTTAAATTGAAACTGATTCGCGTGATATGTGGCGTCATTTCAAATATAATTAAAATATTAAAAAGCGTGCAGATTTTTTTTTTAACTTTGGAAAAGTTATTATGTAACTTAAAAAAAAGAAAAAGAAAATATGAACTAGACATGAATTAAATATTTTGCTAAGTAACAACCAAACGTTTACTTTGAAAAAGCAGATGGGGAAGACGATATTTTTACATTTTGTTTTCAGGTGAATATGTTAGTCGGCAGGAATATCTTCCTCTTATTCTAAGCAGTTTCAATTTTTTTCCCCCCCTATTACTTCATTAAAGGCTTCTGTTTTGCAATTTTCTCATATTTAATGTATTTTGATTCCGTTTCCTTTCGTAAATTTTACTGTAGCTTTCTCATGACAGGAAATTTTCCTTTCATGGCTTCTTCTAAAAATTTTGGTCTCCTTACGGATGTTTTCGTTCTTTTCCAGAAATTTGATAGTATTTTTTCATAATATTAAACGAATCCGTTTTCTTTTCTAATTAGTTGAACGATAAATGAAACTAAAAAAGCAAAATAAGAATAACTTACTTCAGCGAAACTAAGAAGGTTGACAAGGCAGTGCATAAGCACTATTTTACTCAGCCAAAAATATAAGAAATTGCAGTTTTCAAAGGAATAAATCTTAGTTACCAAAACACATTTGTGTGTGTGTTTAAGCAAAAATGTCCCAAAAATGAAGATTTAAAACTAACTCTGAATGCAATACTGCCCAGTCAAACTGGTACATTTAAGATAATATTAGACTTGGCACCTTTTGAAGATTCGTCCCTCAAGAAGCTTTCTAACATTAAGATAGGGAAACTAATCGAGAGCATGTCTGAAGTATTATCGACTACTACTATCAAATTTGGCTTTAAAAATAATTTGCTGACATTTTTTAGCTAGTCTCAATAAAATATAGTGTTACCAACTCTGCCGGAGAAAAAGTGGCTGAAATCAATGTTAAAAGTGGCCAGAAATAGCTAACAATGTTTTCAAGCTAAAAATAAGTACATAAAAAATAAATAACTTATTCATTGGCGTTTACTTCTAAGTGCTTGAGCTGCTGAAATATGCTTGTCTGCAAAAGTTTTTTGAATCATTTGGACTTTCATTTCCGATTTACAAAATACTTCGGTATTGCCAGTTGGCCGAGATCTAGTCGCAAAGTGGCGACATGGCAGAGCTAGCCACAAAAATGGCCAATTTAGCCACTAAGTGGCTAAATTGGCAACCTAGACAGGAAAGTGAGATTCAAACGCTGTAGTGCTATCATATAAGAAATTACTTACTGCACTAGTTGAAGCAGCACATAGAATAGGCGTATTGCAGCTGAGTAAAATAGAATTTTATCTATTTTACTAATAGAATAAATAATGTTTGCGCTTTCTCCACAATACTCATCCACTCGTTGATTACTATCAACTTTCCAAATATAGTTTTTTTAGTGCTTTAGGCATAATGTATTAATAGTTGAAATAAATAAATATTCAAAATTTACAGACTTAAAAAAAAAGAAAGATTTCCTCAGTAAAAGTTCTTCCCTTTTTTTTTTTCTATTTAAAATTAATGTTCGTAGTTTATTTATTTATACATCTATATTGCGAAAAAGCAATACAATCTAGGACTTAATTAACAATTAAAAGCAATATACGTTAACAAATTATAATTAAATTGGGACATCAATTTGAAACGAAGCAATAACCAAACAGAAAAAATATACCGTCAAAATAAACAACATATTAGTTTCTCGTTGGGCGAAAAATTCTTTACGCAAAAAACTGCAGCAACAAGACGCAAAGAAAAAGCAAGAGCAATTTAAAAAAAAAAAAACAAATTATAAATCGCTCCGAAAAAATTATCCTATGGACTCAGACCAGAAATGCTTTAAATCCACTATGTAGCGAATTTGATTGCAAACTGAGTACTCATGTTTAGTGGCGCTGCGTCGAAGAAATAAAAAAACAAACAGAGGGGAAAAAAAAAAAAAGAAAAGATTTATCTGGCGCATGACCTTCTTTCCGCGTGAATGACCTTTCTCACGAAGAAGGTAGATGTAGTTTTAACACACAGCTGGCGTTTTCTCCCGGCATCCGGTTTCGCCACGTTGAATTCGTTGCTGCGCACTTCGGAAAAGAATGACGCATATGTGAGTGTGCATGCTAAACTTTTTAAGTTTTAGTGAAACTGCTGATGCTTTTTTTCTTCAGCGGTAAGTTATGAATCTCTGAATGTCATTATCAAACACTTGGGGGTAGAGAATAGAATGTTTTCTAACACATGGCCGCCAAAAAACCCTTCGTGAGGAGATCGAAGAATAATTTATCTCGCGTGTGTACCTCTACCTTACTAGCACATTATTGAAGGTTGTTTCACGCAGGAATTTGATTGGACGGCAACTTTTGTTGTTATTTTTATCAGATGGCAGTAGGAGTTACGAAAATTTTCAAACGTGTTGTTCTACGTGGTATCGTAACTAGATCGTTAGTTCTTAGATGTTTTTAATTAAACTGAAAATGAAATGTATTGATTTTTGATAAAATAATGAAGATGTGTAAAGATAACATTATATTGTGAACTTAATTTAATAATACAGTAAAAATATTCGGAAATAAAGCCAGTATTGTTTTAGGCTTAGTAGATAATCAGGTATAGAAGTCATAGTAAGCGCCATCTTGTGGTAGGTTTTCTCATTACTGTGAGTCTTATTTGTTATAGTTTAAACATTTCATTATTATTTATTATGGAATATGAAGAATTAATGGTATTTTGCATTTATTTTTATTTTTTAATTTCATTTATTTTAAAGCATCAGTTTATTTTTGATTGACATTTTATATTATTTTTTCCACAAAGCTCAATAAATGGCTGTTTATAGAACAATCACGAGTTAACAACTTATTCTGAAGATTATTGATTAGAGTTATATATTTTAGTGAAATAAGATTTTTATATCTTCATCTATTAAGATAAATCAAATGGAAATGCATTTATATGTATAAGTAATATATGAAAATTTCATAATTTAACTTTCGTATATGAAAAAATAAAAAAGGAAAAAAAAAACATTTGCTTGAAAATACGTTTTACTACTTTAACAAAAGTTTCAGTTTGAAATATATTTATGTATTTGAATCGCTTCCTTCTCTATATGAAAATATAAATAATTTAGGTACTTACAGATTTGATCTTTGAACCCATTCAAACCACATATATTTATTCAAATAACCATGAGAGTGCCTGTATTGTTTTCATACATCTAAGACAAGAGCTTACGGCCTTTCTAATCCTGCTGTCTGTGTCTGCCTACTAAAAGAACCCCCTCCAGCGTTCTTTTGTTCAAACTGATGGTCACCTTGGGAATGTAGTTAGTACATACTACATGTATGAACTCCATTTCCATTGTGGCCATCAGCTGGGAGAAAAGAAGGGTGAGGGAGTTATTTTAGTCGATAGCTGGCAGACAGTAGGTTTCCCACCGCAATTTAAATTAGGGATGCGACGGATATTCGGCAAACATACTGCATCCGGCCAATATGCCGGATAATTGTCAGTAGCCGCATATTACAAACAAATATCTGGTAGTATATTCGGCCTAAAATTATATACCGAGAAATAACATAAATAAACATAATAATAAATTCTAAAAACTGCAATAATAAAAAATGCAAAAAACAAAGTTTTGTGAAAATATTTTGTTTTCAATACTTTTTAGAATGTATTTTTATCATGCATAGGAAATGGGGAAAAAATTAAATACTTCTATCCTTTTTTTTAATATTGGAGTAAATTATTACTGGAAGAAATTATTGTACAAAAACATTGTTTTTCAATCTTTGTAATAATTCAGTTACCCTTTTTTCCCCACCATGGTGAGAAAATGCCCCCCCCCCCCGAATTTTGACAAACTAAGGAAATTTGTTACATTTATTTTCCAAGAGTTGAATGGAGATAGATGTCTTTTTTTTCAAGAACTGATCTTTTAAGATATTTATCTAACTTTTGAGGGAGAACATCCATGACATTCAGAGCCCGACTAAGACATTCGGAGGCCCTAGGCCCAGCACTTTTGCGGGGCTCCTGTGCGGTCATCTCTTATTGATTATATCACTTATAATCATAAGATACAGTATTTCTTTGGAATTTCATACATAAAGGCTTGGGGGCAGGTGCTATAGCTTCAAAGCCTCCAGCACAAAAAGTTTTAACTTAAAGTTCAGAAATTTTTAGATTTTAATGTAGAAGTTATGCTTATGAATCAAATGACATCACATCAATGCATACTCCATGGTGGAATACTTGGGATCTTAACATGACGCTTGTTTTATCCAAATACAGTGTTAACAAACCCTTTTGCTCAGCGGTGTGTGCTGCCAAAGTACATCTCTTTATCTATTTTCATTAGTGTTAAAAATTTAGCATAACTCATTTCTTTTAGGAATAGAACTTCAACTGTTTAAGTAATTTTAGGGCCCCCTAAAATTTGGGAGCCCTAGGCCATGGCCTTGTTGGCCTGTGTAGTAATCAGGGACTGATGACATTGTTATTTGTATGACTTTTAACTGCAGTAAAACTGGTACTAAAATCATGGATCAATCCCAAAAGGATTTCTGATTTTTGAATTAAATGATTTCAAACTAATGAGAAAATTGGAAGAAAAAAGTAATAGCTCAGTGATATAAGTAAACCAGTGAAAATAAAACAAAACAGAAGAGAACATACTGCTGCCGGATATCCGGCTGAAAGTTAGACTAGATATTCAGTATCCGGCCAAATTGATAACCATTGCATCACTAATTTAAATCTTCATTAAAGAGATATTAAGGGACTTCAGCTATCCTCTCCCAGAAAAAAAGACATTGCACATGGGTAACATTATTGCCTGTTAGCATTTCATTATACCTTTCTTTAAAGTCAAACAAGTTTTTTTTTTCTTTTCTTTTTATTAGCCCCTTCTCCTTTTTTTTTTAATCAGCCTATATCGAAATAGAGAAATTCTAAATATTAAGATACCTTGGAAACTGCTAAAGAGAGAAAATTTAAAATACAGGGAATTTAGCGTGCACGTTCATTGCAGGTGATGGATTTTAATGGTAAATTCGGGAATCGCCCATGCATTGCTCCAATCAATCAATAGTTCGATGCCTTTTACCTTATTTTGCAGACAGAGCCGTTCTTAGGGGGTGGCAAACTGGGCAACCGCTCAGGGCCGCTAAAAAACTGTTGATCAGTATCAAGTAACCAAACAAACTTCCTGTTCTGAAACAGAAAACTGCACATCAGTAAGAATAGCCGAGGAAACATACAGAATTTGTAATTTCATGTTTAGCTTTCTCTTTCTAATTTACAGAGTGGTAAAAAGCTAGAATGCATTCCATTAATCAAATTTACACAATTAGATTCAGATGCAGATGCGGGTTTTTAATTTTTTTTTTTTTGGGGGGGGGGTTAGGTCAAAATCCACAGCTTAGTAAGCACACAAATTTCAAAGAATTAAAACTCCTTTTTTTTTTTTTTTTTTTTTTTGACCTGTCCGCTAAAAACCTAAGCACGTCCCTGTTTGCAGATCAGTGAATTCCGTTGTTTGTTAATTTCTGGTGGAAAAAATTTCCAGTATATATCGTCCAGCATTTCCCATCCCTCTTGAAAATAAATATTTCCCGTTTAGCATTCCTTTATATAAGTTATTTATTGCTTTTTTTATTACCTCTACACAAAGGGTCTAAGCGAATGTAGGGCAAATTACGGGTTTTGTTGCATTTGCCGAAGGATAATAGTACTTACCCCCCTCAGAAAACGTACAGCATTTCTAAGTCAGGTGTATCCTTGAGGAGTGGAGGTCACAGTCTTTCATTTGCCAAGCGAATCTATTGTGAGCGATTGTAAAAAAGTGTTCCTTTCCCACCACTGGTCAACATACTATTTTAGCTCATTTAAAAGCAATATCACGGCCTGCCAAGGATGGAGTAAATTGAGGAGCGGTTGGGGCTACTCCCATTCTCCGCAGAAATAGAAAATTACACCTCTGGCTGCCTATTTATATAGGTAATTTCATATTACGTTATAACAAAGTCGTTTTTCTGTTGGTTTATGGTTAGAATCGGACGGTAGTCTCGATGGATAGACAAATGTGGAAAAAAATATACATATATTTATGCTATCAATCAGTAGCCTATACAGACTCTCTTTAAAGGGAAGGGGAGGGTTATGGACATAATATTTAAAATAAATTCCATAATTTTCAATTTTAACATTCTTTGACAATGTGTGGGGGGTTGAATCCCCACGCCAATTAGTTCACTCCTGGTAACACCATTGATCAACTCCAGTCACGTCCCTAAATATGCTTTATTAGTTGGACAAACAGAACAATTGACTATACAAAATCATGTGGCGTCATGATTATACAAAATCATGTGGCGTTTTTCACCAAATGCGTAATCCCTAACCAATCAACTGCGAAGTCGTGGGTTAATGATTAATCTTTCATTCTGATTGGCTCAAATGTATTTCTCCACTACCGACACGTGATTGAATATTGAAAGAGCTTCCTATCAATATCGTCCACTGCGTAACAATTTGAGAGCTCACAAATTTTAAGTCTTAAAATCTAACATTTTTTATTATTGTACTTTTTTCAGCAACAGAGTGAAATAATAATGAGAAGAAAAATAATAAAATATTAACAATGAAATGGAATTCAAATTTGCGTTTTAAATTTTTATCAAAAATACTTTTTAATTCAATGTAATTAATTTTATCATTCGTTCATTTGCTAAAAATATGTGCTCATATTTTGAAATGTTAAATAAGATAAAAAAAACTTTCTCTTTTAAACTCTGTCAACATTCCGGAATTCGGAATTTGAAATTTGACTAGTAAAAATCAAGAAGAGAATTTTTTTTTTTTATTATATTCGAATTTCAGACTTTTTAAAATTTAATTTTTATATCGATTATTCAATTTAGAAAAGTTACAATCCTTTTATTGAGATTTTTTAAAAATAAAGCATTCTAAATTTTTTGAAAGGAAATTTTTAAGTCCTGATTCGAAACTTTATTCATTTCAGACGATTTAATGAAATTAAAACTTAATCAGATGATTTTTTACGCTAAAATATTTAATTCATTTGTATTCCCAGGTTTTATGTGACATCTAAATAGTAATGAATTATATATACTAAATGACAGTAAAACTCACGGACATAGCTACAGCTTTCACATGGCAGAGGTTCAGCTTTGGGAGGGGGGGGTCTCATTCTTACTGTAAAATTTGGTTGACAACAAAATTTACTATAAATAACTTGTAAAAATTTTCAGCTACATTAAAAAAATTTAATCTGTATAGTAATTTTTTTATTACCTATTAAAATATAGAGTTTACAGGTGGCTATTCGGCCAAAATTAGAATTTTTTCATGGATTAAGGGTATGGTTGAGACCCCCTACTCCTCCTCCCTTATATACGTCCGTGGTAAAACACATAATCATTAATATCGGAATACACAGTAGATTAGAGACATGCATCTTTGATTAACTGGAATTTTAAAGTTAATCTAATATTTGCAAATCATTATGTATTAAATAGTATCACCATACCTGCCCACACTTTTTAATGACTATGTCATTTTATCTCTCAACACCCTTTATTGAAAAATGTGTCCCAAAAATGCGACATAAAAAGGGACATAATTTTACATGTATTTAAATACTATTAGTTCACAACAGCTTTAATCTATTGTTACAATATTTCGTAAGCTGTAGAATATCCTTCACATGTATTTTTTACATATATTTAAATACTATTAGTTCACAACAGCTTTAATCTATTGTTACAATATTTCGTAAGCTGTAGAATATCCTTCACATGTATTTTTTACATATATTTAAATACTATTAGTTCACAACAGCTTTAATCTATTTTTAAATATTTCGTAAGCTGTAGAATATGCTTCACATGTATTTTTCTATAAATAAGTTACACTCATAAAAATTTCAACATAGGGTTACCAGGCGAAATACGCGAAAGATGAGCGATAAAAGAACATTGTTAATTAATATCGTTTTAATATGGCAATCATGAAACTAAAAAATTAGGGGGGGGGGGTTCAGGGGGTCTCCCCCAGGGCCTGACTATAACACTTTTGTGCCCAGGGCAATTTTCAAATTTTATGCCCTTGTACCTAGCTGGCTGAACTATTGTGCCCCTGTATATAGCTTTAAACTCGATTTTTTGGTCTATTTGTGCATGTGTGCCCAGGGCACGTGCCCCAAGTGCCCGTACGATAATCAGGACCTGGTCTCCCCCTGACGAGGCTCGAACAGCCGATATTTTTTTTTTTTTTTTTTTTTTTTTTTTGAAGGGGGGCAACGGGTCTACATTTTTAAAGCGAGACTTTAAAAATGCACGAGATTTCAAATAAAAACTCCCCCCCCCCGAAAAGAAAGAGCTATTTTTTTACCTTTTTTAAATTAAAAAAAAAAGAATTTTACGTTGTAAAATAATCCCACAAGTAATGCATGACGTTCTACTGTACAAATGCATTTACTTAAACAGACAGTCTTGCACTAGAAGAATTTGTCCTTAGTCCTCCGCCCAAGACCGCCCACTCCCTCCATGATGCCCCCTCCTGTAGGATTGCCATAGCACACACACAGTCAGAAAAAAAAAAAAAAGAATTTGCTCTTTATTTTTACATGAATCGTGAACCATCTCTTGAAAATAAAAAAATAAAGAATAGTTTAATTACTTAATTATTAATTTAATAAATTGATTATTAAATTTGTCATTCGTTTAATATGTTAGTATTCTTGGGACAAGGACCAGAACTAGTCATTCCGCAACAAACTGAAGCAGTTTCGAAAATTTTAAGTACCAATTCTCACTTACCAGGCGGCACACACACAAGAAAGAATATACGACCCCGCAGATTTGACATGCACTTTCGTCATAATTATATTGACCTTCAATTTGATTCCTAATCAACTATGGCTTATTATTCCTGCTTTCTTTTTATAAGAGTTTATTCCGTTTCATATACACAGGGTGACTGCTAATTCATGGTACAAACTTTGAGGGCTGGTACAGCACATTGTAACAATCACATTTTGTATAGGAATGTATGGTCAAAAGTGAAGCGTGGGAGCACAAAAACGGGAAAGAACACATTATGGTCAAAAGTGAAGCTTCGAAGCACAAACGCAGGAAAGAACAAATGTTAGGAAAATTGTTTTATTTCATAACCTCGTTTACAAGTGGAAATTAATTTACAATAAGTGTTTAAAATTGCGTCCATCAGCATTGATACATGCTTGACAGCGTCGGTGCAGCGATTGACGAACACTTTCATTGATACCAGGAATTTCACGCACACATGCAGCAGCTACGGATACTCGAGCAACGAGATCTTCATCGGAGTCTACTGGAGTGGCATAAACGTTATTCTTCAAATGTCCCCATAAAAGGAAACCGAGGTGCGTCAAATCGGGAGACCCGGGTGGCCAAGAGAAGAGATAGATCCACCACATCCAATCCATCGCATGCCAAATGTCTCATTCAAGTAGTGTCAACCACCGTGTACATGTGGTGTACGTGCACGTTAAATCCGTGGTTCCGAAAATCCTCTCGGCGGTCGCTAGCAGTTTCCGAGGGGTGCCACCTTCTGATGAGGTTCCAAATTGTGGCGGAAAATTCCGGGAAGGACGTATATGTAGCTCTAAGCGACACATTCATTGACGCGAGCTGTCCTCTCCTGGCAAACAAACAAACATGTAGGGTGAAGTGGGCTGGCGCCCCATCATGCTGAAACCACATACGGTTTCTAATAGTGAATGGACGAAAACTGAAACGAGAATGGACTCTCTTCCCCAAATCAACGCCGACTGGCCATCTACCGGCAAAGGAAGCAACTACTAACTTTGTTTCTTCTCCGTCTCTTGCATTTGTTCTTTCCTGTGTTTGTGTTTCGACGCTTCACTTTTGACCATACATTCCTATACAAAATGTGATTGTTACAATTACCAGCCCTCAAAGTTTGTACCACAAATCAGCAGTCTGCCTGTATATATTTGAAAATATTCAGTTTGAACATTACTACTTTTATATTAAAGATGCTTTTTTTTTTTCAGAATTAAATTAAGGTAAATAAGGCAAAAATAACTTCCTTAAAAAAACCTCTTTAAATCGAATGTTGATGTCATATGTAATGTTTTTAAACAAATTTTCATTTTTAAATGCTAGGAAGAAAAATCTTTCTAAAGGAAAACTATTTTTAAATGATTTAAAACCCATTTCTTAACATGTAAAATAGTTGTATAACTGTGATTAAAATTAATATTTAATTAGTTGTGTTAGAATTGTTTTAATAATAATACTTTTACTATACAGTGGAACCTGCCTAATGTGACCACCCTCGGCAACGACAAAACTGGTCACCTTATACAGGTGGTCACCTTACAAAGGTAGCACTTTAATAAATTTGTTTATGCTTAAAATTCAAATAACACTTGCACAAACACTCTAAAGTTTATTTATAACAAGATCTCAAAATCAATAAATATCCATGAACAAAAAAGAGGAATGTCGGGAGTAAAATGCTGAAACATTAAAATGCACATTGCATACAAATTGTGTGCGACTTCCTTAAACTTACGTTTCTATGTATTTTAATACTTCTTGGTCACAATAAATATGAATAAAAAATATAAATTTCCATTTTGCAGCTTGACATATTACTAAAGTACAGTTTGAATGTTTGGGTTGTTTTCATGTTTGCACAAATATAGTTCATGATACAATTTTCACTAGTGTACATCAAGAACACATTGTTTAGATAACAGACTGTGCTGTAACAGCAAAGTTCTAAAAGGGCCGGTCGCCAAATAAATCGCCAGGTTGAAAAAATGAAAAGAAATGTTAGGCTTTATGCATGTTTGGCAAAATTTAAATGCCACTCGCCACAGGGGTGATCAGAATATAGTTTTTGTAGCCTAGACAAAATTATTGTAATCCTGTGGGAAAGGAAGAAAATTAAATGTATTCACAGACTACAGACGCCAACAAAATGCATTTCAAAGGCTAAAATCAAAGTAAATTAAGAAACAGTTAAATAGCATTATTGACAGATGGGAGTTTTAAAATGGCAAGAGTATTACATTTAGAATAGGTAAAGGGAAATCAGAAGTACTCATAAATGTTTGATTAACTTCATCAAAAGTAATTGTAAATATGTGATTAACTGCATCCCACGCACCTCTTACTGGAAACTACGCTGAATCAATTTTAGCACCAACAGAAATATAAAAGAATCTAGACGAAAACAAGTTTTCTTTTTTTATTTATTTATCTTAATTTTTTTTCTTTCTTTTTAATTTATTCATCTATTGAGAATAAGTGTTACAGAAGAGAGAATTAGTGTTGAGATCAAATCTTGTGTTAAACAACTGCAAAGGGATATAACATTCTGTATTATCTGAATGTGTTTTATATTTAAGAGGCAGTTTATAGTGGAAAGTGGTCACATTTGACAGGTTAAAAAACTTAAATTTGGCAGATTATCTGGTCACTATACAGTTTTCGCAGGTGGTCACTTTATAGGATATTTTCCCCATGCATTTTTATGAGTTACAATGAAATTTCACAAAAGTGTCACTTTAGACAGGCGGTCTCTTTACCAAGGTGGTCACTTTAGCAGGTTCCACTGTATATGTTATTCATATTGTATAGCGTATTGCCCCTCACCAACTTTGATGAAACATATCTAAGCCTTTTCATGAGAAATACTGAAAGTTTGCATATCACCTCATTAATCCTCTAATCTAAGGGAATCTCTTTTGTTATACTCGGTTATACTGTGCGGGGGGGAGGGAAGAGAGTTTCCCGCACTCCCTTCCTCTCCTACCACCTACCAAACTAAAGACATGGTATGCTCATCTGCTGAGAAGGAGGGGGATGAAATCGCTTAGATTCTGTCATTTCCTGGGTCGAAATCCTTCAGGAACGAGCCGCTGCGAAAAGGTTATCATAAAAACGAACGAATTCTCTGAGGAAGAAGACTTACAAGAGTTGAGCTCCCATGCAAAATAATCCATGCTTTCCAATACTTTCATCGACATTTTATAACCTGCTGGGATCTAGTATTCTCCGAAAATCCCTCTTTTCAACATGTTTTGTTGCTGATAAGTTGCAGTACATAGTACACACACCCCTCCCTTCCTTTTATCATACATCACAAAAGCTCGTCCCTTCTCCATCACGTCTCCTGTGACAGGTCCTGTTGTGCATTGTTGAGACACTAGTCCATTGCATCTTTTTCTCAACAAATCATGTGAGGGCTGTTGGCCGATGCCCGAGGGAACGATTTCTTCTACTTTGGAAGTTTTGAGAATGACCCCTGGCGACCTTGAAAAACTGGAATTCACAAGATCCGCCCTTTCCTCGAACAGGGACAATGGATTTCCGGAAAACACTATCTCCCTGGCACCTGCGCCACTCGATAATCACATTTGTCATGCTTAAGAACTTTTGATTCTGTTGTATTCCGATATTAGAATAGCTTGACCATTTGGTTAGTATACAAAAGATCTTTCGAAGCTTGAGAGATTGATGTAGTGAGATTTTGAATGCTGTTTTGTACTGTAGTGAGATTTTGTATGACCAGTTTCTCAACCCGCAAAGGCCTTATGACACGAAGGAATTTTCGTGCGATTTGGTTGCAACCAGTTGGAGAAACCTCTTACCGGTCATGAAAATCATGAAAAAGTCATGATTTCAGAAAATGGTCACAAAAGTCATGAATTTTGCCTTTCAGTCATGAATTTATCTGTTTAAAAAAAAAAAAAAAATCATCCCCTTTCTAGGCCATTTGATATCAAATGGACACTTGAAACGGTCTTGACATCACTGGAAATTTGTAAGTCTTTGTCATAACCGCAAGCGGGACGATCGTGAATGAAACAGAACTTGTCGTAGTTTGTTTTTCTTTTGTTTTTGGGTGTGTTCAGACTGCAGAGCTGCCAAGTCTGAGGCTCTTTTCGGGAGATTTCCCACCACTAATTTTTACATACAAATTTATGCTTAAAACATAGGCGTTATATGAGTGTCTGAGTTATATGGGTCCATGGGGCTTAAGCCTCCCCCTATAAATTATGAGTTGAGGCTGAGCCCCCCGAATAATTTAAGTTAAATTTTTAAAAAATTGCATTTTACTCAATTTTTACAATTTAAAGAAAAGGTTTTCACTCAAGTTATAGGAAAAAAAAAACTTTTCTTTTATTCATAGAAATTTTCTTCTGATTTTGTTTTCGATCATTATTTGAGATTTATTCTGACACCACATAACACAAGATGTTATTAAGCTGTCCGCGCCAGGCGCCGGTTAATAAAAAAACAGTCTATGCAATGGGAATTACGACATCAAAAGTTTACATCAGCCTAAAATGCATTCAGTAATCGAAAATGTTCCTTGCCCACCACCATTGTATCTTTCACTCTGCTTCCATTTTTGAATTTGTTCCACTGCATTTTAAGAAGGATAAATTGGGAGGAAGGCACTATAAAGGATAGGTACCTTATTAAATTTAAAAAAACGCCGGAACCAACTGCAAGTGAAACGTTTCAAACAAATGCAAGTTGCAGTGATGTGCGCACAGAACAGTAAGCATATTTCTATATTTTCACTTGTGCATTAAGGGGTCTTAGGAGGATTGAGGAGCAAATATACACGTTTTTTAAACCCTAGCCGTTTTGCATTTTATGATCAAAATAAAAGTCACAGAATAATGAAACTTTTTTCGTATAATAATACACTATAGTACATCATAAAATCTCGGATAAAAATCCATTACCTTTCAGATATGTTTGAAAAAAAAATAATTTTTACTTTACATATATATTTTTTTCAATAGTGTGTGTCACTATCCGTAAGCTAAGTCAATTTAAAATACACATATAAATAAAATTTTTATTGCAAAATTAAGTAAAATAAATATTTTATAGAGTGAATTAATATTTAAGAAAAATTTTTAGATTTAGAATTTTAAATTTTATTTTAAAGTGAAATTTGAAAAAAAAACCGGACTTTTTCTCTTATATTTCCATTAAAATTTCAAAAGTTTTTCACTTTCACTATTAAATCATTATATAGATACTGATGCTAGCTATAACTATACAAAGTTTTGTGAAGATACGAATCATAGAAATTTTGTTATCTTACTGATAGTTCATAAAAAAAAAAAAAAAATGCGTTTTGAGAAAACGCAGTTTAAAGTTATCTTACTGTGTTCAAACATAAAACATTCGTAAAGCGGTTTTATGCTTATCACCGGTTCTAGTTGGAATAATTGCATAAAATTGGGGTCAAAATGCTCAGAAATAATTGAGCTTTCAAATAAAATTAAAATTGAAAAAATCGATTGTTTTTAATCCTTAATTCTCCTAAGATCCCTTAAAAAATTGGAGATATACAAGCCCGGAAAAATCTATTGCACGATATGCCTGGGGCATGTAAAATTCTCAGCCAGGTATGTATTTTTTTAGCCACGTGCCCGATCGGGCATGTAAAAAAATCGATCAAAAGAGATTCATAAAATAGTTTTAATATGCTTGTTCATATATCATACGGATTTGGTTTGTGGTTGCAACATTTCCTTTCAATGCTAACAGTCTGAATAATATAAATTTTATAGAACAATAAAATGTGGTAATTTTCGGGCTTGTAAATTTTTTGTTCGGACATGTATTATTTTAGGCTACATGCCCAGCCGAGCAGTAGTGTAAATGTTTGGAGATTTTTCTGCCCCTGGACATATACAGGTGTCCCAAAAAGGTGGTAACGGGCTTTAATTCTTTATCTATTAGAGATAAGTGAGCAATATAAATTAGAAAAATGTTTCAAATAAGGTCGGAAATAATTCTCCGTTAAGAAAAGATTCCTCTCGTTTATTTTCAAAAAGTTACTCTTTTTAAATTTTTATACGACCCCGTGGGGGGGGGGGTCAAAGCCAAAGGGGGGGTGTTATGGGGGTTATAACCCCGCTCCCATGAGGAATTTTTTGCTGTACAAAATGTATATTCTTCACTACATTATCACACACTATTATACATACATATGAGTTGTAGTTGTCATAAACCCCCCCCCCATGAAAAATTTCTGGCTACACCCCTGCGCAGAGATATCTTTAAAGAAAGAGGATCGGGGACTATCCATGATTTTGTATGTAAACGTTTATTCCTAGAGTGGAAAAAAAAATTCCTTTCGTAATTTCTGTACGACCCCTGAAATGCGATTATTCGACGTGATTTTTTCCCTTCCAGAGCCTTTAAAAAATGGTTTAAGTCACCGTTATATTTATCTTCATATCTCTGACACTTTTAGAGGTATTGTTCTCAAATTTTATATGTCAATTCTTTAGTGTATGGGGCACATTTTATTAACTGGGAATTGTTTCGTACGGGGTCGTATAAAAATTTAAAAAGTGTAACTTTTTAAAAATGAACGAGAGGATTTTTTTTCTTAACGGAGTAGTATTTCCGACCTTATTTTGAACATTTTTTTTTCAATTTACACTGCCCACTTATCTTTTATAGATAAAGAATTAAAGCCCGTTACCACCTTTTTGGGACACCCTGTATAAATTCCAATATGCAATATTAGCTGAAAAAAGGTGTGTAATTTTGCGTTTGAAATATTTTTAATTTGGGATTTCTCTTTTGAAATTTCGATACAGGAAATAGCCAAAGGCTGTAAAGGCCCGTCGAAGCTCCAATCTTTTTATATGTATATGGTGCGTGTGTGTGTATGTGTGAATGGGAGTACATGGATGCTCCCCACTCTCGTAATTTTGAAAAATTTTATGCTTGTATAAAAAAATACTATCCTGTACATTCCCCATTAAAATATATATACACAGAAGAGTCATGATAAATCGAGATAGCGCACTAAACTGGGAGTCGGAAGGTGCCTAGTTCAAAACCAGGTCACGTCCGCCGACCTAACTGTTCGGAGTTTTTCGTGGTTTCCTCGGAAACTTATCGTGAATATGGGCTAGGACATCCGGACATCCTAGAAAAACTCTCCACGGAGGGCACTCCACCTATAGGCCTAAATCCCTCGTGTAGATAATTGGCCTTAATCCCACAACAAAAACAACCTAACTAGAATCAAGGTACATATATATATACACGAGTGATCGTAATTGATCGTTAACGAGTGATCGTGTTGGAACCGCACACCATTTATTGGCTGAAAATAAATTTTAGTTTAATTTTATGAAGTTGTACGGTAGAAATTCTTGTTGCAGTAATAAATTAGCATGTTTTATATAATTATACGTAGCCGCCCAGTTAGTGTTTGATTTACCTCATCTAGAATCCGGGATCGATTCTTGGATCGGGCTTGGGTGTTTGTGACATACTCGTTAGGGGTAATAATGGTTGTCCATCGGGTGTCCCTTCACAAGTGTCCGTCACTTTGGGCGACCCACCTCCAGCCAAGGCTTGATATGCCATTACCACTCGGTTGGAAAGAAAAATAATTTTGTATATTATACGTATTGAAGATTAAAAGCATAACATCAGTCTTAAAATGCTATTATTCTGAAGCCATAGATTCGATTAATGAGTTCAGACTAATATTTAAATCATGATTTATAAACGAGCTGTACCATAAATCGCGAATTTTGCAATATTGGCTTTCTAAAGTGATGTCATTTACTTATTTAGCCCAAGAATTTTAGGTTCGGCCACCGGAAACCACAACCGCCTGCACATTTAGCTTAATTCCCCCTTTTGATTATTAAATGCTCTCAAAAATTGTCTCTGAACGTAATATTTGTCTGGCCGAGAAACAAACCTTACAGTGAAAGTACTCTGTTTCACAAAGATTGTTTTTAGATGACTTTAAATTAAATTAGATTAAATTGTCAAAGGCTATTTTATTATTGCATATATGTATATATATATATATATATATATATATATATGTATATATATATATATATATATATATATATATATATATATATATATATATATATATATATATATATATATATATATATATATATATTGTTTATTGTTATTGTTTTTTTCGATTAAATTGAAATGTGTGTGCGGTGGCGCCTGATGATAGAGCACACCATTTCAATATTAACTCCATTTTCGGACTATTTCTGATTACATGTGATTAGGCTTAAAAGCACACCAGTTCTAATTTGGCGCTTTATATTCAATTTTTCCACTCTTTCATTGCCTTAAAAGGCTATATTTAAACACTTATCCGGAATAAGCTCGTTAATTGGCACCATGTGCTATCTAATTTTTTATTTTTTATATTTTCTTCACTTTATCGTTGGATTATCTTGGGATTTCACTTTACGTAAGTAAGCTATTATATATTATATATATATATATATATATATATAAAATAGCTAAACTTACGTCATATGGAATCCCTAGTAAAACATTAAGTAGTAGCACATGATGACAAAAAAAGTACTGAAAAAACTGAAAACATGAAATAAAAAATTGACAATCCAGAGGCAAGAAATTGTATAAAACAGAGCTGTTAAAGCTACAGAGAAGTGGGAGGACAAGCCAAGCAAGATCACATGGGCGTAAGCCTAATTGTTCGATCCCATGCAATGAAGTGGAGATGGAGAGTAAAATTGAAATGGAGTACTCCATTATCAAGTACCACCGTACTCACATTTCAATTTAAAGAAAAACAAAAATAGCTAGGTTTCTGCAGGTCACCTGACAAAAGAAGTCGCTTTACGTGACCTGGGGGTACGACCATAGCTATAAGAAAAAAACAGCATGAATGCCAACCAAACATGGAGGAGGAAGAACTGACAAGACTAGAAATCGTTGCCAACCGAGAAAATTAATCATATATATATATATATACTAGGGTCCAAGGCCCCCAGACTCGCTACGCTCGCTTTTCGTATGAAGCATTCGGCCCCTAATAAGGCTTATTCGTAAAAAAGACATAATTTCAATAGACAAAAACCCGAAGATTGGATCAGATAGAATGTTACTGAGCTACACATTGCTTGGTTCTTGCATGTTCATTGGTACATAAAAATTTAAGCTTCACACTACAGTAGACCCCCCCCCCCTCACAACACGGAAGATATTTTGTAATGGGAATCCGTGTTGTACGGGTCCTGAGCTATACTCCACCTGGAGTGCGGACTCTGCTTATAATCGCTGGAAAAATTATTTGCACTCCTCAGAAACACAATGATATTTAATGTTGCCATTCAATAGTTATATTAATTAGGAGTTAAAGTGTAATAAAATCAGAACACCTGTTGCAGCGGTATTTTTAATAATGTAAAACCTATTGGACACTTTGCGAATTTGCCACCCATGGCGATTTTTCATTATTTGGCGACTTGCATACATGTAAAGTTAATAAAAGCTACGGAACAGATAAGGTAGCTTGCCACCCATGGCGACTTTTTATTATTTGGCGATTTACACATGCTCATAAACTATAATTACTGTTCATTTAAGGTTACCGGAAAACCGTTTTTCATATTTTCATTTACATAAACGATTGCAGATTGGCGTACTTAGCACCACGAATTATACTATCTCGTCGCGCTAGCAAATATCCAAAGTGTACTATAACTGCTATAATGGCATAGTGAACGCCGCCAAATATTTCTACTGGTAGCAAATAATCCAGCTGGACCGAACCGGCTTTAAAATAATCTGCATTTTAATTATTTTTCATTTTCAAGATATTAGTTATTCGCTTTTGGAAAAACGAATAATCGCTCATTCTAAACTCCTGTTGTCTAAGCGAACTTACTATTTGAAAATTGTCAACTTTGTGTAACACATTTTGAGTTACTTATTTCTTATAGTTTTTATTTTGGCGTAAAATGGGCGTAATTCTAACTCATGTTTGTAAATTTCACGCGATTCTAGATACTTGGAAACGCTTTGTTGCAATGGAATGAATGATTTTATGCCAAATCTGGCAACCATTATGTTTATTTTTTCAGTTTTTTATTAATATCTTCTAAAATAATTCGATTTTCGAAATTTAAGTCAGCTTAGCAGGTTCCTCAGAATTTTTCGAATCTGTGGGCACCTTAGTCGAAACTCAAATCCCCACGGTTTAGGAGGAGATAGGAAAACAAGCTTTGACAGCGACAGCGGCCTTTACTTTTTTTTTTAGAATAGAGATATATATATATGTGTGTGTGTGTGTATGTATGTATATATATCTATATGTGTGTACGTTATACATGGGGTTCGAGTCCCCCCAATAATTCTGGGAATTTTACGCCTATGGCTTAAAATATCTCCATATATTTAATCCGAAATGAAACTGTCTAAAAATTGTGGTGGGAAATCTCCCGGAAAAAGCCGGAGACTTGGCAACTCTGAGACTGCCACCTTTGAGTAACTCGAGAAAGACCCAAGTTGTTCACGATGCCAGATTTGAGCTTTCCGAGGAGATAAACAAAGCATTCACGCTGCCAAGCTGAGTAGCATTACTATATTTGTTTGTTAAGTATACGAAATACTACATTACAATGAATATGCAACAATAATTTTTACAGTTAATTAAGGTCATGAAATTTGTGCACAAAGGTCATGAAATTCAGTTCATGAAACCTGGTAGACACCCTGTCTTACCTGAAAATTTCCCTTGGTTACCTAGGGAGAAGTCAACTCCAACTTTTTCGTTCAGGGGCGAAAATATTGCAGGTTGCTGGAATTCCAGCCAATCGTAGTGCTTCCTACTTCTACGTCACAACGCAAGATGCCGAAGAGTCAGTGTCAGCCATACCGTGCATACTGAAAGGGATGATTGATTAGCGCGTGCGAAAACAAAATGTCCGTGAAGTGGAATATCGACATGGAAGTTGATTTGATTGAAGAAAAGAAAAATACAGAGGGTGTTCACACATTTTTGTAACGATTTTGCAATGATATATATAGAAATAAATATAAGAATTTTATTTTCTAATGAGTTCAATCAGATAGCCCTTTCTTTGAACTATCATATTACACATTGATTTCCAAGGTAAAAGTCCTTTTCTTGAAATATAAAGGCTGATATTGTTCCACTCCTCCTTCACAATCTTCCAGAGTCCACCCAATGTTTTAGGATGCCGGAGTCCAAATGCATAGTTATCCATAGGAGATACGTCAGGGAACTTAAGTGGGATCAGTGTTGTAGTCCTAAGAAAAAAAGTGGGGGATGCTAAATCTTTTTGATCAACCGTGTAAGCAAAGCTTCTTAATTTGTTATTGCGAACATGTATATCGGATTTGTGTTCTTGACTCAAATCCCTCTAATAAATCCTCGTCAGAAGAACAGCAAAAGGGGAACTACGGAAAACTCCGAACTGTTACGGACGCGCGATGGGAGCTACTTAATTTTTTCCATTTACATTTGTCAACAATCCATCCCCCGCCATGTCTTGGGGGCTATTTTTAACACATGATCACAAAGTAAACACTTACCGTGCAGGTACTCCATTAAAACCCACTTCGGTTCGGTTCGGTTCGGTTTGTCAACAATCCATTGTTGTTGTTGTTATTGTGAACACGTATAGCGGATTTGTGTGCTTGGTTCGGAACCGATTATAAATCCTCGTCAGAAAGACAACACAAGGGAGGGGGTGCCTTCCGTGGGGGTCTTTCTAAGGGGTCCTAACCCGTATTTACGCAAAGTTTCGGAGAGAACCATGGAAAACTCCGAACGGTTAGGTCGACGGACGCGCCATGGAACCCGACCCCGGGACCTTCACACCTCGCCCGTCATTTCCAATAACATAACCACTGTACCATGGTGAGGCAACAATCCAATGTCAAAGAGACAGATTTTCTTTTGGATTGGTACGTGACTATTCGCTACCCCGATTTTTGTCACTTTTTCAGCCATTCACAAAGGCATTTTTTTACTGAGAGTGCGTTCGGAAAGATTATAATCTGTTCTATTCTTATGGATATGTTTTCACTACTGAAGTGTTTAAGAAACCTTTACAATCCCATGTGTAAAGTCTATTCAAACAGTCAAAAGTTTCCTTTTGATTTTTATACCAACATACCTGCTTTCGCGTGAGCGAGATTAGCGAGTGATTAGCGCGTGAGCGATTAAAACGAAAATTTTAATTTCTTCACAAAATTTTTAAAAAGACCTTGTAAATGAGCGTCCCCCCCTGAGAATAAAAAGTGGGGGGACGTATGGGCTGAAGTGAAAAAGTAGAGGGACGGCGTCCCCCTTCGACTACACCACTGGGTGGGATGCATTTAAACAGAATAGCTTCAATTCCAGTTTCATTTTATCAAAAATTAGAGCAGCAGATTTAGAGGTATGCCTCGGAGCTTTCCATTATAAGAAAATCCAGTAATAACCACAAAACCTTTAGAAAAACTTTCCTTGTTTTCTCTAAGCCAATTTGTTAAGTCTTTTGCGGTAGTAAATCGATCTTTTTCTACTGCAGTCGGATAAATGTATCCAAGCTTCATCAATTGTAACTACAAATTTCCATTTTTCACCCGCCAAATAACTATCATACAACAATCTACACATAGTCTTACGCTGAGAAACATGTTTCGGCGTTAGGCGATGAACATCGTATTTTTTTTTTTTTTTTTTGCTTTGATTAACTTTAAATCGGATTTTAAAATTTTGCAATTTTGCTCACAGTTCCTTCCTACAGAGAGATATTTAAAGATTTTGCGATAGTTCTTTGGGGGATTTCCCTTTAAAACATGAGATGTGACTTCAGATTTAATAAGAGGTGTACAAGGTGTACACCTGTGTTTGTTGGGTATGCATTTTTTGCCTTTACCCCAGTGAAATATAAACTTTGACGTTTCTTTCCTTTCATATTAATTATGTCACTTATTTTACATGTAGAAATATTAAAACCATGCTTTTGACATCTTTTTTTAATAACCGAATAAGAGTATTTCTCTTCGGATAGCGCAAAAAATATAGCCTTCGATCCATTGTTTACTTTTCAGCCACATTTTAAAGCAAAGAATATTTTTAATGCTGCAGACGATAAATAAGCCTTATTATTACAATTTCATACCAATCACATTTTTATTATCAAATTAATATTTAACTTCAGAGAGAAAATCAAAATCGTTACAAAAATGTGTGAACACCCACTGTATATAGAAATTGAAGTTTATAAAAACGAAATTCTTTTATTATATTTTTTTCAAAAAAATGCTTAAGTTTATGCTATATAATACAAGAACCCCTTTTTTTCATGTACAAGGTAATTAAATTAATTATTTAATAACTAATTTATTATTTTATTTTGTTAAGTTTAATTTTTCAGCAAAGCATTCCATAAAATTAAATGCTTTACTATGTAGTTTATCTTTTCTTTCTGCATTTATTGGGTTATATGATTCATATGTGCTGACTTTAAATGAAGAATTTTTAAAAAATGGCTATTTTTTTCGTTGTTAAAATGCTACAACGAAAAAAATAGACAACGTTAAAATGCTACAACGAAAAATATATTAATCACAAAATAGTTTTGTGATTAATATTTCTGCTAAAATGTAGGAACACAGTTTGTTCTTGCATGATAACAAAACATGCATCATAACAATACTCTACTACAATGATTTTTATTTTTTCCTTTTGTCCAATTTCGTCCAATGTCCCAGACTTTTTACAAAAAAAAAAAAAAAAAAAAAAAGGACAAAATACCAACCCTGCTTTTGGCAATAAGCAAGAGCTGACCAAAATTACATTTTCTTGTATATAAAATTGAAGAAAAACTAAATTGAAACAGTTTGTAATTAAATTAAAATATTAAAGGATTACATTTAAAAACTTAAATGATTTATTTCACACAGTTAGCTTTTTTTACCAGGACATGGTAAAAAAAAAAAAAAAGTTTTCACTTTTAGAAACCTCTGAAAAAGTGGTAAAAACCTACGGAAAGTTCGGCGAGGATTTAGGATATATCAATACAGTAAATTTTAGGATCAGCGGGGTTAAATGAGTCACTTTTGGATATTTTCACATTCGAAGTCGCCATGCTTGAGTACTTTGCCGGTTTATCGCCAAGTTTGGCGCCAGAAAATAAGTTCCCAAAACTAAACCCTGCTTGGCGTTTAGTTTTGGGAACTTATTTTCTGGCCCCTTTTCTCGCATCTATTTTGGAGAGAAATTGCCAAACACTGTCTATTTTTCAAAGAAAATATTAGTTAATTAGTGTTAAGTACTTTTTATTTTCTAAGAAGTCTTTATTTTATTAATCATACTTGTTAACTTAAAGGAATCGTGTTTGCCCTCCCCCCCCCTCCCCTGAACTATCATCTTAGAGAACACCTTTCATCATTAGAGAACACCTTTTCGCTCACTGTCCGTGTTATAGGCCCTTTTGTTCCCAAAAGCTCTCAACTTCCTAGAAACATTGCACCCTGAAAAGTCTTGCGAACAATGCTTTATTCCCAGTAATCGTGGAGCAGTGAAGTGAAGTGATGGATAGAAATCTTTTGGTTGCGCAAAAATTGGTGTGATCGGGCAGCCGCTGATTGAAAATCTGGACTTTTACAACGAAAAGTAACAGACCTTTTTTTTTTTTTTAAAGATAATGTGTATTAAATTTCAAAAATACCATGTTTTCTTGAGATTTGTGTTATTTTTAAAAATGCATCTTTCGGGACAGTTAAAAAAATGAATTTGCTTTTTAAAATATACTACTAAGCTCTTAATTTCCTTGTAAAATTTGTTGGCCTGTGAAACATTATAAATGTTAATTTTTGTCTTTTTAAAAGAGCTCTATTGTTTTTAATTTTAAAAGATAACAAACTCTCGAATTTAATTCATGGATTTACATCCCTAAAGATTTTCTTATTTTTTGAGGCCTGTCATGAAATTCTATTAGGTTGGTGCATAATTAACCGGCGTTTCCCCCTTTCCCCATTTGCTGACAAAGTGCCTGGTCGTCAAAGTCCGATAGTCGATGTTTTCTTGGCTTCCAATCTAATGTCTCCAGATTTGAAACGGGTAAACTAAGGCGACCATATTTCTAAACAGTATTTTGGGGACAATCAAGCATTGTCGTCGAATCCAAGGAAAACTTGGGGACACTAGAAAGTATTTTTGGTGACTTATTCGAGGACACAACATATTACCATGTATACCAATATACCCATACTTTAAATCTTGACTATACTTAAAAATGAACTCTAATAGCTTTTTATACCAATTGTGTATTCTTATTTCTAATAAATTAATGGAAGTATTTCATTTATTTATAAATATGTATATAAACCTGAAATATGAAAGGAACATCATGTTGAAATATTGCAATTTATTCAAAATTTAACTCTTGGCATAGTATTTGTATTTTTCAGAAGACATTGCTTTTTACATGGGCTCATTTTGTGATAATTTTTCATGAAACATTGTACACCCACCTAAAATTTCGTACGTCTATTTCATATTTAAAGCATGATTCTTCATGAAAAGTGAGTAATCATTAACAAAACTGAAATGGGAAATTTGGCTCATAGTCGAATACTTTATTGAATGTCTATACACGTTAAACACACAATGACAGCAAACGATTTCAGAGATCGAATTTCATTGTTTGTCAGAATCGGGGACATGTCCCCGATTCTGACAACAAAACTGGGGACATTTATAATTCATGCAATAATTAACAGTAATTTAATTGAAAAACAATGCAATAATTAAAAATTGTCCCCAGTTCCATTTTTAATTTCTGGGTACAATTTGAAAAACGTCCTGAAAATAGGGACTGTCCCCGGTAAACGGGGACGTTTGGTCACCTTACCTTAGGGTACACCCTTCCCTGCATCGAAAGCTGGGATTGTTTCGCCAAATGGGGAAAGCGGGAAACGCCAGTTAATTATGCCCAGGGCCCGATTAACCTCTGAAGTGAGGGGAAGCTCAGTCTCATTTCTGCCCCCCCCCATCCCCGTTTTTGTTTGGGAAAAATAAAGTATTAATGATTTTCTTTCATAAAAATATTTTATTCCTAAAAAAGAAATTTCATTGATGTAATTAGTTCTAATGATTTCCTTTGATAAAAGCATTTTATTCATTAATCTGAAATTTTCTTTTCTTGAAAATATTTTATTCATTAATCCTCATAATAGTTTAGTTCATTATAACGAAATTTTACAGTATTTTTGAAATTACTTTAAACATTAACAAATAACTAAAAACATTACCTTACTGGAACATTAAACTTTATTAATTGAGTCCTATTTTTCATTAGACATGGCTTTTTTTCAGGAATTCAGGGTTTGTTTTGATGACATCATAAAAATCACAACACATAAGTTCAGAATTAATTTTGACATTTAGAAGATGTTTAACATTTACATATTAAAAGTCTACCCCTTTCTGCCGGTCAAATTATTCCCCATAATAGAAAAAAACTCTCAACTGCAGCCGATGTCCCAGGCAAAGACATCGCAAACAACCAATTTAGAAATGTTGCGACATGAAGTATCAAGAGTTCTGAAAAGTGCCACTTCTGTTCATTAAAAATGTTTACAATAACTTAAAAGATCATTTAAAAACAAAATTTTGAATTTTTATTGCAGTTTTTCAGTCATTTTCAGGGCCCTCTTCAAATACTGAGGGGAAGCTCAAGCTTCCCGAGCCTTTTCAGTAATCAGGCCCTGATTATGCCCCAACTTAATATATAATGATCCACTTATTCATATTCCAGTTATCTTCACGATTGCTAAGACAATATTACTACTAGTTTTCGAAAAGTAATCCTAGCAAAATATGAGGCAATACAGTGCTTGCTTAGGGGATGGGGGGGAGGGGAGAGGAGAGAAACAAACTTTTCTAGTTCTTAAAAAAAAAAAAAAATGTACTGCAGATTGGCCTTTCCCCTCGCGGTACTTCCTGAAAAGGGTAAAACCTGTTCTTTAAAATAGTACCATGCTGTTTCTCGGTCGACTGGTTTGGTTTCTTTCATTAAGCTGTTTGGTGGAGATAAGAACAAGATAGGTGTGTTTTAGTGTCGAATTTATGCAAAGAAACTGGTGATTGATGTAGTATAAATGTATAATTTTTGGCTTAGAAACGCATTTCTAATCTTTTCCATAAAGGTGAGCTTGAGCTCTACAGGGTAAGTGTGTATTTATATTGATGTGAATTTATATTTTGATCTTTTTTCCTGAAGAAAGCTAAGGTCAACTAATATTTTAACAGTTACTACAAAATTTCATAATCTTTTTTTTAGATTTTATTTATCTCAGGTAGTTTTCATTAAAAGAACATTAAATTGCCTATCATCTGTTCTACCGCACATATTTTTAATTTTCTAAATACGAAATTTTACGTATCCTGGTTTAAATGTATTATGCTTATGTTTTAGTAGATAAAGCTATGAAAATTTATATTTACGGGAACTAGCCTTTAATCGGCTTATCAACCTAGTTTCATCGCTTCATTGCTTCAAGACACATGTTTAAGGGTGCATTACCCTCTGACATAGCTGCTTCATTGTAGTATTTTCGTTTGAAAAACCGGTTTTTCCGACAGGAATTTAAACTCGTCAAATATTTGAATGCTTTCACACCGATCTTCTGTAGGTTAAAAAAAAAAAAAACCTTTTTATCTACAAATTTAAATATTATATCTCCTGTTTCTTAACATTTGCCTCCGAACAAAATTTATGTGACATGAAAAAAAAAAAAAAAAAAAAAAAAAAAGATTCTGGCGGGAAGTTTGTGTGTTTTTCGTTCGGCAACTAGAGACCCCGTAACTTCAAAGAATTAGCTCTTTTTAAAATATACAATGTTTTTATATAATTTAAATGGAAATATTTAATAGACACAAATAGGATTCTAATTGATTCTTAAACATTTTTAATATAGTATGAAAGGATCCGTAGGTTCGTTACATATATGCAGAGCCGTTCTTCGGGGGGTTGCAAACCGGTCAACCACCCAGGGCCGCTAAAAAACCGTTACATTCCATTCATGGATATCAAGTAGCCAAATAAACTTCCCGACCTAGAACTGAAAACTGCACATCAGGAAGCCTACCCCAGAAAAAATAAATCAAGACTTTCTTATTTCGTGTATAGCTTTCTTTTTCAAATTTATAGCATGGTAAGAAGCTAGAATGGTAAATAGCTTTTATACATTATGGAAAAGTATTGTATTGAAATCTTAATTAATCAAATTTACTTAAATAGAGTGAGTAGCAGCAATGGGTTTTACTGGGGTAGGGGGGCAGGTCAAGATCCACTATTTAGTAAGTAGACAAATTTAGAAGACCTGCAATAATTTTTTTTTCTGGGCCGCTAAAACCCTAAGTAGGTGACAGTAGTTTGATAAAAAGGCTCAGCGATGCTTATTCAAATGTGTGTTTGTATGCATGGATATATATCTAGATAAATAAAATTAGACTTTTGTCTGTACATTTCTTGGAATTCAAAAATTTTGCGATTTCTATCCGTTTCAAGCACCCGGGAATCCGATGCGACCCTCAAAAAAAAGTTTGTCTGTCTGTCTGTCATTCTGTCATTCTGTCCGTGACGCTTTTTTTGTTTAAGCATCACGTAAAAACGACTGAAGCGAATGATATGAAATTGGGTGTCATGATAGGTGGTCACTCAACTTAAAACATAGGCGTCGAATTTTAAAAAAATCTTGATTAGATTTTCAGATTTTGCGAAAAGGGTTTCAAACTGCGTAAATTTGTGTTCAAGCATCACGCAAAAACGACTGAAGCCAATGATATGAAATTGGGTGTCATGATAGGTGGTCACTCAACTTAAAACATATGCGTCCAATTTTTAAAAAATCTTGATTGGATTTTGAGATTTTGCGAAAATCCTTTCAAACTGCGTAAATTTGTGTTCAAGCATGACGTAAAAACGACTGAAGCGAATGATACGAAATTGAGTGACATGATAGGTGGTCACTCAACTTAAAACATAGGCGTCCAATTTTTAAAAAATCCTGATTAGATTTTCAGATTTTGCGAAAATCCTTTCAAACTGCGTAAATTTGTGTTCAAGCATCACGTAAAAACGACTGAAGCGAATGATATGAAATTGGGTGTCATGATAGGTGGTCACTCAACTTAAAACATAGGCGTCGAATTAAAAAAAATCTTGATTAGATTTTGAAATTTTGCGAAAATCATTTCAAACTGCGTAAATTTGTGTTCGCACATCACGCAATAACTGCAAAGGTGAAAAAATGATATTTGGTGAAACGATAGGTGAACACTCACCTTAAACTATAAGCATCTAATAAAAAAAATCCATCAGATTTCGAGATTTTGTGAAAATCGTTTAAAACTGAGTGAATCTTTGTTCCCGTATTACGTAATAACGACTAAAGCGAATGATATGAAATTTGGTTACACGATAGATGGTTGCTCAACATAAACTATAGGAGTCCAATTTTTAAACATTTTTATTAGATTTTGAGATTTTGTGAAAATTCTCTCAAAATACGTTTATATTTCTTCAAACATCACGTAATAACGACTAATACGAATGATACGAAATTGAGTGATAGGATAGGTAGTTGCTAATCTTAATTTATAGGCGTTGAATTTTAAAAATATTTTGCTTACATTTTGAGATTTTTCGAAAATCGTTTTAAAATGCTGAAAATTTGTTCCAGCATCACGAAATAAAGACTGCAGGGAATGAAACGAATTTGGGTGACATGATAGGTTGTCACTCAACTTAAATTCTAGGCTTCAAATTTTTCAAAAATGTTGATTAAATTTTAATATTTTGCGAAAATTATTTCAATATGCGTAAATATTCGTTCGCGCATCACATAATTACGACTAAAGCGAATGAAATGATATTACTTAGTTACTCTCTAACCTGTAATATTTTAACAATGCATGAAAATTATAACTTCGCTTTCTTTACTTTGGCAACATACTACATCCATTCTGTGTACTCCTACAATGCTGACGAAAGTTCTTGCTTTTTGGAAATTTTCATTCACTAACCCGTCGAGGACGGGTACTTCAGCTAGTATATATATATATATGTAACATTAGGTGTTACGGGAGTCCTGTGTAGTCGTGGTCCTGATAAGTCGAGACTGTTGAGGCGTATTCTCGGCCTGGAGTACTAGGCGAGGCGTTGACGGGCAGAGCTATGTAGCATTAGGGCGCTACCGGACAGTTGTGTCATGGAACCGGTGGTAAGGCGAGGGAGAGGCATGGCTGTTGAGGTCTCCTGGCTGACTCGGGACTCTGGCTTAGAGTCGCCATTGCGGAATCCGGGCCGGATGGGTTGCGTCGGCCGATCGTCGCTGGCCGGGAGCGTTCGGCGGAAATCCTTGGGCCATAGCGGCCGTCGATGGAAGAGAATGAGACGGAGTCAAACTACGATTACATGATTTTATTTGACGACTGGGTACATCTTATCTTAGCAGTTGCGTCACGAGGAAATCTGCTCCTCATCTGTCGCAGGTCCTTATAAAAGCTTTGGACGTCATGACACATGACCCCAAACGCGTTGCAACCATTGGCCAAAAGCTAAAACTGGGCAGCGGTTTTCCCAGGGTTTGTTATGACTTTTAAGACGCCTATGTGGCTGGCTGCCGGGACCGTCTACAAAGTTACAAAGGAATTGCAAGGGACCGTGTATTAATTGTTGTTTTTGAACGCGGATTTCTTTGTTCCAACTGAATTAAACTGCGTAGTTCCAGAAATATGGGATTTTCATAGGCTTTTGACTTGTAATGTTACATATATGTATAATAGAGAGAGAGAGAGAGAGTAATTCCGGGACTTATACCGCACATTTTTTTGAATTTATAAAAAAATCCCAGGCTGCACACAAAGCAGGACGTTTCGTCCGGGGCCACGCGAGATAGTAAGTTTCCTCGCGTGGCCGTCTCACGTGGCCCCGTTTCGTCCCGCTTCTTCGGTCCCGTTGCCAGGGCCTTATTATCGCATGGGCAAATCGGGACTTTGCCCAGGGCCCCCAATTTCAAATATTGTTCTGCAATACTTTTTTATAACAACACTTTATGAAAACTAAAACAAATTTCATAGATCCCCCCCCCCAAATTCATCAATGCCTGGGGCCCCCGTTGGTCATAATCAGGCTCTGCCCGTTGCCACTTCGTTTCCCTCGCGATTCGGTCCCGCCGTTTTTTCCAATAAAGTTAATATGAATTCAATTTATTGTTTTTCCAGCGCATAATTTTAATTCTTCAACATACAATCACGTCATATCTATTTACACGTATTATCGATTATACAAAACCGTAATTCCAGTATAATGATAATGATTTCTGTTCTTTATCCCTTCTTTCTTCCTTGGATTTTCTTTATCCCTTCAATGAACTTCCATGTTGTAGGATAAACCATGCGGAACTCATTTTGCATTCTTCGATAAGTCCTTCTACATAACTGTTCGTACGAGATTGCCCATTTAAAGCTCTTTCTAAAACATTCCATACTTCAGCAGGAAATATTGGTGTTTTTCGTATACTTCTTCGATTTGGTCTTCCAATAGAATAATCTTCAAACTAATTCAAAATAGGCAATAATTTGACTGGTACATCTTCTAAAGATTCCAGTGCTTCTTCTACTTTGTCAGTTGGGAAGAAAGGGATTGCTGTAATTTCCCGAGCGAGTAGGGCAAAATCAGCATTGTTATTATAGTGCGATAATAACCCTTCTTCTGAAAGTTTTTTCATATTATTTACAAGGTGAAAAAACAGCATTATTGCTGCACTTGAAAATACCCGACGAAATGCGTTTATTTTCGCAATTTCCAAGTCCAGTGTAAACTGTGGCCAGATTTGTATCACAGCATTGAAGAGTTTCACGTGTCTACAGTCTTATCAGATAATAAAGCGTACAATACTGGGAAAACAAATTTATTTCGTTCAGCCGTTATAACGAATATTTGGGTAAACGGTTTCGGGGTAATTCGGAAAGAATCATCATATAAAGTTTTCTGATGGTGTGTGACTAATTTTCATGGTTTTCTCTGACAAATATTAAACATATTTTTGCATCACCTTGTCCTGAATCAAAGAGCAAAAACATTCATTTTCTTTTTCCGAATAATTTGTAGATATAACCAGATCCTTAATATTTTCTGGTTGAGCAGGATAATGGGCTAACTCTACAGGTTTCTCTTGAATTATTTTCTTCAGTTCTTGGTGATTTGGCATTTTTCCTTTTACAGATAAAGGCAAATTTTCGTATGCATCGTTTAAAATTACAGCTGGTGTTTCTTGAGTAGTTTTTGCTCCACGCTTTATTGATGTACAAATACATTTTAATACTTGTACTTCAGCTGCATCACTTCCATGTGAGTGAGTATTAATTTGCTTGAGCAAATTAATACTCACTCACTTTCGTTTGCGCTTACATTTACTAACTTTCGTTGTGCTCTCTTTTGTTTGTGCTTACATAAGTATGAATCCGCACTTAGCAGCTATCTCAATCTCGTTTGTCACATCTACGGAATTCGATAGTTCCAGACGAATCATATTTGTGAAAACAAAAAGTATACTATTATACGAAATCTTTGGGCGGGATCTGATTCACAATATTTCTTTCATTTCCCTTAAAATAATACAGAAATCTCACAGACTCTGAAAATGAAAACTAATCAAAACTGTCAGTGTCAGTGAACGCAGACAATTTTCTCTCTATATAGCACACGAGACCAAAGAACTACGAGATAGAGGAGATTATGAGAAAGAAGCACACCGGACCAAGGAGGTTATATATAATGGAGATGGCACACCAGGGGTGTAGTGGGGCCGGAACGCACCGGAACGATGTTCCCGGTACTTTTTTGCGTGCCGGAACTCAAATGAAGTTATTATTAATATTATTGCAGATCTTAACTTTTATCCTGGAAAAAGAAAAAAAAGCTCCTGTATAGTCTGCTCGCACTAACAATATTTATGTTTCAAGCCTGTGGAAACTAT
This sequence comes from Cheiracanthium punctorium, assembly GCA_038373885.1. NCBI lineage: Eukaryota > Metazoa > Arthropoda > Arachnida > Araneae > Cheiracanthiidae > Cheiracanthium > Cheiracanthium punctorium. Next base: position 179,875 of record JAWZYV010002077.1, read on the forward strand.
AGTAGTTGAAATTCTCCCAGTGAACTGATAGCCGAGTCTAATCGATTAGAAATTCAATCCCCTGCTCCCTGCCCTTTCTGTCTCTCTGAGTCTTTGAAGAAAAGAAGGATTAACATCACAGATGCAAATAAGGTCATGTCGATGCATGTCGATAGCAAAAGGAACACAGATGCTAAACACGGAGGTAGCATTGCAGGCTCAATTTGTGACAGTCCGCCCCAAGACCGTAGCCAAGGGGGGGTTTTGGGGGTTCGAACCCACCCCGAAACTTTCTAGAACATGTATTACTATTTGTGAGAGGGCATTAAAAACCTGCCATATTGAGACATAAGACTTAAAAACCTTTACCGAATTTTTTTTTTCCTGACTACGGTATTGCGGCCTGACCAACCAGTCGAGGATCCAGGGTAGGGATTACCGAGCTTTAGCCTCCACAAGAGATCATTAAAGGGTAATATTCCGCTTTGTCATGCACTTTGGATAGGTAAAATGAACTTTTTAAAATAAATTATCCTCTCCCAAAGATTTTTACTTAGGCTTAGACTAAAATTTAGCTTTATTGTACATTTTGTTTGGGTCAGTTAAGCTTTTTTCAAAATTATATATATAGCCCGCCGTGTTTTATGATGGGTTGTTAGAAACTCCCCCCCCCCCTCCCCGAATTCATGCGTTCCAGGGAAAAAATTTTTACCACTACAACACTGTGGCACACCTTGGCGAAAACTGTCTCCAGTTAAAGTAACCCTAGAGAGCGCGCGTTTTGCGAATTAAGCGCAGCTTTTGCGTTATTTACTATGTGCTCTTCAGTGCGTTTAATTAATTTTTTGTATGTTTATTAGCACCAGAGTGCTATTAATTTCAACCTTGCTTTTTGTGTAGACACGATTTTGGTACAATTTTCGCTTCGAGTCACTTTTGAAAAATGTTTGCCAGATAACGTGGAGGGGGGGGGGGAGGCGTTAATAAAATGTTGAAAGTCGCGCAAGGTTTGCAATTTTTGATAAAGGATCGCTAAACTGGGTGCCAAAATGCGACAAATTATTATAAATAAATATATTTTGAGTATAGTTAGAAAACGCCTGGCGAATATTGTAAAATAGTTTTAGTAGACGATTTAAATATAGATTTTGATTCCGAAGAAGTGTTTTATAGAATAGTAAAAACAAATACGGTACACATCATAGATTATGATACACTTTGCAAATGGTATTTATAAAGGTGAAGTGTAGTTTTACTATGCCTGACGAAAGTTGTTAAACAGTTTTGGTAGGAGATTTTAATATAGATTTCTATTCCGAAGAAGTGTTTTATGGAACAAAGAAGGAAAACACGATATACTCATGGATTATGATGCTCATTCCAAACAGTATTTAAAATGTCTACGAGATATATTTGGAATATGCCTATAGTTCCAATATGCCTGGTGAAGATTTTAAAACAGTATCAATAGGCGTAGGTTAAGATAGATTTGGATTCCAAAGATGTGCTTTATGGTTCAAGAAAGAGGTGATTCCTATTTTAACGCACCTACTTTCGCCAACCTAAAAATTCCCCGCCCTTTGGCCAGCTTGAAAGTCATGGGTCTCTAGGAGTTATGCACAAGTTTCAACGCTCCCTAAACAACTACATGAAAACTAAAGTGAACAAATTAGTGATAAACGCACTAGTTAAGGAATTTGAAGACACTTAATTATTAAAACTACATTAATTGGCAACCCAAAATAAATAAAAATGTAACGGAATGCTGTACTTACAGGTTGTTCCAAATCGCCATTTTAATTCTAAATTACGATTGCCACATAAATACAAAAAATCGTCATGGTTACTCTATATGTTTAATGATCGCCACCTTGGCGAGAGTTGGGGCGTTAAAGTAGAAATCAACCCAAGAAAGACAAACACGGCACTTTCATGGATTATGATGCACATTCGAAACAATATTTAAAACTGTGATGTGTAGTTGTAATATACCTGGCGAAGATTGTAAAATAGTTTTAGTAGGCGATTTTAAGATAGATTTCGATTCCAAAGATGGTTTTTATAAAATAAGGAAGAAAAATACTCCTCACTCATGAACAATGATACACTTTCCAACCTTATGGAATAAGGAAGAAAATAGGGACGACGCATAAATTATGATACTCTTTTAATATATAGCACTTTGGTGCGCATTTAAAATCTGAAAAGGTTTCAGATTTTCTTCATTTTTTTTATTACTAACTTATTTTAATATGACTATTTGTTGCATCGTGGGGTGTTCTACGAGGTCTGAACTGCAAAAGAAATCCGGAATCACGTCGCATCGATAAGTAAAATTATTTTTAATCACGGTGATTACTTTTATTCTTATGTTATCTGAGTACATAATTTTAAACTTATATTTTCTTCAGAAATGTCTTTTAATTTCATTTTAACGGTGCGGAAGAGTGGCCCGAAAATGTTGACTAATGACCCCCAAAAATGTATAATGAGGATGTTTTTAAGAAATATTTCAACGCCGCGAAGTATAAACTAAATTATTGTAGGCTTTTTACTTCCTTGTACGCAGTATAAGGAAGTAATGTGATCCTGAAAAATTTTGGGGGCCGAATTTCGACAAGAAATCCGATTTTACTACCTCTAAATTTAATTTTAAGAATTTTTTCGATGCATCTCATCGTAGGCTAGCATGCACGATCCTATTAACGCGTCTACAACTCATTTTGACCAGCGGCGAGTTTATTGTAGTCAGTTTTTCCATGCCGTCTGTACGTACGTACGTACGTATGTATGTAACTCGCATATCTCAAAAACTATGGGTCTTAGAATGTTGAGATTTGATATTTAGGATTGTTCTATGATCTAGTTGTGCACCTCCCCTTTTGGTCGCAATCGAATAAATAGTTTATGTACAGGACCGCACAAAAGATTCGAAATACATTACGCTCTATGGGCCGAAATTCATTAAACTCGCATATCTCAAAAACTATTAGGCGTAGAATGTCGAAACTTCATATTTTGGATAGTTGTAACATCTAGTTGTGCACCTCCCCTTTTGGTTCCATTCGATTGGATAGTTTTTCTACAGCACCGCCCAAAACATTCGAAATACATTACGCTCAATGGGCCGAAGTTCATTAAACTCCCATATCTCAAAAACTATGAGGCGTAGAATGTTGAAACTTTGATTTAGGATTGTTGTAACATCTAGTTGTGCACCTCCCCTTTCGGTTCCATTCGACTGGATAGTTTATCTACAGAACCGCCTAAAAGATTCGAAATACATTACGCTCTATGGGCCGAAATTCATCAAAGCGTTTTTTTAGAGGTATTGGGCTATTTCAAACGACTCAGAAGTGATATATGCTTGTAAAGAGTTAGAAAATGAATTTCTCTATTAAAAAAAGTGTCTTTATCATTTACAGTTCTGCTACAGGAACTCTCAAAAGATTTCCAATACATTACGGTCAATGGCAATTTTAGGAGATTCATCCATTTCAAGCACAATACCGTCCTACCACATAAGTTAGGTAATGGTCCGACCACGGTCACGTGCCTCCCTCAAGAACTATGCCAAAAGTCGCCAAGCTTGGCGACTTTTTTGTGTACGTGTGTGCATATTTAACTCTCAAATCTCAAAAACTATTATGAAATTCCATATATAAGATTGTTGTAACATCTAGTTGTGCATCTCGATTTTTGGTTAAAATCTACTGGAGAGTTTATTTACAGGACCACCGAAAAGAATTTCAGTACTTTAATGTCTATGGACATCTTCAATATAATACAATTGTAGACAGTCATTGTTTGGTACATGCCCAAAATCTCGCCGTCTGTCCTCGACCTTGGCGAGTTTTGCCGAAATGTCGCCAAATTTGGCGATAGTCAGTCATTTGGTCCATGCCCAAAGTATCGCCATTTGTCATCGTTCTTGGCGAGTTTTGGCGAAATATCGCCAAATTTGGCGATAATCTGTCATTGTTGGTCCATGCTTAATATCTCGCCAAATGTCGTCGACATTGACGAGTTTCGCCGAAATATCGCCAAATTTGGCGCCAAAAATTATTTCGTATTTTGTATATCTCTAAAACTTTAACCCGTAGAATTTTGAACTTTTGTATTTAGAACTATATTATAATATCTAACGGTTTTCAATATCTTTTTTGACAGCAATCGACTGGGAATTTATTTACAGGGTGAGCCAAATGACTTTAAATACATTAAGGTGTATGGATGCATTCAATTCATTGAAAGTCTGTGGTCAATGACTACTTTGGCTATCCCCAAAATCTCGCAAACTATTTCTAGTTTGTCGGCTTTTGGTGAAATATCGCCAAATAAAGTGTCAGAAAGAAATCTTTCAAATTGAACTGAGCTTGGCGATATCGAAATGTTTGGCTAGAAATCGCTATATCTTACTATTATTGATATTTTATATCTTTCAAACAAATAAGTTTAGAGGAAGTGCGTAAAAAAAATTTGATTTAATAGACGTGCAAGGAAGTCATGTGTTGGACACATCAGATTTTTTTATTCTGTAAAAAAGGGCAATCACTTTTTCTTCACTTTTAGTACTAATATTCAGAGAAACTTGTTAAAAATAAAATGTAACCTTATCAGATAAAAACTTTTTCCTTAAATCAAGTTTTCAGTATAAGTTTAAGGAACATATCAGCAATAATGTCTCAGCAGTAAGAATCTCTGACTCTATTTCTAATGTAGTACATAAACTATTTTTAAGTACAAATAAAATAATCCAACTTTTATCTGAGTAAAATAAATAATACATCAATATAAATAACTGCAAATAAAATTATGAATTTATAACAATATAAATAAATTTAAGTAGTGTATCAGCAATAAAAACCTCCTCTGAATCTATTTTTAATGTAGGACATAAATTATTTTAATGAACAAATAAAATAATCCAACTTTTATTTGAGTAAACATTATAATACATGCTTTCAAAATCTTTTAGAAGGATACTACAACATTATTTACTAGCAAATTTTGAAAACATTCATACAAAACAGGCAGATTGTTTGTATGCCTATTAATGTTATAATCATGAAAACACTTTCACTCGTTTTCCAGAGATAATTAACTGTTATTCCATTTCTTCTTGAAAGTGCATATAAATAATATTAAAATGTTAGTTTGTTAAAAAAAACATTTTTTTCATATGCTTTATGTAATGTAAATAATGCTACCTCTAGTAATTTCTATTTTTAATCAGTCATCAACAAAATATCTAGACAGATTAAAATTCAGATAATTATAAGACAAGCAAAATTTATGACCCATATTAAAACCCAGTTAATATTTCAATAGTTAGCTCTCAATTGCATTTTTGAAGATATACTTTTTCTAAAATGTTTGTAGAATCAGTACAGTTACATTTTAAAATTTTATCAACATTAGTCACTTTAACATTATTAATAAATATGTTATAAACCAAATATTCAAAAATAACAATAAAATCATTAACAAATGCCGGATTATCATTAAAATTTACAAAACAAATAGTTACTTTGAGTTATCGGATAATTATCCATTTTCTTTAGAGGAACACAAATGTCATCTAAACAGGATAATTAATTTTTCTTCGGAAATGAAGCGTGATCTTCGAGTCTAGTTGTCTGCAACTATTGCTACTATTTGTTAAATATTTGGGAGTATTCCGAAAAATGATAGGCACAGCATTTTCGGAAAGTTTTGGCCTTTCCTTTGTAGATTACTTTGTCAACACGAATAATTTCATTTTCCTCTGTATTCCTTTCGACCGACATCCATAAACACTGCAGATACGAGGTAGTTTCAAAATAGATGAATGTTTTAAATGAACACAATTTTCAAACATAAATTGTAGAAAACGCAATAAAATAACATCTTTTTCTAACAAATACACCTCTACAGGCAAAATTCAGTGGAAACTTTCGAGGGAAATCGTACACAGTCCCTCAAAATGCAGCGATGAAAGATGTACACACAGCACTTAAATATCAGCTTCCAAAAGCAAGCGAAAATACCGCTTCTATAGCTTCAAAGCGTAACGCAGCAAACTCACTCGACGAGAGCTCGATGAACACTGATTCAAACTGGGGAGCTCGATGCTTTTATAGTCTTCGGCGAACACCGTGGAAGGTTTCCAGAGAGATTCATCCGTGGAATTTACTAGAAGAGAACTCGATTATGATTGCGTAATGAGTAATATTAGGCTATTATGAACGTAAATGCAGGAAAACTAGCTTTACAAGACCCATTGGGCAAATCCCGCCAAATGATCGAAATGACGCCAAGCTTGGCAACTTTTGTCGAAATATCGCCAAATTTGGCGCCAAAATAAGTCCCCACATGTAAGGTTAGCGCAGGCCTAGGATCAATATTTCTCGAGATTTCTAGAAATTGCTATAGAAACCAATGGAGAAACATAAAACTCGATATCTCCCGTTCTAGTCAACCGATTTTGATGCAAGAAAAATCAAAATTTAACTATAGTTGATGCATATAATACGAACTTTAAACTATTTTAAACCCCAGAACAGCGGGTTGCCCCGAAAATTCGTAACACTATTAAGACCAATCCAACGACTATACTATACTCCTTTGGAATAGACACCAAACTGCGAGCAAGTCGTATCGGAAACTTAGAAGGTTCTTGAAGTGAATATCCTGAACTTGATACTGACTCTAATGAAACTGTCCCATGACTCGGCCAAGTCGAGAAATAAAACCAGTTAAAAGACTGGATTTATAAACTTCTAAACAAACTATTGAACTTTCGATATTTGAACTCTAAAATATTGATTTCACTTTGCATACCAATAATTTAAAATATTTGTATTGTTATTTGTGCTTTTTGTTATCTCAAATTGTACCCATATGTTATCTTTATGTTTACTGTTTTTGAGTTTGTATCCCCAAACTCAACCCCCAACAAAACCCCCCCAACAAGGTAGGGAGACTGTTACATCACGATCAAACTCCATAACAGGTAAATTTCTTTGTTCGGGAGTGGCAATGATTGTAAGAGAAAAAAAAGAATCAGAAAGCGGTTATGTTTTGAAAATATAGTGAAGGAAAAGAGTTTAGTATGTTTGTGCTATACTGTTGTGAATTAAATATATGTTATTGATGTTTCCTTTAACGCTGTCATCTATGAACAAAACTCCCTACATTTATTAACACAATCAATCCTTATAGGAACTACACACACAGTACTTTATACTGGTGCTACATTTAGCTTTTATTCAAAATCATGCATAGATTTAGTAATTAGCTTAGAAAAAGCACTTAAGCGTAAGATGTCTAAAAGTTTCTACAGTGAAATCATGCGCTTATCTCAAAATAAGGATTGAATAATTACAGCTAAAGCACTGAGCGGGATTCCTGCTATACACCAGTTAAGGAAACCTCACTGCACACCTATACAGCGCGTGTGACTGCTATCCATCGACAATTACCAGAAATACAAAGGGCGCGGCGACTCTCCGGGAATCACCCAACTATATCTTTTTTGCACAAAAATAATTTATTTTGGACTATTTTTTACTTTCGTACTGACCCATTGACAGTTCTTGCCAATAGCCCCTTAAACAAGACGATTTAACGGAAAACTGTTTCACAATTTCCAACTTATACAGAGGGTGTTTACACATTTTTAGAACGATTTCGATAAAGAATTAAAAAAAGTAAATGTTTCCGAATAAAAATTTTTGGCAACAGAAATGAGAAATATCGTTTGCTACTTTTAAATTTATTTTTATTTCAAAATGTCCTATGTAAACAAGCTGTGGATTGAAGGATGTGTCTTTGCGCTTTCCGAAGAGAAATATTCTTATTCCATAATTCAAAACGCTGTGAAATGCATGGTATTAAAATTTCTAAGTGCAAAATAAGTAACATTAATAATCGGCAAGGTAAAAACCGTCAATCATTATTTCTACATGGAAGGAAGACTCCAAACGAATATCCGAAAAAGGTACGTACTGTTGCAAATGTTTCTAAAGTGAAATCGCTGGTAACAAGAGATAATCCGCCAACACAGAAATCAATTGCAGAGTCTTTAGATTACATCTGTAGCAACAATAAATAAAATAATAAACCAAGATTTACGACTTAAAAAAGCTAAAAAACATAATGTTCACCAGCTTTTGCCGGGACTTGTGGCTCAACACAAGTCATACTTCGAAAACTACCACTGCATTCCTTGAAAAAATGAAGACTGATACAGGTATTGCATATATACCTTTTCAACATATTCCTGCGAAGTCCCCTGGCGTTTCACCTATGGACTATTGTGCCTTTGGTCTGTTAAAAAGACCCACCACGATAGATGGACTCTAGAAAGTAGTGGAAGAGGAATGGAAAGCAATACCCCTGGAAAGTTTACGAAAAGCTCTTCTATCATGGAAATCACGATGCAGACTTATAGTCCAGAAAAAAGGCTATCAGATCGAACATTAAAAAAGAAATAGTCTTTACATTTTAAACATTAATTAAACTGCCCCGAAATCGTTCTAAAAATGTGTAAACACCCTCTGTAGTTTTAGCTTATTGTATTTCTGCTTATTGTTTTTGCGCATTCCTTCGTATTGACCTGGCGACTAGTTTTGCAGATAAAATTTCCCAATATTTCCTTTTCCCAAACGGTACTATTTAATGCCGGTAACGGAAAACTCACGCTATTTCGAAATTTTTTACTCTAACTTTGTTTTTGTTGCCATTGACAGCAGCAGCTTAGAAATGAGCCGTGATTTTGGATGTATTGCTCTTTTGTATTTTATCTTTTTAATGGACGTTTCATATTTTAATTTACTTTACGTTTGTGATTACAGATTCCGACTATTGAAGATTTTTCTTTAAAAGGCAATGGATCCACCCCCAGTTAGGAAGAGAGGTCGTCCTCGTAAAGAGGAGCAGAAAAGAAGAGGCAGGAAACCAAATCCTGGTGAGTAAAATTGGAGCGGACTTGTATGCATTTTTTATGGCTTTGCAAAAGCAAAACAAAGTTGCTTCTGACAGTAAAATAACGCAGAGGGTTGCGGCTCTCATTAGCAAGCTTTCTCTGCAAGAGGCAATTCAGATACGTGAGCAGGTCATCCAACTCTTCTTGAGCAACTCAAGAAGAGTTGGATGACCTGCTCACGTATTTATTTACTTATACCTTTTGGGGAGTATACTATACCTTTACTATACCTTACTATACCTTTTGGGGTGTTTTCTGGAAAAGTCCTCAAAACAGGCATGAAAGTTTTCAGTCTTTTGACTGAATTCAGTCTTTTTCAACATCATTGATGCATTTGAGATTTAGCATTTAAATTAGTTTAATGAATTTAGTTATACTGAATACAGTGAATCAAAAGAATCTTCTATATTATTATCCTCTGACCCTACATCTGCAAATGTCTTCTGACAAACATTTGAACCCATAAAAATTTGCACAGGTTTTTTTTTTTTTTTTGCCTCGTCTGTAAAGTGCCGGATTGTAATCGCATTCTGTTAGCGCGTGAAGAGCTGGTGCGCTAGCGAAATTATTGGGCCGAGCTTAGCATAAAGAGCAGAACGTCAATATAACGGCGTGCATTGTGAACTCCAAGATCCATCCATATTTTAACCGATGCTTGGAGATGTCCCATATTGACCAACATGATGACAACAATATCTGTGTCTGAAGTTCTGATTGTAACTGTGGAATCTTCTTTTATTTGACTTGCCAAAAATACAATTTTTGTATCTGCTTCTTCATGATCAGGACATGAGAGTTCATGGTCGATTGTTCAGGTAACTTTATTATCGGTAACTGAATATACATAACACATATCATGATTAAGATGAATTGTTTCGTTACTAATAATAGCAGCCATCTCCTGATCAGCTCAATGATGAATTAAAAACTTGCCAAAAGCTTCTTTGAATTTGATATTTCTTAATTCTGTCAAATTTTCTGAATGTACACTTTTTAGCTAGTAATTAACCCACCTTATCTTAATCTGACGCGCTTCAGTATTTCTGACGATCAATTTTTTTTTACTAATCTGATGAGCTGCCCTAGACGCACGTCCCTACATACAGGACTTATGTATGGTGGAGGTACTCAACATGATGCAAGGTTCATCTGCCGCGCTCGAGTAAATCCCTCAAAACACCATGGGCTCCCCTAATATAGAACCCACAGCAAAAGGACTTAGCATTAAGTAAAATACTATACTCCAATTATCTGCAGTCGTCTGTTATATATGCGTAATGCGACGATATTTTTGTACGTTTAAGGGATTTTAACTCCAACGTGAACTGCAGGCAGAATCAGCAACGAACATCTTGCATTCAAAATGGCTAAAATCAGCTTTGTCGGTATTATTTTGATTACGAGCTGAAACGACTCGGAGAAATTTCATTAGTCCAAGGTCGCAGGTGCCAGAAAGAGAACGGAAAATGCCCTTTTAGAACAAGATTCACAGATAATTTTCTTCTTTTAACAAAACTTCCTTTAAAAACAGGAAAAAATCCTTTATTCACTAAGAAGGGAGATTCTCCTGTGAAAACCGGGGTGATATTTTCCGTGAAGTTTAGATTTTGTATAACAGTGAACGTGTCCACTGGATGGCGGTTTTCATGAAGAAATGTGTTCAAAAATGACCTAAATTAATTTACTTCCTTCTTTCTCCCGTCAAAATCACGGGCTGAGCTTGCTCACTCAATTTCTCGTGCCCGTAATATTACTGGGCAAAAGTGTTTTTTTTTTTTTTTTCCCAATGCAGCAGGCACAAAAGATATTATCCTAGGCCAACACAAAACACTAAAAGGTACATAAACAAAAACACAGCATTAAAGCGCAGCCATAAGATCTGTAGCCTCCCAATAACGAAAGGGGGTGTTCAAAAGTTATGCGCCAAAAAAAAAAAAAAAAAAAAAAAAAAAAAATAGGGCATTTCAATTCTTATGCATGGAATTTTTTTCTATCTCGTTTTACACAATAGATGACAGTACCAGACTAATTTTAATTTAATTGGAGAGCACAATTATGTGTATTTGTGATATGCATTTTTTAATATTAGCTCACTCTTTTACTTATGTTCAAAGAAAATTTTACAAGTATTTATTTATGTTATGAAGTGAGTTTAATAAAATTCGTGTTTAGTATTTAAAACATATATTTTTTAATTTTTCCCTGCTTACTAAAAAATTAAATTTGCTATTTTTTCCCGCAAAACGCCACCTAGTAAACATTTTCAAATTTACTTTTTAATTCATTTGAGCGCATCTCATGTACAGTCTATAATACGAAATTTGGGTACAATTCGTTCACCAGTTTTAGCTGTATAGAACCCTGTCCATAGGGGACGTTGATTATAACTAACCTGTACAAATGTACTATTTTTGTACATAAAATAAAAAAAGTACATGGAACTTCTTAGTCTTTCTTGTTTAAGCGATTCACTTTTATTACTGTACTAATTTTGGTACATTTCAGGTGCACAGTTTCATAGAAATTTTTATATACCAATCCTCCTTCCAATGAATACATAACGCATTTCTTCAAAAGCGTGAGATATAACGAGGGGGATACTACTTTTTCCAAAATTACCTAAAGTTTACTTACCTTAAAAAAAAAAAATCGTTGCGTATACATTTAATTTGATTAGATTCGAAAAGATTGAAAAGTAGACATGGCGGGCTTTTTGCCATTGGAACAAAAAACCTTTCCTTTTCACTTAATCCTTTCAGTCCTGTCACAGGAAGTCTGGTCTATTTTTTACTGTTGTACATGTAATTTTCGAAGAACTTATATAGTGTGCATCCTGAAATTTCTGGCATCCTTATCAGTTTGAAAAACAGGAAGCGACTTTTCCATGAGTCCATGAGTGTCAGCTTCAAAAACAGGAAGCTACTCTCGAGATATAGTATCCATACATGCAGTAGCTGTGATTTAATTGCTTTTGCTTGAAATTTTTGCTGGTAGCGGTGTGATGCAAATATCTTTCCATTCTAAATTAATTTCCTTTTGTTCCGTCTTAGCAAATAAAATATTCTGTTTATTGCAGTTTCATTCATTGCCCAATCCCCCTTTCAGCTTGATAAAAGAAATGCTCCCGTTTCTCTCAAGCCCGCCACTGTGTCTGTAGGGAAAAAGTAATTTGTCAATGTTATTTCCAGAGTGGGTGATTCTCACAAAATGGGACAAAACTAGTCCCTGCTAGTTTTCTAGTGTGTTTTTAGCTGTTTTTTTCAAGTGTTACAAGTTTTTCATGAAGAAGTAATTTTTATTAAAAAATATTTTATTGGGTATTCATGATATTATTTTACATTTTTAGAGTTTAAGAAGCATTTTTGCCATTTCAGTCACTGTCCCTGTCATTTCTAGGTGATATGCATCGTTTCTGTCGCACCAGGGCCTCAGGAAATACCCAAGTGCAGAATGTCAAATACATTTTTTTTTTTTTATAGACATCAAATATAAAATTTTTGATCAAAAGAAAAAAAATAAAGAAAATATCCCTTCAAAAATGTGTGACAAAAAATGATGCAAAAGCACCAATCTTATTTTGTCCCGTTTTGTGAGAATCACCCGCAGGTGCGTGTATGTTTTCCATGTGCATCGGGTAGCAGGATTGCCACGCTTGTGCAATGGCGTTCGCCAAGTGTGTACCGTCTATCCCGGCGTATAACACGCATCAGTAAATTTAGGATATGTCAAGAAATTCATTTTATGTTTTATGTTATGCATTTTATCTTCGGAGTATAACGCACACGAAAAAATTATGCAATTTTTTGAAGCTGAAAATGCATGCTACACCCCGAGATATACCTATACGGTACTTCTATGTTGGCAAAATGTGTTTCCGTTTAATTTTAAATAATTTGTATGTGCTGCGCCTACCCGCCACAGGTGGGCAAGTGGGCAATCGCTTATGAGTGGCCCAGTTTTTCTTGCCAGTCTGTGAAAAGCTGGTTGAAACCTTTTGTATCAAACATTTTTAAACTATTCACCTTTGACCAGTGGCGCACACAAGGAGGGGGGTCCAGGGGGTCCGGACCCCCCCCCCCCATCGGCTTTGATTTTTTTTTTCGATTGATTATTACCCGATATCTATAGTAAATAAAATGATTCCAAAAAAAGGTAGCAATAGTTTCAGTTCTAATAAATAAAAAAAGAAATTTTTTTTCTCGTTTTCCTCAACTTTTCAAAAACGAACTGAAAGCGAACATAAAACACCATCTTGTTCTTAAAGTTGTACAACTATTATTTTGTTTCCTATTGTATTGTGTAGTGTATTCTTAGGGAACTGGATGGGACAAGTTTTGATGAATTCCATCTAATGAAAACGAGTTCTTTCATCACTGATTTTTGTCAATCTGGAACATCCCTAAAAGTTGGACTCCTCCAAACCGTAAAAGTTGGACCCCCCCAAACTGTAAATGTTGGACTCCCCCCCCCCCCCAGCCAAAAATCCTGTGTGCGCGCCTGCCTTTGACTATTATACTGAGTGGTCGCATTTTTAAGTAACTCCGGTATGCCGTGTGGCAGTGTGATACAACAAGATTTATTTGGATTATTTCGGCAATTATTAACGCTTTGTTGAGACATTTAGATATTTTTTTGAGAGAGTATTCTAGGTTTTTATCTCAATAAATAATGTACACAACTGGCCATTAAAATTGATATACCAAGATGGCAATACACTACATGTATGAAATGTATACAACAGAAAGAAGATGCTGTGATATCTAAATAATTAGCTTTTCGACGCATTCATGCAAAACAGGAATCCGTAGTGACACCTACAAGTTGTTTAAAGGAAGAAATTTCACAGCAGGTTCATCATAACACAATTTTCACTTGAAAGTTGTTGCCTAGTGAAAAGTTTCCGTAATGTCTTGTGTAAGAAGGAGAAATACTTTACTAGCAGGTGTCTGACCAGTAGCGGACGAATTGTAGACAACCAGAATTGTGATTTATTATACCGCAGAATTGCTGCATGCGTCCGTCAAGATCCCACGGCTGTGCAAAATATGGAATCAATGGATTCAGGACGGTCATGCGGAAATTCGTCATGGATCTCAACGGCCCACTAACAGCCGAGAAAACAGACATGTTTCCCGTATGGTGTTAATGGATCGTACAGCCATGTCCGTAGCCCTCGCTCAAGAAATGGGGTCGTTTGGGAGACAAGTGTTGGCACGGAGAGTTTGTCGACGTTAGCAGCAACATTGACTGTCAGATCGGGGACCATGACTTCGGCTACTTTTGACGCAAAATCACAGACAAAATCGCCTTCAATGGTGACATCAAGGACGAACTTGGACGTAGCATTGTCTTCGTGACTTAATCTTTTCAGACGAATCCAAGTTCGCGCGCGGTTTGCAGCATCATGGTGGTCTCATCCGTGTTTGGTGGCATCGTGAATACCTTGCTTTTAATAAAGTGTAAAGAACAACAATAGTCACTGCAAAGATTCTCCAGCTTGGAAAACTTCGTCAACTTGTCAATAATCGGAACTTGTCAATAATCGGAAACAACTATGGGTGACGAAGTACACAATTAAGACTTCACGGTATCTTCAACCAAAGCATACAGTATCGTGATTTATAGTGTGAATAAATGAGAATACCATTTGCTCAAATTTTTGGATATTTCTAGAGTGGGCTTTAGTTCACTCTATAGACTCCATCTATCTAAGATTCTCGCAATAGAAAATCCAATTTTTCTAGATTGGGTTAGTATATTTCTAGGGTGAGTTCAGCCCACCTGTTACAGCAGTCGAGAACGCAAATTTTTTTGGAAGTGTTAAGCGATTGTTGGCGAAATTCCAATTATTGTAGCTGTTATTTAAACTGTAGTAAAACTTGTTACGTAAAATTATTCATATCTTTTGCAAATTGTCTTTAAGTGGAATACACTGCATCACTTTTGCTTCATCAGAATAAATTATCATACTCGTTGTACAGAAGAAATATGATACATCTAATTCTTGATGTGTTAATGGGCTGAAAACAGCGTGTGGTACTGATAGCCTTGTGATAAATATCGATTTATCATTTTTTACACAATGAGGAAAAATGAATCATCAGATTTTTAAGAGGAGAAAGAAACAACAATCCTTCGAAAACGAATTTGCGTTCTTGAAAAGTGCTTTATGCCACTTTCCTGGATCTGAAAACGAAGAAAAATTACATTGAAGTATTTTTCAGAGACTGTTAAATAATAAAAATGATATAAAACTACTTAATGAAAAGAAGTTGCATCAAATATAGGTAATAATAATTAACGAAATACAGAGACCTTGCTCCTGTGGCTTCTCAGCTATACGCATCTCTCTTTTTTACGTGAATTTCGGAAGGTCACGATAAGCGACACTTTGAACCTCTCAATTATGCGCGAATGTTGATGAAAATATATTCAGTAAACTAAGACATTGCTTTATGTGTTACTGGTGAAGATGATGATAATGATGCAACTGATCTTTCTGTTCCTTCTTATGATACTGCTATAGAAGCCCTAGAAAAAGCGAGACGTTATCTTTAAAATTATGACTTAACTTCGAATGCAGTAACACATTTTAATGAGTTAGAAGAGATCGCATTACAAACGCGGCCTAAACAAAAATAAAGTATAGTATTGAAAACATTTTGATAAAGGAATGTTAGTTCCATTAAAGTTTCTCCTATGTAAAATGAAATTATACGTTCATTCTATATTTGAATTGAAAGTTAAACTTACTTGTACAGTTAAATATTTTAAAATATAATATCACGCTTTTAACTAAAAAAATATTTACAAGCATACTTTTAAAAATGTTTTGTCGCACAATTTAGATGAAGAGTTGGAAAATAAGGCCTTTAGTTCGACGCGATTTTAAATCGGTCCCTTAAAACGCGTATATAGTGAGAGATCACCGTAACTCACGCTGCAAGAAAAATTTATTTTCATTTCTTTATTTTTTGTTTTCAGTTGAATTAATTTACAGTTATTTTAAAAAACAGTGAAATAGTTTAAGACAGCAACTTAAACTTACTGTGCTGTGCAAACAAATAGGCAAAGGAGATTGAAAATTTTCAGTCTTTTTTGTCTAGCTTCAATCTTTTAAGAGTAATACTTGATATTGAAATCGTCGCAAACTTGCCGGAGTACGTTTCGTGGTGAACAAAAATGAGTCATTTGAGGTCGATTTTCAATCTTAGGACTGAAAATGAATCGCATGATTGCACTTGTAAGGAAAATGGGGTGGTTGAGGAACCACTCCTATATTTTTACCTGCAAGAACTCGTTAATTGATAATGCAATTTTGTAGAACTTCTTCGATCATTGTGACTGTTAAATGACGATCATTCGCTACGTACAAGATACCGAATTTCGGTTGCATTTTTGTTCGTTTTTGTTGCTTCAGGTCTTCAAATCCAACGTTCATCTTAATTCCTCTCTTTTTGAAAATGCCTTAAATCATATGAAAAACCGGGCCTTTAACGAAACTTAATCGCCTTAGGCTCGCAGAACTTTCTGTCGCAATTTTCCTCCCGTCTGAAACAAGATTTGATATTACAACTTTAATTTCCGAAACGTTCTGGGAAATAAGATAGGTACCGACCAAAACAAACAAGAAATCAGCCACCTATGTGACTTACACTTTACGCAGTTAAAACTAGCACTGCAAGTGCAATCGCACAGTAACCCTGTAGCAACGATTATTTTCTATTCCTCGGACATAAATAATAATAATTAAAAAAATAATAATAGTAAAATTATTCTCAAGTGATTGACGTAAGTGAGTGGTTTTCGTAAGCAGGGTATGGGCCTCACATTATTTTTCCTTTTTGCCGTTGGCAACAATGATTTGTTTACCGTTTTTGCAAAAAAACACGGAAATATATTAAAGGAGTGGACACTCTCCATATCTGCTATGCTGGATTTTTGGTACCCCAAATAAGTTTCAATTATGTAAACATTGGAAATCTAGTGACGTGCAGCGTTCCTAGCGGTAAACGAATTAAGCATTTCCTGTGCTGACTGATAACTAATTTTACTTATTTTTAATTTTCCAACCTAGCATGTGAACGAGATTATTAACGCGAGCACTAAATTTTAATTTTTTTTTCACTTTTGCTTACGAGGTTGCCTTAGTAACAAATGAATAAAAAATTATTAAAATATTGAGTTTATCTTCTATACTATTAAAATCTGTACGCGTCTGTCTGTCTGTCTGTGTGTAACATCATCTTCTCCGAAACGGCTGGGAGTTGAGTTTCGATCGAGGTGTCCACTTATTCGAAAAATTCCGAGGAAGGTCTTCCGCTAATTTAAATTTCGAAATTCGAATTAGTTTAGGAGATATTGATAAAAAACCCCGTCGAAAACACTAATTTTTGCTCTCCGCAACTCCGCGATTGTAACCCCTGTAGTGAAAATGTGAGAAATAAGCATCGAGGTTGCCATGTTTGGCAAATTTATTAAATGATTTACACTCTTGCATTAAAAATAAAAGAATAATACTTTTTTTCTGTTTCGAATATTTGCTAGGTTATTTTTTAATTAAAATATCGTCTGCGTGGGAAATCAGAGCAGGAATTCATTATTTTTTATACGCAAAAGAAAAAGGATTTGTAAATTTCAGAGACTAATGTGTGTAACCTTATAATTTGGCGAAAAAAAATGGCTTATATGGCGATTTTGAGAAAGTGGATTCTAGTGGTTTGCACAATTTTAGGCTTGGCGCAATTTACTGAGAGCGTAAAGAAATAGTATTTTTAAAAACAAGTGTAGGTTTTACTAGAATTTAGCCTGAAATTTTAATTTTCTGTTCAGAAATAATGCAGTTGTTAAGGCGATTTTAAATGATTTTCATCAAGTTAAATAAATTGATTTAAGTTAGGGAAACCCCGCCAAATTTCAGAAAATTAAACTTTTTCATTTGTATTGCTAATTCTATGCCCCGATTGATATGAGTTGGTGTTACGAGCGTATGAATAGATAATATTTTTTAATCCCGCCAAACAAGGTGTAATAAAATAGGAAGTCTTTATAAATACGAATGCTGTTTGAGATGAATGAGAATATTTTTTAAACCCAGTTAGACTAGCTGGTAATGCCTTTAAATTATTGCATTTATTGTCAAGTTTAATGTGTGATTCATTTTGGCTATTTGCCATCGACTACCGACGTTAATTACGCCAAAATGGCAGTTCTAGCAAAGTAAACATAAATAAATCATTTCATATTCTATTTTTAACACTGCTACAGTTTCCGTAGCAACGGAATCCATTGTTGCCACTTAAGTTGTTCAATTTAATAATTAAGTGAAACCACTCATTTCTACATCTCTTAAGACCCAAAAAAGTGAAAACGCATTAAATATGAAACAAATAGAATTTTAACATATTTGCGCATTAAAAATAATTGAAGTTTTTTCAGGCAATTCTGCATAGTTTTCATTTTATTTCCTTCTCGTGTGACGTCATTTTCACGTCATTGTCTTCTGTTTTGCTGTCAGATTATCCGGAGAAGCACATTACACACTAACGTACGTGCTGCTTCGGCGGACATAAGGAAGCAATTTGTCGGGTGCGTATTTGCCTAACCCCTCTGTGTGTCTAAATTGAAGCAATGAAACTTTGTAGGCGTTTTTTTTTAAACTAGAAAAAGGCAGATTAACGTCGTTAACGTGGAAGAAGCGATATGGAAAACTATTTAATTGGTAGCCGTAATGCGAAATGATAATCGATTATTTACATGCGCAAAGCAACAAAAATTTCACAAGTATGAAAAGTCAGGAATATGAAATGAAAATCCAAAATAAATCACCAGAGACTATAGGATAAGCATCGTGTACGAGAATGATATTGCAATCATGTACATAACAAAGGCGCTTGCAAGGAATACAAAATATAATATGAAATTAATTGCTCTTTCTTCCCATGGCGTTTGTGGAATCTTTCCGAATAACGGGATCCAATGTGCTTAGAATATTTCATATAAATTACTTATATGTTAAAGTTCTATTTATTTTTTCATTTATATTCCAGTTACTCCAGTTACAAGACCTAGAGCTCTAGATACGATTCCAGATTTTATTTAATATTGAATTCGACACTATGCAATTAATCTATGTTAAAAATAAAATATGAAATTAGTTATTTATTTAGTGTGAATTGGCAGTGAGATCAACGTTAGTTTTATGTAACAAGTGTGCTACTGTATTAAGAGTTCAGTAAGGGTAATAAGCTTTTCTGCTTAAGTTACGTCACAAATTTTTTCATTTACGAAAGCGACAAGATCTTCACGGAAACAGGAAAAATTTTGGTTTCTGAACGTACAATGTGCATCGATTGTTTCGTGTAGGTTTTTTTTAAATTAGGGTAAAATTTAATAAAGTCATCTGCAACATAACTGTGCTAATGCATTGTCCACGCTTTACGAAATGCAAGATAAGATAAAATAGGATTCAACATCATGTAATGTTATTCATATGGTATGTATGAATGCTATAAATTAAACCTAAAAAAGAGAATTATATGATGTACAAATAAGACATTTTTCGAAAGAGAAAAATTTCGTCTGCATACCGTAAAGTTCTTACTTTTCTGATCGCCAGGGATAATGACGTAGTTTTTGTGTCATCATGTTGCAATCGTCTCAAATTTCCACTCATGGAGTCAGCTTTTCGTCAGAGTTCCAGCAATTTTTCACTATTAGAGATTCCTATCACTGGGTTTAATTCGAATTATATGTGTGTAAGGAAAATATTCGTCTCCTACCGTGCGGAGAACGGGTAAGCAGCTAGTATTTGTTAAAGAGTGCGTATATCGTGGCGTACAAAAAAGAAGTTTTCGCCTGCCACGGTACATATATTTACATTAGAAAATGATTTTGAATTCATTACTGAGTTCTTTATGTAAAAGGAATTTAATATTTTAATGTGAGTTTTTAGCGGCAATTTAATGCTGTGTTAAAATTTGTCACAGCTTAAAATAAATGTAAATACTGCTTAACTGCTTGTTTGAGTGTAATAGTCATTATAAATAAACACTTTTTAAATATTGTATTCACACATACTACATTCGTCTAAATTTACTAATATTTCTTTAAATGCAGCTTTTGGGCAAAATAATAACATACATGACGTTACATACATAATATTACTTCGTTTCGAAACTATTGTTTATATTAATTAGGAAATAGTATTCTAAGACAATTATGTAATTAAAACACACCTGAAGCCAAAAATTATTACATATCACGTTCATAAGTTTATGCTTTTAATTTTTTGAAGTTCTGCTAATTCAACGATCTCCATTTACTTTGCCTCGATGGAAATATAAACAACCTGAGATGCGCAGAAGCAGGAGATGTGTAGTTACCTAGTGTTCGTTGCGCCATCTGTTTGCAACAATGGCGTTATCCCACTTTCTAAGAGAAGTGTCCCCTCCTATTAATTTAACTTCATGACAAAAAAACTTCATAACATGATTTCCCCTCTCGCCGACTGCCCGAAGTTTCGCAGACTACCGGCTGTAAAATCTTGTCTTGGAGATCATCCTGCCTGCCCTGTGAATGATATTGAAATGGATTGTGGATTTAATCAATATGGATGCAGATAAGATATTTATTTATTTTATAATTGTTTTTTATAACATGAAAGCTAGTGTAGTGATTAGAGAGATAATAGTAGAGAACATTTAAATATTTTTGATTAAACACGTTTACAGAATATAAATTTTAATTTTGGAATCATCCAGCATATTTAGATATTGTTATTGCATTTTTGTAAAGGTGACAATTACATTTAAAATATTTTTAAATAAATTTGTGAATTCGTAGCCATATACTGTTTCGTCAATAAATTTTAGTTTGCTCTTTTTCTTCTGGGCACTTAAACAATCAGGCCACGTTATACACCCATCCTTTTTCTAAATAATCAACATTTTGGTAAATCATACCCATAGAAGGATCCACATGAACCTTGACTACGGCTGTTTCCTTCAACTTGATACTGATAGAACAATAAAATACTTTTTACTAGATAACAAATATTTTTTTTTTCTATAAAGATTTTGTCAATATAAATTATATAAATGTAAAATAATCTTACCTGTTTTCGAAAGTATCGCTCTTGTTTAAAAAAAATTAAAATTGTAGTGCTGTAAGACTTGCTTCTTAAATATCACAAGTAACTGATTTTGAAGATCTTCCTCAGATTAGTTAAAACAAGTATTTGCATTCTGACTGTAAATCCTAAGCAATCCTCCTATTCCTGCGCGTCTGAAACCAATCTCCTTAGAACGTGTACAACTAAGTGCTGCTCGAATCATTCTCGGACTTAAAAGTAGCTGTCCTTCTGGTATAGCCCTATTTGAAGCCAACTTACAACCATTGCATCTTCGAAGAAGAGCTAACTTGGTAAAATACTTTAATAAAATTTACAGCTATGGCTCCCAACATCGTACTTCCTTGTATCTGCACACCTGGCATAATAATCAAAGACTTAAGAAATTCAGCCCTTTTAGTTTGGCGGAAACTCAAAACCTGATCTCTCGTGAGGTTGAACCTCAATCTTTGAGATCTTATTTTGATCCCTCAGAGGGAATGCCAAAAGTTTTCTTCCACTTTGATCTGAATTCCACTGCAAACAAGCAAACTCATCATGACGACCATCTTCGGCAGCTGGCCCTGGAAATCATTAGTCACATTCCTAAAGATGCAGTGCAGGTCTATACTGATGGTAGCCGTACAGAAAATCGTACTGGCAGCGGTATTTACATCAGAACTCCTCATCTTGAGACTTCATTAAAACAACGAAACCCTGATACTTGTTCTGTCTTCAGGAGCGAATTAATTGCAATAAATGTTGGACTTGACGCTATCTTACCTATTGATTATGAATTTGGTGAACTTTGGATCTTATCGGACAGCCGCTGTGCACTTCAACATCTTAGTGACTGGTCCTCTGCAGGCGATGAAACCAGTATATCTATCCTGCTCAAACTTAAGAAACTTTCTCAGAACCACGACATCCATCTCCAATGGATCCCATCACATGTAAACATTAGTGGTAATGAGGTTGCAGATAGATTGGCAAAAGAAGGCAGTGAGGACGAAACGACCACTGGTGTTTCGCTTACTCACCAAGAACTGTACTCAAATGAAAAATCTAATTTAAATTCAATTTGGCGCATTCCACCTGCGCACCAATGGTACACCGGAACATCCCCTGGCTTTCTACTGGAAATTAAATGTGATCGTAGCTCCCAGACTGCACTTGCTAGACTTAAAAGTGGCTACCTTAAGTGTCTTTCGTACGAACACGGCAAGAAAGTCCACCCCACTTGCAAGAAATGCTGTGATCATCCAGCCTCTCCAGAGCACATACTGAGTTGCGTCGGAGAGCACATACTGAGTTGCGTCGGACTTTCTAAGGAGGACTTAACATCTGCTCCCCTTTTAGTTATAGACTTTCTGTCGGTCAACAATCTATTGGAGTTGATCTGATTTATGTCAGATCTTTAAAGAGGATAAGCAACAGAAGATAACACTCATGATAGCAGCAGATAAGACTGCAAAGATGACTAATTCAAATTTCACAGATAATTCTGATGATAACGTCCGTTCAATTGTACTTAACTGTTTCACAATCTTCCAAAAGACGTTATAAAATCATCATCAATTTGTAGAATTTATAAATCCTGTATTCTTTGGGTATTTTATAATTTATTTTTTGGAAAACATAGCAAAAACGCTTTTTTTTTAAGTTTTTCACCGACATTGGAATTTCTTAGTTAATTTTAAAATATCTTTTATCTGTTATTGCGTTTTAGATTTTTAGATACCTCGTTGTATATAATGAAATACAGTGTTCTATACTGTAAAAGCGCTTATTTTCATGAAATGAAGATATCGGTGATTTCGCGAATTTGATATGAATAGAACCAAAAATTGAAAAATCCCGAAGAAAAGTAACTAAATACAGAACCCTTTTTGCACAGGGCATTTTAAGAAACTTCCTTCTGCCCGAAAAGTTCGCCCCCCCCCTTCCCATTTTGAATGGCTTCAAAGAAGCTGATGTAAATATCGCAAGTGAATAAGATACATTCTATTAGTTACTTTATTGTTGCCTATGAAACAATTGTATAGTATTCAAGAAGATTCACCTCACTGTTCGCTGTATGTTTCTTTAATTGGAAAATTCCCCATAAAGGTAAAAAATATTCTTGTCCCACAGGAAAAGGGATACCTCGAAATAAAGGACCCTTTTTATCCTTTTCTCTTTCGGGCACACCTTGTCAGTCATAAGGGTAGAAGTCTATAGGATTAAGGATATTTCTTTCAAATAAAAATTTCATGTCTACCCACAAATCTTATAAAATCTATTCTTTGAAAAGCAGATTATGTCACCATGGCACTTAAACAGCGTTAAAAGCCAAAACAATATCAGAGATTCTAAAGAAAACTCAAAAAGTATCTTCACAGGCTGTGTTATGTACTCTTAAAAATGGTAAATCTGTATGACTTTTGAAACTTTCAGAAAGAAAATTTTAAATACAGAGTTGTAATGATAAAATGGTAAAATATCGCATTAACAATTCTGAGAGTTTCATCACATTCATAAATTTGTTTTCAAAAGAAAGTGGAGTACAGCTAGTAAAAAGATATTCTGATTGAATATCTGTATAAATTGTTTATACAGGGTGCCCAGTGCTAACGGTGCCCAATTGCTATTTCCTAAACTGTTAGTCAGAGACACATAATTCCAGTTGTAAAATTGCTTTAAATTGCCTAATCCATTATATCATAAAGGATCGAAGTCAATAAATCAATTCCTATAAAAAAAAATTACGAAATTTAAATTTTTATACCGTCCCCGGTTCTACCAGTTATATTTAGAAAATAATTCCCTGTACAATTTCACGCACACTAAAAAAAAAAAAAAAAAAAAATTCGTCCTTTCAGTGTCATTCGTCCAAAGTATGTCATCTTTCAAACGATCATTTAAAAAATTAGAAAATCAAGTAATAAACTTAAACAACAACAAAATAATTCAACTAGCAGGTTAACACTCGGTGAAATTGCTTGTAAAACCTTTTCTTTGTTTCACCTGGTCCATGTAGGAGATTATATCGCATTGGATTGAAATTTGTTCCATTTTAAATTTCTATGCCCGAAAACAAGTCTCATTTAATATTTTTTAATATTATATGCAGTTTCTTTAGATGTATCCATCTTTGGCTTTTTTATTACAACGAAATTTTATTTATTTGGCCCTCGTTGATTAAGATCAAATTTGTAGACATGTACAAGGTGTGCCTGTTAAATTCCAGGACTGTACGTGTAGTTAATGAATGAAAATGTGTAGGAACGCATCAACATCCGGGTGTGATAGCGTAACCAATGAGGCATGAAGGTGAAACAAATGCACAGTGATTGCGTCAGCATTTCCAGTTTGAAGAAGGTAAACTCAGGTGGTTCATTAGAGCGCGTGTCATGGTCGGTGATGGACAAAGAGTAAATATCAAGTTTTGCTTCAAAATTGGGAAAATGCCGAGTGAAATCTACGACTTGCAAATGGAGATGCTGCTATGTCCCGTTCCTGTACTATCGAATGGTATGCAGTGTTTTGCGATGGCAGGGAAAGCACAGAAGATGACCAGTGCAGTGGGCGACCTATCAAAACGAACAGATAATGAGGTCGCAAAAGCCCGCGCTTTGGTGACTGATGATCGCCGAAAGACCCCTAGGATGCTTGTGGATGAGTTAAATATGGGCAAGGACACGGTGCACAAGATTTTGATGGAGAATTTGGGTAAGAGAAAGATTTATTTGCAGTTTGTGTCGGATTTTTGGACGGACGATCAGCAGCAGTGTAGAATGTAAGCTTGTGGGAATTTAATGGACGCAGCTGACCGAGATTCGTCGTTTCTGCAATCGATCGTAACAGGCGACGAATCCTGGTGTTACCAGTACGATCCTAAAGCAAAAAGACAGCTTGCCGAATGGAGATCACCATCTTCTCCAAGACAGAAAAAATTCCTTTTCCAGAAGTCGAAAGCGAAAGTCATGTTGATTGCTTTCTTTGATGCACATGGGCTGATCCATTCCGAGTTTGTGTCACCTAATCAAACTGTCAACAAAGAGTACTATGAGGCTGTTTTGCATTGGTTAGTTAAACGAGTATACCGTGTGGTATATAGGCTGCTGGCTCCTACTGCACAACAACGCGAGGCTCCACTGTGCTCTCAATGTGAATTGCTTTTGACAAAAATGACATCGTAGAGATTAATCATCCTCTGTATTCTCCTGATTTGTCACCTCCTGACTTTTACTTGTTCCCAAAACTTGAGAGTGCTCTGAAAGGGCATCGATTTCAGGATGTAGACGCATGTAACCGCTTAACTTCGAAGCATATCTTCAGAGGACTACGAAGCATGTTTCCAGAATTTGCAACGTCGTGCAAAAAAGTGTGAGTGCCGGAAGTGATTATTTCGAGGACTATTAAACGTATGTTTGTTTTTTATTATACATTCCGTTGTATTAGCCCCAGTCCAAAAATTTAAAAGACACACTTTGTATTTTAATTTAATGTACTATTAATTAGTTTCATTTATTTAATTTCAGAAGGCAATATAGAAATTGTTACGAAATAGTGTATTAAGTTTTTTTAATGTCTTGTAAACAATTCCATGTAATTTCGCTGTAAAATAGAGTGGTTTTTTTAAATCTTAATACACGATAAGTTTGCGTATTTAAGGATTTGCTCTGCTTATTACATATATTACCCGATTTATCTGGGTTTTCGATCTTCCGGATTGCCTCTGGTCCCAGTTAGTGCTAATAAACATGGTTGCACTATAGACATCATTCCAGTATTACAATACAAAACTATCAATAGAGATACCTGTAAATTAAGAATAAACCTTGTATTAATTATTTATGTCACTGGAACATTCCTAAAGAGTTCTTGTTCTTACCATTCGTTTTAGCCTTTCAGTCATAATTTGATTTGTTGATCCTATGCTCTGATCGTTTAGATTTCTTAGAAGCAGTGTCCTTTACTCACTTGTGCCTAGTGTGGTATTGTAACACTGAAAAATCATGACACAGTTTTAGAAAAACTTAACAATTAGAAAACTTAACATTTATTGCTGCAAAATCAAAAATAAGATTTACGAATACTTCACTCTGAGGAGGCCTGATGCCATTTCAGATTTTCCCATAATAAAAAGATACTCGTTTTGGCACTCACAAGTTTCGAATCAGACACAGTGTCTAGGTGTAAGTCTCGAGAAAATGGGATTTCGCTCAAGACACTTCTTACAATTTCATTATTCTACAAATAAATCAGTTTCTTTGGATCCCGAAAAACGGCCACTCATCACTTTTTATCGCCTTGCTCGGCGAGGAGACCGAGCATCCCTTGTCAGACACAACTCGACAGTGGACTCAACAGTGGCCAAAATTTCTCTGGTGTCACCTGATGACAGCGAAATTCAGCCATTTTGGAGGAACATAGGTGCAAACGCACTTACCCTATAGGCGAGATTAGAGCAGACCGTGTAACCTTCTGCCCCTTCAGAGTGGCCACACTGACAGTGGTTTGTTATATGCATTGATACTGGAAAGCTAAAATTCCTTTCTCCTTTGAAAGGTCCATCTTCCTGCCACAGGCTGTAAGCTCCTGTAAGCTCTTTATTCAGCGCAAGAAAAGATGCAGTCTTGACAATAGCGATCCTTTTTTGAGAGGCACAAATTTTAGCATTTTCACTGTCAGTCGCAAAAAGTTGGTAGCGTTGTTTTAATTTTCCTAGCCTTATTTCTTGAGTTATTAAATTTCAATTCCATAAAATATTACTTTGAGATAACCAAGTATAGTAAGATATACTTTCACTTTAAATAAATATATATATACTTTCACAAAATTTTCACTTTTTATACGTAATCTTTTTAAAGAAAGTGATGCAGTTGGTGTCAGAAATTCATGTATTATTGATGGCATCAGTAAAAATTAGAGAAGGTCATGCAGTCTGGGCACAAATGGGTTAAGGGCAGTCTGAGTACATTACCACTACTGGCAGAGTGCAGTGGATTAAAATTAAATTAGGTTTATTTATCTAGACCAAGGCCGTACCCAAAGGCGGGGGGGGGGACCAGGGAGTCCGGTCCCCCCTCCCCGAAATTTAAAATTTGTTAACCAAACAATAATGATGAAGCCTTTTTGTGAAAAATTTAGCCTTTTTCATCATTTGGTCCACCCCCCCCTCCCCGAAATGTTTTTCTGGGTACGACCCTGATCTAGACTGTTTGTTTACATGTCTAGACCCTTATTTGAGCTAGATTATCTATTACTGTGGCCACCTCTACACTGACTTGTCAAGAAGTGTTAAATCCGGCGTCAGGATGGCGATAGTAATATATCCCATTTCTTCCCATTTCATTCATGTTTTCTTTCTTTCACAATCTTTTTTAACATAGGCAATGATCTTGATTTTCTTTTATGGAGCTATGTGAAGATTAACATGTATGTTTTTGCTATGGATTACACTGCATTGAATTACTGAAGACGCGAATAACGTGTAATCCAGTCTCTTCGCAATGTTAACGAGCATTTGTATTGAAAATAAACACTCAAAAAACTGGTGTTAAAACATAAAATAAATAAAAACTTTATGAAAAAAACACACATAAAAGGTTACTTCAAGGCGTAACGATCGTTTCGACCGAAAATTCGTTCGGTCTTCGTCAGACAAACTCTTCCGTCATACAAAACAGAGGGAACTGAAAAAGATAAACAATCAAGCAGGTTGCCACAAGGAAACAAGAAAAGGCGGGAAAAAACCAAGGAGAGGGGAAAAAGTGAGGGGGGGAAGGGATACAAAAAAAAAAAAGAAAAAAAAAAGGACAAACAAAAATATATAAATAAATAATAACAATAATAAAAAGCAATAAAGAACACACAAAAAAAGGAAACAGAACAAACAAAAGAACATAAAACAAAGAAAACATAAAAACGCAAAAATTAAATAAAATTATTTTTTTTCTTTTTTTTCCTACATTTAAAAACAACATACAGGACAGCCAAAAAAAAGGACAAACAAAATAATAGAAAAGGAAGGAAGGGAAGAAAAACGGTAGCAGAAGAGAAAGGGGAAAGTGAATAGAACCTTACAACAACAGCTTCCAAGCGGAATGAACGAAAGGAACGGAAGAACCATCGTTCACAAGACGTTCCAAGTGCTGGGTAATGGAAAAACCTTTCAAAAAATCAAGATAGGACAAAGATTGAGGAGTGCACTAATATCTTAGCCTTAGAAAACTGAAACCGATGATTAGAATTCCAACAATGGGAGGCAAAAGAAGATTTGGAAATTTCACAAAGTTTTTATTTATTTTGAGCATTTGTATTGTTTCAGAAAACTCTGCTTGATTCCTGGGTTCGCCATTCTAAAGTCTACTGTATATAAAAAGTTCTTGTAAAAAGTCCACTTGTGAGGATGGAACACAAATTTATTGCTTCTAGAACTTCGTCGAACAATCAGCTGTACAAAATTCAAAGGCACTAACTAGAGATGTAACGAATAGTGATTTGGCCGAATACCGAATATTCGGCCGATAGCTCAGGCCGAATATCAAATTTTTTAAATTTTCATTTAAACTGTAAATAAAATGTCGCTTTTCAAATTTGTATTAAATACTAAGTAACGATTAATTAAAATTCCATTTTTATTATTTGTATATGATTAAAAACACACAACAGTATATTAACTAAAAAAAATCTTGGTCATGAAAAAATATCTTTGTTAAACACTAATAGCAGCATAATTATGTTTTGAGATATTCATAATTTAATAAATATCCTATGATATGTGATTAATCTGGTAACTATACATAAATACACTATTCCTTGGGTTTTACAGCCTCTGGGCAAACATATGTAGAAGCTTTTCAAAATTATGTTTGTAATTGAGGATCTGAAAAGATTCCTCCTACCCCCACCCCATAAAGAAGGTAGAAAACCAAGTAATGTCACCAAAGTAGAAAAGTCTGCATTTCTGTAATATTTTTAAATACATTAAATTATGTTTCATTCAGCTTAAAATTCAATGACTTACGATATTTTATAAAATAAAATTAGCATACTGGAAGTATAACTATGCAATATTATTTGTAAATGCACCAAAAAATACATGTTAATTAACAATATTTTTTTCTCTTTATTTTGAAATTATTCAACTGAATGTGTAACAATATTCAGCCGAATATCTGTTCAGTATTCGGCTGACCGAGTATTCGGCCAACCGAATATTCGGCAAAACAGCCGAGTACCGAATAGTGGCCAAATATTCGTTACAGCCCTTGCACTAACGGCCAGTAACGTGCTCAAAACAGCCGCTCAGCACAGAAGCTTTCACAGATGCTGTATTTCTCACACAAAATAAAACACTTCCACATGCAAAAATTCAGTGGAAACTCTCGAATATTATAAACAGTTCCTCGATGAAGAATTCACACGCAGCATTCGAAAACAAGCTTTTCAAATCAAGCAAATTATTGCTTCTATAAGCGCTAATACACAGCCTTTATGCTTTCTCACAGATATCTGTTCTCGCTGCAGTTTACAGCAAAACTGACACGACTGGGGCAATTTGCTCTCCTATTTATAGGTGTCGCAGAAGCTTGGAGATATTTCTCGCAGGATCCCCATAAAGCGCGAATTTTCATTACGTCGTAGGAATACAGTTGAATCTCTAGGCTATTATGCAATACTATTGTAGGAAAACAAACATTACAGGCCTCATTGGAAAAATAGCGCCAAATGTCCGAAATTTTGTTAAGCTTGGCGGCTTTTTGGCAAAATATCGCCAAAAGTAAGTCCCCAAACGTGAGGTCATCTAAGCTCTAGCATCAATATTTCCCGAGATTTCTAGAAACCTCCCCCTAAACCTCCATATCTTTTGTTCTAGTTAACCGATTTTGATGCAACAAAATACAAAATTTAATTATATGACGCGTAGAATACGAATTTTAAACTAGTTTAACCCACAGAACAGCAGGTTATCCGAAAATTCGTAACAGTATTGAAGTACATTATCGTTTGCATCTAAAATTTAAAATGTGCGAGCCAGTTTTGACCCACCCTTTATTTTTGAGCCAGTTTTGACCCACCCTTTATTTTTAACATATTTACTGATGATTTAGTAAAAACTGTCAAATATATATGTTTTAATCTGTTTCAACATCATCGCAGTTACATCTTGTAATTTTTATTAATATTTTT
The DNA here is from genome assembly GCA_038373885.1 of Cheiracanthium punctorium. Classification (NCBI taxonomy): domain Eukaryota; kingdom Metazoa; phylum Arthropoda; class Arachnida; order Araneae; family Cheiracanthiidae; genus Cheiracanthium; species Cheiracanthium punctorium. The sequence goes on from JAWZYV010002077.1 coordinate 210,111, forward strand.
CAGATGGTTTCAGGAAAACTAATTCTTCTGAATCAAGCGCTTCTGCAAAGACAAACGGTGAGTACCGATCAATATTATTGTTAAGCTAGTTTTTCCTACGCTAAGGTGACCAGACTTTTGACCATAAATCGGGGATATGTCCCCGATTTTGAAAGAAAACTGGGGACATTTATAATTAATGAAATAATTAACTGTAATTTAATTAAAAAACGATGCATTAATTAAAAATTGTCCCCGATTCATGTTTTACATTTTGGGGGCAATTTCAAAAACGTCCTGAAGTTGGGGACTTGGAGGGTTTACACTAAAGGTGGAGCATAACTTAGGAACCGTACAACACGGAACGTATGTACTGTGTTATGGGGGGTTGCTGTATTTAAATAATAATAATAATAATAACCATAAGAAAAATAAAGACGAATATAAAATTGTACTATACTACAGAAAAAAGAAGAAAAGATTACTACACAGCCTATATACATGCGTATGGTCAGGCAGTAGGTAAGTTTTGGCTGTCTACCAGGATATTATCCACCGAAAAAAAGTCTGCCGAGGTAAATACTAGATTTTAATACTCTAATAAACAACCTATATAAAAATCAGATTTAATAAAATACTTGTTGGTGAAATTTTCATACCTGGCGCACCTGAGTAACTCAAGGGTTCAGCTCGCCGGGCTTAGCGAGACCCCGCCTTATGGGTGACAGGTATGAAAGACGCACTGGTCAAAATTTCAGGTTTTATAATTTACCTTCAGGAAGAGCCTTATTATCGCAGGGCAAATCACGACTTTGCTCAGGGCTCCCGGTTCAAAAGGGCCTCCAGTTTCAAATGTTGTTCTGAAATATTCTTTTATATGTCAAAATTTTATGAAAAAAAAAAAAAAAACAAATTTTATAGATGGGAGCCGCCAAATTCATCAATGCCCGGGGCCCCTGTTGGCCATAATCCCTGTTGGCCTGCCTTTAGTTTGCTGGCTACTGGTTCAACAGTAGCTTGCTGGCTACCGGTATAGAATGTGTTTGTTGACTTGTGCCATTATCAATATATCAAAATCGATTTATATGCCTGTTTCAGATGCGTCTAGAAATTTAAAGGCATCAAGAGCAAATGACATTTCCCCGAAACCAAGTAAGTACTTTACAGTTGTGTTCGTATTTCCCGTTTGACCATAATAGTCCGGGAGCCAGCGACAGATTTTGGTCAGTTATTTCTTCCCGGCCGATAATTCGTGAGAAGATTAAGATAGTTGTGTGTTGAAGCCTGGTGATCGTCAGCTGCCGCACCATGGGTGGGTTGGGCGGCGGCCGCCCTCCAGACACGTAAAAAAAATAAAAAAATTCAGTCATTTCCTCCCGGTTGAAAATTTCTGAAATAATAGTTGGCATAGTACTTGTTTGAAAAAAAACCGTCAGCTGGCCAAGCGGCGGTGGATTATAAGTCAGCTGCTCATACGAACATGTAAAAAAAAAAATTTTTTTTCAGTGATTTCCTCCCGGTTGAAAATTTGACAGATGTTTGTTTACATTCTACTTTAAATAAAAAAACAAGTCAGCTGGCTGTATGCCGGTGGAAAATCCGTCAGCTGGCACAGTGAAAGTGTGGCGCGGAAAGGTAGTATGGCCGCCGCTAGCTTATTTCAATGCACCAGCTGACGTGTTTTCCCCCGGCATACGGCCAGCTGAATTTTTTTTATTATGGCAAGAATGATGTCAACTATTATTTGACAAATTTTCAACCGGGAGGAAATAACGCACTTTATTTTATTGGACACAACGCGCCCTGCAGGTGAGTTGCAAACATAATCAGGAAATAATCAAGCGACCGAATAACAAAAATTAAATTTGAATATAAATATATCAATATATTTTTTATTTACAGTAAATAATTATTATAATTCTTAAATACTATAATGTTTCATCTTCACTTGTGGCACTCTCATAGTCCTCCGAATCATAGTCCTCCGACTTCAATTTTGAAGTAGCCTTTTTGCAAAAAACGCAAAACGGATTTACAATCGACATTTTATTAAGTAATTTAAAGCAGTTCGACAGTCTTTTAAAGATCCATCCTTCCGAAACGTTTGGACGATCTGTTTCCACTGACTATTTCAAAATATCTCCAATTCCAAAATATTAATTTTTATATTCCCAAAATGATCAAATTATGCTATTCTGAAAACATGAAAAATTTTCGCATTCGAAAGATTTCATTTTGTATACATAGCCATTCTTATATACAGGCAGACGATTTCTTTGCTTGGCTCAAAGTCCGCTTATAAAGCCTCGATTTATTTTTGAGAAGAAAAATTAAACTGTGTAATCTAGAAAAGCAATTTAAAAGGAAGGAATCACAAATTTTCCTTCAAAGCCGGATATAACGTCCTTTTCCGCGTGCAGAGCCGAATTTTGTCACACAAATGATAAACTTTTTTGACTCGGAGAAATAAAATGGAGCTGAAAATGCCAAAAAATCGCTTAAAAATGAGGAAACCGGTGGTTTTCATGTTTTTAAAGTAGCACAGATTGTTTTTTTTTATATTTCTATACATAATTATGAAAAATAGTAGGATTATTGAGGATATCAGCGCGTTGTGTCCAATAAAATAAAGTGTGTTATTTCCTCCTGGTTGAAAATTTGTAGAATAATAGTTGACATAATTCTTGCCATAATAAAAAAATTCAGCTGGCCGTATGCCGGGGAAAAACCCGTCAGCTGGTGCATTGAAATAGGCTAGCTGCGGCCACACTACCTTTCCGCGCCACACTTTCACTGTGCCAGCTGACGGGTTTTCCACCGGCATACAGCCAGCTGACTTGTTTTTTTATTTAAAGTAGAATGTAAACTAACATCTGTCAAATTTTCAACCGGCAGGAAATCATTGAAAAAAAATTTTTTTTTTTTACGTGTTCGTATGAGCAGCTGACGTATAATCCACCGCCGCTTGGTCCAGCTGACGGTTTTTTTTTCAAACAAGTACTATGCCAACTATTATTTCAGAAATTTTCAACCGGGAGGAAATGACTGAATTTTTTTTATTTTTTTTACGTGTCTGGAAGGCGGCCGGCGCCCAACCCACCCATGGTGCGGCAGCTGACGATCACCATGCTTCAACACACAACCGTCTTAATCATCTGAGAAATTATGGGCTGAGAGGATTTTGGTCGCAAAAATCTGTCGCTGGCTCCCGGACTATAAGGAAACTATGTGTTTAATTTCTCCTTTATAAATCCTCTGCAGATAATCCTTAATAAGTGTTATTTTGTATAAATGCTCAAATTTTTTATGCGATTCCTAGCATTATGCTGTTTAGTTTTAAGTAGTGCGCTCTCCCCCCCCCCCCTTTTTTTTTCTTTTTGGCGACATGTAGCAGGTGGCAGAATTAAACCCACTGGCAGCTCGTGGTCTATTTGAGTTGTAAAAAGAATCATCTTAAAGTGTTATATCTAGTTGTTAAAAATATGTGGAACAATATTGCATATCCGCATATAAATGACGGTCCGAAAAGATTGTGTGAGCTCGGGGAAGGGCCTTTATCTCGAAATCCCCGTAGGTCGAATGGATTAGAAACAGATGTCTCATAAATTTGGGGACCTACTCAAATCCAAAATGGTTGCCCCCCTTCTTCTACATAGAATATTATATCTATGTTCTTCTAGAGCGTACCAGTCGCCCTAATCGAACAAATGAATTAGAAACAGATGACTTTACTTCCAGATGATTAGTCTAGAGCAGTGGTTCCCAACCTGTTTTTAATCGCGACCCCTTTCAGATTTTTCAAAAATGTTCGCGACCCCCCCCCCCCTCTTCCATCCATTATGTTTGAGCTTTAAGACAAAAAAAAATGAATAATTATAAAATATATATATATATATCTTAGGATTTAAAAATGATTACTTTTTATTCCGTACTGATTATTATTAGGATGACTGAGTTTGTGTTTTGCTGACCAGTTATGCTATCCTTGGCTGAATATTGGTCAAAGCCAAACACATCTTGGTCATCTAATTTATTACTGCCTTTTTTCTTAATCCACAAAAGAGTTTTAAATTCAACTTCACGCATGTAAGTGGATTCAAAGGGCACTAACATCTGAAGCGAAAGCTTAGAAATGATCGGATATGAGTGACGCATAGCACACCAAAATTGAATTAAAGATTTTTTTTGGTATAAATCACGTGCTGAGGAGTCATTTTGCAAATTCAAAAATTCGTCCTTCGCTTCATCAAAAAGATCGGCGACATCTAAAGATGTGTGAGTTGGATTTCGCACTAATGCCGTCTCTTGTTCATTGTGAACTTTAGGATATACCTTTGAATTTCAGATTTAAGAGCTTCAAGGTGGTTAATAATTTCTCACCTTAAATTAACTGCAATTTCTAATTCCGATACTTCTGCCTTAGTGAACACGTTTTCAAAATTGGTTAACACTCCTAGATACACTTTACGACGTCAGTTTTTGTACATTTGATACAAGCGCCCTGATGAGAAAAGGGATTTTTACTTTACAAAGAGAAAAGCTAGAAATCGTGTCTCATGGCAGAGAAACGTGGAAATATTTTGCCATTTTCTCCTTCAAAATCGGTCTGCGGCGACCCACTTGGGAGTCGCGACACCCCGTTTGGGAACCACTGGTCTAGAGAAGAAGAGCAGATATAGAAGAGGGAAAGAGGGAGGCGAATTGTGCAGTATCGTCTTCGGGACGCAGTGTCTGCTCAAGTGTGAAATATTTAGTTTTAAAAGCCATTCACAATTTCGATTTTAGTTATTTAATATATTAAAGTATTTTAATTAATACCTAAAGAGACACGTACAGCGAAATGCATTCATGTAAAAAAATAGTAAAACATTATATTAAGAAGTTGTAAGCGACAGAAAAATGTTTTGCTGAAAAAAAAGCAATTTTCTGCTAAATTCATATTTCAGTTGAATAAAAAAATAGCAAGAAGTTTCATATTCACCTAACCATCAAATATCTATCTTTAAAACATGCTAGCCTGTACTAGTATTTGTAAAATTACGACGAAAAATTTTGTTAAGTTTCACTTGCGATCTGGAATGTAAAACTCGTGAACCTCGCAAATTGCTCGGTAGTGCTTGACGTTATGCAGACAAAACTATATTTTCAGATTTTTTTTTTTTTTTTTTTTTTTTTTTTTCCTAGCATAGAATAAAATCTCAACAGTTAGTATGAAGATTTAATGCTACAGTGTTGTTGATTGTTCTCCAGTAACACGTCATACTCAACAAACAGTTTAAGTTTGTGCTAAGCTGTTGACAATAGATTTAAAATAAGAAGAAAAAAGCCTTACATTTTATGAAACATAACGTCAGGATAAGCAAAGATTTAGTTTTTGTCTTGAAACGATTGAGATCTTCATCAATTAGAAAACTATTTCTGGCGTAACGATTTTTACTTATCTATATAAATAAAACAATGTGTAAACTGTTAGTTTGTCTGTCTGTGTCTAGCGTAGCTCCGAAACGGGTGATCGTAGACCTACCAAATTTTGTACGGAAATTCTCCAAGTCGGGCCCCGACACACCTCGAAGCGATTTTTTCGAAATTCGAATTAGTTCAGGAGATATTGATAAAAAACCCCGTCAGAAACACCAATTTTTGCTTTCCGCAATTGTAACCCCTGCAGTGAAAAAGTGAGAAATAAGCATCGAGGTTGCCATGTTTGGCGAATTTATTAAATGATTTAGACTCTTGAATTAAAAATAAAAGAATAATCATTTTTTTTCTGTTTAGAATATTTACTAGGTTATTTTTTAATTAAAGTATCGTGTGCACGGGAAACCAGAGCAGGAATGCAATATTTTTTATCCGTAAAAGAATAAGGACTTGGAGATTTCTGAGACTAATATGTATAACTTTTTTAGTTTGGCGAAAAATAAAATGGCTGATATGGCGATTTTGAGAGTTTGTAGTGGTTTGCACAGTTTTAGGCTTGGCGCAATTTACTGAGAGCGTAACAGAATAGTATTTTTAAAAACGAGTGTAGGTTTTATTAGAATTCGGCAATGAACCTTAATTTTCTGTGCAGAAATAATGCAGTTATTAAGGCGATTTTAAATGATCTATCTTCAGAATTTACACCAAATTAAGTAAATTGATTTAGTTTAGGAGAATTCCGCCAAATTTCAGAAAATTTAAATTCTCGGATTTTGTGAATGTCGTACTTAATACCGTGTAATACATATTTTATTTTACAAATTAAAATGTATGGGGATTTCTACTTTCGTTCTTAGCAAAGTTGGCGGCAAATATTCAAATGTAGTGTTATTCTGTATTTAATAGCGTGGGCTTTTGCGTTTGTATTGCTAATTCCATGCCACGATTGGGATGAGCCGATTTTACGACCGTATGACTAGATAATTTTTTTTTTTTTAAATCCCGCCAAACAGGGTGAATAAAATAGGAATTCTGTATAAATATGAATGGTTTTGAAGATGAATAACAATGGTTTTTAATCCCAGAAATGTTTGTGAGTATTGCCTAAAGGTTATTGCCTTTATTGTGAAGTTTAATTTGCGATTCATTTTGGCTATTTGCCATCAAATTGCGGCGTTAATTACGCCAATATAGCAGTTCTAGCAAAGTAAACATAAATAACTAATTCATTTAATATTCTATTTTTTACATTGCTACAGTTTCCGTAGTAACGGAATCCACTGTTGCCACTTAAGTTCTTAGATTTAACAATTAAGTGAAGCAAATAAGTCACCACATCAATTACTCGAACCTGCAATTTTGGTTTTTTTTTAAACTAAAGGCATTTTTAGGGTGTCTAAAAAATGCTAAGTACTATGCTAAAGCTCCGTATCTTGATTACGATTAGTTTACTAGAAAGTAGAATAATCAGTATAAATGAAGCAGGCGTACAAGGGGTTAGGGGTCAAACCCCCCTAGAATTTTTGCCTACAAAAGTAATTCCTACATATCACACACACGTTACATATTATGAGTGTAGTAGTCGTAACCCCCCCATGAAAATTTCTGCTAGCCCTGAACTGAAGCAATAAAACTTTAGGCATTTCGAAAGTGAAAAGTTTCGTCTGCATACCGTAAAGTTCTCTCTTTTTTTGATCGCCAGTGACACTGACGTGGTTTTTGTGTCGTCAAGTTGCAATCATCTCTGATTTGCACTCATGACGTAAACGTTCCGTCATGATTCCAATAAATGTTTATTTTTTGTGATTCCGTATCATTAGGTTTGATTCCATTTATATGTGTAAGGAAAATATTCTTTTTCTACCGTGCGAGAACGAGTACGCAGCTAGTTTATTTATAAAGAGCTCATCATCTTAACTTGATATCTAATTGATATTTTAAACTCGGGGCATCAAATTATTGACAGAGCAAAAGAAATAGCTGGTAATTTACTTTTACTCTGTGGAAGATGCTTTGTAGAGATTGTTATTAAACTTCCATAGAAAAAAAAAATTCAGATTGACTCCAATTTTCCGTTTTCCCGTATCATTTTCAGCGTTGAGTGTTACTTTTAAAGAAAAAATCTCGTCAGAAGACTTTTAACAGCTTTAAAAAAGAACCAGTAATTTTAAATTCTCAATATCACTTCTTCATAAACTGTAGTATGAATTGATATTAACAGAAAATTTCTATGTCTCATAAAAATTTTCAGAAAAATTCTTAAGCACAAAAATCGCCTTGCAAAATGAGCCAAGGCGCTATCCATCTAGGAAAACATTGCAAAATACAGTATGTTTAAGAATTTCTTTTTCGGAATGTTTCATAACTTCTATAAATTGAACGCTTGTGACAGCCTATAGCACAGCTTGTGAAGGGACAATCTCAAAATTTTCTGGATCTCTACCGTAGGTCAATTTTTTAAAATATTGCTCATAATTTGTATGATTTCTTAAAAAGAATCATCTTAAAGTGTTATATCTAGTCGTTAAAAATATGTGGAACAATATTGCATATCCGCATATAAATGACTATTATTACAATTATAATTTAATGTATGATTACATTATTCGGCAAAGATTCATACAGTAAATGCTAGGCGTATACTGGAGTATACAAATGCACCAGAAACATGAAAGAAATCTTAACCTCTCTTAAGAAATCTCGAAAAACGTAATTCTATTACGAGCGCGCTGCAAGAAAGTTCGCGCGTATGAAAGTTCAGAAGTAGCAGTATAAAATGTGCTTGACACTTTGTGACAGCTTGACGTACTTCGTCGGGGGAGTTTACGAACACAACAGTTTTCCATGACTTTGAGATTGTCTGGCGGGGGTTTGCCACGATGGAAAAGTGTCTGGCAAGGGATAAAGTGATTTCTAGTACTGCGAAGAAGAACATATAAAAAAAATTAAGCTTTATGAAATGACGAAATTTTCGGCAATTTTATACACCTTTGCCACCTGTTACCTGCCAAAGCCACGATCCTCCAAACTTTAGAGTGGCCGATGGTTCCTACCTCTGTTGGGGGGTATGCGCAGAGAAAGTTTCAGCTTTTATACTATGACGAAGGTCTGGCGGTCACTGGCACTTAGACTGCAAGCTACTCTTGCTGTACTCTAAAGGGCTTATTATATTCAAAAATGGCAGATAGAGGTATAAAGTAATCGAAATTAATCAGATTCGTCACAATGCTTAAGCGTCTGAAAAGGGGACCATTGTGTCTTGTCCCTCTGTCCTCAGATTTTAAACTGTTGGTATAGTGTCTCAGAACTTGTTTAGCAATAGTCGTTTTAACTCTATCGCTATTCTTAACCCAATATGAAATTCTTTCGAAGCATTAAAAGAATATAGATGTTTATTTTCGTTTTTCGGATTTAGCAGATTTCAAGTGCAAATATTTCGTAAACTATTAAAGTTCAAGAAGTACTTATTGATAAAGCATTCAGTTTCTAACTATGTTACAATGCTGTTTTATTGATAAATATTCACACGAAACTCAAATTAACATTTTTCTTTGTTAGTAGTTAGCTATCTGCTACATTATAGAAATTATATTTTAGGTACATCGAAGGACACAATGCCTCCATCTGAGGGGGACAACACGTCTGAAAGTAAATTAAGTATGTAATATTTTTTCTATTTTCAAACACTTATCGTTAAATCGTTTTACAGTTAAAATTCAATTTTCCGATTCATAAATTAAGTAATCAAAAACATACCTGTCAGTTACCTAAGCTCAATTATCTAGTAAAATTTACATTTTGTAAAGGCGATCTGATTAACCATAAATTTTTATAATTCTATTTATTCAAATAATGTTTCTTCCCAAGCTGTTATCGTAGAAAGAATGATTTTAGTGTAAAACACATCAAATATAAAGTTATCTTAGGTATTATTTTGAGACAATTGTTCCCAGCAATATACCCATTTTAATTTAAATTACATTTAAGAGAATATTAAATTCACTTACCCAATTATTTTTCTTTAATTTTCTGATCTTCTCTCAATATTAACCTACCGAATTCTTCTTAATTTTCCGTCTTTATTAACTTTCTATTCTGTTTCAGGATAGCATAAAAAAAAAAGGTACTGTAGCTGAAAATTACCGAATCTATATAAATAAAACAGAGTGTAAACTGTCCATTTGTCTGTCTGTCTGTCTGTGTCTCGCGTAGCTCCGAAACGGGTGATCGTAGACCTACCAAATTTTGTACGGAAATACTCCAAGACGGGTCTCGACACACATCGAAGCGATTTTTTAGAAATTCGAATTAGAAAATGTTTTATTTTATGTTTTGTCCGATTTTTAGCGATTTTTCTTGCGTAATACATAATAACGCCGGTAATTGCGCTCGCAAGAAAACGATATTTACATCATCGTGTAGAGGAGAAAATTTTCTTTTAAAAACTATTCGTTCGGACTGTGTAACAAAATTTGCAGATTTTTGGTAATTTTTCAAAGAAAATTAAATTTGACGCTGACTTTCGAAAAATATTTTTAAAACTGCTGCATCTTGAATTCTATCTGTCATAACTTTTGTATATTTGGGCAAAAGACGGAGCACACAATTCGCCCACTTTTAAAAGAAGAACGGGGGAAAAATATAAATTAGGAGAATTCTTACGAATTTTTAAGTAAAGAAGGATTTTCATTTCAGTAGTACCTGCTTATGAGTTTCGGTTTGATATCTTGCGGTTTGGTTGTCATGGATACAGTAACAATGATTAAAATTGCCAGTTGAAAAAAATAAAAACGGGTCCCGCGAGCAGACGATTTCTTTGCTTGGCTCGATTTCCTTTTATAAATACTGGATTTATTTGTGAGAAGAAAAATTAAACTGCATAATCTAGAAAAACAATTTTAAAGCCTTTATAAATAGCGCAGTCTTATCTCTTTTCTTTTTGTAAAGGGTTGCAAGAGAGGGTGACGTATTTATAAAATAAAAAAAAATGTCCATTTCATGTAGTGTCTGAGGAATTTAACGCTAAAACGTGAACCTAAAAGACAGCATGGCTGAGGAAATGGGACATTTTGAAAGTGAGAAGTTCACTGCAAACGGTCCATTTTCACTTTTTTGATACCGAATGACGCTGACAGTTTTTTTTTTTTTTTTTTGTGTGTGTCATTATATTGCAATGATCTCAGGTTATTATATATATGATGCAAATTTTAAGTCAAGAGTGAAATAATTTTGCTTTTTCTAGATTCCACATCACTGGAATTAATTCGAATTACACATGTGAGGAAATTTTTCGTTTCCTACCGTGCGAAGAACGGGCACGCAACTAGTTTAAAATAATTGGATAAAGTCATTCATTAAAATATACGTATTAACTACATTATACTAAAAGCTTACTGCACACTATCTGTTGATACTTAAAATATAAGTGCAAATAATGAAAAATAAATGAAAGCATTTCTCTTGGACCCCATCATCTACGACGAAAATATGAGAAAGTTTTCGTTGCGTGTTTAAAACAGGTGACTTTGATGAAACCAATTTGGATTAATTTTAAAAGTCACTGTTGTATTAAAATATGATTCATTAAAACAATATACAAGCTGTAATTGTATATTGTTTTAACTCTTGTTGTTGTAATTCTTCGAAACTGTGACATATTTTTCGTTTTTGAATTTGATGTAATTCTTGTTTTTTTTTTAAGTTACTTTCTTTTATTTTGTTTGTGAAAAAAAGGATTTGCTTGTTTTTCTGGAAGATATGAACGATTCTGCATTTCGTACAAACAATGGCCTACACAAACTTCTTTTATTGGGGTGTGTCTGAAAGGCGTGTCGTGTGCATATTAAAAATCTGCAGGCTTTTCGATCTTCCTTATCTATCCCTCCCCCCCGTCTTTGTAGAGGATATGCTAATGCTGATCTACTGACAATCGGATAGACAATGTGATTCAGCCAAAATTTTAAATTCTATTTTCGTAAATTTGTTTCTTCCTAATCTGTGATCGTAAGAAGAATCAATGATTTAATTGTGCAAAACACAGCATTTATTAATATGAAATATCAAGTTATTATAGATATTGGCTTGCTAAAAAATTTCCCCTGCAAAATTATTTAGCCGTTTTATTTTAAACCAGGATGCATTAAATTGATTTCGCCTCTCTTCTGTGCGTCACTACACACAAATAATACAGTTTTGTTTTGTACGTGAGTCGAACTAATCAGTTTTCTAACTCTTTTAGAAGAAATTAAGGAAATTTGTGAATGGTTAAACAAACAGAAGGCAGGAGGATGGAACGATATTCCAGGTATGTAGTTTTATTCTGCGTAACCCAGTTTCATGTACTAGCACTTGCAATTGTACTAGCTTTTAAAATGTATTTAATCATTTATCTCTGTTTTAGCATAATAGACAAATAGTCATTCAGAAAGTATACAAATGATTAAAACAGTGAACTGGTGAAGTTAGCTGTTAATTTTGATTAAAAAATAAAATGTCGCACTACTTTTAGAACAAAATATATATCTCCAGTTGAATTTTTCTTTTATTTAAATCATAAATCGATCATCAAACATAACTACTAAACAAATGTAAATCTTTTTCTGAACCCGGCAGATTACTGTTGATTTCTTGTAACCTACTGTTGTTTGTCGTCAGTAAATGAAATGTTTTAAGAGGAACATTGCTTATTCTGTGAAAATAATGACACGGCATCTGAAAAATATTAACAAAGTTTGAATTACAGGGTGGTTATAGTTAAACTTCCCCTATGAACAGTGCTCTATAGCTAAAACGGGCGAACGGATTGTAACCAAAATAGGTATATTGGCTATACATGATATGCCCTCAAGGAATTTCGGGGAAAAAAATTATTCAAAAAATGTCCACTAGGTGGAGTTTTGCATGAAAAACGGCAAATTTAATGATGGAAACGGCTAATTTGAAATGTACAAACAATTTTAGCATTTATTCAATAGTTTTAGGGCATTTACCCACTCATTTGGGTTATATTTGAGCTGATTTCACCATGCGCCATCTAGTGGAAGCTATCAGATGGCGCCATCTAGCGCCATCTGAAAGCGCCATCTAGTGGAAATTTTTTTAACTAAACGTCCTGAAAAATTCCCTTGAGCTTTCGTGTACAGTCCATATGCCAAATTTGGTAGTAATCTGCTCACCGGTGACAGTTGCGGAATGCTGTTTGTAGGGGAAGTTTAACTATAACTAGCCTGTTATATGACAGGAAAGCCCCCTTTCAACATAGTCTGATCAAATCGAAGCCTACCTGTTCTCATGATAGATAAACAGTAAAGCATTCAAGTCACTTTTTTTCAAATTTAAAGTGATCACTGATGTCCTAAAGCAGGGATGGCGAACCAATGGCTCGCGTGCCGTTGGTGGCACGCGACACAATATTTTGGGCACGCCAACATCAAAACGGTTTGCATTTTAATTAAAAGATAACAAAGTTCACTATGAAGTATCACGATCGAACGGTCAGTAAGTCCAAATTATTTGACGGCACGTCGATGGCCTCATTAAACATTTCCTCAGAAAAAATGGCGCGTTGATCCATAAAGATTCGTCACCCCTATAGTGCTCACGACAATCTGTATGAACTGTGTTGCATCCAAATAACTTTTGTGGGGAGGCAAATATGAAAATGAACATTTGCAGCAGCACGCAAAATTTGCAAACACGCCATTGGGTTTCTCCTCTCTCCCGCGCCGCAGGAGAGAGGAGAAACCCAATGGAAACGCTTTGCTTTACCTACTCGGTGGGACGTCACAAGTAAGCGCCGCGGCTTTCCTCTCTAGGGGGCGTTGGTATTACCCCCCTCCCTGAAAATACCAACTTTCTGTGAGGTCTTATGTTAGTGCCCTGGCCTTTGAAAGCTTTGAAAAAATTTGTATTTTCTAAATTTCAGTACTTCAACTGACTTTAAATGTTCAGCATATACTTGTGAGATATGAAATTGTACTTTTTAAATAGTGGTATGAAAAAAGCTAGATTTGTTATGCTTTCGCATAACAGCATGTTAGATACATTTATTTACACAACGGACTCGTACGTTGTTGACATGTCAAAACCTTTTCGGAAGTGAGGAACAGTCACTAAATACATCCAAGAGCGCCACTTAACGTTCTGCCTTTTGAGTTATAACATGCGGAGATGCATACCAACTTTAACCGAAATATTTTGTCTGTGTTATACCTCCATAACAGGATTTTCGGAAAGTAATTTTTGAATACTTTTTCAGTTTTTGTGTTATTTTATTCCTCTGAATAGTGTATGATGTTATTGGTGGGGAATCAGTCACATGAGACTAATTAAAGATGAAATGTATAAAATATGAAATCAATGTAATTTTATGATGTTAAAAATTGAAAAATCAATAAAAGTGAGAAAAAAAAACATACTGATCTTCATTCTGTCCCTTCTACTAATGAGTCCTTGTTAATTCATTTGTCTGTAGCAGTTTTCTTCAGTTGCTTCTGTTTTAGTTACTCCACTAGTAACACTAACAAAAAGCATGCTTTGCTCTTAAACATTTTCTTAAAATCTAGCCAACAGTTTTAATATTTTTTGAGGTGGTAGTGACATGTGCATTAATTTTTAATAAAATGTAACAATTTGAAAAGTAGTAATTAATCCCGTGATTGACCGTTCTAGTTATCTAATGCGAATCTTCCAGCATGCTTGCATTGTTATTGTTTTATCAGCTTCTATGTGAATGTGTCTCTTTTACTGTGCAATTGTGACGTTACAACTGACGTCGAAGAAATACATCAAGGTAACATCTGGATGGCCAAGACATGGAAGAGAACATCTGCCAACAGTTGGCACACGAACAGGTGGTCATAAAAATTCAGATCCAGCTTGTTCTTATTGGCACATTTGATTACATGATGGATGAGTCAATACGTCTTTGATTGATAATATTTTTTCTTACGCTTTCAAAAAGACGTCAGCGATGAAGAAAAGAATTACAGTAGCTAACAACAAGGATTTCGAACTGGAATGATACCTAAAACCATTAATCGCAAGTTTTTGCTTGAGTGAAATTCACGTTTAATCCGAGCAAATAATACATTTTGGACATCCATAATTGGTTTGGTTAGCTCTACTTCAATTTAATTTTGCTAAACGATATCTTGAGAACCAGTTTGAGTTGTTTGAACCTCTTCAGCGTTAAAACTATGCACGTAAAGCCGGAACACACCTTGAGAGGTATTCTCTGGAAATAAGATTCTGGGAATTTACGGAACTCTGTCGATATTGCGTCAAGGAAGGGTATTCGCAAGCAGATCAGAATCATGGAATTTTCGGAATTCTGTCAATATTGCCACTAGGTGAAGAAAGATTGCAAAATACAGCGTGAAAGAACTTCCTCTTGTTATGGATTTTGCGGAATCTTATCGGATTCCGATTTATTTGGAATAACTTCTTTGGTGAAGAACAAATACACAAAGATTGCAAATTACATTGTGACAGGAATTTCCCCTGTCATAAAGTTAGCAGAATCTTTATTTCTTCATAAATTCAGCAGATTGTTTATTTGTATTTACTAGCAATAGCACGCCTGTTGTTTTAAAACGCTAGTGCGCAAAGCTGAAAATCAGATCGAGAAATATTTCGTTTCGGAGCTAGATTTAGATGAATTTTGTACTGTTTATGATAGCGAAAATAAATATAGTGATAAATATCAAGTGAAATTCCATTTTCATTCGTAAAGCGTATGAAAAGTAAATTAATTGTATTTTATTAGCAATATTAATTTCTAGATTGGGTAATCAACCTTTCAGAGTGCTTTGACTTTTTTGCATAAGTATCAGAGTGAAATATGTTACATATTTAGCACAATAAATGCCATGAGTAGGCAGATTTATAGATTTTGCTCATGGTGTGAAAATGCTCAGAATAACCTAGTTTGCTTCAGGTAATTAATACTTATCAGGAAGTTCACTGAAACTCAATGCCTAGGTGGCATTTCTGTGACACTATGAAGTGGTTGAGGTAGAATTAAAATATTATTAAATTACTTCGGTGTGATCTTAATTAGTAGTTGTAGTACAAATCATCGCAATACACAGAAACGGAGCAATTTATGAGACAAAATATTACTGTAAATGTTTTTATTATAAAGTACAAGAATTATTAATTAACTATTGATAAATACTGGTGGTAGTGGCTGGCGGTCAGGTAAGAGGCAGTAATTAACGTACTTCTAGATCAGTATCCAAATTTGAAGTTCACGAGAAAACGCGAAATGCCGAGGAAGCCAAATTGGCGAGAACCGATGTAGGAGCATTAAACGAACGCCAAATAAAACACCAACAACAGATCCGTTTATGACTGGCGCTATTGTCCAGTAGCGGTATCAAATCGGAAGAATTTTAAAAACCAAACACGCCAAAAAGGATGAAACAAATAATGTAACAGCTGAATTGTTTCCCAAAATGAAAGACAATATTATTTATTAGATTTGTTACCTTATATGTTCATAAACAAACCATCCAAAATGAAATGGTCTCAAACAGAAGAAAACGCTGAGTAATGTATATAACGGACATGAAAACGTTTGGCTTAGAAGTTATTTTTAGAGCAAGACTGACGCCTTTAGCTAAATAATAATAATGTAACAACAGGCACACCGAATATCTTTTAAAACGGAAGCAAAAGGGAATAATTTTGATATTTAAAAAATGCTGAAATATATTAAATTTAGAATAGAAAACCCAAACACAAATTAATTAAAAAAATGTAACTGTATCACACTTACACCTGATAGTTGGCTGTGTTTCCGGAAGATTCAGCTCAAAAAATTTTCCCAACAGTGTGCCCAATAACTCCATTCTTTTCTGGTGGATATTTAATACTGCCAGTTCTTCGGTTTTGTCGGAGCAGTATATGAAAGAAAGCAGTGAAATGTGTTTTGATAGTGTTACCAATAGATCAGGTTTGTCGTGAGTATAAAAGCATTTAGCTAATGATTTTTCAATGCTTGGAGGAGGAAACCATTCTTTGTTTAATAAATAAGAAGTCCAGTTAACGGACACAAGCTGGTAACAGTAAATTGTAGCTGCAGCTCATGATTTCTACTAAAGAGTAGAAAAAGTGTTCAAGAAAAATTGCAGTTAAATGACCGAGTATTGACTACGAAAGGGACTAAAGAACTTTTCAAGCATCATAACAACTGGAAGTTTCTTCTCTTAATGAGAGTGGGAGTGGAAGAACTAATTACGACTGCTGAAATAAAAAATGTCTTGTTCAAGTGGAAGTTCAGAATGTTATTATGAAGTGAAATCTCAAGAAATCTGAAGTTATCAGGTCTTCAGATCTGTTTCATGAAATTTCCTTGCAGTTTTTTCGAAAGACGTGGTAAAACAAAGTGAATGTCACTGCATAATTTAAGAATATGTATATATATATGGTATTTTAAAAATAAATCGTTTTAAAACACTCATCGTTCATATGATTGGTGACGCAAAATTATGTACAAATAATGAACCTGTTTTTACGTGGATGTAGTTTGCAAAGAGTTTTACTCATTAGATGTTGATCGTGTGTAGTAGCGTCTCAGTTTACTTAGGTTGGCAGCTTTACGAATATCGAAAACGTTAATTTAAAATTTTGCATAATGATTACTGCATTTCGTTCCAGACAAAATAGATATTACGAACTCCGTTGTTGTTAATGACGAAGAAGCGGAGGAGTGTGAACGCCCAAGTTCCCGTACGTCAAAACATGAAGAACAAGATTTCCCAATGACAAACACCAACGAACAAAGTTTCTGTTCTGTCCAAGAAGGAAAATCTTCCGGTAAGTTTGTTAGGTGAACAGGAGACAAGTATTTTGATGTCAAATGCTGCAACTGGTTTAGGTATCGTGTTTTCCGTTGTTTGTGTGTGTATATGTTTTTTTTTTTTTCTTTTTTCTTTTTCAAGTAGACAGCTAACGTTTTCACTTTATTTCATAGTCTTGCCGTTATCCTCTGAAGTCATTTCTTTTTCCTTTCAAACTGAGTGTATTATGTTGAGAGAAATCTACACGAGGGTTATCTGCCTTAGACGGAGGACATTTTTTAAAGGGTTATTACGCGTATTCACGTTATATACGGAGAAAAACTGCCCAAAACTCCAGCCAGCTAGATCGACAATACTTTAGGCTAGAACTCTGCACCTCCACACTTCAGCCATCGGCCATGGTGCGGCTGGACCTATGGAACTAAAGCATGAATTCTAGGATATTTAGATTTTCTAGACCCGAAAAGTACTGTCAAAAAACAGTTATGATTTTTGTTATGTACTGTGTAGTAACATTTAGAACTAGATGGAGATAACTTAGATTGGAGAGCTCTGAACTTGAACTGATCGTATTCAGGGTTGCTACCAGTGAGGGAGAACAGGGAAAACCTGGAAAAGTCAGGGAATTTCAATTTCGCAAAAAAAGTCAGGGAAAATCGTAAATTTTAGCCCGAAACCTGGAAATCACATAATGGTGACCTGGAAAGTTATCAGAAATCTGTGTTTGTAAACAATATCAACGTTTAACCTTACTTTAGGAAGCTGGAAATATTTAAGAAGGTATCCAAAGTTGACGTCCTAAATGTAAAAAATAGTCCGGATTTTTATCGCAAAAAAGTCTGGAAAACCTGGAAAAGTCAGGAAATTTTTTTTCAGAAATTGAGTAGCAACCCTGGTATTATTTATTTCTGAGCAGATAGTACAAAATCACCTCTGGTATGCGAGAAGTCACGGCTTGATTTTCCTCAGTAACAAAAAATCTACATACGGCCAAAGGACGTTTCGAAGCTGTGGCCTTGTAAGTGATTTATGTACTTAATAAAGGTTTCTCTCCCCACACGCACAGAAATAGCCTTCTATTTCCGTATGCTGAATTTTTGATGTAAAGAAAAAGTTGACGTGAACTATACTGGTGTCCAAAATTAAGGTCACAGACACAATTTTCGCAATAATGCAGAACTGCGAGCAGTAAAATTGGTAAAATTTGTTCATGCATTACATATATTTTGAAGCATACGTAATCAGTGTCAGTATAATGATAGTCTTTATTTTAGAATAAAAGGCGTTTGGCGTTCTTTTCTTGCGCAACATGGAATTTCATCGTTAAAGCATTTGGGATTTTACCTGCTGTGTTATCAGTATTGTCTTAGCTCTCATGTTTGACTATTTGTAGTGAAAGTGTTAGTTATTGTGTGTAGTTATTATAATCGTTTAGATGATTGAATGGGATGGAGAGCTGATAGCAGATTTGAAGGTGGGTAGATTCGAATGGAGGTGACTTGAGGGTTACAAGTGGCACAGAAACTGGTATCCAGGTCGTGGCATCAATTCCAGACAAAGGCTGCTATCATCAGAAATCTGGCTAAAGTCTCCCAAGAGCAATGACACCTGCGCACAATAGTTATGTGGCATTACATCCACGACAACATAATCAAACAATGACTACCTGAACTTGTGAGCTTGACCAAATTGGTAGGAGAGAATCCTTTCCTGGAACGCATCATGTTAGGCAAACATACGCAATTGCTCGTTTTTTACGTGGATAGTGCCATCTCACAGCGCTATAGGGATAAGGTCCTTGAAGCTTGTATGAGGCTTTCTGGGATACTGCAAGCTCAGATTTATTTTTCGTAGAAGATAATGCGAGGTTCACGAAGAATAGGATATTCTCAACCTATGAACTGGTCTGCGAAGTCTCGGGATCTCAATTCTATAGAACATGCTTGGGATGGGTTAGAAAATACTATTGCATCACGTCACTGCCCTCCTAGGACCCTGCAAGCATTGAAAGCCACTTTTGGAAGAATTAGATTAACATTTCTCGATGCGGCATTGACAATATGACTGCTTGTTGTGACGCTTGAAAGCAGCGCACAAGTATTACACTCCCTATTACACGGACGTTTACGGAGATATACTTTTGATATAACATGTATATTAACTAGCCGCTTTTGATGTAATGTATGTTAAGTTAAACTAATCACTCTCTCTCTCTTTTTTATATATATTTATGTTGCTTTGTGCTTTCTCCAATTATAATACAACTCTGCCAAATTTTGTTGCAGTAAACCGAATACTTCTCCAGTTACCACAGATTTTATGTTTGTGACCTTCGTTTTGGGTATCGGTATATATTATGCTAATAATTTACGATAAAGAAATTTTTGAAACTGTCATTCCACATTTTATAATTAATAGCTTTTGGTGTATAGTTTAGTTTTCTTTGCTTACGTTAGTTATCAACAAACAGCATGAGTATGCATGATAGATGTTTCGATAAGAATTCTTTTCTGATGTTACGTCGTAGTGTAGTTCAACTTAATTCATTTTTGTTTTCAGAATCTGATAAAATTGTTACCAGAGGGGTTAAGATAGCTGCAAAGTTAGACAAAATGCGCCAAACTAGGAGTTGGAATGTCTCTACATCCGGAAGAAGTTCACCTGGTAAGTCGGTCGCCGCTTTTCCGTTTATTCAAAAGCTCTTTTAGAACAGATAGTATAGAAGAAAATACTGTGAAATAGTAGATGCAGGTGTAGAGTGCACGAAAAATTACAGATGTAACTGTTAAGAACACTTCATTGTTTGCCTACTTTAAAAATTTAAATTTTTCCTTTCATCATTACAGTTGCTGGAATAACACAATGCTCATTATTACTTTGTTTCGAACTGCTATCTAAATTAATTCCGAATTAATTATACTATCCGAAAAAATAATTCTAGAATCCTTCGTCAGAACAGCAATTTCAGTTTTATGTTTATACTTTATTACTTTTCCTCCCTTAAACTAAAACAGTGTTCATATTTTTCAACTGAACCCGTTAACACAAGGAAGTAAATATGGCGATTCTGAAGTTGTATGGCGCGTCTGAACTTTTCTGTGAAAAAAATTGATGCGTGGTACACAAAAGGTTCACCACCTCTGGTCTATATCGGCTCCCAACTAGTGGTTCGCGTACCCCCTGGGCTTTACGAGCGATATAAGGGCTTCTCGAAAATAATACACTAGTACCAAATGACTACACAAGGCTTTTGTCAAATTCTTTCTGATTTAGAAGGGGTTTACAGGGTGGAAAAGGTTGGGAACCACTAGTCTAGATCACTGTTTTAGCACAACTTTAATGGGAAGTGATTATTTACTACACGCATACTTCGATAGCCAAAAAGTTTTTAAAAAAATTATCTAATGCTGATATTTACTTACGATATTACTGCTCCCCAAAAATCCGTTTAACGTCGGTCTTACCATGGATTTAATTATTTCTCATTTCGGAATTTCGTCGATATTGCTAGTAGGTGAAGAACAGATGTATTCGCAAAGATTGCAAAGTCCAATGTGAAAAGAATTCCCCCCCTGTCATGGCGTTTTCAAAATCTTATTGGATTTCGATTTGTTGGAAATCACCCCTTGGATCCTTCATTGTCTAAGTCACCGTTTATTCCAATCTGAACATTAGTTCACTTTTGTTTAGTAACGATTACCATAAAATTGCTTGTTCAGATTCCTGATCAGTTTCATTTCAGTTTGTAGGGATTGGCAATCTAATTCAAATAATCCTCTGAAGTTCAAATCACAAGCTGCGTCTTTTGTTCTCGGTATTGAGGCGTTATTAAAAAAAAGACTGGCTTTTGTTGAATTTATTAAATAATTAGTCATTTTATTTAAAGTAATGAAGCTGCTCAATACTAAAATAAATATTTGTTTTCAATTGCCTGAATAGCAGTTTCTATATCATCTGGAATGAGTGTCTCTTTGATTTAAAATAAATTTTTTTACAAAAATACTTATATGGAAATTCCGTTCATTTAATTTTTCTACAGTTAAATTTTTTTTAAATGTAGTTTTTTTAAATGTAGTCTATTAATTTTTCATTTCTGTTTTTAAAACCTATCAAAAATTTAAAGCATAAAAGTAAATAGGGAAAGCACCAAATATTGCCGACAAATATGGAGTTTATCGTGCGCTGTGATAACTTATTTTTAACAAACGAAATTTAAAATGTCTTCCCATTTAAATGCAATTTAAGAAACCACAAAAAAAAAGGAAGGGAAGGGTTTATTTCCAGTACATCAGTATTCGATACCAGTATAGAATTTTATCTCTAAGACTTAATAAATCTAGGTAAATAAGTTCTTACCTGATTTATGCTAAGATGGGCTTCTGCACCGGCCTTGAAGTGGAAATCTCAAAATATACCACTTTTTTTGAATCATTAAAATATCGGTCTTTATAATTAACACAATCCGTTCTTGGTTAACTACAAAACACAAGCATAATTAATATATATGCACATGAAAATAGGTTTCTATTTACACTGCGCATCTAACTGCGTGCTTACATTCTAACGAAACTGAGAACTACTGAGGTAAGCAAAGCGCCTAAAAAGCCCCATCTAGCAGGCGTCGACATACTACGTCGATGCGCCGCCAGAGTTTCTGATATTTCATCGTGGGATTCTTCCACATCCTCCGGCCCCGAAAGACAAAATTCAACTTCTGAGTTGAGTTCCAGAGGGTACAGATGTTGTACCGCCTCTCCTCAGCAATGTTCCAGTGGACAGTCTCACAGTGCAGGCTCGGATGTTGCCGTCTCGTCCTGCATGAGTTTCTACCACCAGGCCACATCCCCACATCATTCTTGGTTTTTTGTTGTCATAGATCATAACAAAAGTGTCTTTGGTGATGATCTGCGGCGACGAGTTATTCCTAGGACATCGATGGGCATATCTCAAGTCCATTACATATTGCAGTCTCCATTTCTGCCAAAATTTATCTAACACGTTTGATCGGTATCGGTATCTTTTTTCCAGGTCTGACTTGGTAGAAGAAACGTGAAATATCTTTGAAATTCCATTGAAAATGAGATAAGGACGTGAATTGTGAAGTTTCGGAAATAAGGAAATTTTTGAGAAATGAAGTTGAATTGAGAGAAATTTGTGAAGCTATAATGCACTCTGACAAAAGTTACGTAGCAAAACGTACCTCTTTTCCAAATTTTCAAAGCGGATTCGGTCAAACTTCTCAAACAAATTATTCAAACTCTAGAAATGTAGCGACCACTGCAACATTACATATGCAGGTAAAAAATATTTGTGTATTTTGCGATTCTGTAAATTCTCATGATTCTGTAAATTGTAAAAAGTTAGATGTCAAATGAAGCAATTCTTCAAAAATCTTTTCACTCTTTGTCTTCCTCTCAGAATCCACATTCTTTTCTCTAATCTGAGTGAGGGATTCAGCTATTCCAGCATAACCATGACTTTCGCGCGCATGTTTGATCTGCAGGTCTGAAAAATGATTCAAATTCGGCAAGATTATTGGATTAACTTCTGCAAAGGTCAAATTAGCGTTCTGAAGCCTTCCACCTATTCTAATTATCTTATCTTCATCCAAGAATAGATTAAAACTCGCAATTCGAGAGTTGCTAGCTATTGGTTTCTTCTGACTTAAAGCCTGTAACTCTTCGGGAAAAGCTTCTCCTTGAACCTGCTTAATCCAGTAAATTTCTGCCATTGTTATCTCATCAGCACTTAACCTGTCATTTTGCTTATTGTAAGTTTTCTTTGCGTTGTTAATGAATCTGAAGATCCATGCAGTTGTTCGAAGTAAACTGGATAGTCCGCTAAACTGTTTTTAAGTCGATAAGATTAGTCTTCGGATCTGTCATACAATTGATTTGAAGGATGTGCATTTTCTTTGATTTTCGTTTCTCTGATTCGCCTTCTTTATACCAATACGATGAATCTATGTTTGGCCAAAAACTTTGCATTTTCAACCACTACGGAAAATTGAAACGATTCTTCGTTCAAAACAGATTTTGGTTTACGATCCTTGTTTGACCGCCGGATTTTCATGTCCTGAACAGTATGACCAAAGTGCTTTCCCAGAATTCTTCTGAATTTCTCGGACTCGGACTCTGTTCTGCACAAACGGCTTCCAGTCTTCAGCACTACCGTGAATCCAATGAAGAACAACTTTGGAATCCGTTCAAAAATAAAAGTCTTATATTTAGTGAAATGCTTCGATAGATATACTGCAATTTTAGCTCCAACGACAGCAAAGTTCCAATCCTGGCAAGGATTGTTTTTTCAGGGGCGCAACCCGTATCTTATCAATAACAAGTCTCATTAGTATTTCATGCTTCTTTGTCTGATATCTTCCTTAAATTACTGCACCGAAAGATTTTCCACTTGCATCGACAACGCAATGAAATTGAACGTCATTTATTTCGTCTACACTGTTTTCACCGAAATAATCTCTAGGTACTATCAAATTTTGAATCTTCTCCAGTTGTGAACACCAATGTTCCCATCTAATACTCAGTTCTTACGGAAGTTTATCATCCCATCCTAATCCACTCTTCCACACTTCTTGCATAATTATTCTGGCATTAATTGTAAATGGATTGAAAAATCCAATGAGATCAAAAAAATTTCCGATAATTGCAGAGCTTCTCTCTTAGTTACAGAATACTTCTTTTTTCCAATTTGCTTCAATAACTCCTTCATTTCGATGGTAATTGTATCTTCTTGTATATTCCACTTATAGCAAAAAATTTAACAATTTTCAGTGCTCAAATCCTCAGAATTTTCTTCGTCATTGAAATGTTCTTGCAGTGCACGAGAATTCGACTTTTATTTACGCATATTAAAACTTGCTTCTTTTAAAATATGTTTTACCCCTTAACAAATGGAATATTTTCAAACAATTCCAACATTTATCTTCTTCCTTTAAAATCTCCTTCCTTTCACTAACAGGTTTCGGACATTTTTCTATTTCATGATTTCCTTTACAGACTAAGCAAAAATTTTAACTATCAATACTAGTATTTAATAAAGCAGCAGTAGGTATCCTATATTTCTCTTTAAGACCGACCCCATTTAAAGGCATTATCATCTTTTTCTTTTCCCTTAACAAATGTTTTCCTGCTATAACCTACGCTTTCTTCTAATTCCGTTCTCCGTTGGCAGAGTTCTTTCTCTCATTACCACTTCCATTTTTAAATACTCTAACAATTTACCAACATCTCATGATTCAGTTTCATCTTTATAATACCTATTGTAATTTAATATTATATTATCTGAAATCAATTTAGTTATTATAGAAAACAAAAAGTTGCCATAACTGTTCAATTCAAAGATTTTAAACTGCGTATTTGTATTTCGCAGTGTCATACAGCTGACGTAGATCCTTAAAATTCGAAGAATTTCGGACTGGTGATGAATTTAAGAGCTTGTTTTTGTGCGCTCGAATCAAAAGCTCTTTTCTTACAAACATGTCTTCTAAAAATTTAACGGCAGTATTATAATTGTCCTCAGAAATCGAAAGTCCCTGTATTGCAATCTGACCCGAATCTTTAAGAAAACTCTTTAAATACGTGAATTTATCGACTTTGTTTTCATGAATAGCGGACTTAAACTGACACAATATTCTTGCCAGTTTTCAAAATTACCATCAAAATTTTCAATGTTTGTTTTGGACAATTTAATACGAATTTTGTTTTCTGATATAACAACGGGCGTAGTTGATTTGAGAATCCTGGTAGATCGATTTTTCGTGACTTAAATTCTTCCGTTCAGTCTACCTCTCTGGTTTTAGCAGGTCTCTTATGCAACAATTTAATTTTGCTTTAACCGAAATTATATTCTCCCGATAATCTTGATTGGTTTCAACTTCTTCTAATTTCTTTAAATAAGTTATTTCGTTTTCAATTTTTTCATCGAGTTCCGTAAGTTTCGTTTCTTTGTCAATTAGCTGAGCTTTTTGTTCTTCTAACCAGTTAAAAGTAACAGTAGAGGTAGCATCATTCAAAGTGTTGTTTATCTTGTTAATCAAGAACTTCTTTCGTAACAGAACTTCTCGTTCTCTTCGTTAAGTTTTTAACTGTTCGAGAACATCGACTGACATTTTTCTATACTTTGGGTATTCAATTAAATACAAATCAAATATATTTTCCAAATCAAGGCCCCACATTGGGCGCCATGAATAGAACTTTTTCTATAAAGTCTTTAAAACTCAATAATTTTAGGTAAATAAGCAGAAGCTCTTACCTGATTTATGCTAAGATGGGCTTCTGCACCGGCTTTGAAGTGGAAATCTCAAAATATACCACTTTTTTTTAATCATTAAAATACCGGTCTTTATTATTAACACAATCCGTTCTTGGTTAACTACAAGACACACGCATAATTATTATATATACATATGAAAATATGTTCTATCTAACTACGTGTTTACATTCTAAGGAAACTTTGAGAACAACTGAGGCAAGCAAACGCCTAAAAAGCCCCATCTAGCAGGCGCGGAGATACTACTGCCGGAGTGTCTGGTGTTTTATCGTGGGATTCTTCCACAATCGGAATTTGGAGGGATTCCGCATCGCATATTAGGAAAAATTCCTTCTCATTGTTTATCTTTGCGAACGCTTTAAATATCGGATGTAAGGTATCGGATTCCGATTTACTAGAAATAAATACCCCTCGAAAGAGGAAAGTTGCAGACCATTAACGTATCTATTTCTCTTGAAGTTTAAAATAAGAAGGGTTTTGTCAGTATGAGAGGTTTTAAACAACAAGCACAAAAATAAATAAAAACTTTGTGAAAAAAACACACATAAAAGGTTACTTCAAGGCGTCGTGTGTTTTTTTTTTCACAAAGTTTTTATTTTATTTTATCTTATAACAGCAGTTTTTTGAGTGTTTATTTTCAACAAGCACTAAAGTTATGTTTTACGATTATTTGTTTTAGTGTCCAAGAAATTTAAAAGTGGAATAAGTGATTCAAAAATCACAGTCATTCGAAGAAATGCTAAATCTAGTTCGCCTATGAGAAGTGAGAGCGGATGCTGCGTCGGTAAGTCCTTACTTTTATCTATGAAATTAAAGCTCTGAAAATGGCTCCTATTTTCCCGACACTGAAAGTCGTTGACCCGGCAAAAGGGGTTTTTACACTAGCTTAAAATCCGAACAACTTTTAGACTGATTTTCTCTATCTTTCATTGGTTGACGATCGCCGTCGTCAAGGTAATGACAGAGAAAATCGGCCTAAAAGTTGTTTGGCAAAACAATTGCTCGGACGAAGCTAGTTTGATAACCCCTTAACGCCTATTCACCGTCTACTTCGACCACCCTTTTACAGCTAACTCTCGGTCGAACTCTCAAACGGTATTCACCGATGAGCGGTTTGAGGCTAACCTGTCATAATGTCTGAGTTCAAGTCGAGAAACTCAGCCTTGCTTCAGAGCTGGGTTTCACAATAACGTCGCATGCTCAGTTAAGACTTTCCCCTCCTTCCTCCTTCCATTCCTGCCTAGAACTGGCTCTTCCGTTCTTTTCGGACAAAGAGCATCGACCTTGAAGTGAAACAGACGGAGCAGGCTTGCGACCGGGAAACCAGTTTTTGGCTGGAACATCTCCAGCCAGTTGGTCCGTGACTGTGAACCACATTCGCCTTCGCACACATATGAATAACATAGTGAACACTTATGTAGCATATAATTGTAATTCTAAAGCCGGCGATGAACACTCTCTTTTCACGTAAGTATGACTTTAGTCGTTCAATTACACCTTATTTAATGTTTAACTCTATTCATTTAAGTGAAAACTTTCTTTGATCATCGCCCAACTTGTAGGCAGTTTGAAAATGCCTACAATAGGCTCTTGCTGTACAACAATATTAAAGGGTCAGTTTTTAGAAACTGTCAAAATGTAGACAGTATGAGAATTTTATATAGCGGAAGGAAAATAGATGTCTCCTCTTCCGATGAATCAGAAGCAGGGGATGATAGCACTCAACTAGATGATCAACCACCAGCTGTTGGAATCAATAGATTCATTTAAGATATTGTACAATTTGCAGAGCTACCAACTCTCCCGGGTTTTTTTCCCCCCGGGAGATTTTCCACTACAATTTTTAAACAGTTTTATTTTACATTAAATTTTTGGCCTTATTTTAAGCATAAGCTGCTAATTAAAAATTAGTGGTGGTAAATCTCCCGAAAAAAATGGGAAAGTTGGTAGCTCTGAATTCGTAGCAGGTTTTGTTGTGTGAAAATTGTTAAAAACTTTAACATGTGAACTTTGCAATATTGTCTAACGAAGAGAAAAGTGGGCCGATAGCCTATGAGGCATTTTCACCAGATGCTGGGTTAATTGTGCCAGCAAATGATGTTGTAACGTTATGTAAACAAACTGAAATTGTTTTTCGTCAGATTGAAAAATTATTTGGTCGTGGGGGGGGGGGGGGGGGACATATTATTCATGACACAGGAAATTCTGAAGAAAATTAATGTGAATAACTTATTTAAATGACTCGAAATCCATATATTTGACCATGAAGCTGAAGATAATCAGTTTATAATTTTAGTAAAATGTATAATTAACAAATATTTATTATCAATAGGAAAAGCACCATGCAACTTCTTCATATAATTTAAAAGATAGTTGTAAAAATATTAGGTAAACATTCACGAAATTAATTTTATTTAAAAACCAGTAGTTGCAATTTTTCATTTTTAACAAGCCTTATCATTTTCAATGACTTAGGTTAAAAATGCATTTTTAAGTAATTTTATATTTAGTAAGGCTGCTTATATTTGTAGTATAGTGGTGAATATAGACCCCATCTTCATTCAATAATTTCAATAAAAAACAAAATTAAGGAAATTTCTAAATTACCCCATCATTATTCTAGCCTTAGGTCATTGTTGTCTTTTTGTCATTGTTTTATTTTTTAAATTTTACTTAATTTTTCTAAAATAAATCTTTTAGTTTTAAAATGAAGGTGTGTAATTCTAAATTGTATAAAACATTTAAAATTCCTAGATTTTCTTAGCATTTTCTATTATTCAGCTCCTTAATCAAACAATAGTTTACATAGTAACCTATTTGATATTAAACAAATATTTTTAAATCAAATATAAAAGAGGAAAGGTTGTTTGTCTGTTCGCTATAGCCTTCCAGACCGTTCCACGGATCTGGACCAAATTTGGCACACTGACTAAATAGGACAAGAGAAAGCTAATGTCGTAAAAATGAAATTAATCGGATTAATAGTTTTTGAGTTATTTTATATTTTGTGCAATTTTCAGCCACTTTTTCCTTCTCGGAGGCGTCCCGGGAATGAAGGGGGAAAGCGCTCATTTCTCTCGGGTTCTTCATTCTCAAGTTCATTCCGGCGTGCTTCAACTATGATTGCGACTAGCTATGATATGAAGCGCGTTGCCATAGCAACTAGGTGTAAGCGACAGGCACGAAACGAAATGAACAGCGCGCGGAATACCTCCCGCTCTCAAGAATAACGATTAGTAACGCATACGCGAGTTGAGCGGAGACTAGATCTTCTGAGTCCATCTCTGTCCCTGTACGGTTTGCGTTTCTGCTAAGAGGCTTTCCGCCAGAGACAGGCGGCGATAGTTACGCTTCGGTCTAGCTCGAACCATGCTGTAGGGGTGGGGAACACTGGCGGAATTTCTGATATCAGGCAGGATGTAACTTTTATAATGGATTGTGAACCTGAGGTTATATATTTATGTATTTAAAATGTAGTTATTTTCTTTAGTTCTCTTTGCAAAAAATAAAATAAAACAAATCTTTGAGTTAAAATTTCATGTAATGATTGACTTTAGTGAGCTATAAAGTTATAAATTCATTGGAATCAGACTACGTTATGAAGGTTGTAATAAAATTCATCGTAGCTTAATGTCTATGTTAATTGTAGTTGCTGATCTTTGCTACTCTCCTCATTATTAGATAATTAACAACAGAAATTAAAAAAAACACTAAAGTGTAACCTCTGTACGCTGGCAAGTCCCCTCTTCCTTTCTTTTTTTCGTTGCAGCGGGAAGTCCCAGGTCCTTTTTGTATCATTGCAGCGGGAGGCTTCACATCCCTTCCCTTTACAATCTCATACCGACGACTGAACTCTGTTTTTAGTAGTTGCATAGGTATTAGCGATAAATGACTGTATACAGACACCTTGGAGGGGAGAAGCCTAGCCATGCCCAATTCCCGGTAACCTCTGTACGCTGTCAGGTGCCGTGTTGATTTTGTTGTTGTTGTTGCAGCGGGAAGTTCCATGACCTTTTTTGTCATTGCAGCTGGAGGATTCACATTCCAGCCTAACCACGTCCCATTCCCGGTAACCTCCATGCGCTATCAGGTACCGTGTTCAATTTTTTTTCGTTGCAGCGGGAAGCCCAATGTTCTTTTTTATCATTGCAGCGGGAGGATTCACATTCCTACCCTTTAGAATCTACATTTAAGGTCAATGCGCAATTCTCTTCCATTGCACGGCTAACGCCGGGCCACGCTGCTAGTTCTTAATAAACATGGATCTATGTTTTTCACTTCATTGAAGCATGTTATTTTTTATCCACCTATTAGCCTACTGTATTAAATTTGCTGATTAATTGTAATTCTTTTTAAAAATATGTATTTTGAGTTCCGAAATTAGGGAATGTAAGAATAAATATATTTGTTTAAGTGATTTGTATTTTATATTCAAGAACTTTTAGTGTATTTTGTAAGTGGTGGATTATTTAATAAAAATGTTTTTTCTTTATTAATTAGTATTTATTTTGGTCCAACATTTGGATAATTTCTTTAGCTTTTGAAAACTATTTTGATCTGTTTATCTTTGTCTACCATGTAAATAATTTCCTCATAAATTAAATATTTTAAATTATTGATTACTGAGATATGTAATAATTCTTGGCAAGTTAAAATACAAAAAATTTGTACTTTCTAATTAGTATTCTTTCCAGTTAGTTAATTTTGGTCTTTACAATAGCGAAAATTCATCATTTATTATTAAAGTTAGACACAATCGCGATGAATTAAATTTTAATGTTCCATTCTAATAGGTTGTGTAGGGAAGTAAGAATTAATTTTAAAATGCTCATTGACGATCTTTTGAGCGATTTCTAAAGCTAAAACATAGCTGTATATCAACGCGCTGAGGTCTGCCATACAACGCGCGCGATTTTCGGAACAACAACAAAGATCAGCTCTTTGTGGATTACTCACCCGACGTGTTCGAACTCGGGTTCCGCCCGCTTGCTCCGTCTATTCCCACTTCAAGGTCGATGACAAAGAGGGAGATGTGAGAGGGGGGGGGGGCGGAACGTTTGTGAGTTCGTTTGGAGTGGCGCGAAATAAACAACTACCACGTGATGCGAACTCCCAATGCTTTGTGGAAAATTGACCAATGAGCGGTCCGATTTCAACCGAGCCCCTTTTCAACCCCGTTGATTGCATAAGTTTCAACTTAGGTTGAGTAACCATAGGTTCAATAACTTTTTCTCGCCGGTTAATGATGAATATGAATTTTGGACTGATTAGTCGAGTTCTCCAACCGGGAATTACTGAACTGTTGGTTGAACCGCCAGTTGAAGTTAATGGTGAATTCGGGAGAAAGAGGCTCAAAATGTTTCTACGTCTGCGAAGGCAATAAAAGGCAAAGTTGTTAGAGTAGCGTTAATAAACGATTGCTTTTAAAGTAAAAGTAAGTTATTTGGTTCATTTTTCTTCCTACTCTAAGAACTCTAGAAATTACTTCAATTTTCACTGGATTGTTGAACTTAACAGCCTAAGTGGCAACAATGGTTTCTATTGGTATGGTAACTTTAAAGTTATAATTGGAATAGGAAAATGAATTATTTGTTTTAAATAGAAAAAGATTAAATGTGCTGAATGTAGTTTTAAATAATAAAAATATGAATTATTTCTGTCGAAGGTTGCTTTTTAAGGCCCTAGGTCGTAAAAACTACTAGCAGAATAAACGCCCTCTGATGTCAGATTTTTTAAGACTTAATTTGTTTTTAACTAGTATGATACCTATTTCTGTATTTTTATCCGTATTGATTATTATTTTTGAGGGCCTATTTGTTTGTCGGCTAGAAGTATTTACAAAAAATAATACATTATTTTGGCGTCATACTTAGTTCAGGATATTTTGCATTGTTGCTTTGTAAACATCAAGAAATTGATCTCCTTAATTGGAGTTTCCTTTCGTATTGACCTTTTTCTGTTTTAGTGAAAACTTCTTTAGGCGCGTTGGGCATTTTTGAGATGGAGAAAAAGCAATGAATTCCCGCGACTATCACGCTTCCGCGTGACCGTCATGCTCAGTTACATATTGGGAAAAGTGGATTGTGACGTAATAGCTACGCCGTCTCTTGCCAGCTGAGATTTCTTCTTTTTAATTTTAGTGCTGCCACCTGATCATACGTAAAAATTTCAAGTGAGTTTTAAAGTGCGTCCTTCTAGCTTCGACGACTTTTATCGAACCGTGTACCCAAGGCGTTCTAATCACCAGACGGATTCTACGCGGGATGAAATGACTAAAGCTTGAAGTGATTGTTGTGTCAATTTCGGAATGGAAACTTTTATCTATCTAAATAAATAAAATTAGACTTTGCCGGTACAATATTTGGTATTAAAAAATATTGCGATATTTATCCGTTTTAAGCATTTGAACCCAGTACGACCGTCAAAAATAAATAAATAAAATAAAATAAAAAAAATAATAATAAAGTTCGTCTCGTTTTATCAGCGACGTTTTTTTATTCGCACATCCCGAAAAACCGACTGAAGCGAATGAAATGAAATCTAGTGGTATGATAGGTGGTCACGTAACTTAAACTATAGCGTTGAATTTTAAAAAATTCATTATATTTTGAGATTTTCCGAAAATTGTTTCAAACTGCGTGAATTTTTGTTCGCACATCACGTAACAAGAAAGAAATGAAATTTGGTGACATGAAAGGTGATCTCTCAACTTAAGTTATAGGCGTCGGATTTAAAAATTTTTTGATTAGATTTTGAGACTTTTCTGAAAATCGTTTCAAACTGCGCAAGTTTTTGTTCAGTAAGCAAAAAAAAAAAAAAAAAAAAAAAAAAAAAAAATGCTTATAATTTGCACAAGTGTATACTTTCAAAATATTCAAAAATATCCACTTTTTATGTACAAATTGTGTACAGTCCACATGTTTTTGCAAAAAAGTGCAGACTTTTTCTAGCTGGATAGGTGCTATAATTTCCAATTAGTAATTATTTAAAAAACTGTACGTAATTTAGATACCTATATAGTTATTGTGCTATAAAGTTAATTTGTTAATGGGGAGAGTGTTAATAATTAAATCCTGTACATTATTTGAATTATAAGTGTTATACTACAGTGCATTTGAATTTGAATTACAAATCCAGCATTTATTACAAATAAATAGCATTACCGTTCATTACAACGTAATTACATAATTGATCATTAATAAATTCACGTACATAATTATTGATTAAATCAAACAAAATCCAACTTGTTGGAGAAAAATGTGTATGGCTGAGGTATACTATACGCATATACCAGCTGTGTCACGTTGCGGCCCGTGCGCGCACTCCCTCTCTCTTTTTAAATTTTAAATGCGCACTCAAATGGATCTCGAAATTTGAAATGTAATTAAATTTAAAAATCTGGAGTGACTCCACTCAACTTTCCGAGCACTTGCGATTAAGATAATTACCAAGCATTTAAATAAATTTTAATCGATGAATAATTCAGCGAAAATTCGTAGTTTTTTCAATTTGAGCTCATTTTAATCTACCGTTGAAACGCTAGCTCACTTTCAAGAATTTCCCCCCATAGGCCATAATGTAAATCTTTGTCGTAGGCCTGTAGAAAACTATAAGTCCTATACATATCAAAATCAAGTCGAATTTTTTCATGATTACAATACTTTCCTTACATGGTACATGTTTCGAAAGTAAAAATCGTAGATTTCCAGTGCTAACCCAGTGAAAATTGCGTTAAAATGTGTACAAACGTAAAAAAATATGTAAAATTGTGAGAATATCATAAATAAATGTGCGATATCCTTACAGTCTTAAAAGAACATTAAAAATTTTTTTGACAAAGAATTTCAGGTTTATAAAAATGTGAATAAATG
This sequence comes from Cheiracanthium punctorium, assembly GCA_038373885.1. Taxonomy (NCBI): domain Eukaryota; kingdom Metazoa; phylum Arthropoda; class Arachnida; order Araneae; family Cheiracanthiidae; genus Cheiracanthium; species Cheiracanthium punctorium. The sequence continues at coordinate 243,469 of JAWZYV010002077.1, forward strand.
TTTATAAATGTTTATTTTTTGTTAATAAAAATACAATAATATGTGAAAACCTGTTTAACTGCATAAATATAAATTTTAGAAAGTTTGACAAGAAGTTTTCACTTCTAAAGGGGAGTCAGTCCTACGTATGACGGTTGTTTTTTCTTTTTTTTTAATATTAAACTCTGTGGTAAAAAACACTCAAATTACTGGTGTTAAACAACAATAAAGTAAATAAAAAAAACTGTGCTTTACTTTCACAACTTCAGAACGATGTTGGCAATAGGATTATTCCTTATAATTTTACCCTTTTTCAGATGAAGTGACTAACTCCAACACTTTAAAACAATCTGAAAAGGGGACAATTGGTTCGTCCATGAAAGATGAAAACCTTCCAAGTAAGTTCGATTTTTCGCGGAGTTGCAAAAATAAAATATGAAAACATGCAATCTTTTGCATGCATTAATATTTTTATGTTTCAGCATTAGAAAAAATGCAGTATGAATCAGACGTTACAATGAACTCCACCGATGAACAAAATACTGACAGGAGTTATTCGCCAGCTAATGACGATGATGAAGATATTCTGAGTAAGTTTAACCTATCGTACAGTTGAATAAAAATATAAATTTTCAAAATTCTTAAAATTTCAAAAGTTTAAATTTTTAAATATGTATGGTTTCTGATGGTATCGTTAATCGCTTGAAAATATTATTGTACATTGCTTAGTTACTAATGGGTGTGATTTTTTTCGTAAAATTAATAGAGTTGGAATAGATTGTTTTGAGCCTCTTCAAAACGAGTTGTTAAAAAAAAAAAAAAAAAACTCGGCTGTTCGAGCCTCGTCTGGGGGAGACCCCCCTGAACCTCCCCCCCCTAATATTTTAGTTTCATTATTGCCATATTAAAAAGATATTAATTGAGTATGTCATTTTATCTCGCATCTTTCGATTATTTCGCCTGGTAACCCTATGTTGAAAGTTTTAGGATTGTAAACTATTTATAGAAAAATACACGTGATGCATATTCTACAGCTTACGAAAGATTGTAACAATAGGTTAAAGCTGTTGAGAACTAATAGTATTTAAGTATATGTAAAATTATGTCACAACAGCTCACAAAAGATGAGAGATAAAATGACATACTCAATTAATATCGTTTTAATATGGCAATAATGAAACTAAAAAATTAGGGGGGTTCACGGGGGTCTCCTCCTGACGAGGCTCGAACAGCCGAGTTTTTTTATATATATTTCTAGATACTATTTATCTTTATATATATATATTTCTAGATATTATTTATCTTTTTTATTCTTTTTTTAAACGAAAGCTTCTTCTTATTACATTGCAATTTTACATTCGTATTTTAATTAGCATCAAAGAAAACAGACAATGAATATGCAGTTGCAACTAAAGCTAGCTCTGAGCAGAAAACAGAAAGGAGATATTTGCCTTCTACAATTGAAGACAGAAGTATACCCGGTAACGTAATCTTTAAGTCAAATAAAACTTTAATGCATTTATTTTAATAATATATTGGAAACGAATAATATCCTTGTTTTTCAGTGCTGGAGAGAACGATCAGTAATGAAAATAATGTAGCAAATACATCCTCTTTCATGAGTGAAACTACTAATTTACGAGACGAAAACATACCCGGTAAGTTAAAGCTGTCTCGTTTTTTATTTCTTTGTCTAAAAAACAAAAACAAAAAAAAAACCTAGTAAAATATAAAATCAAATCATCTGAAGTCTTACTGACGTCATTTTTGTATTTCAGTATTGGAAAAAATGGAGTGCGAAAAAAGAGCTGCAACAAACCTTACCACTTTGTTGAATATCAAAATGCAGAAGGACGTAAAATTAACAGTGGACAACAAATTTTCTTGTAAGTGAAAGGATGCATTTTCTGGATTCAACTCTCTTCAAGAGTATAAATAACACAGGTTGACTTATTTTTTAACCCTCTCGTCACCCTGAACCTCATATGAGGTTCCTACTTCAAATAGCAATATTTAGAGAGAAAACAATTAAATTTAGTATTTTTTTCTTTCAGTGATATCAAAATTATTAATTTATGTAGAAAGTATAGGAGGCTCTTAACTAGATGCATAAATCGTGCCTAGATTGCAGTACTAGTCAATTTAGATCATTTTTACAGTTTTCGCTTCATTGTTTCAGGAGAAAAATTAAGAAAATATTTACTTACCGTTTTTTTTTTCTTTTTAAGGTAAGTATAGTTTTTTTCTTATTCCTCAACCTTTACCTAATATTTGCATCCTTTTAAATTAATTTTAGCATAACAAAATGCTTCGAAAATGCAGAAATTAATATTAGAAAAATCTAATATTAATCGAAATTAGAAAAAATATTTTAGCATGATTTATAATAGTATTTCAGATGCATTAAATGCTAGACAGATTTTTTTCTCTGATTTTTCTTAATTCGATGACGAGAGGGTTAAGAAAAGGTTTTTTTATGTACTTTTTGACGCTGGTCTCGGGATACATACGTATAATGTACTGGTTGCGTCAAAAGTTCGTGCAAACTTAAGAACATTCTAGATGCTATTGCCGCTTCGAGTCAGTCAACGAAAGCTGCCATCGCTGACGTTAAAGAATCGACGAATGCTGCCATTGCTGACGTTAAAGAATCGACGAATGCAGCTATCGACGAAGTAAATGCCACAGTAACTGAAATAAAACGGCTAACGACGACCGAGATCGCTAAAGTGTCGGCAATAGTTGCGGAAGTGGAAGAAACATCTGCAGCTGCAATCCGAAGAATCGAAGAGAGAATGCAGAGACTGGAAGCCGAAGGGTTCACGAAAGAAATTGTTGTGACGGATGTCTCTGTGTTTTCCCCGAAAATGGAGCTGGGATCCGGCAGCGACATCACTCCTGCCGTAGCGATACCAACGCCGGTCGTTAAGGTTTCCACCTTTGACGGGAAGGCCAATTGGAGCGTTTATAAGACGCAATTCGACATGGTTGCAACGGCGAATGGATGGAGCGATGCCACCAAAGCTTTCCACCTGGCAGCATCTCTTCGAGGTGGTGCGGCTGACGTCCTACTGACGGTTCCGGAGAACAAGAGGGCGGATTTCACTGCACTGACGACCGCTCTAGAACTCCGTTTCGGCGATCACCACCTGAAGGATTACACGAGAGCCCAGTTGAAGTACAAGAAACAGAAATCGAAGGAGTCTCTTCAGGAGCTGGCGTGAGAGATCGAGCGGCTCTCCCTCATCGCCTTTCCGGACTGTCCAGCTGACGTCAGGGATACCTTAGCGCTCGAGTATTTTGTGGATGCCATCCGGGACCCAGACGTCCAAACTAGGGCGAGAATTGGACAGCAGAGACCCCAAAAGTGCTCTAATGCACGCAATGAAGGTTGAAGCAGCCCACCTGATCGACGTCCGGCTCGCACCGCTGTTGCCCGAGACACTACAGAGAACCTGGAGAAAAGTATCAGGGAGCTCGAGAGACTTCTCAAGTCGAAGGATTCTTCCCAACATAAAAACAAGGAAGTGAAACTAAGCTGTTGGACCTGTAAGAGAGTACCTGTAAGAGTTCCCCTTAGGAAGAACTGTCCGTCTAAGAACCACCACCGAGGCGTCTCAGTTAAACTAATGATCGGTGATCTCGTGGGGCGGAGGTTACCGTTCGAGGGGACACGGACTAAGAGGCTTTAGGACGATCATCGGGAAGCGGCAGACGGGCGAAAGTGCGTCAGCCTCTGAAAGGAAAATATGCGACCCCCGTTTAATGATTAACGGCATGGGCGCCCTCTGACGACACACGGCGTAAGCATCTCCCGCGGGGTGTTTCCGTTGATATTTGTTTACGTTTTAGCTACTAGCACATGACGCATGCGCCAAAAAATTAATGGGTACGACTCCCAGCGCCACCTTTTAGGCGAATTTCATTTAGTTCTTTCACAATGCTTGGATGATTGTCCTGTACCCTCTTAGTCCATGGAGGGAGATGACCCTTTAAGCTCCTACCAGATTTCATCACTGAAGGGAGGAGACCATGGACTGTTCGTCGAAGGAGAAATTGACAGAATCCCCTGCCGTCTCATCGTCGACACAGGAGCCAACGTAACGATCATCCGGCCAGACATTGCCAAGCTTCTGGGAAAGCAGCTCCTGTGCACGGCGCCTTCAGTGTCTCTGCAGACTGGAAACGGCGACAATATTCCAGTTCATGGAAAACTCGAAGTAAACATCTCGTTCGGGTTTAAAAGTTATCCTCTCAGAGTGTATGTCGCCGAAATCACCGATCCCTGCATACTAGAACTGGACTTTCTAAAGCAGTATGACATCACCCTCAACCTGAAGAAAAGGGAGCTCCAAGCTGTAGGAGAGGAAGTACCTTTGTTCGGGCTGGATGCAGAGAAACGCCACTTGTGTCGGATCCTAGCTCGAGAAGACATCATCATACCAGCTCGAGCGGATGTTATGGCAGAAGGCATCCCCGAGATCGGAAAGTTTCAAATTCGGGATAACCGATTTTCCCGTGACTAAGAAATTCCCGAAAGGAGTGTTAGTGGGAGCGGCACTGATAGACGTTTCCAAAGATATCGTACCCGTGAGGTTAGCCAACATCAAATGACCGAACGAGGGTTATCAAGAAGGGAGAAAAAATCTCTACGTGCTCCGCCGTAACGGGCATCGAGCAACGGGACAATAAGACTCCAGTGGTACCTGTAGAGGATCTCATGGAACAACTTATCGGGGACATTCAGCCTAACGAGAAACAGAGAATGATCGCCAGGAGTTTGATTCAAGAATTCCAAGATGTGTTCTCTTCTTCGTCAAAAGACGTGGGACGAACGAACCTCGCACAGCATCGAATTGACACGGGAGACCATACCCCCGATCAAGCAACATCCCCGAAGGCTTCCAATCGCGAAACAAGAGGAGGTTGAAAAATTGCTGAAGGATATGGAAGATAGCGGAGTTATTGAGCCTTCTTCCAGCCCATGCGCTTCTATTGTTTTAGTCCGCCAAAAGGATGGTTCCACGAGATTTTGCGTAGATTACAGGAAGCTGAATGAAGTGACGAAGAAGGATAGTTACCCCCTTCCCCGAATTAACGATACGCTCGATACCCTGTCCGGGAACAAGTGGTTCTCGACCTTGGACTTGAAGAGCGGATATTGGCAGGTCGAGATCCACCCAAACGACCGTGAGAAGACCGCCTTCACGACTGGACAAGGATTGTGGCAATTCAAAGTCATGCCCTTCGGTCTGTGCAACGCACCGGCCACGTTCGAGCGGCTCATGGAGACTGTCTTAAATGGACTGTCTTACGATGCTTGCCTCGTGTATTTAGATGATATAAGCATTATTGGAAAAGACTTCACGGAGCATGTGTCAAATATCAAGAAAGTGTTTACGAGATTGCGGGAAGCTCGTTTAAAATTGTGCCCAACTAAATGTAAGCTATTTCGCCAGAAAGTGAGCTATTTCGGACATGTCATCTCATCCGAGGGTGTCAGCACTGATCCAGAGAAGACGCAAGCTGTGCGGAGCTGGACACGCCCCGAGGACGTCCACCAGCTAAGAAGTGCACATACTACCGCAGGTTCGTGGAGAATTTTTCCAAGATCGCAAGGCCCCTTCCCAGACTGACGGAATCAAAACAGCAGTTCGTGTGGACTCCTGATTGCGACGACGCATTGTACCAGTTAAAGACAGCATTAACATCCACACCGGTGCTGGCATACCCGAACGTCGAAAAGAGCTTTATCTTAGACACGGATGCTAGTAACGAAGGAATCGGAGCTGTACTGTCCCAAGAGATCGATGGGGAAGAACGCGTCATCGCATATTTCAGCAAAAGTCTGTCAAAAGCTGAGCAAAATTATTGTGTCACCCGGAAGGAGTTGTTGGCTATCGTGAAGGCCGTCGAATATTTCCACCACTACCTGTATGGCCGAAAGTTCCTTCTCAGAACTGATCATGCGTCATTGGCCTGGTTATGAATTTCAAGCATACAAAGGGTCAAATAGCCATGTGGATCCAGCGCTTGCAGGAATACGACATAGACATTCAACACCGAAAAGGGGCTGCGCATGGTAATGCAGACGCGCTTTCTAGGAGACCTTGTCTTGAAGACTGCAAGCACTGTACTAAGGCAGAAGAGAAGTACGGAGTTACTACACCTGCCATCCGACAAGTAACGACGAACCCTTCAACATCGGATGGCGACTCTTGGAGCGATGCAAACGTCCGCAAAAGCCAAATTGAGGATAAAGACCTGAAACCTATTATAGATCTGATGGCGGCGGCTAACGGGAAACCAACGTGGCAAGACGTGGCGCACTATGGTCCTGCAGTGAAGAGATATTGGGCTACGTGGGATTCCCTACATCTCAGAAACGGAGTACTTTTCCGTAACTGGGAAAGCGACGACGGTAAGAATTTCAGATGGCAAATGATATTGCCACGTTCCCGAGTCTCTAATGTTTTGGAGGAACTGCATAGCAGCCCAACAGATGGTCATTTCGGAATCATGAAGACCCTTCATAAGGTTCGGGAGCGATTCTTCTGGGACAAGTTGAAATCCGACGTAGAGAAGTGGTGTAGATCCTGCGATGCGTGTGCTTCCCGTAAAGGACCCAAGACTCGCACTCGCAAAAAATATCAGAAGTACAATGTAAAAGCACCGTTCGAGAGAATCGCCCTCGATGTACTAGGGCCTTTGCCTCACACGACCAATGGCAACAAGTACATACTCGTTGTCATGGATTATTTCAGTAAGTGGCCAGAAGCCTACGCAATTCCCGACCAAGAAGCGACCACCGTAGTAGAAGTCCTTTTACAGAATTGAATCTGCCGATTTGGAGTCCGCCTTCTCATTCACTCTGACCAGGGGACAAATTTCAACTCTGCAGTCTTCAAAGGACTTTGTGAGATGCTTGGCATGGAGAAGACCAGAACTACGCCTCTACACCCCCAATCCTACGGGATGGTGGAGCGATATAATAAGACCATCCTGAATCCCTTGTCCCTGTTTGTATCCCGAAATCAGCAGGATTGGGATCAGAAATTACCATTATGCCTTTTGGCGTACCGGAGTGCAACTCACGAAAGTACCGGCTACACTCCAGCACAAATTGTTTTCGGACGGGAGCTGCGACTACCCTGCGACCTGCTCTTTGGCCGACCGCCGGACGCGCCTTCTTCACCTAAGCAGTATCTGGACGACTTGCAGGTGCTGTTAGAAGACGTTCACCAGTTTGCTAGAGAGAGGATCGACATCGCAACGGAACGTATGGAGACCCGGTATGGCGCCAAGGGAACCGAGCGGACATTCACCGAGGGCGATCAAGTATGGTTCTGGAATCCTAAACGTCGGAAAGGACTCTCCCCGAAATTTCAAACATGTTGGGAAGGGCCATATACTGTGTTAAAGCACATAAACGAAGTCGTGGTTAGGATTCAGAAGTCTCCATCAAGTAAGCCCAAAGTGGTGCACTACGATCGTCTAGCGCCTTATTACGGTGGTGGATAGCTTCCCGTTTCTTAAGGATTGCACTGCACGGGACGTGCAGTCTTTAAGGAGGGGCAATGTTATGAATTTTATTGTAAATAGTGTAAATAATGTAAACAATATTAATTATATGTGAAAAAGTATCCCTTTTCTCCAGAATCGCGAAAGATATGGAGAATTATAAATTAAAGGCACAATTTCATCAGAATTAAATAATTTGGTGGGCCAGGTGTATTGGCCGCATGGTAAGGTTGCTAACGATACCAGCTGCTCGTCAAAATATGCGGTAGAAGCCAAGAAATTAGCGTAGAACACAATTGAATTTTCTGGAATCTCCAGAAACGTCGAGCGAGCACGCGGCTGTTCCTTCTCTCCCCTCCCCCTAGGTATAAAAGGCGTGCGGGTGGGCAGAAGGGAGTCATTCTGTCTTTTCCAGTCGGAGGTTCACTGACCTAGCGGAACCTGTTTGAGCGAGCTGCTTTCGTTTTCGCGATCAGGCGAAAATTGATACTTGCTCTTCTTTGTTTATACTCGTACCTGAGCTAATTGTTGTTGTTGGCTTCTCCTGTACTGCTCTCGAGGTGTTGAGCAGGCTGTGTATATTGTTTTAATTAATCTATAGAAGCGGGGAAAATAAAGCTTGCTGTTTATTTACCCAAATCGTATCGCTCTTGAGTGATGTTACAATACTAATAGACGCTTGGTGTACTATTAATAGAACAAGTATAAAAACACACATGATTGCTTTGAGACCTGATGTCACATTCGTAGAACAAATATTAGATTCATATTTACAATGGAATTTCTAATTATTTTTTTAGTTAAAAGTACCGAATTGGGCATAAAGAGTCTAATTTATTCTACGAAATTTTTTAAAGATGCAGAAAAATTACATATAATAATATTTTGAGAACTAATAAAAGATGCATTTAACTCTTGGCTTCTCAGATGGCTTGACACGTCCTCGTGCATTATCTTCTCTACTGGAGAAGTTCTGCCATCTACAGAGAAAAAATGATGATGTTCTGCTATTCTTGCATGTATTATTACTAAGACACTAGGTTTTGGTGTTAAAATTCTTGAAAATGTTGTGAAGATGTGTTCTAATATTAGGACGTCAGGGCCGAAGGGGTTGAGATCAGATTGGTCACCCTATAACAGAGATTCCCAAACTGGATGTTGTGGCACCCTAGGGTGCCACGAGCGTATGTCAGGGGTGCCGTGGAGATAATCAAGAAAAGTGTTTTGGTGGAGTATAATCAAATAATTCCCTCTGAACCAGTATCCCCAAGAAAGTGAGCCAATCCGATCACTAAGTGGGCTCAAACAAAAATGTTTCAGTCACGTTCAAGACTATCCTGTAGCCTCTCTTTTATAGGAACTCCCTGAAATGGGGGTATTGTCAAAATTCTATATCCCTTTCCCAAGAGAGTACTTTCTTGATAGTTAGCCCTAGAAACAAACAAACAAAAAATAACGTAAAATGCATCCAAACTGCTACATTCTAACCTTCATATTCAAATTGCTTTAAAGCAAATCTGCCACGAAAGTTTTTATCCTGAAAAGGGTGCCGTGAAATGTTTTTAAACTGACAAGGGTGCCGCGGTGAAAAAAAGTTTGGGAACCCCTGCCCTATAAGCAAGTTGCCAAGAAAATTCTTGGCAGTCAGCGAGGCTGACTTCAAGAATGTCATAAGAATCCTGTCTTGGGGGTACAAGTTGAAGCTGCATTTTTTAAGCTCCCATCTGAGCTATTTCTCAGATAATCTAGAACCTGTGTTTGAGGAACTAGAGAGGTTCCACCAGGACATACAGGAAATAAAATAGAAGTATCATGACCGGTGGAATGTGAACATGATAAATACTGCTAATTTGCTCCGTTGGAAGGGGCCATAATCAGTGCACTTAGAGAAGTTTAAAACGGAACTTCAAAGGGAAGATGGAGGTACGAATACTTCTTTTTTCTGAAACGGTGGGGGGGGGGGACTTGCTTATCAAGCATTCGTCACTACTAAGGTCCGAATTACTGTCCATTTTATTATGAGAGCATCCAATGGGCGGCCATCGTTACCCCCCATGAAGGTACGGATAAGTTTATATCCATGCCCAAGCCGAGACTCAAACCCGGAATCAAGGTGTGATAGCATGGTTCTTTAGCCACAGAGATATGGATACTTTTGACTTTGTGTTAGCAAAGACTTACCCAGGGAGGTGGTCCGGGGGGACAGCTCCCCCTACTCCGAAATTTTGATTTTTGTTAAAATAATAATGATGAAGTCTTTTTGTGGAAAATTCTGCCTTTTTTACTGTTTGGACCATCTCCGAATTTTTTTTCTGCGTACGTCCCTGTGTGTTAGGTACAATAAATATAACAAATTAATTCGATGTAAAATACAACTTATTGTTACATCTTTTGTAAATAGTGCTTCCCTTTAGCTCGATCTTTTGTGTCGTATTGCTTGGTATTTATCACTTTGTAAGAAAAATCTTATCTGATAGCGGAAAAAGCTTGGCATTTATGAAGTCCGTATACAAAAAACATCGAAAACGGTTAAGGATAGAAAATAAATAAATAAATTTATTATATTGTTGGCCTGTGTAGTTGCCGTAATAGCTGTATTATAGTAGGGTAATAGCACTAACTATTGACTAACGAAATTTTCATATTATAGATAACTTTGTTATTTATAAATCCATCTTGACTCTTCAAGAGTTTTTCTTTATGGCCAATGTCTGCACTACAGATTCCGCTCATTACTTCTGTTAAATTAATTTACTTTCCTATTTCATAAGCGGAAAATCAACAGCATTCTTTCTCATATTATTGATATCGATAAGAACCAATTATTGATATGTGTACTCAGTTATTGTCAGGGAAAGGGACCAAATTATTGACACTGTAATGAAATTTTAAACTTTTTATTTATTTATTTTTGGGGGGGGGGCGGGGGGGCAACAAAAAGGATGCTACATTAAAATTGAAATTTACAAGATATAGATAAGTACTATACTTTAAACTGATACAAAATTTCGAGGTGAGGTGTGAATATCTGAGCATTTAAGTATTGCCAATAACTGTTTTCGAGCATTCGAATTATTGACGCATAAGTGAACATGTTATTAACACCCCCTATTTAAAATTGAAGGCCTTCGTTATTTTTAAAAGGAGGAGCACAAATGTGTTTCAAATTTAAAAAAGATAATTTTAATCATGCGTTAGAAACAATACTGTGAAGTTCTCAGTAGTTTTGGATAAATTGATGTTTCGGATTACTAATTGGATAATTTTTAGAAACTGTATTCTCATTAAGTAGCAACGAATTAGATAAGACAAAATTCGAAATTAAAGTTGCATATTTATTATCGCCGAAACTGAGAATTCAAATCTTAAACGAAGCCTTTAGTTCACGAACTAAAGGTTCTCTGCGAGATACTGATAGGAAACTCATCGTTCACGGGCTTTTCTTTGTTCGTGACTGGATAGTAGCTGAAATATGTGGCTGATCAGTTGGGCTTTTGTTAGGAGCGAAGTTTGAATGTCTTGGGGGCCCCAAACGCGAATTTTGAACATTGAAGTAACAACTGTTAATAATTAGGGCAGTGTCAACAATTGGCGCCTTTACCCTAGTTGATTATGAAGTACGGCGCACTTTTTTTTTTGCAGACGATAATAATTAGGAGATTTCATATTCCACACCAGTTTTTCCCAACCTTTTTACGTATGTGAATCGAAAAAAAAATTCCTATTTTTGCGGATCAGCTTCGACCAAAGATAATAAATATTATGTAAGCATATATTTTATTTATCAAATCAAGTGTTATGTAAATATAATTTTTGTTAGAGCGAGATTTGCTGTTGAGAGTATTTTTCAATAAATTTGTACATGGGCTGGTAGTAAAGCTTTGCAGACTAGTACCGGTCTGTGGACCGGTACTAGTCTGCAAAGACCACTGGTTGGGAACCACTGTTCCACATAGTCATTAACACAGTACATGAACGTGAAAGGTTCTCAATCCTCCCTTGATCGGTAAATTATAGCGAGGCTGTCCTTATACTTTTTAGTTTCATTCTAATAATTCACTAAAAAACCAATTTTCTATTTTAGTATCGCAGAAAACGAATAGCAAAAGTGCCTCAACTATTGTTATTTCGCCCAATGCCAAAAGACAAGATTCACATATTTCTTCTAAATCGGAATCTGGATATACCATTGGTAAGTTCTGAAGTTTGTCTATTACTTCATTGCCATGTTGCTCAACGGTATCGGAAATGTTACTTTAATTTACATATATCTGCACGTTTCTTCTTATACCTTATCTCTCTCTCTCACTATCTTTATTTAAGCAGACAAATACTTAGTGAAAATGTGTTTTCATAATCGCTTTTAACCGTATTTACTATGTTGTATCAAATTTAAAGCGGCTAGTTGCATTCATCGCGAGTAAACCATAATAAAAACTAACTAAAATGTTTGTCAGAATGTTTTATGTGTTCAGATGTATGTCTTATATGTTATGTTTTCCAGAATTTCATTTAGGCAATTCATTTTAAAATGTTTTTATATTTCAGTACTGGGAAAAAGAGACAGCAAAACAGAGGTTTCAAGAAGCGTTACCGTTACGCAGAAACCTAAAGTACTAGATTCGCCTGTGACGTTAAAAACTGGAAACTCTGCTGGTGAGTTCCGAATTTTGTTTACTAAGGCGCACTTTGTTTCACCTTGTTTCTCAAATTCCTGCTCCTTTTTTACATACCCCACTCTTCTTTGACATATTCATCACTGTGTTAATATTTGTTTTAAATTGCCTTTTTATTTCAGTATGTGAAACTTTGTGTTTTCATATATTAGAAGAAAGAAAACTTTTCTGCAATAACGTTGTACTCGGCACCTATTTATATTCATTTTAAAATGCCTTATATTTCAGCACTGGGAAAAAGAGACAGCCAAATAGAGGTTTCAAAAAGCGTAACCGTAGCCCAAGTACTAGATCCGTCAGTCACATCAAAAGTTGAAAGTTCTGGTGAGTTTTTGATTTTGCTTACTAGCCGATTTTGCTTTAGCTTCGAAGAAATTAATATTCCTCTTTTTAAATTCTTTTTTTCTTTTCTTCTTTTTCGTGTTTTAAATTAAATATTTATTGTCCATTAACGGAAATAACTTGCTGATGCTCTATGTTCTATGTTCTTGATATGATGTGCCTTATATTTCAGTACTTGGGAAAAAAGACAGCGAAACGGAGGTTTCAAAAAGCATAACCGTTGCGCAGGAAGGTGAAGTGCTAGATTCGTCTGTGACATCAAAAGCAAAAAGTTCTGGTGAGTTCTGAAGTTTGTTTATTAGATGACCTTTGCTTTAGGTTCTTATAGTCCGTTTTCCACACATAAATAAAAATAATTTGCTGGTGCTCTATGTTCTATATTCTTGATATGATGTGCCTTATATTTCAGTACTTGAGAAAAAAGACAGCGAAACGGAGGTTTCAAAAAGCATAATCGTTGCGCAGGAAGGTGAAGTACTAGATTCGTCTGTGACATCGAAAGCAAAAAGTTCTGGTGAGTTCTGAAGTTTATTAGATGTCCTTTGCTTTAGGTTCTTAAAGTCCGTTTTCCACACAGAAACAAAAATAATTTGCTGGTGCTCTATGTTCTAGATATCATGTGACTTATATTTCAGTTCTAGGGGAAAAAGATTGCATAATAGAGGTTTCAAAAAGCATAACCGTTGCTCAGAAAAGTGAAGTACTAGATTCACCTGTGACGTTAAAAACTGGAAACTCTGCTGGTGAGTTCCGAATTTTGTTTACTAAGGCGCACTTTGTTTTACCTTGTTTCTCAAATTCTTGCTCCTTTTTTACATACCCCACTCTTTTCTTCTTCGTCATATTCATGACTGTGTTTATATTTGTTTTAAACTGTCTTTATATTTCAGTATGGGAAACTTTGTGTTTTCATATATTAGAAGCAAAAACCTTTAAACTTCTGCAACAACGTTGTACTCGGCACCTATTTGTATTCATTTTAAAATGCCTTATATTTCAGCACTGGGAAAAGGAGACAGTCAAATAGAGGTTTCAAAAAGCGTAACCGTAGCCCAAGTACTAGATCCGTCAGTCACCTCAAAAGTTGGAAGTTCTGGTGAGTTTTTGATTTTGCTTGCTAGCCGATTTTGCTTTAGCTTCGAAGAAATTAATATTCCTCTTTTTACATTCTTTTTTTCTTTTCTTCTTTTTCGTGTTTTAAATTAAATATTTATTGTCCATTAACGGAAATAACTTGCTGATGCTCTATGTTCTATGTTCTTGATATGATGTGCCTTATATTTCAGTACTTGGGAAAAAAGACAGCGAAACGGAGGTTTTAAAAAGCATAACCGTTGCGCAGGAAGGTGAAGTTCTAGATTCGTCTGTGACATCAAAAGCAAAAAGTTCTGGTGAGTTCTGAAGTTTGTTTATTAGATGACCTTTGCTTTAGGTTCTTATAGTCCGTTTTCCACACATAAATAAAAACAATTTGCTGGTGCTCTATGTTCTATGTTCTTGATATGATGTGCCTTATATTTCAGTTCTAGGGAAAAAAGACTGCAGAACAGAGGTTTCAAAAAGCATAACCGTTGCGCAGAAAAGTGAAGTACTAGAATCGTCTGTGACATCAAAAGCAAAAAGTTCTGGTGAGTTCGGTAATTTGTTTACTAGATGTTCTTTGCTTTAGGTTCTTAAAAGTCCTTTTTTCACATAAAAACGGAAGTTACTCGCTGATGTTCTATGTTCTTCATAGGATGTGACTTTTTACTCGGAGATATTTGATTGACTTTCTGAAAACATTAATCATAATATGTTTTATTGGGCAAATCTTTACATATTCATCACTGTGTTAATATTTGTTTTAAATTGTCTTTTTATTTCAGTATGTGAAACTTTGTGTTTTCATATATTAGAAGAAAAAAAAACTTTCTGCAATAACGTTGTACTCGGCACCTATTTATATTCATTTTAAAATGCCTTGTATTTCAGCACTGGGAAAAAGAGACAGCCAAATAGAGGTTTCAAAAAGCGTAACCGTTGCACAGAAAGCCCAAGTACGAGATCCGTCAGTCACCTCAAAAGTTGGAAGTTCTGGTGAGTTTTTGATTTTGCTTGCTAGCCGATTTTGCTTTAGCTTCGAAGAAATTAATATACCTCTTTTTACATTCTTTTTTTCTTTTCTTCTTTTTTCGTGTTTTAAATTAAATATTTATTGTCCATTAACGGAAATAACTTGCTGATGCTCTATGTTCTATGTTCTTGATATGATGTGCCTTATATTTCAGTACTTGGGAAAAAAGACAGCGAAACGGAGGTTTCAAAAAGCATAACCGTTGCGCAGGAAGGTGAAGTGCTAGATTCGTCTGTGACATCAAAAGCAAAAAGTTCTGGTGAGTTCTGAAGTTTGTTTATTAGATGACCTTTGCTTTAGGTTCTTATAGTCCGTTTTCCACACATAAATAAAAATAATTTGCTGGTGCTCTATGTTCTATGTTCTTTATATGATGTGCCTTATATTTCAGTTCTAGGGAAAAAAGACTGCAGAACAGAGGTTTCAAAAAGCATAACCGTTGCGCAGGAAGGTGAAGTGCTAGATTCGTCTGTGACATCAAAAGCAAAAAGTTCTGGTGATTTCGGTAATTTGTTTACTAGATGTTCTTTGCTTTAGGTTCTTAAAAGTCCTTTTTTCACATAAAAACGGAAGTTACTCGCTGATGTTCTATGTTCTTCATAGGATGTGACTTTTTACTCGGAGATATTTGATTGACTTTCTGAAAACATTAATCATAATATGTTTTATTGGGCAAATCAAAAATGAAAATAATTATATTTCAATAGTTTTAACTTAAATTATATTTCCCCGAAATCAATGAAAATAAAATTTGAAATTATCTGGATAATCATTTGGTGCCTCTCTGCAAGGAGCGCCCAGTGCATAATAAAGCCTTTGCTCCATATTTTTGTACTGGGGGAGAGATAACAGAGATTTCCAAAGTACTAGATTCGTCTGTGGCGACAAAAGTTGAAACTTATGGTGAATTTTTAAGTTTATTAATTAGACGTTCTTTGTGTGTGCGTTAGCTTCTAAAAATCCTACTTTTTTAACATTTTTTCCCCTTCGTCATTTTTTAATTTTGTTTACTTATACGACCCTACGTCTAGGAAGTGAATAAAAATATACTCTTAAAGAAGAATTGAGAGTTTTTCTTTTAGTTTGTGGATTAAAATATAAGCGCGATTAAAAAGATAATGCCAGCTACATCGCCATCTTGTTAAAAATTGGAAATTTCGTAATTTCTTGTAAGTCTTTAAACCAGATGAACATTCTTAAGAATTCTCATATAAAACCGTAAAAATAATATCATTTAATATACCATTGAAAAAATACATATGAAATAATAGTACAGTGAAACCTCTCTGAGCGGCCACCCCACCGTACCGAGAATATTTGGCCGCTCTCAAGGCTTTTATTTACTATTATAAGATAATTGCTATAATGTGTAATATAAATAAGTCTGGAACATATTCCTTATTTAAAATGAAATATAAACTTATTCTTAAGAGAAAATAGTACTTTATTGAATGCTTTCTTACATTTTTTTTTTTTTTTTTTTTGAAAAAATGATACAATTTGTGTCTGTGTGGAAGTTTTTACTTTTCTGTGAAACAACTATTTTTTCTAGTTTGTTTTTTACTTTAAAAAGCAGATCTGTAACCGGTCAGTTTGTAACCGCTTCGGAATTTTCGATTATTTCATCGATTTTCCCGAAAGTCGCTTGTGTTGAAAGTTTAGCTTGCTCGCCATTGCAAACATCGGGAAATTCCTCGTCAGGGACGGAATGAGCGCCTGAAAGCGGCAAAAATTCATTTGTAGTACAGTTTCAATACCTGATTGTCCAAGGGATTCCTCATCTTAAAGTTGTGGGGAGAATACTAAAGAGATAAGATTCAATTCCAGTTATTCCTGGGACTTTTATTCGACCATAAACCTGACCTTGAGTTTTTCCGCTCAAAATTAACAGCATGGAGTGAGTAGAATTTCCCGAAAAAGGAGATGGGCGATCCCACTCGGTAGCCGTTTAGAGGGGGTCGAGTTGCCGCTGACAGAGGTTATTTTAACATTGAGTCTATGAGCCGAAAATCCGTACCATGAAAAATTGGCCGTTTAGAGGGGTGACCGCTATACAGGGGTAGCCGCTCGGAGAGGTTTCACTGTATTTAAAATTATAGTCTCTAAAATCTATGATTTCACAAGAGAGGAATAATATGAGAAGAATGCAAAGTTGAAATGTATGCTAATAAGGTGGACCGTTTTTTCTTTCTGTTTTCCGAATTTAGGAATTCTGCTGTATTGAATAGACTTCTTTCCCCCCCTTTTTTTTAATTATTAACCAGGTTCTACACAAATATATTTTCGCTCCTGATTTTGTTATAGCTTGCAACTTGGTTCTAGAAATTAATTAGTATAAACAACTGGCAAATGAAAAATAACTTTTCAATCATCTTCAAACATTTGCGTAACAAAATAGTCAAAACCAAATGAATTTTATTTTTTCATCCATATAATATGTTGTTTCATGAGAAACTTAGCTTTTCCATTTTTTAGGAAAGGGGGGGGGATCTTTAAATTTCAGGAGAAATGTTGTTGTATTTATGTTCATTTTAAATTGCCTTATATTCCAGCACTGGAGAAAAAAGACAGCAAAACAGATTTTTCAAAAAGCGATACAGTTGTGGATAACGCCGAAGCACTTGATCCGTCTGAGACATTAGCTAGAAGCTTTTCTGGTGAGTTCTGACCCTTGTTTACTCGTCATTTCAGTTTCTGAAATTTCAGTTTTGTATTTATGTTCATTTTAAATTGCCTTATATTCCAGCACTGGAGAAAAAAGACAGCAAAACAGATTTTTCAAAAAGCGATATAGTTGTGGAAAACGTCGAAGCACTTGATCCGTCTGAGACATTTGCTGGAAGCTTTTCTGGTGAGTTCTGACCCTTGTTTACTCGTCATTTCAGTTTCTGAAATTTCAGTTTTGTATTTATGTTCATTTTAAATTGCCTTATATTCCAGCACTGGAGAAAAAAGATAGCAAAACAGATTTTTCAAAAATCGATATAGTTGTGGAAAACGTCGAAGCACTTGATCCGTCTGACACATTAGCTGGAAGCTTTTCTGGTGAGTTCTGAACCTTGTTTACTCGGCATTTTAGTTTCTGAAATTTCTATTCCTGTTTTTACATTTTCCCGTTTCCTTCTTCACAATTTAAGTTAATGTGTCTATATTCGGTTTATCTTTGTATTTCAGCATTGGAAAAATGCGATAACGGAACAGAGACTTCAAAAGGCGTTACCATTGCACAGAAAGCTAAAGTATTAGATTCGCCTGTGATATCAAATGCTGAAAGTTCTGGTGAGTACTGAAGTTTGTTCATTAGATGTTCTTTGCTTTAGCTTCTGAAAGTTCGATTTCGATTTCAGTGTTTTTTCCCTCTCTTTCGTCATTTGTTATACTGTGTTTATTTGTACGAGACTACATCTACGCATTGAAGTAGACTTTTAAAGAGAAACTGGGTGTTTATTGAGTTATAGTTTGTGTATTAAAACAGAATTAATAATACTAATAAGAAGAAGGCGTGCGTTTAGTAAAATGATACCACTTGCGTTTCTGTGTTGTTGAAAATTGGAATTGCAAAATTTTAGGGACAGTCCATGATGCAAATTTACGCAGTTGTGAATAGCTGTTCGTGCTCATTTTAACAGTTATAGAGCACTAACTTTATTATTCATGAATGGAGCAAACAGTTCTTGAGTGTAAAAGTTTTCAAACCCTTTCAACCGGCTGAATCTTTTAGAGAATTATATGCAAAAAGAAAGATAAATCATACAAAACGCATCGACTATATAAAACACTTTCGAACCATTTTTAACCGACATCAAAAAGGAAAAAAAAATCCTTTTGTCGGATTTTTTTTGTAATTATGATAATTTTTCAAATAATTCTCCCTCTTTCTTTTTTTTTTTTTTTTGGTAAGGAGGTTCTTTAGAAGTGGTCTCATAAAAATTTGGTCAAGTTGTCAAGTTCTAAATATATACTATTTATTCGTGGGAAAAAGAAAACAAGATTTTAAACAATAAATTTCCTAAAGGGTTGCCAGTATCAGTAGTATGTCAGAAGTTTTCCAGGTTGCCACCTTTGGCAATTTATCGGATCGCCAAGTTTGACTCGAAAAATTAAGTCCCCAAAACCGAACCCTGCTTGATGATATCTTCTATATTTCGCAACAAATATTCAAACTGTATACTGCTCTTCAATGTAAATCGCATATGGGCTACCTCCGGCCCGATGTGGCCCGTCACGGCTTTTAATCCAACTCGCGGAACATATCAAAACCCCGTATAAAACCATATAAACCATCCAAAATCCCATATAAATTCCAATTACACGGTCCGCGACTTTGATAATACCCTGAAGTTTGGCCAGCGACTTCGATAACATCCTAAAGTTTGCCAGCGACTTCTCAAAGGTTGTCCATATCTGATGTAAATATTAATTAGTGTGTGTTTTTACAGATTTTTTTAATTTATATTTAGCGATAATTTTTTACTGCTAAGATCTATTTCGGTGGTTTTATTGTTGCTGGAAAGGGGATACCTTAAAGGTAGTCCCATATTTATTTCGTTAAGTTCTTATGTTACGGTCAGTGAAAAAATAATAGAACTCTTATTAGCGGCAATAAACCACTGGAGAAAATGCACCTTTAATGTTGTGTTTTTTTTTTTTTTTTTTTTTTTTTTTGAAAATGTTTTAAAAGAACTTTAATTTTAACATTTTTATTATCAGGCACTCTTAATGAAATGCAGACGTCGAAACTATGCATTTCCAAAGACAAGACTTCAGGTAAATATTGTATTAATTTTTGTCCCTACAGTGTTTTCACTAAAATACTGTGATTTATGAAAAATATTTCCAGACGTATTATGAAAAATATTCTAGTTAAACCATTCAATGAAATTACAAACTAATACTACTTTTATGATGACTTTTCTCACTCTCTCTTTCTGCTCCTATTAAATGTGTGCTTTCGTTTTCCATCCCGTAATGATATTTTTTTTTTTTCACTGCGAATCAGCAATATATTGTTACAGAAAACTCTGCTTGCTTCCTGGGTTCCTCATTCTAAAGTCTAGTAGGTGTAGAAAGTTCTAAAGTAAACAGTCCATTTGTCACGATGGAACACTAACTTTAATGCTTCTAGAACATCGTCGAACAATCAGCTGTACAAAATTCACAAGCATAATCAGACATTAACGTGCCTATAACAGTCCGCTAAGTACAGAAGATTTCACAAATGCTGTATTTCTCACACTAAATAAATCACTTCCACAGGCAAAAACGCAGTAGAAACATACGAGGGATTTCGTAAACTGTCCCTCAAGACTCAGCAATGAAGAATTTACACACAGCACTTAAAAACAAAGCTTCAAAAAGCAAGCGAAAATACTGCTTCTATAGCGTCGATACAATGCCTTAAGCTTTCACGGACCAGCTGCTATCTGATCAAGCAGAAACAAGACTGACTGAAATGGGCAACCAGCGCTGCTTTTATAAATGACGAAGAAGGTATTAGAAAATTCCCAAAGGTTCCCCTTAAAGCGCGAATATTGATTACGTCATAGGACTACAGCTGAATCAATAGACCATTATGTAATGTTAATGCAGGAAAACTAGCTTTACAAGCCCGATTGAGAAAATCGCGCCAAAGGACCAAAATATCGCCAATCTTAGCGATTTTTTGGATAAATATCGCCAAATTTGGCGCCAAAAATAAGGGCCTGCCAAAAGATTAGGTTAGCAAAGCTCTACCATTAATATTTCTGGAGATTTCTAGAAAATCTCATAGAAACCAATGGAGAAACATAAAACTTCACATCTCGCTTTCTAGTTAACGGATTTCGATGCAACAAAATGCAAAATTTAACTATTTGACGCGTAAAATTCGAATTTCAAACTATTTTAAACCACAGAACATACAGGGTTGCCCCGCTGTTCTGGGGTTCGTAACCAGGCCCTACGAGAGGGGGGGGGGGAGGCTGACGGGGCGCCGCCCCTGGGCCCGTGCGTGTTAGAGTGGGCCCGTGTTCAGCTGAAGTGCGTCCGTGAATTTTTCAGAATTTGTTACGAATTTCATTTATAGATCCGTAATTAAAATCTTTTTTTTTTAAAGACTAAATTTTGAATACATAATTCTGGAATGATTTAGCTGGCAGAAATGTTAATTCTACCATTTAAATCAACCTTCGAACATGAATTAAAAGCACCATTACATATCAGAAAAACTTCCACTCTCTTTCCTTTTAGCATTTTATATGAAAATCATTAAAAAGAGCAGTTTTACAAAAAAAAAATTCCTTCCGTCCCTCCCGCTTTTTCGAAACTTTTGTGCTTCACGAAAGGGGCGGGAAGATTTTCGCCCCGCCTTATAAAATTTTTCTCGGAGGCCCTGTTCGTAACACTATTTTACAGCACTTACTGTCTTTTGACAGTTGTTCTGCATCTTGATTGTGTAAACTGCAAATACTCGAAAAATCAAGCGACAGTCTAGGTACTTACGCATTTCGTTCTATCATAGTTGGCAAAGATATACTGTTAGACACACAGTTGGTGATGATACATAGCAATAAGTAAGTTTCTTTCTTCAGAAAACTCAGAGATGCATTCTACTGTTCCTAGTGAGACAAAACTTTTTCCACTGTTAATTAAAATGATGACGTTTATAAAACAAACAATTAATAATAATCAAAAAGCTCTTTGATCGGCTTTACTGTATGTGTAACGATATGAACCCAGTGTGAGAATTTTCTCACCGTTATACATAAATGCCTTAAGGTTTACAGTCAGTTGTCATAAAAAATGAAAAAAAGTATAAATGTTATAAATTTACCCCCTTAGCTACAAACAAGTTAAATTACGGTTAAGCTACATTACAAGTTAAAATACGGTAACGTATAAACTTATTTATACAAAGACTATTTTATTCTATTTCGCAATCAATATTTTCCTCATTTTTTTCCAGATACATTGACCAAAGTTATTCGAGAATTTTTTGATTATTCAAATACGAGGCCTTTGGAATTGAACGATCTCAGAACTGAAGAACATGGTACGTTTTTATTTTTTCCCCCCTTCTCTTGTGCTGCTAAACATCAAGAATACTAGCATTAAAAAAAAAAAAAAAAAACACCAAGAAACATAAATCACGCCAAATGCATTGATTATAAAACACTTTCCAACACATCAATATTTTTGCGCCAAATTTGGCAATGTATTTTCCTTAAATTTGGCGATATATCGAAGATAAGATAATGTTGTATTATCACTATATATGCAATTTTATAAAAAACCCTGTAAAAAAGATTTAAAAAGAAATTCCATTGTTTAACTGAAGAATCTAAAAATTTTATACTCTTTGTGTTGTGCCAGAAATGTATTAGTGTCTCTTAAAGGTCACCGATTGTAATATATTGGAATTCTTTTGAATGTTCCTGTAGAAGAACTATTAGTAATACAGGCACTATTTTCAATGGAGAGCATTATTTTGAGAACCTTAATAATATGTATGACAACGTTGTTTTCTTTCAAAAACCAAATCTCTAAAATACGTTTTGAAGAATGACTGTCCATAGAGTGCGATGCATTTGATTTTTTTTTCTCGTCCTGTAAAAGAACTGTAAGTGCTACGTACACTGTTTTCAATAGGGTACATGGTACTGTACATAGAAAAAACAAATTTCGCACATATCGGTGTATATTTAAGACAGTTAAAACACTGGACGGATGGACAACAGAACGGACAAACAAACAGAAATCATTCAAACTTGTTTGTAAGTTAAAAATATAAATATTCCTTTCATATAACATAACGGTATCGGACGAACACGGAGAACCAGAAACTTATTCTTTTAAGGGTTAGCAGTCTAAAATTCATTTTCCAAGCGCTAAAAAATCAAAGTTTGCAATTTTGTTCCATGTAAATCCATTAACCCGTTTTGGGTTCTTACCCATTAACGGATTTTCGTCGGTCGGAAATTTCCAGTTACGCAACCCCCCCCCCCCTCCCATGCCTACGCAGATAGCCCTTAGCCATTCCTTAACGAAAATCAATACAGTAAATCGGTTTATTACAGCGCGAGTAACGATTTTTCAAAATTCCCAATGAAATCGTCATAGCTTAATATTATCACATTAGATATTTTTCGATTTACCGCCAAATAATAAAAACATCCGCCAATCTCGGTTCATTTTTCAAAGCATTTTTTTCGTACCATATTTTGCAATTTATCTCAAAAGTCGCCAACATTGGCGACTTTTGGCGAAATTTGAGGGAGGCACTTGATCGTCTTCGGATTATTAGCTAATTATATTGTAGGTTACAGTATTATATGCTTTAAATAGATGTCTGTCTCTAAACTGCCATTGGCTATTATTTTGAGTGCTCTTGTAGAATTATTTAACTATACAGACTCTATTTTTGATGGAAAGCTTGATCTTGTAATCCTTAACAACATATATAAATTTTGTTTCATTTCAAATAGCAAAATATCTCTAAAACAAGAAGTCAAAGCCCGTTGTGAAGGCAATTGCAACAGGCGCTAGAAAAAAAAAAAAAAAAAAACTTTGACGAAAGTGTGTCTGCACTTAATATATTTAATCTTCGTCCACCTAAAATAAATAATTTCATATTCAATTTTTATAATATACACTCAAATCGAATTTCATGCTCTTCTGGGAACGTGCGGAAACTTTTCAAATTCGTACGATTTCATTTCACTGTGAACATTCGCAAGGTAATCATTTAATTTAAAAATAAATAAATAAATAAACATAAATCTGGCAAAAGCTTGTTAAGTGTGACGTTAATATGAAGTAATTATCACTTGCAATAGGTGATTTTGTCACGCAAATGATTAACTTTTTTACTCTCGGAAATAAAATGGAGATGAAAATAGCGAAAAATCGCTTTAAAAATGAGGGAATGGGTGGATTTTCTGATTTTTAAAGTAGCGCAAATTGTTTTCTATATTTTTATATATAATCCTGAAAAATTTCAAGCGGATCGTACAAACGGTATAGATGTTATTAGCCTTTTTGTGTTAACTTTGTAATCTTTTTGCAGTACTGGCGAAATTTTTACTTCCTTGTACGTAGTATAAGGAAGTAATGTGATCCCGAAAAATTTTGGGGCCAAATTTCGACAAAAAAACCGATTTTGACTACCTCTAAATTTAATTTTAAAAAATTTTTCGATGCATCTCATCGTAGGCTAGCATGCGCGATCATATTAACGCGTCTGCAACTCATTTTGACCAGCGGCGAGTCTATTGTGGCCAGTTTTTCCATGCTGTCTGTACGTATGTATGTATGTATGTAACTCGCATATCTCAAAAACTATTGGTCGTAGAATGTTGAGATTTGATATTTAGGATTGTTCTATGATCTAGTTGTGCACCTCCCCTTTTGGTGGCAATCGAATGGATAGTTTATGTACAGGACCGCCCAAAAGATTCGAAATACATTACGCTCTATGGGCCGAAATTCATTAAATTCGCCTAACTCAAAAGCTATTAGGCGTAGGCGTAGAATGTCGAAACTTCATATTTTGGATAGTTGTAACATCTAGTTGTGCACCTCCCCTTTTGGTTCCATTCGACTGGATAGTTTATCTATAGGACTGCCCAAAACATTCGAAATAAATTACGCTCAATGGGCCGAAATTCATTAAAATCGCATATCTCAAAAACAATTAGGCGTAGAATGTTGAAACTTCATATTTAGGAACGTTGTAACATCTAGTTGTGCACCTCTTCTTTCGGTTCCATTCGACTGGATAGTTTATCTACAGAACCGCCCAAAAGATTCGAAATACATTACGCTCTATGGGCCGAAATTCATCAAAGCGTTTTTTAGAGGTATTGGGCTATTTCAAACGACTCAGAAGTGATATATGCTGTAAAGAGTTAGAAAATGAATTTCTCCACTAAAAAAAGTGTCTTTATGATTTATAATTCTGGTGTACGTGTGTGCATATTTAACTCTCAAATCTCAAAAACTATTATGAAATTTTATATATAAGATTGTTGTAACATCTAGTTGTGCATCTCGATTTTTGGTTCCAATCTACTGGAGAGTTTATTTACAGGACCACAGAAAGAATTTCAGTACTTTAATGTCTATGGACATCTTCAATATAATACAACTGTAGACAGTTATTGTTTGGTACATGCCCAAAATCTCGCCGTTTGTCCTCAACCTTGGCGAGTTTTGGCGAAATATCGCCAAATTTGGCGATAGTCAGTCATTTGGTCCATGCCCTAAGTATGGCCATTTGTCATCGTTCTTGGCGAGTTTTAGCGAAATATCGCCAAATTTGGCGATAATCTGCCATTGTTTGGCCCATGTTTAAAATCTCGCCATATGTCGTCGACATTGACGAGTTTTGCCGAAATATCGCCAAATTTGGCGCCAAAAATTATTTCGTATTTTGTTAACTCTGAAACTTTAACCCGTAGAATTTTGAACTTTTGTATTTAGAACTGTTGTAATATCTAACTGTTTTCAATATCTTTTTTGACAGCAATCGACTGGGAATTTATTTACAGGGTGAGCCAAATGACATTAAATACATTGAGGTGTATGGATGCATTCAATTCATTGAAAGTCTGCGGTCAATGATTACTTTGGCTATCCCCAAAATCTCAAACTTTCTCAAGCTTGTCGGCTTTTGGTAAAATATCGCCAAATAAAGAGTCAAAAGGAAATCTGAGTTCAATTTGAAACAGCTTGGCGATATCAAAATATTTGGCTAGAAATCGCTAAACCTTACTATTACTGCAGTATTTTATATCTTTCAAACAAATAAGTTTGCATGAAGTGTGTCGAAGACTATTAAATCGCAAGTCTATTAAATCAAAGATTTTTGATTTAATAGACTTTCAAGGAAGTCATGTGTTGTACACATGAGAATTTTTTTATTAGTAGTTAGTTTTTATTGGTAATTTTTTGAATACTAAAAGCTCTTTAAACATTTATATGGCACAGTACAAATAACAGATTTTTTTTATCTTGAAGTGAGGTATCAGCGCGTAACTGTATAGTAGGATGTGACGTTTTGACTGTTGCCAGTCACGAAGAATAGATTTGATTTCTATAAAAGTAATTGCGGGTGACATAGCTCCACGAGAATCCTTTACATTTTAGCACGTCATTTCCCGTCAAAAAATTGTCACGATTATTTTTAACAGCACTGACATCTGCTGAAAAAAGGAAGAATGCGAGAATAGCTGGATAGATTGCCCAATGCTGAAAAAAGGGCAGCCGTTGCCATCGCTCAATTTAACTACCAGCAAGATGGCGGACGATCGAAACGTTCATCGCATGCCACAAATCTAGAGACCCTTTTTTGACGTAGCTGGCTGTGCTGCCCTTTTTTCAGCATTTTCAAAGGGTTAGAGAATAACTTTTCATAGAGCGCAATGTATAGGGAATATTTTGAGTGCTCCTGTAGAAAAACTATAAATGCTACATTGACCATTTTCAATAGGGTTCATGGTACAGTAGATAAGAATATATTTAAATTTCGTAGAAATCGATGCATATTTACGGAAGTTAGAGCACGGACGGACAGACAGACAAACCGAAATCATTAACACTTTTCAACCTTGTTGGAAAGTGTTAAAAATGAATACGAAAAACTGACAGAGAAGAACTTTAGGATAAAAAATTATTACTCATGAATTAGATAAACAGACAAAGTTGAAATCGTGACGTCAGAAATTACGTAGCCACAAGCCTAACTATAGCACTGTGGTTATGTCACTGGAAATGGGAGACGGGCGAACTGTGAGTTCGAGTCGGTCCCGAGTTCAGGGTTCATCGCGCGACCGTCGACCTAACCGTTCGGAGTTTTCCGTGGTTTTCTCCGAAACTTAGCATACGGGTTAGGACCCTTTATAAAGACCTCTACGGAGGGCACCCCACCCATCGGCCTAGAGCCCACTTGTAGCTAATCGGCCGTAATCCCACAAACAGACAAACAAACGCAGCCAAAAACTGAAATCACTAAATATATATATATTGGCGCAAAAATAAAATTTTAGTGTGAATATTAGTAACTTTTTATTTAATTCATAATTTATTAATTTCAGTTTTTGTAAAGAACTAGGAGCCAAGGCCCCTAGACTTGCTACGCTCGCATTTCGTATGAGGCATTCAGCCCTTAGTATGGCTTATTCGAAAAAAAGGCATAATTTTCATAGACATAACCCAAAGATTGGATCAGATAGAATGTTACCGAGCTATGCATTGCTTGGTTCTTGCCTGTTCCTCGGAACTTAAAACTTTAAGCTTCATAATATTTTTAAGTATGTAAAATCTATGGAACACTTTGCATATTTGCCACCCATGCACTGTTAAAAATAATCTAAAAATTCAGGTCTTAATTTCCAGCAAAAGGACCGTTTTCCCCAATAATTGGATAATATTTCGTTAAAAGAAGAAAAATGCTTGTAGCTTTTCGAAGTTTCATATGAAAACTGTAAATTTCCTCTTTGGTTAGTTGATAAGTTATGAAAGTAGTTTCGAGAAATGGATTTATGTTAGACATTTTAGATGGTGTGGCGTCGTCACTCAGCCACATCCATTATTTCCCCCAACCACGTGGGTCCGGAAAACTTACACTTCTCAGTCGTGATTATCACAAATGTAACAAGTCCATGATCTCTTGGTTAAATAATATACTTAAACTATTTACAGTGTTGAAACTATGTACAAACATTTACTAGTTACAGAAGGGAATTTTGTGGGGAAACAGCCTTTCCCTGGCATTTCAGTCCTCGCTCGACTCGAGAGCGGGCTTCCTTCTCAGACGATGACCAACCTCTTCGCTGTCTAAAAATCATCTGTCCTTTCGTGGGGTTCCTCCGTACCACGTGCACCGCTCTTTGACGTCAGCCTGGTCACACCTGCTTGAAGGGCGTGACAGCTCTATCCATATCAAACATTCCAGGCCTCGCACAAAGCATGCCGCTAAGCGCTTTTATCTCCCCTTTTGGGCAGGAGAGCTGGCTTTGCCACAATGAAAAAAATATTGACACCAAACTCATTCTCATGAGTAATTAAATATTAAACTATAATTAATTACATTTTTAACGAAGACATTCATAACCAAGAGTGCTTCAAACCACATTCATAAATGTATAGGACTGGCTAGAAAAATAAATTCTGTTATTATTATTATCATTTTAAACTGAGAACGAAAAATCAAGGTGTGTATATATATATATATATATATTTAGCAGCCAATGCATTTCTTTTCCAATTTTCCGTGTTTGTCAGCATATCAATATAGAAATCTAAACCGATATGTCAAATAGCTGAAGAGTAAATGCTACTTACATACATTTGTGAAATTTGAAATTAATTTCTTACCAAACCGATAATTTGACTATGTTAATAATAACTGGACGACGCTTTGCCACGAATTTGAAATTGTAAATCATGAAAAGACAGAATTCCTCTCCCCAAGTCTCGCAAGGAAACTAAAACTCACCTCACCCTTTGGCCAAACCGGAACCAATCAAGTGGCTTCTAGCGGGGTCGCCGCGACTGAAGAAAGAATTTTCAACAAATTCCGGTAAACCGTTTAGTTGGAAATATTTCTTTAATAAATACCTTCTATATTTTTTGTTTTTCTAAGTATCCAGCAAATAGATTTCTCTCTATCTCTCTCTCTCTCTTTTTTTTAAATAAATAAATCAACCATGAGATCCGCATTGAACCTTAAGCTATTGGTATGTGCAGTGGAAGGGGATCTGCGTTTAATTTATAATTAATGGTGAAATTTTCTTAATAGAATTGCCATGAAACTCTTGATACATTTCTTAATTTCAAAAGAATTTATATTTTCCTTTGCATTATTTTTTTCGGTTTCCTCAATATCTTTTTCCTAAACGTTTTCTCTTCTTTTAGTAGGATCAGTTATTTCTTGTTTTTTGGTAATATCGGATATATAGGCTGGTAAGCTCGAAAAAAAGCACGGGATAGCATTCGGTTCTAATTTATAATGCTTTCTTTTTACAGTTAAAAGTGCCCCATCTGATTTTAAAATAGCATCGTCTTTTAAAAGATCTTCATCTCGAAAATGCTCAATACAAACATACGTATTTTTTCCTGGGGACCAATTTTTTCTTGGAATATTTTTAGTCCATTCGGCCCGCTTTTCTTCGTTTTTTGGGAAAAGTGAAAACATTTACATTTTCTCCTCTTTTGTAATTAGCTTTACTCACAGCCTGGGACGCAGCAAACGGAAGCATAGTGATTGCTAGAACAAAAGAACAGAAATCAATAAAACTAACGCAAAATACGGCAATTTTATATTTTTATGTACTCTATAGCTTAATAACTATTATCAAGTATGTCGTATTAAGAATAGAGATTGCTGACTTACCATTAGTATCCAAAAAAGGCACAAAACATCTTAGTTTCTTCTACTTTTCCGTATGATTCTAATGCTTTTAACGGAGAAAAGTCCATCCTCTTTTGTGACGTCACAACACCTCCACGCGTTCAGTACCCAGGCTCGCCTTGTAATTGTCTACTCTCCCCCTCCCTTCCCGGGGGCTCCGCTTCTAGTGGGTTAGAACGGCTATCTCTCACTCCGTAGGTTCGGGGTTTAATCCTAGCGATAGCAGAATCTTATTTAATTTCGCATTTTTAGCAAAACGGAAAGTTGCCGTCCAGAAAAAGGAAAAAATAATAAACAGAACGGACATTTTCCGGCAACTTTGCTGCCAGTCATTTTTCCGTGACATTTTGAACAGTGTAGCAATTTTTCATAATTTGGTGACTTAACTAATTGTTTCTGAGAAGACAGTACTTCATATATTTCTTTGCCAAAAAACTACGGAACAGCTAGGATCTTTCCACCAATGGCGACTTTTCATTATTTGGTGATTTACACATGCTCATAACCATGAAAACAGTTATCCATATATTCATATACATAATCCTTTGTAGATTGGCGTATTTAGCACCCCGAAATATCTCATCTCGCCGCGCTGGCAAATATCCAAGCTGTACTAAAATTGCTGTAATGGCATAGTCACCGCAGCCAAATATTTCTACGGGTACTAAATACTCAAGATGAAGCTAACCGGCATTACTATAATCTGCATTTGGCGATTTACACATGCTCATAACCGGTAATCATTGCTCGCTTGAGGTTGCCGTGAAAACAGTTATCCATATATTCATATACATGTAATCCTTTGCAGATTGGCGTATTTAGCACCGCGAAATACCTCATCTGGCCGCCCTGGCAAGTATATCTGTATACTGCTAAACAGCTATAATGGTAACGCCGCCGAATATTTCAACGGGTGGCAAATACCTAAGCTGATTTTAACCGGCATTACTATAATCTGCATTTGAATTATTTTTCTTTTACAAAATACTGGGTGCTAACATTTTGGAATACACGCAGTATTTAGATTCACCCTGCCTGGAGAGATAGCCTTTTTCCAGATCATACCTGATATCAAAATGGCGCTTTTTAAATCAGCTAGAATTAGTTATTCTGTATCTCTCTATTTCTAAAAAAAGTAAAGGCCGCTGGCGCTGTCAAAGCTTGTTGACCTAACTCCTCCTAAACCGTAGGGATTTGATTTCGACTAAGGTGCCCACAGATGCGAAAAATTCCGAGGAACTTGCTAAGCTGACTTAAATTTCGAAAATCGAATTATTTTAGAAGATATTAATAAAAAACTGAAAAAATAAACAGAATGGTTGCCAGATTTGGTATAAAATCATTCATTCCTTTGCAACAAAGCGTTTCCAACTATCTAGAATAGCGTGAAATTTACGAACATGGGTTAGAATTACGCCTATTTTACGCCAAAATAAAAACTATATGAAATAAGTAACTCAAAATGTGTTACACGAAGTTGACAATTTTCAAATAGTACGTTCGCTTAGACAACAGGAGTTTAGAATTAGCGATTATTCGTTTTTCCAAAACAGAATAACTAATATCTTGGAAATGAAAAATAATTAAAATGCAGATTATTTTAAAGCCGGTTCGGTCCAGCTGGATTATTTGCTACCAGTAGAAATATTTGGCGGCGTTAACTATGCCATTATAGCAGTTATAGTACACTTTGAATATTTGCTAGCGCGACGAGATTGTATAATTCGTGGTGCTAAGTACGCCAATCTGCAAACAATTATGCAAATGAAAATATGGATAACGGTTTTCCGGTAACCTTAAATGAACAGTAATTATAGGTTGTGAGCATGTGTAAATCGCCAAATAATGAAAAATCGCCATTGGTGGCAAGCTATCCTATCTGTTCCGTAGCTTTTATTAACTTTACATGTACGCAAGTCGCCAAATAATGAAAAATCGCCATGGGTGGCAAATTCACAAGGTGTCCAATAGGTTTTACATTATTAAAAATACAGCTGATAAAGATGTTCTGATTTTATTACGCTTTAGCTCCTAATTAATATAAATTTGAATGGCAACATTAAATATCATTGTGTTTCTGAGGAGTGCAAATAATTTTTCCAGCGATTATAAGCGGAGTCCGCACTCCAGGTGGAGTATAGCTCAGCACCCGTACAACACGGATTCCCATAACAAAATATCTTCCATGTTTGAGGGGGAGGGGGTCTACTGTAGTGTGAAGTTTAAATTTTTATGTACCAATGAACATGCACGAACCAAGCAATGTGTAGCTCAGTAACATTCTATCTGATCCAATCTTCGGGTTTTGTCTGTTGAAATTATGTCCTTTTTACGAATAAGCCTTATTAGGGGCCGAATGCCTCATACGAAAAGCGAGTGTAGCGAGTCTGGGGGCCTTGGCCCCTAGTTATTTTAAAGATACTATTGAAACATAAACTTATTACAACGGATGGTGGTGGTGGTTGTGGCTCAGCGAATTAAAAATACGTCCTACATGGACAGTGAAATTAAGATGGAATCAATTTAAAATTACGCCAGCAGAGAATTACACATTGGCGAGAACAAACACTTGGCTGAGGTAAATAACGCCAAATTCCGAGCAACCCTAAAACTTAATCCAATAAAATTAAAATGACGAAATCGCAACCAAATAATTTTAAAGATGAGGCAGTGTAACAGAAAAAACTTATGCCAGCAGTATGCCAAACAGGGGAAGCAAAAAGTGTTCGTTGCGATTGCAAACGGACGTAATGTAATCTATTTTTAGCTCAGAACGACGCCACCAGGTCTGATTTAGAGAAATAAACAATTAAGAATAATGCATACGGGAAAAGTGAATATACAGATTTAAAAGCTGAAATGGCAGAAAAATGAGAACAGAAAAGATTTAGAATTCTTGATTTTGGATAGACTATATTTAAAGAAAGACAAAGTAAATGATTATTAAATTAGATATGTGATCTCCATCACACATGGACCCGAATTTCGAGAAAATAAAAAAATAGCTTCTTAATAATTTTTTCTTACTTTTTCCTCTGTGAGTGCGATTGGCCAGTGTTCTGTGCTCCAGGCGCGGATCCAAGGGGAGGGCGGTGGGGGGCGATCGCCCCCTCCTGGGCAAAGTCCAAAACTCTGTTATAATCTGTTAAAATATATTATGAAAGTGTAATGAAAATGAAGTAGCCTTTTTCTAAGGGGTATATGGCGGTACTACTATGGTACTACTCCCTGTCCTTTTTAATCATAGCTCATATGTATATTTTATCAATAATATAATTAATTACATTAATTGGTATAACTAATTATATTAATTAATTATAAAATGATTTTGAGCATTCTACCCCCCGTTTCAGGTACAAAATCGCCCCCTCCTTGAGTAATTTCTGGATACGCCCCTGCTGTGCAGGTGTGCAAAAAGAAAAAAATGTTTTGCAGTCCATGGAAATCAGCAACCCGTCAGTGTTACAGAACAATTGTTTTCTGCTTCTAATTATTATTTTATTCTTTCAGTACATTTTCTGAAAGACCTCCTCGATTAGCTGATAATTTTCTACAAAAAGAATTCCTGGATACTTAAAGATGACAACCATTCTATAACCGTATTATTTCTGCGTCTGAAAAATGTTATAAATAAATCCTACTTATGGCCTTATTCACCAAATACTTGACAAGCGGATTAATCCGAGCACGCATGTTCAATTCATTGGTAAGCTATCACGTGACTTAAACACGTGTGTATGGATTAATTCGCATCCGAAGTTTTGGTGAATAAGGTCGTTAATGTTTTAATCTGCAACAATTAACACAATTTATGTGTTAAGTGCACTTTCCACTATAATGTGTATCAAAACCCCAGAGCACAAAAAGGAAGACAAATGCGTGACACATAGGACCAGTAGCGGATCCAGAAATTTTTTTGGGGAGGTGCTAAATCTTAAAAAAAAACTTATTTCACCTAAACAGAATGTAAAATAAAGCAAAATTTTAGTCTAAAGTAATGTAAAACTTTTTGGGATGGGCTAACTTAAAAAAAAAAAAAAAAAAATTATCTACTTTGAATGTATAATAAAACAGAATGTCACCCTTTAGAAATCTCTTTTTGGGGGCTGAACAGAGCCTTATTATATGGGGAAATCAGGACTTTGCCCAGGGCCCCCGGCTCGAAAGGCCCCCCGATATCAAATGTTGTTCGGAAATATTCTTTTTTATATCAAAATTTTATAAAAAATAAAACAAATTTCATAGATGGGGGCCCCAAATTCATCAATGCCCGGGGCCCCTGTTGGTCATAATCAGTCTCTGGGGCTGAAGCCCCCTTGCCCCTCTTCTGGATCCGGATCCA
This sequence comes from Cheiracanthium punctorium, assembly GCA_038373885.1. NCBI lineage: Eukaryota > Metazoa > Arthropoda > Arachnida > Araneae > Cheiracanthiidae > Cheiracanthium > Cheiracanthium punctorium. The sequence continues at coordinate 276,831 of JAWZYV010002077.1, forward strand.
GATTGCAATTACGATTTCATCTTAATTGCAATGGATGAAATCGTAATTGGATGAAATCGTAAATCTTCTGAATGAAATCGTAATTACAAAGAAAACGACAACAGCAAAAGTGTTTTCAAACCGCTAAAATTGCGAAAATTAATTATCCTATTACTGATCGATCTAATAACTGATTTTTCATTTCTAGACGAAATAAAAAGATTTTCTGACTGGTTAAAGCAGTTGAAGGTACCAGAACGAACTGTCACAGAAAACAAGCAAGAAAGTAAGTGTATAAGAATTTTCATTTCTTTTTACTAAAAAAAAAAATAAAAAATTTTTAAAGTTACCACCAGCATTAAGAGAATTTTTCAAAATTGGATTTTGCCTTTTATTATTATTGTTCAGTTTTTATTTGTCCGGGAAACCTAATTACTGTGCGGACAATTTCGATTTTTGCATCATTTGAAAGTTCTTTCAGATTAGAACAAGGCGTTATCATCCTTAATTATCTAACTGAAGTCTAACAATTTTTCTTAAGTGATCAATTGTTCATAACTGTTACCTTTATATATATATATATATATAACTCGGCTGTTCGAGCCTCGGCAGGGGGAGATTCCTCTGAACCCCCCCTAATTTTTTAGAGTCATTATTGCCATATTAAAACGATATTAATGGACTTTGTCATTTTATCGCTCATCTTTCGCGTATTTCGCCTGGTAACCTTATGTAGAAATTTTTATGAGTGTAACCTATTTATCGGAAAATACATGAGATGCATATTCTACAGCTTACGAAATATTGTGACAATAGATTAAAGCTGCTGTGAACTGATAGTATTCAAATACATGTAAAATTATGTCGCATACTTTTATGTCGCTTTTTTTGGAACACATTTTTCAATAAAGGATGTTGAGAGATAAAATGCCATAGTCATTAATATATATATAGATAGACAGATAAATAACTCGGCTGTTCGAGCCTCGTCAGGGGGAGATCCCCTGAACCCCCTAATTTTTTAGTTTCATTATTGCCATATTAAAACGATATTAATTGACTATGTCATTTTATCGCTCATCTTTCGAGTATTTCGCCTGGTAACCCTTTGTTGAAATTTTTATGATTGTATCCTATTTGAAGAAAAATACATGCGATGCATATTCTACAGCTTACGAAATAGTGTAACAATAGATTAAAGCTGTTGTAAACTAATAGTATTTAAATACATGTAAAATTATGTCGCATACTTTTATGTCGCTTTATTATGTCGCATTTTTGGGACACATTTGTCAATAAAGGGTGTTGAGATAAAATGACATAGTCATTAATAGACAGATAGATATTGTTTTAACCCAATATCGTGACATCGACCATCCAGGTGCTAGACCGATTACGATATACTCTCAAGCCGGTTTTGCGAGGATTTGAATGTGAAATGGGTATTAGTTGTTGACGATCACGTGTAACCGTTTATAATTATAATCTCTTTCAATACAAACTAACCAATTGCCAGTTGTTCAAAATGCGCCACTTGTTCAGAACATCAGCAATCAGCATAAGTCAGAAATTAGCGTTCTATTTTCGAGTTGCTTTCTTTGACTTCATAGTGATTTAAGCCGGTAAGTATCTTACATTTAATTACTAAAAAACAACCCAGTTATGACGGAGATTTTACTTCAACTATTTTAGATTCCTAAATTACCATTGATAATGCAATACTCATGTTCGGAACATAAGAGGCTTAGTTGCAAAACAAAGAATCACATAGACTTCCGATGCAAAAAAAAAAAAAGAAAGAAAGGAACTATTTCTTGATGAAGCAGTAGGTAAAATCATACAAGACGGTGCCCGCTCATGTAAACATGGGGATAGCCGCTGGAGCTTGGCGGTCGCCAAGCACGAGCGCTAGAGACCTTGGCGCCAGGCTCCAGCATCATTCGAGCTTGGCGGTTGCCAAGCTACAACGGCTATCGCCGTCTTGTGGCGAATGAACACTACTATAAACTACTAAAATTTTTACAAAGAAACACCAATTCTAAGTAAATGACACTATACAAATCAGGCAAATCCACAACAAAACATTAGAAAAAGTACACTTAAAAAAGCACTTACCTCACTTTTCCCACCTCATTTTTTTCTGGAAAGACCGGGAACATCCATACTAACTAACTTACGATAAAGAGTCCGTAAAACGGAATCAAAACCACAAGGAAAATATAACGCAAACTTTGAAAAATAGAACGCCACTCTATCAGAATGAAAAAGCACCAAACTTCATGCAATTAGCATTAAATGAAAATTTCATACTTCAAATACAACAGGTTTAATTATCAAGATTGCCACTCAATTTCTGAAAAAAAAATACCTGATTTTTCCAGACCAATACGTCATAAAGAAATCCAGACTATTTTTCATTTTATGACGCATCTGTATACATTCATCTCAAACATTCATCTGCTTACGTCACACAGTAGCTAGAATAAAAAATAACTATTACGCATGGGCGAAAGTGCAAGAAATTTCGGATCTTTCAACAGTTCTAAAATATCCAATTTACAATATTTGACACATTATTATACCTCAAAAAAAAAAAAAAAAAAAAAAAAAAAAAACGTCGCCAAGCTCTACACATTTCTTTATGGTTGCCAGCCAAAACTACCATCGGCAGGGTACTTTAATCCAGCTGAACATCACCCACAATGGCCCAGAACCAAGGGGCACCCGATACGGAACATAGATCGAGAAGGGTACACATGTAAAGTTGACGTCATAAAAATAGTCTGGATTTTTTTATGACGTATTGGTCTGGAAAAATCAGGTTTTTTTTTTTCAGAAATTGGGTGGCAATCTTGATAATTAAACCTGTTGAAGTATGAAATTTTCATTTAATGCTAATTAACCAATTTTGACTACCTCTAAATTTAATTTAAAATTTTTTTCGATGCATCTCATCGTAAGCTAGCATGCACGATCATATAAACGCGTCTGCAACTCAATTTGACCAGCGGCGAGGCTATTGTGGCCAGTTTTTCCATGCCGTCTGTACGTACGTATGTATGTAACTCGCATATCTCAAAAACTATTGGTCGTAGAATTTTGAGATTTGATATTTAGGATTGTTCTATGATCTAGTTGTGCACCTCCCCTTTTGGTTCCATTCGACTGGATAGTTTATCTACAGGACCTCCCAAAAGATTCGAAATACATTACGCTCTATGGAGCGAAATTCATTCAACTCGCATATCTCAAAAACTATTAGGCGTAGAATGTCAAAACTTCATATTCTGGATAGTTGTAACATCTAGTTGTGCACCTCCCCTTTCGGTTCGATTCGACTGCATATTTTATCTACAGGGCGGCTGAAAAGATTCTAAATACATTACGCTCTATGGGCCGAAATTCATTACAGCGTATTTTAGTGGTATTGGGGTATTTCAAACGACTCATATGTGATATATGCTGTTAAGAGTTACAAAATGAATTTCTCCATTAAAAAAAGTGTCTTTATCATTTATAGTTCTGCTACAGGAACACTCAAAAGATTTCCGGTACATTACGGTCAATCGCAATTTTAGGGGCATTCATTCATTTCAAGCACAATACCGTTCTGCCACATAAGTTAGGTAATGGTCCGACCACGGTCACGTGCCTCCCTCAAGAACTACGCCAAAAGTCGCCAAGCTTGGCGACTTTTGGTGTACGTGTGTGCGTATTTAACTCTCAAATCTCAAAAACTATTATGAAATTTCATATATAAAATTGTTGTAACATCTAGTTGTGCATCTCGATTTTTGGTTCCAATCTACTGGAGAGTTTATTTACAGGACCACCGAAAAGAATTTCTGTACTTTAATGTCTATGGACATCTTCAATATAATACAACTGTAGACACTCATTGTTTGGTCCATGCTTAAAATCTCGCCATATGTCGTCGACATTGACGAGTTTCGCCGAAATATCGCCAAATGTGGCGCCAAAAATTATTTCGTATTTTGTATAACTCTAAAACTTTAACCCGTAGAATTTTGAAAATTTGTATTTAGAACTATTATAATCTCTAACTGTTTTCGATATCTTTTTTGACAGCAATCGACTGGGAATTTATTTACAGGGTGAGCCAAATGACTTTAAATACATATATGGATGCATTCAATTCATTGAAAGTCTGTGGTCAGTGACCACTTTAGCTATCCCCAAAATCTCGCGAACTATCTCAAGCTTGTCGGCTTTTGGTGAAATATCGCCAAATAAAGTGTCAAAAGGAAATCTTTCAAACTGAACTCAGCTTGGCGATATCGAAATATTTGGCTAGAAATCGCTAAACCTTACTATTACTGATATTTTATCTCTTTCAAAAGAATAAGTTTAGAGGAAGTGCGTCGAAAATATTTTTGAATTAATAGACGTGCAAGGAAGTCATGCGTTGTACACATCAGATTTTTTCTTATTCATGCTCTTATCTCCTATTGCCTATCTGCTATCTTATCTACGTTATCTGTTATGCTTTTTATCGTATTTTACTTTATCTTCTACTTTACAATGTTTATCTTATCTATTTTATATTTCTGTCATTATTCTTAATTATCTCAATTTTACATTTTAAGCTGGTATTTTGGATACAACGAAATCGAATAAAACTACAAGCAGCTGTTTACTTGAATTTCCTCAAAGCAAAACTTCTGGTACGCAGTATTATTTACATCCAACTTCTTTTATTTATTTATTGTTCCTTTACATATTGTAAATGAGTACGGGATGGATATTTGTAACCACGGCGAGCTGCATATTATGTAGTGTCAAATACACCAATCTGCGAAGTATTATGCATAAGAATGTATAGAGAACTGTTTTGATGGGAGCTTAAATAGGAAGTGATAATCTTTATGCGCACGCGCCATTGGTAGCAACTATCCTAGCTGCTCCATAGTTGGTTATATACACTCTATAACAAATAAATCGACGCACCAAGAAGGAGGTGTCCGATTGAGGCGAAAATTGGTGGATAGAAAGACAATGTACAGAATAGTAAATGATTAAAATTTCAGAAAAATTGAATAATTTATTTCAGAGTTACAGTAACAAGTTCAATAAGGTGTTGACCCGCCGCTAGCCTGGATACAAGCTGCCACACGGCGTGGCATAGATCGATAAAGCTCTCGGATGGTCTCCTGCGGTATTTCCTGCCAAATTCGCTCCAATTGTCGAACGAGGTCATCAACAGTCCGTGCCAGATGCAATCGCCTTCCCATCATATCCCAGACATGCTCGATGGGAGAGAGTACTGGCGATCTGGCAGGCCAAGGAAGAGTTTGACAAGCTTGCAGACAGTTTAGAGCAACACGAGCCGTATGTGGTCTGGCATTGTCCTGCTGAAAAACCAGCCCATGGCTCTGCAAAAGGAACGGTAGCAAAACAGGTCTTGGGATGTCGTCCACGTACCGCTGTGCAGTAAGTGTACCTCTAATGACGACCAAAGGGGTCCGGCTGTCAAAGGAAATGGCACCCCAGACCATAATGCCTTGTTGAGGGCCGGTGTGGCGTGCAATAGTGAGGATCCCCCCTCTGCCCTGTGCGTCTCCAAACACGTCTTCGATGATCGTCAGGACACAGTTGGAAGCGGGATTCGTCGCTAAAGACTATACGTCCCCAGTCGGCATCATTCCAACCTGATCGAGCCCTGCACCACTGTAATCTGGCTCGGCAGTGTGCAGGCGTGAGTGGCAGGTGGCATAACGGTCGGCGCGAGCGTAGATTTCGCTCTCTCAACCGTCTGTGAATGGTCATGATGGACACTGGTGCCTGACACCTTATATACGTCTGCTGGGTTGAACGTCTGATGGTTGATAGAGATGAAGAAGGCGCTGTGACAGCTGATCGGACCATCACTCTGTCTTCACGACCTGTTGTAGCCCTAGGTCGACTGCTACCATCCTGACGCTGCACTCTGCCATTCCCCACCCATCCTTGCCAGCATCTTCGAATCGTCGCATCGCTTCGACTCAAATGACGAGCGATTCTCCGATTAGTCCAACCGGCCTCTTTCAATCCAATGATACGACCTCTGTCAAACTCTGACAGTTGCTCGGAATGAGCACGAATCCTGCAGCGAGGCATTTTTTAAGTTGTTGAAAGGTCATGTGAATCGCAATCAAACCGAAAGTTTTAACAACCGTTGAAGAACTGCTCCTTATATACGTCTGCTGGATGCGCAGTTCCGATGCGCTAAAGATCAAACTATTCATTCATTGGACACCAAATTTGAATCATTTGCATATCTGTTCAAAACATTCATGCACACGAAATTTCAAAGCAATCGGATGATTGTTTCTTGGTGAGTCGATTTTTTTTGTTATAGAGTGTATATATATATATTTTTACTGTATCTCGAAATAGTCTATTAAATTGTAATTTTCGGAGAAAGCTTTTGTTAACTACTTTCATTGTATTTTTCAGATGTAAATCAAGAAGAAACAGGCTCAGAAATGATTGTTACTGATGAAGAGAATCCTGGTAAGTTTATCCTAATACGAGGGTTGCCTTTTAAGTTTCTTCAAAAAGTAGGAAGAAAAATAATTTTTGGGGAACAAACTGTTTTATTGCTTTTCAAAATGTTCGCCTTTAAGATTTATACACTTTCCCACCGTTCAAACGAATTCTTGAAACAGTTTTTCGATTCTGAAGTTGATACCTCGAAACATGGTTTTGGAAGACATCAACAGCTCCTTGAGGTGATGAAAATCGCTGCCCACGCATTTCTTGTTCGACATAAGAGAACAAGAAAAAGTCGTTAGGCGACAAATCAGGAGAACATAGGCAGTGAGGCATTAATTTAATATTTTTATCCTTCAAATAATCAATTGTTTCATGTACTGTATTTGAGCTGGCGTTATCGTGATGAAGAACGATGCGTCGATTTTTGTTGTTTTTCCTGATTTCGTTGATGATTTTTGGCAAACAAATTTCTGTTTACCATTTAGCGTTACCAGTTTTTCGATCCTCTAAAGGAATGGTTGCGATATGTCCTGTAAAGAGCCGAAGAAACTAGCAAGCATTTTCTTGGAAGGCTTGGTGAACGAACAACTTTCGTAGGATTCGGTTCATCCGGAAACACCCAAACAGTGGATTGTTGTTTAGTTTCCAGCAATTAGGAATATGTCCAAATTTCGTCAGCTGTAATGATGTTGTATACGGATTTTGCAGTTCCCAATTTGATTTTTTTTTTTTTTTTAGCATTTTTTTACGCCAATTTGCACGACCCTCTTTTTGATCTTCTGTCAAATTGTGCGGCATCCATCTGGAACAAATCTTTTTAACAGTTAAATTTTCGTGCAAAGTCTAATGTATTGAAGTCTCTGATATGCCAAGGGATGCTTCTATCTCACGATATGTGACATGCCGATCTTCTTCAATCATCTTGCGCATAGCATCGATGTTGTCTGGAATCACTACCGATTTTAAAGCAAATAAAAAACTGTAAAAAACACACATAAAATGATACAGGTAAGTAGATACGTACGTTTCGACCAAAAACTGTTTTGGTCTTCCTCAGTCAAAGCCCTTCGTCACAAGGAACCAAGGGAACTGAAATGAGATAAACAAGCAAGCATGTTGCCACAAGGGACAAAGAAAAGCCGAACAAAACCACGCAGAGAGGAAAAGGGGGGGGAGATAAAAAAGAAAGGAAAGAAGCACAACAATACAAAAGTAAATAAGAAAAAAAATAATTTTAAAAAATGTGAATTTTACGAATTTCTTGAAGACAAGTTTCAGTAGCACCTCCTATTGGTCGTTTGTAAAAACACAAAAGGCAACCTACGTACAGAGATATGAAAGCTGTTACAGACAAAATTTTAAGACTACAGCAGAACTTTTCATATTTGGTCTTCCAAACTCACGAATTTCTATAATCCAGTTATACTAAATCCCATAATTTCTTAAAATTATTATTATTTTTTAATTTTTTTTTAAATCTCATACCCTTTTATATTTTAAAGCTACACTAAAGTGCTATAGATTAAAAGCGTATGATAACTTATGCGTCGGCCATATTTGTCTTTATTACTTGATTACGTTGAAAGTGCATCACTATTCATGCGACGGCCCTATTTGTATTCCTTGTTTAATGTCGTTGGAAAGTGTACCATTATCCATGTATCGGCTCTATTTGTTTTTCTTTATCTGTTTCTCATCTGAAATGTGTATGTATCACAATCTATTTATTCCACCTTTATTTACAGAATATTGACACATTTATAGACACTAATATTCCCTCCCTTTAACAGTGACAGTCACCCATTAAACAGTAGGGTTTGGCAATTTCTAGCCAAAGTAAGTTTCGTTTTGAAAAAAAAAAAAAAAAAAAAAAAAAAAATAGTAAAAAAAATTTTTTTCAAGCCGTTTTTATTTTTACACGAAAAAGTATACCTTAAACTATTTTCTATATAGTTTCCACCAATGTTCAAACACTTGTCGTAGCGGGTTGCCATCTTTTCTATACCTTTTTCATAGAAAAAACGCCAATAACGATAACCACGACTCCATGACGTTTTTCATTTCATCGTCGGATTCCAAGAGCTTGCCGCCTAGCTTGCGCTTCATGTCTGGGAGATAGTGGTAGTCGGACGGCTCCAAGTCTAGACTGTACGGCGGGTGATCAAACTGCTCCCAACGAAACTGCCGGATCATCTTTCCAGTGTCACCAGCAATATGAGGCCGAGCATTGCATGGAGCAATACAATTCCTTTACTGAGCATTTCTCTACGTTTATTTTGACTGACTGACTGACTGAGGGGTATACAATGGAGCAGGCGCGTAGCCAGGAAAAATTTTCGGGGGGGGGGATATGCTCCTGGAAAATTTTTCGGGGGGGGATATGAACTTATATGTGTATAAGTAGACGGAATTTCATCACTAATCCAAAAATTTCGGGGGGGATATATCCCGATATCCCCCCCTGGCTACGCCCCTGCAATGCAGTGCCTGCACTCGAGGTCCTTATCTCCAGTATGTGGAAAGATCAATGAGTTCTTTGATCTTGTGTTTAAATAGAAGCCCTAAGCATGGCGGGCGTTAGTTCAATCAATCAGATAGTCGATGCAGTTGTCAGTGGAGGATGGCGAGAGAGGACATGGGCCTTTTTCTGTTCATTGGGAGCGTCGGATCGTAATCCGGTAACTCGGCCACAGTTTCATTCGGTAAGTTTCTGTTCCTTGAATAGAACCGTTGTGATAGTTTGTGCACAGTTTTTTTTTAAGGTTGCGATCTTGAAGTCCCGTCGAATAGTCTGGTTAGACAGGAAATGGTGTCCGTGTCTGATGGATCTTAATATGGTGCTTTGACGTCGTTCAAGAATGCTGAGGTTGGATTTAACCGTGTTTGCCCAGACCGGGGCAGCGTAAGTAGCGGTGGGTCTAATGATGGACTTGTAGAATAGCACTTTATTATGTCTGGAGACTTTGCTGTTGAAAGTGAGAGGATGAAGACGGCGGAAGGCGGCCGTCATTTTGTTTCTGGCATCAGTGATATGCGCTTTCCAAGTTAGATTCTTATCTAACGTAACACCAAGGTATTTGGCTTTACTAGTCCAGTCGATGGGATTATCGTCGATCATAATTCTAGAAGGTGGTAGCCTATTTGAAAAGTAGATTGCCTGGCATTTGTCAACATTGAGTTTGATGTGCCATTTGGCAGTCCATTGCAGGATGAGATTAAGGTGGTGTTGAATTGTTTTTTGTAACGTGGTCTTGTAGGTCGATCGGCCGATAATAGCCGTGTCGTCCGCGAATAATGCTAAAGTTGTATGTTCGCTTTGTGGGATATCGTTGGCATAAATATTGAATAATGTGGGCCCAAGTATGGATCCTTGGAGGATCCCGCTTGAGATGGGCTGCTCATCAGACAGGGCATTGTCAACCCGGACGACGAATCTGCGGTTTTGTAAGTAGTTATAAATGAGCTTAATGAGGCTGCCAGGGAACCGTAGTTCGATAAGTTTGAAAATCAGTCCGTCATGCCAAACCTTGTCGAAGGCTTTGGCAAAGTCCAGTAGTACGATGGCTGTGTGCTCCTTGCTGATGTACGCGTCTGAAATATTTTCAATTACCCTGTGCAATTGGTGGACGGTACTATGTTTTGCGCGGAATCCGTACTGTTTGGGGATCATGATTTGAGCGTCGATGATGTGTCTGTTCAGTCTGTTGAGTATGACCCTTTCAGTAATCTTCCCAATACTGCTGAGGAGACTGATGGGTCTGTAGGAACTAGCTACAGTATGGTCCTGGCCCGGCTTTGGAATTGGGCACACTATGGATGTCTTCCAGGCGTCCGGGAAGTGCTGGTGTCGGAGTACATCATTAACTAGCGAAGTGATGGCAAACAGTGTTTTAGCGGGGATGTTGCGGAGCATTGTATTGTTTACCATGTCAATTCCGGGGCATTTTTTAACTTGTAGCCCTTTTATGATAGTGGCAACTTCGGAGGGAAGAGCTGGAGTGATAGTAGACGTTGGAGGTGAAATGGCAAAATTAGAGACAGTCCTTTGCACTTCAGTTGACCAACTGTTGGTGAGATCAATGTTGACGCTAAATTGGGTCGCGTAGGTTTTAGCGAGGATGTTGGCTTTTTCAGTGTTCTTGAATGCATAAGAGTTACCGTTTTTTCAGAGGTGGCATCTCAGAGTTTTTGGTGGTAAGTTTTTTGATGGCATGCCACACCGTTTTGTCTTCTGCATTCAGGTTTTTAAGATAGTTCGTCCACTCTTGATTTTTGTGAGCGTGTATAGCTCTCTTGACTTGCGCACAGAGCTGGTTGTATCTGGTTCTGTCCCGTGGGTCACGAGATCTTTGGTAATACTTCCTGGCGTTGTTTCGCTGTTTGATAAGGCTTCGGATTTCAGCAGGAAGGTAGGAGGATATATTGTTAATCTTTCTGGAGGACTTGTGGTAAGCTTGAATTATGTTGTCCGTGATTGTCTTGGCTTTCATTTCTATGTCCATCACACTGGATGCGTACGACATAATTATGGGTGCGTCAATGAGTGATTCCGTATAATTGATCCAGTTGGTGATTGTCCTTTTAGGATAGTTTAAGTCGATGTCAACATTAATTTCAAATGCAATCGGCAGGTGATCCGAGCTAAAGATGTCGAAAGTCCGACAAGTTGGGGTTTGTGGTAAGTTATGCAGTGCGAAGTCAATAGTCGAATGTCCAGTGATGTGACCGCTGGTATTGGTGGTGTAATGCGTGGGTGTGGGTGGTAAAGACATCCTAAATTTGCAGTCAATGAGCAGCTTGAGGAGCTTGTTCCCGTTTGGGCAGTTCTTTTTGCCATTCCAGGCATAGTGGTGGGCATTAAAGTCTCCGACCACTATGCTGTTCTTGTGGTGAGTAAGGAGAGTCCGTAGGTCGCTCTCGGGAAATGGTTTACCATGTCTTCTGTAAGCCGACGTAAGTAATATGTCAACCTTGTTGCCGTGGATAATAATGGAGTTTGCCTCTAGGCAGCTGAGTTGGTTGGTGTAGGCACTGTGGGGAATCGAGTTCTTAATGTAGATAGCAGTTCCTCCCTGTGATATACCGGGATTATCTCTATCGTTTCGGTATAGTGTGTAGTTGGCTATTTTGTAGGAGAAAGTTTTTCTGAACTGGGTTTCCTGTATGCAAACAGCGTCGAAGTCTCCGTTAGTCAGAAAGTAACGAACTTCGTCTATCTTCCCGTGCAGGCTGTTTGCGTTCCAGGATAGAATTTTAATGTGTGACGTCTTGGTCATGTTGGTTGTTAATTTGACGGCTGTACGCCTCCATGAAGACGAAAGTCTTGTCAAGGGAGTCGTCAAGTTGGTTCATTTCGTTGTTTATGTTCTTGAAGAATGTGAGCATATGTCTCAGGTTGACGTGATTAGAGATGCTTTTTATGACTTCCATTACTTCGAAGATGGTAGAGATTTGGCTTGTGCATTTTTTCTTTTTAAGAGATCTCTTAGATAGATTTCTAGTTTTGCCCTTTTTTGGAGCAGGTCGTTTTGCAGTTTGTTTGGGTGCTTTTGGCTTGGATAACTCGTTGTCCGTTTGGTTTTCGGTATCTATTTGATTGTCCGAACCTCCGGGCTGGGGGTCAGTCACGGCAGTTTGGCTGAAATTTGGAGGTTTATTCCAGGCGTTGGTTTTTGGAGCAGGAACCGGGATAAACTGTTGGAGTTTACTGTTGACTTTTTGGCTATTGTGTTGTTAGGTTGTCTCGTGTCGGTAATTGCTTTGGGGTGTTTGTTTCTATTTTCGGGGTTTTTAGGACACCCACGATAGTTGGCCACGTGGCCGCCACCGCAATTTACACACTTCACGGGATCATTCCCCTTAGTAGGGCAGTTGCGAAACAAATGGTCACCCGCGCATTTCAGGCACTTGGGAGTGAGATAGCATGTTAATGAGGAGTGGCCGTAGCTTTGGCATTTATAGCACTGTTTGACGGCCCTCCCTCTGAATGATTCGACCCGGATCTTGAGGTATCCGTAGTCCGTTATGTTGTATATGTCCTCTACGTTAGGTATTCGTTCGAGGTCGATAATGCAGTTGGGAAGCAATTCCTTGGTCTTATTACTTCTCATGAAGCTGATGTTGATGGGCTTGAATTTGTTCTCTTGTAGGAATTCTACAATTTCTTGAGTGGGGGTGGAGCAAGGTATCCCTTTAACAACAACTTTGAGGGGACGCTCTTTCTTCGGGTCAGTAGTCTGGAACCCGATTTGGTTGTCTTTAAAGTATGATTGTACTTCACGTAGCTTGGAGTCGTCTTTCAGCTGCAGGAGGAAGAGGTCTCCTGTTAGTTTGAATTCCACTCTGTATCCTAGAATTTTAGATAAATTCTCTAGGTGCTTGCCGTAGTCTGTGTTCTTGAGCTCGCAGAAGACACGGTGCTTGGTGCTTTTAGTAGTGTTGGTGGCGAGCTTAAAGCCGGTGTTGTCATTTGTGGTGACGTTGTTTTCTTGTTTTTGTTCAGATTGGTTGACAGTGACCGCATTTGCGGTGGTAGTGATAGATGGTTCGTGACTGGGGACCTCGGGGAGGGCCTCCATGGTAGTTGTGTCGAATTGTTCTGTCTGATTCTCATTTTCTGTATTTTCAGTTACGTCCATACAAGGACTGTTTGGTGGTTGAGTTTCCTCAGTTAGTTTCCCATCGTTGTGCGGGTGTTTTTTCAATAAGTCTCTGTCCTCATCATCAGTAAGCTTGCGCTTGGGATTACCGCGTATGCGAACATGTGGGGTGATGGTGTAATCAATTCCGTATTTTTGCAACAAGTTGATACGTTGCCTTACGGCGTAGTAGTGCAAAATCTTTGGGCTGTGGATCAACAGTTCAATGGAGGGTTGCGCAATTATGTCTAGGATTGAGTCAGCTATTTCCGCACTGTACTGGTTATTTAGACCGTCGTAAAAGCGGAGAAAATCAAGGTACAATTCGTAGTGTGGATTGTTATCCTTGTTGTCGCGTTGATTGAATGTATGCACATAGTTCATAGATGGGTGGTGCTTGTTCCCAGGCATTCTCATGGGTGACAATAGTACGCACTCAGTCAGAACGAGAAGAGTACACGTTGCAAAATAGTCCTTACAAGTGTAAGTGAGGCTGGAAGCACGTGACAAAATAGTCCTAGTAAGTGGGAAAAATAATCCTTGCACGTGGTGAATCACGTTGTAAACAATGTCCTTAAAGGTCCAGGCACGTGGCAAATAGGGATAAAAATAGGCCTAGCACGTGGTGAAACACGTTGTAAATAATGTCCTTACAGGTGCAGGAGAGGCTGGTTGTACGTGACAGAAATAAACCTAGCACGTGGCAGAGTTATACTTGCGCGTGGCGGCGTAGTGAAGTCTGGCTCGCACGAATGTGTGGATAGCATAAAAGGAAAGAGTGTATGTAAAAAGCAGAAAAGGGGGGGGGGCGAGGCGCGGACTGGTTGCCTATGTGCCCGCAACGTTCCTTTGGGCCTTTGCACGCTCACAAAAGGCTTAGTAGAACAATGCTGCGGAGGCGGTGCTAAACGCCCGGTCTAACCGAAAAAAAAGAAAAGATTAGGGACGGCAAGGAGAAATGCCGTGTCGATGAACGTAGAGATGACAGCGCTTCTTCGAGCAGGATCCACGTGCTTGACTGGGATCTTCAAAACGGCCGATCTTGAGATGAACGAACCCACGAGGTGAGACTGGTACATCTGGCCTCTACGTTTATTTTGAATTGCACGCCGTAGTCGTAGTTGTCGTCATTGGCGAGAAGTTTCTATGAAGAAGGTACAGATAAGCTGGCAACCCGCAACGACGAGTGTTTGAACATTGGCGGAAACTATGTAGAAAAATAGTTTAAGGCATGCGCTTTCATGTAAAAATAAAATTGCTTTGAAAAGAAAATTTTTTGACTAATTTTTTTTTTTCCAAAACGGAACTTACTTTCCGAATGTGCGTGGTATATATATATATATATATCTGTGCTTCTACCTGTCCTCTGTAAGGTATTAAGATAAGTTCTAATATTCTGCTGCTGAAAAAAACGAAAGCAAAATTAAAATCCGAAGACATTTAATTTCACTTTTAAAAAATAATTCAGTGTGTGTGGGGCGTCTTCGCCCTCCCGCCTCCGCACTTCGAATGACCCCTAACTACAACGCTGCTGCTCTTTCTTGTCAACTGAAACACTGGAAAACTGTCGACCACCTCAAGTTTGAGGTTTTCAGTCTTGCCCCTCTGGGAACAAAACAATCCTCTGCCAGAAAGTCGCCCGCTCAGTCCCAAGGTCATCCTTTTGTGGCTATTTCATCTGCTAATCATGTGAAAAGTCAAGAAAGATTTCTTGGTACTGCTGACCAAATCATTTGAGATGGTTACTGCTCACGAAAACTTCTGCGTTATTTGTGAAAAAGCTCCGTATCCGCAGGCGATTGCCTTATTGCAAAACAGTAGCACCACACTCTTTAAGTCTTAACCATTATAGAAAAGAAATTATTTGACAATAGAGATTGGGGCGAAATTTTTGAGGGACCCTTCAACAAAAATATTTAGGTGTCAGAAGCCCCATGGAGTCGGTGCCTATGGTAGTACGCCACCTTATCTCTTCCTGTGTTGCTCGCTAGTGTATACATATCTTTATTAATGACTATGTCATTTTATCTCTCAACACCCTTTATTGAAAAATGTGTCCCAAAAATGCGACATAATTCTACATGTATTTAAATACTATTAGTTCACAACAGCTTTAATCTATTGTTACACTATTTCGTAAGCTGTAGAATATGCTTCACATGTATTTTTATATAAATAGGTTACACTCATAAAAATTTCAATATAGGATTACCGGGCGAAATACGCGAAAGATGAGCGATAAAATGACATAGTCAATTAATATCGTTTTAATATGGCAATAATGAAACTAAAAAATTAGGGGGGGGCGGTTCAGGGGGATCTCCCCCTGACGAGGCTCGAACAGCCGAGTTTATTTGCTATTTTTCTCCTGCTAGAACTCTTAAATGGTAGGTGCACATAGATAATCCACTCAGGAGGTGAAATTCATTCATAATCCTTCTGAGAAAAACATTTCTTTGTATAGGAAGGAATGTCACTTTGAAGATAGGATAAATCTAAAAATAGAAAATACTCAATCAGTTCTGCCAACTACCTATTGTGTCTGCAATTCTTTCCTGGGGTGGGGGGAATAATCCTGTCTCCAGTAGCTTGAAAGGCCGTCTGTGATTACAATGTAGCGAAGAGGAAGAAAACTGGTTTGAACAAACGGAGTGTCCAGTAGTGTAGATGGGAAAAGGATTGTGTGTCCGGAAATCCAATCCAGTTCGCAATCTTTGTAGAGGCAATTCTGAATTTTTGAGTCTACGCTAGCACAATCAGAAATGATATCACGGATACTTTCAAATTTTCAAAGGATTTCAAAAAGAAATTAAATGTTCATCATATTTGAGATGAGCGCGCAAAAACGTTCAAGTACTCAGAATATTATCTGATTATACCCATCAGACGGCAGCCCAGGTGGTGTGGTGGCTTAAGAACCATTCTATCACGCCTTGGGTCTGAGTTCTCCCGGCTTCAGCGTGGGTGTTAACTTGTCCCTCCTTTCATGGGGGTAACGTTGTCCGCCCACGGGGTGTCCCCATTATAAAATGGCCACAATACCTTCTGGCAGTTGTAGTGGACAATGCCTAATCGGCAAGTGCCTGCTCGTTAAAATATATTACATATTAGGGATGCACCGAATACCATATTTTGCCGAATAACGAATATTCGGTTAAAATTCTAACCGAATATTCAGCCAAATACCGAATACTTGGTTAACATTTATTAAACCGTTATTAAACTTTGATTGCAATGATTCATTTAATTAGTTTTTTAAACAATATTTCATATGGTTTAAAACTTCAAAAATTAAAATGCTGCAAAATTTAATATCCAAGTGTGTTTCCTATATATATTATTAATAACTTTTTAAAAAATATATTAGTGAAATGCTGGTAATTTTTTTACCTGCATATTTTATTAAAAAAATTAGCAGTTAATTGACTTTTGAACCCTTAATGTTATTTATTATTATTATTATTTTTTTCCTGGTTACTGTTCCAAGTTACATCAGTTAGTAGCAAGGTTAGTGTCACAAGATTTAAGAAAAATTAAAAAGCAGTGTTTCTTTTACATTAAAACTAATTTAGTTGTGATAATAGTTTTTGTGCGATTGTGGAACGCTACGTTAGGGCTATCTTCCAAGGATAGGGGTGCCTTTGTAGGAGGACTTTCTAAGGGTTTCTAACGCTTATTCACATGTGATATTAGTAAGCAACAACTTGAATCAATTTAGTACTATGGTACTATACAATATCTTTCATTCCTGATATAAAAAATAAGTATTTATTTACCGATTGGTGAATACGTAAATTTGTTTACTATTCGGTTGCCGAATATTTAAGTATTCGGCCGAACCGAATATTCGGTTTGTCTGCCGAATACCAACCGAATATTTGGTGCAACCCTATTACATATATATATATATATATATATATCCATCAGATGAATGAATGCTGTTATTCTTTTCTTTTCTTTGAAACTTACTGGCAATATATGTAGTGAACTAAGCTTTTTTTATACATGCATACTCGATCCGTGCCCGTTCTTCCCACGTTATTATTCGAAAATTTTCCATACATGCGTAATTCGAATTAATTTCAGTGATGTGGAATCTAAAAAAAATCTAAATTATTTGACTCTTGACGTAAAGTTTCCATCTTCAGTACTAACCTGAGATCATTGCAATATAATGACACAAAAACTATGTCAGTGTCATTCGCGATCAAAAAATGAAAAGCTTGACGATTTGCAGAAAGAACACCTCACTTTCAAAATTTTGGCGTTATTCATTTTGCTATAACTTGCCACTAGATATCACTTCAAACCAATAACTTCAGGACCGTTCAATTGTTCGCCATAGAAATTCGTATACACAGACGTTTGAACGCGAAGAATATATTGAACGCATCCGTTTTGCTATAACTCGCCTTCTGTACCGTCCAACCGCTTGCTATGAAAATACAGTACAACTGATTTCGATGAAAATTAGTACACACTGATATTTGAGCACGGAGAATATTTTTACGCTATCCATTTTGCTATAACTTGCCGCTATATGAAGATGCAGCGCACCAACTTCAGAACTGTTTGACCGATTAACTTCAAGAATTGGTATACTTACACATTTGAGCAGAGAATATTTTTTTAGTATTCATTTGGCTATAGCTCACCATTAGATGTCACTACGGCACACTGTTACTTTATCTGGCTAAGCTTCGATATACCCCCTACTTTTTTTTGGGCGCCAAATATTTTTTTTTCGCGCCAAGTTTGGCGATAAAAGGGATTTTTTGGTAACCCTTACGAATTGCATTGGCGACATTGGGGGATGGCTATTTATGGAAACCCCAGCCTGCCGTCCAATGAGAGAGCGCCAGTGATGCAATAGCTCCTGCACGTGGAAGCTTGTGGGTTAAAGGCTAACCTAGCATAATATTCAAGTTCAAGTCGAGAATCTCAACCTTGCTGTAGAGCTGGGTTGAACAATAACCGAGCATGCTCAGTTAAGACTTTCCCCGAAAAATCAGGTTTCTCCTTCCATTCCTTCCGAGAACTTGGGCTCTACTACCATGGTGTCGTAGAATATCCGTGACGGATATTTCTCGCTCACGGACAGTCAGATACTTCGAATAAATAGCCGTGACTCTCCTTTTGGCGCTACCACGATGAGTGTCGAATAAAACAAGCGAATATTTTTGTGCTTGCTAGAGCTCTATCCGACACTCAGAGCGATCAGCCAATCAAAACACTAGGCTTTCCCCCCTTTTTCTTAAACGAAGGCGTTGTCTTCAGAATTTCCGAAGACTCCGGAGACATCCATCACGAGTGGAAGCCCGTTTTTGACAGACCCAACATGCTAGGGAGAGGGGTCCTTTTGTGGAAGTAGTTGACACTCCACGATCCACACAATAAAAACCCATCAATCTCGTACTCCCCGATACCGGAATGCGAGTTTTCGCCTTCATCCAACGTGTCGGGAAAAAACAGCAATATTTCCGATAGTCAATACGACAGTGAAACAATCACGATACGATCGTAATTATTTCACTGTCGCATATCGGATATTTCTCGGATTGTGGCATCATGAGAAGAGAAGTCTCGATATATTCGCTAGCGAAAGCTTTCCGATACTATGGTGGTATTGTCCCTGGCTCTCCCCTTCATTCCGAACAAAAGAGGCATTGAGGGGGAGGGGGGGAGGGAAAACGCAATGCTTTGTGGATACTTGACCAATGAGGATTTCGATTTTCACCAAGACCCGTTTCAACCACGTTGATTGGCCCAGTTTCAACCTAGATTGAGTAATCACAGGTTTAGTAACTTTTTCTCCCCAGTTAACGGTGAATATAAATTCTAGACTGACTAGTCGAGTTCTCCAACCGGGAGTTACTGAACTGTCGGTTGAACTGCCAGTTGAAGTTAATGGTGAATTCGTGCGCTAGAGAGAGGTAGTAAGTTGACCGAAAGCGCTTCTGCAAAGGTACTGTGATCTTTTGATATTTTACTGTACTTTTTTTTTTTTTTTTTTGGTTAGGATTTTATGATTTTTTAAGTATCTCCGTAGCAAATGTAATTGAAAAATATCAGAGTATTTTTGAACAAAATTTAACTTTAAACTTGTCGGTTAAAAATCCCACGTGTGGGAAGAAAGGTGTAGCTATATTATTTTTGTTATGAGCTATTTGTTAGTGGACTAGGAGAAGTTTTTGGATTTTTGGGGGGAGACATCTTTTCGGAGTGGGAGCTTAACCTTTCTGAGATATTTTTGCTAACGTATAATATTGTTTCGCGTTATACATCGTGGTAACTGTGCACTATTTGTACAGGCGAATGGCTTCACAATTTTTGGCTTTTTTCTTAAAACGCTCTACTCGATTTCTTATTTTTCCAGTTTTCCCGACTACATTTTTCGTCAAGAAAAAACGGGGGGGTTGAGGGGGGAGGGGGCCAGAGCCCCCTCACATAAAAATCCCATTATTTGTGAAATTTACGTTTTTCAAATTTTTAACCCTAAATTCTTGTTAGAAAACACGATTTCTGTGTCCATCAATTTTTAAATTACCTTGAATTTATTCGTGTTTAGATTCCTAACCCTTAATTACACTCATGTCCATAAATTAAGGATAATGAAGTTCAGGCAAAGAAAGAGAAAGAAGCAAAACAAATTTGACTTATTTGTAAAGTCTATTTATTAAACAAAAAGTAAAGAGCAAAAAAGATGCTATATGTTTGACATAATTAATAAAAATTGCAAGTTTTACTCCCTTGACCAAATTTCAAAAAAGAACCTATTTACAAAAAACAGTATAACATGGTTAGTAGGATGGTTAATACGGAGTATGTCTCCCGGACGATGCAATACAGGCCTGACAACGCCTAGGCATGCTGAGTATCAAATGATCAATCTGATCTTGGGGAAATATTACACCACTCATCAAGCAATGCACTCCAAAGTTCCGGTAGACAGGTGGGAGGGGGTTGATGGGCTGCAATTCGTCGGCCAAGCATATCCCACACATGCTCTATTGGATTCAAGTCCGGTGAGTATGCTGGCCAATGCATACGGGTGATATCCTCCGATTGAAGGCATTCGTCTACAATGTTTGCACGGTGAGGACGGGCGTTGTCATCCATAAACACAAATTCAGCACCCATGGCGCCGCGAAACAAACGTACATGTTAAAGTAATTAAAAAACTTTGTAAAAAACACACATAAGAAGTATTTTACTTCTTATGTGTGTTTTTTACAAAGTTTTTTAATTACTTTATCGTTTAACACCAGTATTTTGAGTGTTTTTTCAAACGTACATGTTGTTCCAGAATGACATCCCGATAGATGTGGCCTGTCATCGTTACACTCTGAACATGCAGGTCAGTTCTGGAACCAAGAATAATTCCTCCCCAAACGAGCCATCCTGCACCACCGTAACGGTGTCTTTCAATGGTGTTCTCTTGGTGGTAACGGGTACCTGGCGCTCTCCAGATGAATGTCCGGTGAGAATCAGACTCCAAACTAAACCTGGACTCGTCGGAAAACATCGCACAAGACCACTGTTGCGGTGTCCACAATGCATGCTCTCTACTCCAGGTTAATCGCAGGCGACAGTGAGTTGCGGTAAGTGGAACACATCTGACAGGCCTACGAGCATATAGACCAATGTGCCCTAAGCGTCTGTACACGGTCTGCCTTGAAACTGTCGTACCGGTAGCTGAAGAGAGCTGACGAGACGGGTCTGATGCTGTACGCCGTCTGTTTCTTTTGGCAGTAACTGCCAAATAGCGGTCCTCATTCGGCGTTGTAACTCGGGGGCGACCTGTGCTGTAACGTCTACTCACATTACCATCATCTTGGAATCGTTGCCAAAGCCTGGAGATGACACTCTGGGCGATTCCAAGTTCCTCGGATACTTCCAGCTGGGTACGTCCACATTCCAGTCGTCCGATAATTCTGCCACGTAAAACATCATCCAAATGCCTCCTTTGTGCCATAACTATGCGGTTTCTTGCACTGAAAGGCTTTCACAGCGCTTGTGAACAATTTTACTTCTTTGCCACCATTCCTTATATACCCCTCTCTTACACTCTCGTCATTGTGACGTACCATCCATGCCATCTGGTGGTTTCCTGTAATTTGCATATTCTTCTTCAAGATGTGTGTGATCATTCCACAGGTGAAATTTTTATTTTAGAGATCAATTTCTGTGTGATTCTGAATTATCCTTAATTTATGGACATGAGTGTATTTCTACAATTTTTCTATTTCTAATAGTTTTTGCGCTTTCGGAAACGCATTTTTATGGCCCTAAATTCTTGTTCGAAAACGCGAATTGTACGTTCATGAAATCTTAAATTTTCTTGATTTTATTGTTGTTTACATTCTTAACCCTAAATTTTTTGTAGAATTCTTCTAATTCTCATAGTTTTTCCGCTTTCGGAATTGGTTTCACGGCCATTTTTTTTATTTTTCGCGCCGTCGGAAACGACATTTCTGGCCACTTCTCTTTTGTTTTTGACGCCGTCGAAAACGGCCTTGGCTGAGTCTAATTTAACTTTGAAGTTGCCCGTTAATTAAGGTGACCAAACGTCTCCATTTTCCGGGGACAGTCCCCATTTTCAGGGCATTTTTCAAATTGTCCCCCAAATGAAAAACAGGAACTGGGGACATTTTTTTAATTATTGCATTGTTTTTTAATTAAATTACTGTTAATTATCGCATTAATTATAAATGTCCCCAGTTTTGTTGTCAACATCGGGGACATGTCCCCGATTCTGACAACAAGACTGTTAAAAAATCTGGTCACCTTACCGTTAATAAGCCCACGTAAGTTTCCTTGTTTTATTTGGTTCTTTATTCTAAATTTTTGCAGTAGTCCGCTTAAAATAAACGGGGGACAGGGCCCCCCTTCACGTAAAAATCCCAATACCATTGCATTTGTTTTTATTGTAAATCCTAAATAAAAAATAAAAAAAAATTAGTAGTATCTCCGTTTTCGGAAACGCGATTTCACGGCCATCTCTTTATTTCTCGCACCGTAGAAAGTTACGGGGTATTTTTGAGTCGAATGTAACTTTGAAGTTGCCAGTTAATAAGCCCACGTGTATATAAATGTTCCTTGGTTTATTTGGTTGTTTATTCTAAATTTTTGCAGTAGTCCTCTTAAAATAAACGGGGGGATTGAGGGGGCAGGGCCCCCCCTCACTTAAAAATCCCAATACCATTGCATTTGTTTTTATTCTTAACCCTAAATTTTTAAAACTAAGAAAATTTAGTAGTATCTCCGTTTTCGGAAACGCGATTTCATGGCCATCTCGTTATTTCTCGCACCGTCGAAAACGCAATTTTCGGCCTTACTCTCCCCATTTTTTTTTTTTTTTTTTTTTTTTTTTTTTTTTCCGCTTTCGAAAACAGCATTTTGGCACAAAAAAAATCGCCAAAGATCGAGGTAGGCGTTGTATCGAAGGTGCGCCCTCTTTGCTATGAAAATTGGTACACCTAGATATTTGAACATAAAAATATTTTGATGCTACCCGTATCCATTTTGCAATAACTTTGACAGTAGATTGCGCTGCGCCGAATCATTTCACCATTCACAAGAACGCTATGAAATTCTATATACATGATTATTCAACACAGATAATATTTATGCGATATCCATTTTGATATTTCTATTTATTATGATAAATAATAATTACAACAAATTTTAAATATATATATATATATGTATATATACACTGCTCAAAACAATTAAAGGATATTGTAAGTTTTATATAAAATAAAGAACTAAGCGGCATTTTTTTGCCGAAAATGGAAGAAGAGAATCACAAATGCAAATTTTTCTGATTTTCAAACTGTGGAGTATGCTAATTTTGAGTTCCACGTCAAAAACGTCGCTTCAGCAGCAGCGAATGAAATTGGACTTTCAACTGAATAGAAGACAAGGATGATCGGCATTCTGTGACTGCTTTGTTTCGATGAGTACGATGTCTCAGCGAAGTCATTTAACCGATTCAGAAGCTTGGAGAGTTGTCGGTAGGTTAGAAGGGGGCCAAACTCAAGCCGAAGTAGCGCAAGCCAATGGAGTGTCACGAAATGTGATTTCCAGGATCTGGAACCGGTTTTTGGCGACTGGAAGTGCAGGCCGAAGACCAGGGCAAGGTCGTAGACGGGCAACAACGCCCAATGAAGATCGTTATTTAGTGTTAACGGCTCAGAGACACCGGAATATGAACGCTACTCTTCTCCAACAACACCTTCGCTCGGCTACTGGCACCACGGTTTCAACTCAGACTGTCCGAAACCGGCTCCCTGGTGTAGGTCTGTATGCTCGCCGACCGATGGTATGTGTTAGTACAGTACATTACTACAGTAAATTCTCTATAACACGGTAGATACGTTCCGTGTTATAAGAATCCGTGTTGTACGGGTCCTGCGCTATACTCCACCTGGAGTGCGGACTGCGCGGTATAATCGCGGCAAAACTTATTTGCGCTCCGTAAAAATGCAATGATGTTTGGGGTTGCCATTCAAAAGGAATGTTAATTACAGGAGCTAAGGCGTCATAATATCAGAACATATGTCTCATTTTACCGTGCTGTAAGAGTCTCTTTTAACGTGTTACACGAAAAACAATCGTAATGTTTTCGTCGTGTTCTAAGAATTCGTGTTGTAGACCCATGTTATAAAGGGGTCAACTGTAATCTGTAACAAATGAAAAATGAAATCAGTTATTTATTTAGGGTGAATTGACAGTGAGATAAACGTCAGTTTTATGTAACAAGTGTGATACTGCATTAAGAGTTCAATAAGGGTAATAAGCTTTTTCTCAGAAGTTACATCAAGAACTTTTTCATTTACAAAAGCGACATGATTTTCACCGGAGCAGGGTACATTTTTGGCTTTTAAACGTAAATGATGCATTCATTGTTTCATGTAGGTTTTTTAATTTAGGTAAAATTTAATAAAGTCGTGTGTAACATAACTGCGCTAATGCATTGTCCACGCTTTGAAAAGTGCAAGATAAAATTGTTGTCAACATCATGTAATGTTATTTATGTGGTATATACTATATATTAATGCTATAAATTAAACCTCACAAAGAGAATTATATGATGTAGAAATCAGGCATTTTTCGACAGAGAAAAGGTTTGTCTGCATACCATAAAGTTCTTTCTTTTTTGATCACCAGTCACATTGACGTAGTTTTTGTGTCCTGTTGCAATAGTCTAAAATTTGCACTCATGACGTCAACTTTTAGTCTTCACGTTTTGAGATTCCGCATTATTGGGTTTAATTCGAATTATATATGTGTAAGGAAAATATGCGTTTCCCACCGTGCGGAGAACGGGTACGCAGCTAGTCGTTATGAAAATTTGTGTGCTTGTATATTCTAAAACGATACATTTCTAAAAATAAAACTAGATCACGCGTATCAGTAAAATATAAATACAAGAAATTCATTCAATTACTTGTAAAGTATTGAACTAAAGTTCCTAATTTTAGAGTTCAAAAAACGTTTAGGGGTAGTATTAAGGGCACATAATAAGGAATCAGAATCACATAGCAATGTGGGGTCGGCAACATCTTCTTCATGTAGCTGTTAATAATCACTTTGGAAAAAGTGCTGAAACAACAGTGCACTTTCCGACCATTGTTCGTCAGAAACTAATGCATTTTTCTCCGAAAACAGAAGACTAAAATTCATAGTTTAGAAATTCTATTTTATTTCACGAATGAAATATTTGAAGACGAGGCTATTGTTTATGAAACTTGGTTAAGAAATTAGACGAACACTTCAATACGTTTCACAAAGTGATTATTACCAACCAGGTAAGTGAAAACTGCGATTTTTTCCCCACATTGCTATGCGATTCTGATCCCCTATCATGTGCCTTATCACCCCTTAAAGTTTTGCACAAGAGTTTAGATTCACCCTGTATTTTTACGTTTAATAAGGTATTTGCACAAAGATTGAACCACAAATGTTCAGCAAACGTGCTTCCACTTAATAATAATTAACTATTTTCTAAATCGTGTATTAACAAAGTACAAAACATATTAAAAGTAACAAAAAATTTTACAAGTTTTACTAAACAAAATACTAAAGAATAACTAGCACTAATGGTCAATACCATACTTATAAAAACCTCTACGACCAAGCGAAATGCATTTAGAAAATAAACATTTACCAAGACATCATATTCAAATACTTACAAATATATTGAACATTTTTTAACATAACTATTAAATACTAGATAATATTCTTGCGTATACTAAAACATATTTAAGCAGAAATGCACTTACTTCATTACTTGAATCATCGATAAAATACATCATCAGTGTATTTGCGTAATGTGAACTATGTTAAATTAAGCTTAGTATAAGCTACCCAAACACGCGTCCTACCACCTTACTGCAAGAATTATCGCAGTTACCTTTTGATGCAAAACCTACGAAAATTGGTGACAAGGATACTACTTCGACCCCGGAAAGTAATTGCTTTCGCGGATGAGGGGATAGCGACTGTCTCTGTTTTCTCTTGGTTACCCATTTTACAAAAACTACGTGATCATCTACAGAAAGCAACAAATTATGAATTTAATTTGGTACAAGTGAACTTATGCTCTGAAGAACAATCTAAAATTGAAGATGGTAACTACGAAGATTTTTCTATAGACCTATGATCATGCGTGTGCATTCTAAGTTTTGGATCTAAACGAACTTTAGATTTTAAACCAGCGAACTGTGAAACCACTACCATTAAATTAGAACATAGTTCAATGTGTAAGATTTATCTCCCAACCAACAAACTTTTAGCGCATAGTATTCCTTCTGAAACTCATGTTCAGTACTGTAGGATTTTTAAAGTCTATCAATCCTAATCCTTGCTTAAAAGGTTTAATGATATAACACCGCTCTATACAATTTTATGTCTAAAAATTTGCAAAGTATCGTTATCCTAACATTAAACACAATTCTTTCACTATTCTGTAAAAGGATTGCTACTACTTACAGTAGTTTTCGTTTCCGCAAAAATAATTTTCTAAGTTTCATTATTTAACAGAATTTTAGCATAGTGATTAAAAAAAAAAAAATTTAAACGCATTATTTTAACGCATCTTTTAAGATAGCAGACACCAAAATCTGACTCCCTCTAGTTATCTGAAAAAATCTAAAGCTAAAAGAATGGTTATCACCTTTACTATCTTATCTCAATCATCCAAAAAATTTATCTATGTGCTTTAAAAAAGTCTCCTTATCGAACAGTTGTGGAAAAATTCCACATCGAATGATTGCAGACTGGCTGCACCGGAAAGGGAGTGGCGGTTGCAGGCTGTGCGGCGGAAGTGATATATTCACCGGTGAAAAAATAATACTCTATTAGGAATGATGCAGGAAAAAAAATCTGTACCGCTCTATCTTATCTATCAGTCACTCAAACCCATCTCCCTGCTCCAACCGAATTCTCACTCATCAACTGTCACTCAACCCCACCCTCTTTACAACGTCCGAAAATGACCCACCCCACCCCTTTTACACCGTCCGAGAATGACCCGCAATTCGCCCCGGATTAATTGGCGTGGAACTGTCGCTATTACCCTACTCGAAAATCAAAAATTGGATCTTGTACGCTTTCCAGGGAGTCTTTCCGTCATACGAAGTAAGTTTTACTGCTGGGCGAAATGACGACAGCCCAATATTTCCAGGTAACTTTCTTAGTTCCATTAAACTGACCAGTTTGTCGTCAATTTTATTCTCAAATTCTTTACACATTCTGATAATATCTTGCTGCAATTCTTTGATATTTTCTTCTATTTAGTACGCTTCATTGATCTGTGAATCGTGCTATAGTTTGCTTGCGCTTTGAAGCCTTGTTTCTAAAGTGCTGTATGTAAATTCTTCATTGCTGAGTCTTGAGGGAATGATTACGATTTCCCTCGTAAGTTTCCACACAGTTTTTGCCTATGGAAATGTTTTATTTTGTGTGATAACTACAGCATTTGTGAAAGCTTCTGTACTAAGCGAACTGCAATAAACACGTTATACTGGTTGATTGTGCTCTTGAATTTTGTACAGCTGATTGTTCGACGAAGTTCTAGAAGCAATAAAGTCCGTGTTCCATCCTGACAAGTGGACTCGTTACTAGAACTTTCTACATCTACTGGACTTTAGAACGACGAAACGAGAAACTAGATGAGTTTTCTGCAACAATATAGAACACACTGTTAATGATAAAATACTAAACATTATTGCATCAAAATGTACCATTATTTTTCCTTTACAAGAGTTAGAACTGAAAGATCGCTTTTGATTGAGATTTCTTTCATTTATTTATTTACTAGCGGCTACCCGCGACTTCGTCCACGTCGGCTTTAGAATTAGGTCCCGAGAGAAACGAAGCATGTGTGAATAACAAGTGTGTTTGCGACTAAAGAAACTGAATTTAAATATTATTTGCTTTTTACTTATTTTAAATGAAGTATAATGCATGGTAGTATACTTCATTTAAAATAAGAGAGTATGCAGAATTACTTAATTTAGATTTGTTTAAGGCATTTGGTGAATAGAGTTACGATAGAATTTTTTTGAACTGTTTTGAGTGTTCTTGTAAAAGAAATATTTATGCTATATGCATGAATTTTAACCTATGTTAATCAGGAATAGTGCAGCTTTCTATTGTAGAAATTAATTTCTATAGATGGCGCAACGCGCTTTAAAAGAAAAAAGGTACTTCGACTTCGACTACATTTCTCCCATGATCCTCTTTCAAGAATGTTTTGTTTATGCTCGAATTGCGCCTGAGAGCGTGTTTAGAATGTAGATTTGAAGCGACGCTGTCGCTACATGAATTAATTATGTAAAATGAACTTTTTTGTGTAAAAAGATGTAAATAGTTGTAAATATATACGTCTCAGTTTAAAAAATGAGTTTTTTATTGCGTCTTCTGTGTTTTTACTTTCGGAGCCAAGCCATTCGAATTTCGCCTGTTCTTGATTTGGAAATGCGTTGATTTATAACTGCCCCAGATCGAAGTGTTTTTCTTCGTTTTATTTATTATTTATTTTTTTTTTTTTCTCACTATTAGCGAAAAAGTTTTATAGAATCGGTTCTGTAGTTAAAGAGATGCCCATAGAGCGTAATGTATTAGAATTATATTGAGTGTTCCTGTAAAGGAACTATTTACGCTACATGCATGAATTTTAGCCTATAATACTCAAGAATAGTGTAGCTTACTATCAGTGAAAAAAGTTTTGGAATCGGTTCAGTACTTAGAGAGATACACATAGAGCGTAATGTAATTCTTATGAGTATCCCTGTAAAAGAACTATTTGTGATATATGCATAAAAGTTAGCCTATAACACTCGGAGTCCCCCCAGTGTCTAAGAGGTTCTGCTCTCAAAACTGGAAGGCGGGAGGTGCCAGGTTCAAACTCCGGTCGCGCCTGTCGACCTAGCCGCTCGCAGTTTTCCGTGTTTTTTTTCCGAAACCTCGCGAAAATACGGTCTAGGATCCCTTAGAAAATTCCACACAGAGGAATTCCCCATATAGGCCTAGGACTTTCAATCAGTGAAAAAAGTTTTAAAATCGGTTTAGTAGCTACAAAATTTCCATAGAGCGCAATGCATTAGCATTATTTTGAGTGTCTTTGTAAGAGTATTATTTATGCTATGCTTGAAAGGTTGCCTGTATGTTAATCCAGGGCATAAGCTATCTTCATTATAAATATTTCCAACCATTTTTGTGTGATTCAGTCAAAAACATCCAAACACATAAACGTACACATTTATATTATTGGTAGGATTTGGAAATTTACGAACTTTAAGAAACACATCTGGACTTTCCTTGGTACTTACGTATTATCCCGGCGGTCATTCCCGCCAAACTGTTTTTTCGTCAAATGAGTTGCCAAACTTTTGCCAATCGTATTCAAAACCATTAATAATTTCATGTGCCCGGCATGTATCTCGGCAAAAAATTGCTCTTC
The DNA here is from genome assembly GCA_038373885.1 of Cheiracanthium punctorium. NCBI lineage: Eukaryota > Metazoa > Arthropoda > Arachnida > Araneae > Cheiracanthiidae > Cheiracanthium > Cheiracanthium punctorium. Next base: position 305,913 of record JAWZYV010002077.1, read on the forward strand.
TTGGCGGACCGCCGGGATAATACGTAAGTACACTTTTCTTTATTTATGCTTTTTAATTTGGCGCAAAATCAACATAATTTCCATACTTATTTATGTTTTCCAAATGCATGTGATTTTGCAAATAGAATTTCTGCTTTATTTCAAAAGCATAAATCATTTTGTACGGGCGATAAAACGGTTTTTAATTAATAGTTAGAAAAGTAATTAAAATTTCTGAGCCTCAGGTACACTTTACCGAAGTCATGGGCCCTGTCATGCTCAAATTTTCAAAGCTCTGCTTTCTGTAGATTTGTTTGGAGAACATTCATTTTTATTATTATAGATAGATAGATTTGGCATAAAACTGGCATAATTTCCGTATTATTTAATGTTTTTCAGATGCACGTGCTTCTTCATTGAAGTAATAGCATTCTTGTTAGCTCAAAATATGAATCACTTGATACGGGCGAAACTCGCCAAGCATGGCAACGTAAAAACGGTTTTTAATTAATAATTAAAGAAGTAATTAAAAATCTTAAATTCTGAGTAGCCTATAACCTGCTCCAGGGTCCCGTCTCTATCTGAAACCAAAATTCATCATACTTTATTCAGCGGTTTAGGCGTGAAAGCGTCATAAACAAACAAACAAACTCACTTTCGCATTTATAATATTAGTTAGGATTTTGAGTACCATAGTAATATCAACTTGAATCTGGTGTAAGTGTAAAGCTTACGCGAATATTTGAAACTTACTTATGTATTGCAGAACTTGTTCATGCTTGTACAGTTAGTTGCGAATTATGAATATAGATGGCGTACCAAACATGGGCGTCGGCAGGCCGTATTTTCTAGAATTTAGGCAAAAATGTCCTAGGTGAGAGAAAAGATTACTAATTCATATAGTAAGTTACTAAGTTAGAAATGCAAAAAAGCAAAGAAAGAACGGCATGCCGAAATTCAGGGGGAGGTAATTGTTCTGTTTGCCCTATATTGCCGACACCCATTGTACCAAAATATATTTATGTCGTAAAATTAACGATAACCCTATAGTTTACAGATTTTTTGCCAAATATGAAAGCTATCGCCAAACTAGATGTAGTTTTGGTGATTTATATTTGTCGAAAAAAAATTGGCGATAAAGTCGCCAAGTTTGGCAAGATTTTAAACTTGTGCCTAAAAATGAATTTCGGGACTTCTAATGTATTGAAAGTTTTTCGGGTCATCCTGTAAATAAATTACTCGGTCGATTGCAATCAAAAGGGGAGGAGCACAACTAGACATTATAGTGTTAGTCTTACATACTAAATTTCAACATTCTATAATTTTTGTGTTAAGTGAAACTCATAACACTCATAAGTTCGTACAGACGTCTCCCCAAAGCTAATCAGAATAGAGTTTAGGCGGTTAGATGGAAGATTCACATCCATTTTATGGAATTAAAATAAGGATTTTTCACATTAATTTGTTTTTTCTCGGGACCCCTACCGGTCACCCCCTCCTTTAATCCGTTCTTGGACTCATGGTTGGTCAAAATGGATTATTCATGCTGATTTATGTACATACGTAAGGGACAAAGTAAATTAAGGAATGGGAAATTGTTTTTCAGTCAAAATCTAAATATCGAAATTTTTTCCCTATCATAATGCTTCTATTTCTTCGAACAGCTAAGTAATCTTAGCAAATGTACACACTTACATACAGGTCTCTTCAGAAATCTATTTAAAAGTGTTCCCGTTTTGCGGATGCAAAATTTCTTACTGGGTCCAACTTGACAGAAATTTTCTCCTTTCCTTTCCTCCACCGGCTTCACCCTTCCCCAATCCCAAAAGCAAAATCTATTTCTGTTTGGCTCGAAGCCAATAACTACCGCTTTTCTCTCCCCCCTCCTATTTCCCAATGTAATCTTCTGGTTCCAATAAAGATTACCCTTGTCTACAAGGCTAACCAATCAGAACTCTCCGTCTAATCTAGTAACATTTTGACAGAGCAGTAGACGAACTAGAAGTGTAGAGGTAGTTATTGTCTAGCATGACGTCACCATATAAAAACCAGAACCAATAGAATTCTTGGGATAGTCCATTCATGAACGTCGACAGATGAGGACTGCGACTCGGGATGCTGTGTAACAAGAGGATGCTTGTGAATTGCTCAACGTTATGGACCAAATAAATGATGATGGATTGTACGTTATATTCATAATGCTTATATTTAAAGCGTAATCTTTTAAACCAAGTGGAGTGATCAAAACATTTTTTTTTTTTTAATTGTGCCTGCATGAGAATTATATGATCATGGATGCGCGGGAAAATCTCCCGCCTCTCGGGTTTTTGTGATCATCTTGAGCTGAGGAATATTATTTTTATATTCCTCAAAGTATGACTTAAACCATTTAATACTCGGTTTTTCCTATTGAAATGTTGCTGTTTTTTCCTTCATATTACATTACAATGTTTGTATGATGTGTTGATGAAGATGATGGATTACAAAAGTTCAAGTTCGTAGGCCTATTGATGGTGAAGTTTCTTGAAATTATTTTACCGCTCAACTGGGATATCCGAAAACCATTCACCGGAGGATATTCGCAATCGTACAAAAATTTTACCTTAATATTGTATATTACATGGATGTTTGTGTTTGTTGTCGTCGTTGTGGAACTTGTTTGTTGATTTGAGACCTATATTAACTTGCAGGAATGAATTTAAATAGTAACACGAGGTTTTACGATGCTGATGCTGATGCAGAACAGTGTCTGAATGAATTAACGAGAGAATGTGATAAATATGTTGAGAAAACAAAAGCTATGGAGAAGGAGAAATTCTTGCTGCAGACAAAAGGCATAAGGTACTGATATTTCTTTTACTTTTAGAGCAATTGTTTATATTCTTTATGCTTAATTGTGATGTATTAATTGTTTACTTAAAGTTTTGTAGCCGAATATTTATTGAAACTGCTTTATTTATACGCTCTCGCTTGAAAAAGAAAACTGATCTTAGTTTCTGTTTATAGTTTCAGTTTCGAATTATATTTATTTAATAATGACTAAATATTTACTCACATAATAATAAAAGAAGGGTCAAGAACCTTTGATCTTTCATTTTTTTTTCTATCCTGTAGAATTGTAAAAATGGATCTAAAAGATCCCTTTTAAAAATTTATAGCTACCCTCTGCTATATATATTTTTTCTCTGTATACCGAATGGGATTTTTCTTTGTATTCAGAGCATTTACTTTTAATTGGATTTAATTATTAAATGAAATCCTGATTACACTTTTTCGTTTTAGTAATGAGTTTAAACTGGTTAAGTGGTTATTATCATTACAAATCAGTGCATTACTTAATATGCTAATTCGGAAACGCACGGGCGTACCTATAGCTCTCCCTCTCTCCATGGGAGAGGTCCAGAAAAGGACGGTCCCATTCTTACCCGAAAATTTGATTGACAGTAAATATTTACTATAAATAGCTTGAATAATTTTCAATAGCGCACAAATTTTTAAATTCTTTATTGTAAACAGAGCCCGATCAATCGAACTATGGGCCCTGGGCAAAAGAAAAAATTCGCCAATTCGCCCCCCCCCCATGCGATGATCTTCCTGCTTTAAAAAAACCATTATGATTAGTTTATTCTGAAAAGTTTAAATATCTCCGCCCCCCCCCCTAATCCAAACAAAAAGTTTTATTTTAAGTAATCTGAAATTAAAACGAATATGTTATGTCAATGAAACAGATGTTCCCCACCACTGAAATGTCCCCCCATGCGATGATCTTCCCGCTTTTAAAAAACCATTATGATTGGTTTATTCTGAAAATTTTAAATATCTCCGCCCCCTCCCCCCCCAATCCAAACAAAAAGTTTTATTTTAAGTAATCTGAAATTAAACGAATACATGTTATGTCAATGAAACAGGTAACACCACTGAAATGTCACGTCTAAATACTATAATCATAGTTGCCAACATTTAAATAATAAAAAACTTTTTCTAAGTAGTATGTTTTAACAATATATCTGTATTTTTTTTTTTTTAAATAACAACTGACTTAAATATTAAAAGTTTTGCTATTTCCTAACCTGAAAAAAGATGTTTACACAAAAAGTAGTTAATTATATTCCGAACACTGGCAGCTACGCTCTATCGACTATAGAGAATTTTGACTAATTGAAAATGCTAAATTATTTTATACAAATGAAATTCCAAAATAATATAACTTTTTGAATTTTGTTTTCTCTATTTTCGAATTTTTGTTATTTTATTGTTAAATTATAAAAGTTTAAAATGCATGATTTTTGGGCCCCTAAAACCTGTGGGCCCTGGGTAAGTTGCCCTGTTTGCCCTGCCTTTAATATGGCACTGATTGTAAAATGTATTTGTTACACATTGAGTTATATAATTTACAAAATTAATATAATTTTTTTAAATATTAACATAAAGTCAAAATTTCTATAAATTTTAAACCTTTCTTTCTGTATACTATTCTTCAGATTGCTTCAAAGGGTGAATATCTCTCTATAATTTGCGTTTTGCATAGACAGGGGGATGTAGTGACCTTCTAATAATCCCCCCCACCCCCACCCAGGGTTGGTATTTTGTCCACTTTTTTGTAAGAAGTCCAGGGTGCTGGACAAAATTGGAAGAAATGGACAAAATAAAAATAGATTAAAAGTATAGTTATGAGGCATGTTTTGTTATCATGCAAACAAAACTGTGTTCCTACATTAAAAAAAAAATTATATAACATTTTAACAAAAATAAGAATATATTTTTTAAATTATTCATTAAAAGTCATCACATATCATACACACACAACCCTATAAATTCACTAAGAAAAGATAAACTCCATAGTAAAGCAATTAATTTTATGGAATACTTAACTGAAAAATTAAACTTAGCAAAATAAAATAATAAATTAGTCATCAAATAATTAATTTAATTACATTGTACATGAAAAAAAAAGGGTTTCTTTTATGAAATAGCTTAAACTTAAGCATTTTTATTGAAAATATAAAATAAAAGAATGATTTTATAGACTTTAATTTCTATGTACCATATATCAATATAATGCAGAGAAAATAGTATAAACACTTTCACAGTTGTACTTTTAATTTAATTATATTTCTAAAACTTTTGGTGGAGATAAAAAATTCCTTCATTTAAAAACCAGTCATTTGATGCTTACTAAAATCAGTTCTGTTTCAAACCTGAATCACAATCAAAAACTCGAATAAATACCAAAATTAAGAAAAGGAAAATTAACTTTAGTTCATCTTCATTCAAGATCCAATTCTATGCTACATACTACAGTCACAGCAAGTTTTTCTCCAAGACTGAATGAGAACATAAACCAAAACCACAGGAACATAATTAAAAAATCTGAACCAAAACTAAAAGGTGAACTTATAACTTCTGCTCTTTCTGCATCAGCAGTGCAGATGGATGCTTCATTTAGTATAGTTAAATGTAGAAAAAAATTTATGTTCTTCTCTAAGTCTTAGTGAGTTTCAGAAGGGGTGGAGGAGTCAGATGTTGTTGTACGCTTTAAGTGTTGGATTCATTCTTCCTCCCCCCCCCCCCCCCCCCCCCCACACACACACACACACAAAAAAAAAAATGACAGCAAAAAGCAAAGATGATTATAGCTCCAGATAAATGTGGTACAAAAAAAGACCCAATGAGAAAATTTTCTGAAGAATTAACTAAAAATGATAAAATTGTTAGAATGTACTGAAAGGAGTGCTCCAATATGAAACCATTTTGAAAAATTTCCCAAAAGACGAAAGTGTGAACAAGATTGTGATTAAAGTATATCAGATGTATCCAGTTAGACAAGCTTCAGCCCTACTCCATCCTCATCGTATTCTCAGTCTGAATGTAAAACGAGACAGCCTTCTATAGCATCATTTACAGTAAAAAATATCAAAATAGAAAAATCAGAATTGTCATAGTCAAGAATCAGTTAATAACTTCACCACAAGTGTTTTCATAAACTATAAATGTGTATGTATATATATAGAGAGAGAAACAACAGTCTCTGTACTTTTGATTAAAAATTAATAAAATTAACCAAAATATTTAATCACTGAGTGTTTCTAGTTTACAGATTAAAACTGTGTAAAAGTGGACGAAATGGATGGGGACGTTTTTTTCCTCCCCAGATGAAATAGAACAAAGCTTGCCCCCCCCCCCCCCCCCAGAGGGTCTGATGGGGGTAAAATGACCATATTTTTAGGTATTTTCAACTTTGCTAAGCTATTCATAAAAAAGTGATTACAACATTTAATTTTTTAAACAAATATTTTACATTGGTCTACCTGACAGTTGCTAGAAATTTTTGTTTGCTTCTCTGAAGAACATTAAAAGTAGTGATTCACTGGATATCAATTTGGCTGGATACCAAATATTTGACCATAACTTTCAGCTGGATATCCGGTTACCCAGCAGCAGTATGGTTTTTTTTTTTTTTTTTTTTTTTTTTTTTTTTCCCCACTAGTTTTCTTAGATCATTGAGTTATTACCTTTTTCTTTAAATTTTCTCATTAGTCTCAAATTATTTAAATAAAAAATCAGAAATCCTTTTAGGATTGTTTCCATGAATTTAGTACCAGTTTTACGCACAATGAAAGTCATACAAATAGCAATGTCATGAATGTTCTCCCGCAAGAGTTACATAAATATCTTAAATGATCAGTTCTTGAAAGACATCTCATTCAATTGTTGGAAAATCAATGTAACAAATTTCCTTACCTTATCAAAATTAGGGAGGGGGAATTTTCTCACCAGCCAGCAGTACTACTGCAAGTACACTATTCTCATAAGCAGGGTCAATTTATGGTGGAAAAAAAGGCAACCGAATTCTTACAAAGATTAAAAAATAGTGTTTTTGTACAATAATTTTTTCCAGTAATAATTTACTCCATTCTTAAAAAAAGATAGAAGTACTTAATTCCCCCCCCCCCCCATTTTCTATACATGGTGAAAATACATTCTAAAAAGTATAGAAAACAAAATATTTTCAAAAAATTCTGTTTATTTGCATTTTTTATTATTCCAGTTTTTAGAATTTATTCATTTATTATGTTATTTCTCTGTATATAATATTTGGCCGGATGTACTGTCAGATATTTGTAATATCCGGCTTTTGCCAATTATTCGACATATTAGCTGGATGCAGTACGTTTGCCAGATATCCGTTGCATCCCTAATTAAAACTGATAGATCATTACTTTTTCTGAGCTTGTTATTGTGATTGTAGATAGTAAAGTGATTATAGATCAAAAAGATGAAACTATGAATGTGATCAACTGGAAAATAGATACCATGTAGTCTATAATAATAAAAATGAATGTTTGTAAATCTGTCTGTCTGTATGTGTGCGGTCTCCAGCAAACCTACTGCACGCAGAACTCTGAAAATTTGAATATATAAGCCCATGAGTCCGATAATGTGCACCTGAGAATCAGAATTTTAAAATTTTTATTACTTTTTTAATTATTAATTAAAAACCGTTTTCAGGATGCCATGCTCGGCGAGTTTCGCCAGCATGATACTGTGAAACAAAATCGCATGCATTGGAAAACATGAAATGGCACGAAAATTTAGTCAGTTTTGTGCCAATCTATATCTATAAAAATGAATGTCTGAAAATCTGCATGCGTGCAATGTCCAGAAAAAACTACTGGACGCAGAACTCTGAAAATTCGAACATATGAGCCCATTCCTTCAGTAATGTACACCTGAGGCTCAGAATTTTGAAATTTTAATTACTTTTTAAATTATTAATTAAAAACAGATTTTAGATCGTCATGTTTGGCGAACTTTGGCCTCATGAAAAGATTTATGCTTGAAGTGAGTGGTAACCGCAAAAGTAAAAAACCGTTTTTTACGTTGCCATGCTTGGCGAGTTTCGCCCGAATGCTACTATAAAACAAATCGTTTGCATTTGAGAAGCACGAAAATTTCATCAGGTTTATGCCAAATCTATCTATCTCTATAGTAATAAAAATGAATGTTTGTAAATCTGTCTGTGTGCGGTCACCAGACAAACCTACTGCACGCAGAACTCTGAAAATTTGAATATATAAGCCCATGAGTCCGATAATGTGCACCTGAAAATCAGAATTTTAAAATTTTAATCACTTTTTTAATTATTAATTAAAAACTGTTCTAAAACGGAGATTTTCTTACCCTGTGTTACGAATTTTGGAGCAACCTGCTGTTCTGGGGTTTAAAACAGTTTAAAATTCGTATTCTACGCGTTAAATAGTTAAATTTGGATTTTTGTTGCATCAATATGGAATGTTCTGGAAATCTCGGGTTCTATGGGTCGTAGGTCTTCGAAAACCTAATTTTTGGGGACTTATTTTTGGCGCCAATCTTGGCGATATTTTGCCAAATCTCGCCACGTTTGACGATTTTTCTGTCATTTGGCGCATTTTTCCTAATGGGACCTTTTCATGAAATTTTTTATGGTATTTAATACGTTTAATGACCTAACATTTCCTAATTTTAAGAAATTTAAATCGAAAATTGTGGATTTTACAAGATAATTTGCTTAATTGGATGAAATATTTAATAACTCCAGCAATTTTAATGCAAATTACACGATATTTCTGGGGGAAATATGTGACGGCCACGGTAGTGAGTTGTCTTTAGTGGTGCGTTTGTAAGTACGTACCTGAAACTCTGGAACCATTATCTGCACATTCTGTTATACAATTGTGGCCTAGAGAACTAATCTGGAGTTGCAGTTTACGTGTCAGATTTTGTAAATCGCATAATTTAAGGGGTTCACGGGCAACGCCGTGCGGGACTGCTAGTATTTTATAAAACAGTTTTACATGGATTTTTACTTTGCCTGTAAAAAATCAAAAGTATAATGCACTACACTATTAAACTTTCAGTTTCAACTTCATTGACTTCATCATCTCTGTAAATGTATATTTATTTCTAAATTAAGTTTTTGCAAAACGTTTAGTTGTAAGTAGCTCCTTTTCTGCAGATAAAATCTGTCTAAGAAATTTGAATAGATTTTACCACAATACTTCACAGTCTGCAGATTTTATGCTCGGAAGAGGTGGGTTATAGACAGGTCATTTTGAACTCTTCTTTCAGTATTTTTTACCTTCCGAACCTACCATGTAAGGAAGTTTATTGTAATCATGAAATAATTCGACTTTGAGATTTTGGTGTATTTACACGTTTTGAGTTCTTCTGAATTCATTTATGCTATTTTTATGAGAAGTATGTACCCACACAAAAACCCTTAACAGGTTTTAAGTTTGGGATGCAGCATTTTACTTTATAGCTGTATGACTTTTAAATATTATGTCTTAAAAATAATGATATCAAATTTTGAGTGATGCCATTGTGTAACTTTATGATTTGCTTTTAAATTCCATTACAATTACTCTTGTTTTATTTTCTAAAGAAGATTTACACAATCAAGCAATGCTTTAATTATCAAATACACTGTCAAATATATCACACTTTCACTGAGCCTATATTATCAGGCATGAAAGTTTTCAGTCATTTGACTGGATTCGGTCTTTTTCAACATCATTGATTTATTTGAGATTTAGTATTTAAATTAGTTTTATGAATTTAGTTATACTGAATACAGTTATATAATGAATATTAGTTAATTTATTACTGAATACATATAAAAGAATAGCGGGTAATGTGTTAAATGCATAATTTATTTGTTCTGTTTGATTTGCAACAAAGTTCAGTCTTTTTAGCTGTTTCATGCTTTCATGCCTGTATATTATGTATACTAATGAATTTATTTCAATAATTTATCTTTGCATCACACTATGCAAAAGGGCAAGTAAAATTTACGTAAATGTTTACTTTGTGTCGTAGTATCCAAATTAAGTTAAGTGTGTTACAAAGAAAATATTTCTGCAAATTTTGCTTGCCCTTTTGGATAGCATGATGCAGAGTTACCAACTCTCCTGATTTAGGCAGGAGAATCCTGCTTTTTCATTGATCTCCTGCCAACCTGATTTAGGGTACATTTCTCCTGATTTTTGATAATTTCTTCATTTTCTCCTGATTTTTACCATTCATCTCATGAAAAATGAAATTAAAAAAAAAAAAAAAAAAAAATCTGTCTTGGCAAGGAAAACGTCTCAGCATCTTCCTCTTTTCTGCAAACTAGTTCCACAAAAATTTTGGGCTTCACTGACAAATGTATAAGAAGAGCAGCTTGATGTTCTAAAGAATTCCAATTTCTATCTTTTTCCATCACTCTTAAAAATTATTATTTTTTTCTTTCACGTTGTTTTGTTTAATCATCCAATGCCTTAACTGTAAAAATTAATTTCAATTTTCTAACTTAATATGTTTTGTTACCAATTTTTTTACAAGATACTGACTGCCTAATAGAAGACATAACCCAATATTAATATTTTTATGCTCTAAAAATACTATTTCTGGCAACAAATTGCATCAAAAATACTTTTTATTTCTCTCTCCAAAATGTAGTTTCAGCTGATACATCCTTGATCTTTTACAATTTAGTTTTTTAATCAAAAACAAGTCTCCTGATTTTTAGAATAAAATCTCCTGACTTTTGTCTTTGCCAGTTTGGCAACTCTGATGCTGCAGAAGATCAATTAAATTATTGAAATAAATTCATTTGAATACATAATATAGGCTCAGTGAAAGTTTGATAGATTTGACAGCGTATTTCATAATTAAAAGCATTGCTTGAATGCGTAAATCTTCTTTAGAAAATAAAACGAGTTAATGTAATGGAATCAAACCCTCATTATCTGCCTGGGGGGGGGGGGGGGTCCTACGGCCTTTTGTTTTTGGTAATATGGAATACAGCTAATATGATATGACTGATTAAAGTAACATGTTCCATCTCAGAACCATTACTAATTCACGTGGCTTTGTCTGTTAAATTTTTCAATGCTCTTGATGTAATGATAATAATAATAATAATAGTAATAAATAAATAAAATCATATAAGAAGTAGTACTTTTTTTTTGACAAAATTAGGATCATTATTGATTTTGATGATACAGTAAAAGCTCGTTAAGTCGTTACTCAAGGGACCAAACATTTTTGACGACTTAAGCAGAGTGGTAAAAAAAAAAAAAAAAAAAAAAAAAAAAATGAAATGTGAACAAAAAAAAAAAAACACTAAAGTATTTTTATGAATTGCTGTAGGATTCCGTAAGAAAAACAAGATTTCAGAAATCAATATGCAAATAAATCAGTGGAAAATAATAAAGAAAAAAACACTTTTTATAGTTTACCACATTCTTTTAATTATTAAAATAATCCAACAGTGTCGATTGATGGAGGGCTGACTGGTTGGTGAAAATAACTTTTCTCTCTAATAGACGTAAAGTGTAAACTCTTCGTCTGTTGTTTGATTTGTTGTCAGGTACTTTCTCCAGGGCTTCGATTGCTTCTGTTTTGCTGGGCGGGGTTTGATGTTCTTCCAGATTTTCGGCATCACTGTCTTCACTTGAACTGTCTTCGTGTTTTTCCTTTAAAAATTCATACGTCAAAGCTTTTACATTAGCTTGTGAGCAGATTGCGGCATCGTCATCTATACTGACAAACGTAGTAATGTCATTGACAGTGCACCCTTTTTCATCTGGGATTTGCAGCAAAGATTCTAATGGTTCCGAGTTGATCATGTCTTCATCGCTCAGGATTTCTTCTGACTCTGCGTTTGCGATGAACCCTGCATATCAGAAACAATTTGACAACACGTGTTGCCCATGGCTTAAATTTCTTAAAGGAAAGGGTGGAGCTGAAAGGACAATGCGATGACATGTAAAATGGAGAAGAAAAACACTTTTGCCTATTTTTTGGGGTGACGAGTTATCCGGGGAAGAATTAAATTTGTGACGAGTAAATGAGGGTTATTTAACATTATTGTGTATGAAACTTTGCGGGACAAGGAAATGCACTAAACGAGGACGACTTAACGAGTGACGACTTAACGAGTGACGACTTAAACAGAGTGACGACTTATCCAGGTGACAACTTAACGGGGTTTTACTGTATTGTAGTATAATGTTGAATTTATACACTTTATTAAAATGGTTAACTACTTCATCCCAGTGGGCCTTACTTTTTTAGAAATAAATTGATCATATTTTGGAAATTCAGTATTAATTTTAAATATAATATTTTTGCCATTTCAATGTAAAAGAGAAAAAAAAATGCTGCTCATCAATATTGGTAGAAAATGCATTCCTTATTTTTATTAGTCAAATAACAAATATAAATAGATTTTGAGTGAAATAAAAATAAACGAATTTATTAAAATGCACATACAGGAAAAAGATTGAGTGTTTATTATTTCTTCAGTATTTAATGGAACTAAAAATGGAAGTTGTTGAAGTTATTTAAGCAAAAACTAGATATTTTTTTTTTCCTTTTTAAGTCTGTAAAAGCGTATGTATTACATTTCATATAAATTACATTTAAATGATAAATATCATTTTCATGGTAAAATATATATTTATTTTAAGGAAACAGAACAGACTAAAATAATTTAGATGTACTTTTAAATGCTCTAGAGATGTAAAGTAAAGAAATGCACATATGAGAGAAAGAGCAGAAGGAAAATTTAGGTTACAGCGAGGACAGAACCCTGAAACTATGGCTTCCCATCCCTTGCTTTACCATGACGCCATTATTTCAGGATCACTTTTGCAATAAGTTTAAAACAGTTCCTTATTTTCATGTTCTTACCGTTTATTTACTTTGATGGTAATTCATTGAAAAATTCATTTCATCCGTGCCTTCCAAATCGTTTACTTCACACACACACAAATCTCATAAATCTATCAATAAATTCTAAAATTTTAGTTGATCGGCCTGCAGGGTTTCGGACCCGCCCACAAACCCCAAAAAACCCGGGTGGTTTTTTTTTTAAAAAACCCAATAAAACCCACACAGAAGTGGGTTTTTTTGGGCTTTATTAAAAATTATCAAAATTTTTCCTTTCTTTCATTTAAATCATTTGTTATTTCACAGTAAATACATATAATATTACCTACATAACTTAGTGCATTATATTAGATAAATATAAATATGCCAGTTTAATTTTTTTATAATTATTTTTCCAACTTCAACATAAGGAATAATAATCTTTTTAAAAATAATACCTTGAGCCAATTCTATCTGTAATATTTGTTTTGAAATGAACAGGTGTTGAATGCAGGCAGGGATAACTTAGTAATTTATCTCTTTAATGAATAAGTTTTTAAATACGAATAAAATATGTAATTATCAGTATAGTGACCAAAAAATAAAAAAAATAAAAATCCTTTCCCAGATAAGAGAAAAATGGGACATGTCTCTCTCTTACAGCTTACAAGCATGCATCTCAAGAATGAATTCAGGTTCAGGAAACCATCCTGTATTCTATTAGTTGCTTCATTACTTTAGTACTGAGAAATATAAATCTGATTCATTACACATTGTTTATGTGGGATTTAATGTCAGACATATTAATTCTAGATTTTTTAAAGTAAAAAAGGAATATATATTCAAAGCAAAAATGAATAACTATAAGGAAAATTATTAAATAAATAGTAGTTCTGCAGTAAGTTGGCCTGCAAAGGCTTTACTGACTTGTATTCTAACTAGAAAATATAACTATGACTTAAAAAACATAAAGGTAAAAAAAAATTAAAAAGTTCATAAATTTAAAAGTAATAGAAAACAACCAATCAAAAACATATTTTTCTATGTGAAGAATAATATACTTTTATCTATGGTCATAAAACAAATTAGGAGCCCTTTATAAACATCAGCAGAAAAAGATAGTATTTCATTAAAGTTGAAGTTATTTTTACATTTAATTAATTATTATTTTGTAATGAAAGTTTTCTTTTACACTAAAATTATTCTGTTTTGAAATAAAACCATAAAATTTAAATCCAAAAAGTGTTATAGCATAAAAAAATCTTAATAAAACCCAAAAATACCCAATAAAACCCACCTGGGTTGGGCTTTTAAAAAAAAATCGAGTTTTTTAAAACCCTGTCGGCCTGTAACCAGCCTGTAGAATGTTTTATGAATTTCACCATTAGAACCTTAGTTTTTAATCTGTAAATAAATAAGCATAAAATTGTATTAATTTCTTACTCTACCATTTGGAAAAGTAATTCTACCTTTTAATCCCACCAGAAACAAGTTTATTGTATAAAATCATATTCTGGCTGCCTGCTAACATAAGTATGGTGTATTCTTCCACCCAAACCAATTGGCTGTGTCATGTCTACGTAATCACGACTGAGTTGAGCTTGTTTAACTGCGTCATTACGTGGGAGTTAAATAGTCCCTTCTTTAACCTGGATTAAATTAAAAAAGACGAGTTTTCCTAAATAAACTGGTGACGTCATTCACCGATTTCAGTACCTATTAAAATCATGTATTATTTTTTCAAAATTCATTAGAGCAGATTGCGAGACAAAAAGTGGACATGGAAAAAAGCCCGATTCTAGCCATATATGTTAGAGTATTGCAGTTTGTTGAAGGTTGGTTCATTGGTGTAGGCTGCATCACTCGTAGAACTGTCGTTCTTCATGATCTATGCAGGGGTTTCATTAGGTTAAAAAAAATGGGTGAGAATTTCTCGCCCTTTCCCCAAAACTGGATGAGACTTTAAAAATTGGGTGTAATGTTACTCGTATTTAATCAGTTTGTGATGCAGGGTTGGAACACCAGGGGGCAGGGGGCTAAAGTCAAGTTCTTTTAGAGATGTAAAACCATAAAAAGTATATTTGTCTAGTACACGATACATAAAAAGTTAAACTGATATGATTGATTTATTTCAATTTCCATAGTTCTTGAGAAATAAATTAAAGGATATTTAATAGTTTTTGTATCACGATTATTCTAGAATTATAAAAACTACTGCTTCAATTAAAATATAGGAAGTAAGATTAAAAATATTAAAATACATGAAAAATAAAAACATTTTCAGTAAAATGAACTTTTGGCAGAACAGTTTCATTGGAGATATGTAGTATACACAGATAGAAAAGTTGATTACACAATAAGTTGTCAGATGAAATTAAATCTCTCTTTTATAAAAACAAACTTGGTCTGTGATAATTAAATATGATTAAAACAAAGTTTCTGTTGTATAATTAAAAGGTCAATATAAAAATATTATTATTAATTCATTGCTATTATTATTTTTATTTTTAAAATGATGACAAATTGAATGAGGGGAGTATGAATCAAAATTATAACTTATCCAACTGAAAAAGCTCATCTAAGAGAGAAAGAAAAGCAAATAATTAAGTTTTACATTTATAATTAGCAGTTAAAAAATGAAACATTATCTTGTACTTTTTTTCCTGGATGATACCAGATAAATTAGTATTAAAAATAAATAAAATGAAATTATAAAAACATTTTTTAGATATTTCAAATTAAACTCCAAAAATACAACTGTGACAAATTTAAATTATATAAATAATGTGTGTGTTTGTATTAAAATATATATATATATATATATAACAAAATAATATAATTTATATTAATAGTTCAAAAATAAGTCTGTACCAATTAAGTTTTTTAAAAAATTACATGTGTGTTGCGTTCAAACCTAAGACAACTAAATAAATAGAATCTTTTAAACTTTAGTAGAACTGTATAGAAGCAGACAACTATTTAAAATAATAAATCCAAAGAAATCACAGTCAAGGTATTTGTAATATTATTGTACTCAGATATTGTTAGGTAACACAATTTGTATTATATTATGTATTGCTAAAACCCTTTCTAAGATTTCTGAAGAAGAGATTTGCAAATTGATATCTCCTTGGAATGAGAATTAAATAAAAAATTAACTAAAGCAATAAATTAAAAAAAATTATGAAAGAATATGACTACAGATCAATATTTTCACAATATTATTTTTTGTTCTAATTCTTTCGTTCTAAAGAAAGCTTACACTTAAATGACACATTCTTTAATGAATTGTACTTTTAATTCATTCCGAATTCTTTTAAATATTTCCTGAATAAACGATAGGTAAATACCCGGAAGCAGAAAGTGGGTAAAAGTGCGATGTATGTCGCAGAATAATCACAGTCTTTGCAGAATATTTCAACTTTTAGAAGAAAGAAGATATAATGATATGTTCTTCAGAGTAATTAAAGCGACCTTCCCTTTATGCTATGCCTTTTCTCTTCACTTTTTGCGCAATTTTTATATCTATTTTGCATTATACCGTGGTCTTCCAGATTCAGACAAAATGCCTGCAGAATATTTGCAACTGTTCGAAGTCATGTTGCAGAATACTGGATATAATTCTGCTCCTGGGGGTATATATTTCATGACTTCACCCACAAGCGCAAATATTAGGAGCGCCATTCTCCATCGTGCTGCACCCCACCAGTGGCATCGTGCTAGCGCTTTGAACTGGCAGATGGAAGGTGCCCAATTCCTGATTCGAAACCAGGTCCCGTCCGCCGACCTAACCATTCAGTTTTCTGTGGTTTTGTCCAAAACATATGGGATAGGACCCCTTAAAAAGTCCCTCATGCAGGGCAATCACCCAGATCCTTAGAGCAGGTAATTGGCCATAACCCCCATATCCATTTCTCCATCATGCCGCCAAGTGTGTAATTGGATTGCTGGACATTCATCTCGATAAATGAATGATGAATATTAACTCCTTTAATATATTAACTGATGCTTAATTTTTAACACTGAGCTAAGGAAAAAGAACTTAAAAGAAGAAAAAGAAAAGGTACACATGTCACGATGGAATCGCCCTTCATATTAAGCTAGATGATTCTTGCAAAAATATCTATTATCTGTAAATTTTGATTATTCTTTGTTGGTTCGGTTCTAATCACGTTGAATAATCGAGAGGTTCTACTCTTTATGTATCTCTATTCTAAAAAAAGTAACTGCCGCTGCCACTGTCAAAAGCTTCTTCTGCTATCTCCTCAGAAACTGTGGGGATTTGAGTTTCGACAAAGGTGTCCATGGATTTGGAAAATTTCGTTGCATCAAAATCAGTCAGCTAGAACCTGAGATATGGACGTTTTGGTTTTCGTATTCATTAGTGTGGGTTTTTTAGAAATCTTGATAAATATTGGTCCTAGGCCTTAGGTAACTTCACTTTTGGGGACTTATTTTTGATGCCAAACTTGGCGATATTTTACCAAAAGCCGCCATCCTTGGCAACATTTTGGTCATTTGGTGCGATTTTCCCTATGGGGCTTGAAAGTTGCTTTTCCTGCATTAAAAATGCATAATAACCTAACATTTCTCTTTTATGACATAATCAAAATTCCCGCTTTATGTAGAATTTGTAAAGCTGATTGTTCGACAAAGTTCTAGAAGCAATAAAGTTGTGTTCCATCCTGACAAGTGGACTCTTTTCTAGAACTTTCTATACCGGCTGGACTTTAGAACGATGAACCCAGGAAACAGGCAGAGTTATTCTGCAAGAATATGTATGGAATGTAAAAATTGTAGGTAGCTGGTAGCCTACTTGCTTGACTGGTTCCCAACCAGTGAGATGTGTGCCCCTTCGAGGGTCCAGGGGGTCGTGAAAAAAATGGGCAAAGAGCAAGTGATAATGCATTTTTTATTTATTTTTTAATTTTCTTATTTTTACTCCATAACACACCGATTTTTGTTTAAAATGCCTATTCAGACTATCAGTAACATTATTTTGTAAAAAAGGCAACTAAATGTTCATTGTTCAAGAATAAAAAACAGTATGTATGCTAAGAAATGAGAGGGATTCTACTGTATTAAAATTGTGACAGTTGTACAGTATTGCTTAGGGAGGGGGTGCAGATGATAAAACAGTGCAGTCACTAAGTAAAGAAGGCATATGTTGTTTTTAAGCCCTGTTATGGTATTGATCCATAGTAATTAAAATATTCAGTTATTTTTATTTTGTAGATAATCTATTAAGTAATTGTATTAGAATTAATGCTTCTCATAAAAGAAGTAACGAAAAATTATAATTAAAAATCTACGAACTTATGAGCTAAAATTTTAGACTAATCAATGGCATATTCAAATTTTTTTGTAAATGTCATATTTGAAGAAAATGACCAGTAATATGTATGAGTATTTGAAATAAAATATTCTTTTTTATACTCGTATTTATGAACCTTTAAATTTGTGGTTCATTTTACTTATTTTTTGTTATTTTTTACAGGCCATGCCATGTTGTTCTTCGTCGCTTAACTGAACAAGAAATATATCAGTCTTATCCATTTGATAGTCCTTGTGACGTTAGTGATGATGTTAAAAGTAAAACAGAAGAACTTCTTTCTAGAACTGAAGAGGCTATGAATGCAACTGATTTTGAGAATGTAACCTATAGACGAGATGGCAGTCAGCGACGTATGCGAAAGCATAATAAACTTAATTCTGCTGCGTTTGAAAAGTTCCGACAAAAAAGAGAAAAGTTTATAAATCGTAAAAATAAGTCATCTCATTCTGAAAATAGCTTAGATTGGTCTCAAGATGAATTCAGGACATTTAGTGATGATGCAAAACCAAAGAAAAGAGTCAAAAGGGGGAGAAAGTATGAGCTTGATTTTGAATGGACTCCTGGTATGCCAAAAAATGTAGTTCATACTACTAGAAAACTTAGAAGGAGGCATACCAGTAGGCCAGTGATTGAAAGTGAGACATCTAGTAGTGATGATGAAGATTTTTATAAGTGCATGGAATATGAAGATTTTTATGATGGTTATGCCAATCAGAATAATGTGCCTTCTGAAAATAGTGCTACAAATTGTGTGGAAAATTCTGCATTATTAAGTAATCAAACTTCTGGTCAACAGTCTGATCCTAAATCAGCTGCTGGAGATATTTTAAGTGGTATTATTGAAAATATGAATAAGCTCCAAAATAATAGAATAGCAACAACTTCTAAAAAATGTCTTAAGACTTCTCAAGTAAATGATTTCAAACCTAAACCTGCTAAGAGGGGTCACAAAAGACTTTTTAAGAATCAGGAGGTTTCTAAAACTGATCCAGATAAAATAGTAAATGCTCTTTTAAAAGAAATGGTCTATAAAGTAGATTTAGAACTCAGTCCTTTACGCAAACAAAGCAAGCATGAAAATATTTGTAAATATTGCAAATCTCTATTTTCTACAAATCAAAGTACGGACATTTGTTGTGTCATATGTAAAGATTTAGGAATCCTGAATAAGGAATTAAAGTCATCTTCAATTAAAAAGTCTTCTAATGCTAGGAAAGCCAAGGTTTTAAAAGAGAGTAAAGGTAAAAAAGTTAGCACAGCTATGTCTCGTGTTTTAAAACAGTTGCCAAAGGATGAAATAAACAGATTAATATACTCTGAAAGGTCTGAAAAAATGTCTGAGAAAGGTTATAACCACTGTAAGAGTGATATCAATTCAAAAGAGTTTAAAAATGTTAATGACACTTATCAATATTTAGATGGAGGTCAAAGTAGTAAAGATATTAATAGAAGTCTTAATTCTGTATCTTCTGATCCTTTAAAGAAATCAGCTGAGTTAAAAAAGAAGAATGTTAAATCTGTCTGTGCAAATGAAAAGAAAAGTGACAGACCTACTGCTCAAACAAAATCTAAAGTTTCACATGTTAATGATAATAAAAACCGTGTTTTATTTAAAAAATATAATGAAGGACTATTTTTAATGACTTTTCCTGACCCTGATAAAGAGCTTGATGAGCCATCACTAATTCAGACAAAACAAACTGAGAGAGTAAGTGATATAAAGAAGTCGGGACCTGAAAGTAATGAATATGATACTTATACATTTCCTCCTCTACCTACAGTTATTGTGTCAAATTACTGTAAGGATACTAACAATTTAAATTTATCCCACACCTACTTTCAGAATGAAATAAGCCATCAGCATGCTCTCAAAAATTCAAAATCAAGTTTACCAGCTCCTAAAGGAATCAATATCTTAACTAGTACAAAATCGAATGTAGCGCCTACTGCAGTCACTGTGTCTACGGTTACAGTTTCCCATCAAAAATCTATACTACCAAATAAATCTTTAGTAAATATTATTCCTATCAGTCAAAACTCCATGCAACAGTTTGCAATCAATTCTATGCCTGTCATAAATACTGAAACCTCCATTTGTGGTAAAAATGTGAAAATACTGCCAGTTTTAAGTTCAGTCATTAGTCTGTCTGATAAAAGCAAAAGTCAGGCTAAAGGAAATGTGTCCAATAACTTCTCGTCAAATAATTTTGTCAATTCACAACAGCTGGGTATTAGAATAGATAATGTAACATCTTTGAAAACTTATCAAAAACTAAACTTCGGTGTGCCCACTTCCGAAAATGCTGCAGTTAATGAAAATAATGTAAATCTCTCTTCAAACTCAGCTAATACATCTGGATCTAGTCAAAATAACCATATAAGTATTTCTGTAATAAAACAAGCAATAAAATCTAATGATTGTTCTACAAAGAGAAAAAGAACCAATTCAGATGTAAACTCTCCAGATCCTTCAGATATAACCAATCGGGATATTTCTGCAAAACATGGAAATTTCAGTGAGAAAAATAAAGAATTTTCAACCTTGTGTGATAAAAGCAACACATCAATAAATTCAGCTGCTTTAGATAGGTCATCTAACAGCACTGATGATCACTTAGAGCAGTCATTAAAACCTGTTGAAAAGTCCTCCAATGGTAAAGAAAATGTACCTCCACAGAATTCAATTTCTAAAGTTCTTGATCTACTAGATGCATTATCTATATTAGCAGTTATTGATCTAGAAAAAAATCCGCAGGCTGGGTTAAATGCTCGAATACAGGTATCAAAAAATCAGCTATCAAAACTTACTAGTGAAAAAAATCCAACCTCGGATCATAATGAAAAATTAGCAACTTGCCAGAAAAACTTACAATTATTACATACTGCTAATAAGTTCTTGAGTTTATATGGATCATTTGCCAAAGTTTCTGAACATCTGTTGAGAAAATCGCAGATAATACAAATAAAAAAAGAAGCATATGATGAAGAAATGAGTCAAAGTTCATGTATGTATTCACAGTCAAACAGTTCCCTTTCCACCAACCAGTCTGAATCAGCAAATTCTGAAATAGCATCTCCTGTTATCAATCAGACAGATAATATCAATTCTTGCAGTTTGAACTTCCAGGCAACACCCATAAACCACATAGAAAAGCTGCAGTCACAAATTGCTGCCATGAACAATGCTAAGCTTTCACATTACAGCTGTGTTCCAGCTACTGGTGGTACTGTGCATCATTATCCAGCAGAGCAAATTGCTGGATTACCTTCCATTGCTGCACCAACACCCATCACACCAAGGAATGATTGTTTGGTGGGGGAAACCAGAGAAACCCCTTCCAGAGGCAGTGGGCCACGAACCCCTGCCAGGCCTGAAAGTGCTGCTTCCCAGTCAGAAGAACAGTCTTTAATTCAGATTAAAAAAGAGCGGATTGAGGCTTCCAGCTCACCTTCCTCACAGTGTGCTTTTTCCCAAAATACACCATTGCCTCAAATTTCTAGTCAGGTGCCAGTGATTTCAGAGGTACCAACTTTAATACCCCAGCAGTCTATTATTACCTCACTCCCCCACCAAGTCAGTAACACAAATCAGGTATTTGCAAATCAAACAAATTTTAGTGTGCAACCTAGTGCCATAACTCCAAATAGAACTGTAGCATACAGCAATAACCAGAATTATCAGGACGTCTTTTTAAATGTAGCCAATAAACATCAGTTCCAGATCACGCCTGCAGCTCCAAGCGCTGATGTTAGACAAAATAGGCAGGTGATAGTGGGACAGCAGATGTTCATTCAGAATGGATCAGGGCTGTGTTCCAAACAGGCAGTGCCTTCTGTTAACAATAATCCATTTGTAATTAGACCTACTTTCACATCAGCTACCACTGGTGGTACTTTAATTGTAAATAATACTCAAGTTAGTCAGAATGCTCTCCTTACAAATGTGTCAAATCAACAGTTTTATACATCAAATCAAGTTCCTCAGTTGTATTATCCATCTACGCAAATAACCTGCATGCCAACAAATAGTGTCCCAGCCATGGTGACTCAAGAAATCACAGCCACTCAGATTCAGGTAACAATGCATTTTTTATCTTTCAATGTTCTTAATACAACTTTCAAAAGTCATGGGAACAATTTTCAATGTTCATTAGATTTAATTGACTGAATTGTAAAAAGTTAAAGGTAAAAACTTATTAAATCACTAGCTGCCTTCCGCGACCAGTTTTGGCCGTCGATGGCCGCTTCGTGGCCAAAATGTGCAGCCTAGAGCACACTGGTTGCTTCGCGACTGGCTTGTGCAACTTATGGCACACAGGGCCGGATTCAAACGAAACAGAGTTCTATCGTTTTCCGTTGCGATCGCGGAAATTTTCGACTGATTCCTATGTTTCCTATTCAAGTGAAACCTGTCTATCGCTTTTGGATCACGTGACACTGCGATTGGTGTTTTGCTATCGTTTTTCCAAAAGCGATCGTTTTCTCGAACATGGCGGATCGATCGGCGGATGGTTGATGAGAAGATTACAACAACAATGAAGACTTGTTATTTAAAATTATGAAGCAATCCGTTGGAATTATCAGACAGGGAATTCTGCAAAAGATTTAGGCCTGCGGAAAGCTGAATTTTCTTCGCAGAACAGAATATCTGTAGGGTTTATTTTCAGTCGGCCTTTGAGTTCTACTCTAGCAGACACTACGATGCAGGCGCCATCTGTAGTCCTTTTTTTAAATCGTTTATTGCTCGATAAATGTTTGATATTTGAAACAGCGCGAAAAAATACATTAATGAATAATTTCTCGCTAAAATAAGCATCCTAGCAACCCTCCTAAACAAATGCAAATATTCATATCATTATATTAAGGATGTCTTTGATTGTTAATTATATATCAGAACATGAAATATATAGTAATTCTACCCCTCCATTATAATTATAAACAGCTTCTCTGCTACAGAAAAATAAAATATAGTAGGCAAACTAGAGAACAATTATTATTCGATAATTCGAACAATTCGACATGATAATTATGACAAACAATACTATTATCAATAATTTTCTAAAAAAAAAAAATCTTCATAAATTAAAAATGCGTTTCCATGATTATAAACATACAAAAAATATTAACCTAAACCAGTTAAAATTTTAAAACATTAACCTACAATACTGTTGGGGGAAAAGCTCAAACATAAATAAATAAACAGTTAGTCGTCGCCATTAAGTTAAAAATTTTTTCCAGAGAAAGATGCGATTTTTTTATTGGTTAACAGCGACTTTCTACGTCACCGGAAGTTGCGTTTTCACTCTGTGGCGATAAAGTTTCGATCTAGCAAACCTGTAAGTTCGATCGCCTATTTTGTTTCACTTTGAATACACTTTTGCGATCGCTTGTAAAAGCGATCGAACTTCCAGAGAGAAAACGATCGTTTTGGAGACGACCGATCGCGTTTCGTTTGAATCGGGCTTCGCGACCGAAATTTGTAACCTGCGGGTCGTCCACTGGCTAGTAATTATAGATTTGACAAAAACAAAATAACACCAAATTAACCTAAATAAAAGCTCTGAAATCCAACAAAGTTGAAATCAAAATCCATTCAGTTAAACGAATTCAAAATTAAACAAACGCTTATGGATTTATGACAAAAATAAAACAAATGTCCCCAAACAATCGAAATAAAAGTTACAATCTAACAACGGTGAAATCAATATGCATCTGTTAAAACGAATTAAAAATTAAACAAATGCTGTTACCAAAACACTCAAACACTTTTAAAATAGGATTTCACAAATGTCACCCCGTTAACATTTAAAAACACTTGGTTGAGAGCAATGAAAAAAAAAAAAAGTGACTTCCACAAACAACAACAAATACGTTTTTTTCATCTCAAAGAGTGTTGCCAGTTTCTAAAAAAAACAATTCCCACAAATAGGTGTTTAAGTGTAGTGCAAACAAAATTTTACACATCTGTATATAAAAAAGAAGAAAGTCTGTCTGTCTGTTTGTTCGTCATACGTGTCCAGATCGTTCGACGTATCTGGACCAAATTTGGCACACTGATTAAATAGGACAAGAGAAAGCTAATGTCGTAAAAATGAAATTAATTGGATTAATAGTTTTTGAGTTATATTTTGTACAATTTTCAGCCACATTTTCCTTATCAGAAGCATAGCGTGAATGAAAGGGGGAAAATGCTCATTTCTCTTGGGTTTTTCATTCTCAAGATCAGCGCGTAGCCATAGCAACTAGGTGTAAGCGACAGGCATGAAACGAAATGAACAGCGTGCGGAATACCTCCCGTGCCCAAGAATAACAATTAGTATGCATGCGCGAGTTGAGCGGAGAATAGATCTTTTGATTCCCTGTACGGTTTGCTTTACTGCTAGGAAGCTTTCCGCCAGAGACAGGCGGCGATAGTTACGCTTCGGTCTAGCTCGAACCATGCGTGTGTATGGGTGAGGACACTGGTGAAATTTCTGATATCAGGCAGGATGTAACTTTTATAATGGAGGGTGAACCTGAGGGCATATATTTGTGTATTTAAAATGTAGTTATTTTCTTTAGTTCTCTTTGCAAAAAACAAAATAAAACAAATCTTCGAGTTAAATTTCATGTAATGGTTGACTTTAGTGAGCTATAAAGTTATTGTAGTTGCTAATATTTGCTACTCTCCTCATCGTTATATTAACAACGGAAATAAAAAAAAAAAAACACTAAAGTGTAACATCTGTACGCTGACAAGTCCCTTGTTCCTTTCTTTTTTTCGTTGCAGCGGGAAGTCCCCGGTCCTTTTTTTATCATTGCAGCGGGAGGATTCGCATCCCTTCCCTTTACAACCTCATACCGATGACTGGACTCTATTTGTTTTTAGTAGTTGCATAGGTATTAGCCATAAGTGACTGAATACAGACGCCTAGAAGGGGAGAAGCCTAACCATGCCCTCCGGTAACCTCTGTACGCTATCAGGTGCTGTGTTCATTTTTTTTTTTTTTTTGTTGTTGCAGCAAGAAGTTCCATGTCCTTTTTTATCATTGCAGCTAGAGGATTCACATTCCAGCCTAGCCACGTCCGATTCCCAGTAACCTCTGTACGCTATCGGCTGCCGTGTTAAATTTTTTTTTTAATTGCAGCAGAAAGTCCAATGTTCTCTTTTTATCATTGCAGCGGTAGGATTCACATTCCTTCCCTTTAGAATCTGTATTTAAGGTCAATGCACATTTCTCGTCCATTGCACGGGCAACACTGGGCCACGCTGCTAGTCTCTATAAATTTGCCCAAAATCTATCAAATTTTTCAGTTAAATTGAGGTGACCATATTTTTGAACATAAAATTGAGGACCTCCCCAAATTTAAAACAAAATTGGTGACATTTTCTGATTAATGAAATAATTAACAGTAATCGATCTAATTAAAAATTGCATTTTTACGTTTTGGGGACAAATCGAAAAAAAAAAAAAAAAAAAACAGAAATTAGGGACTATCCCCAAAGAACTTAAATATTAAATAAAACTGTCCTTGCATTGCTTGTCATGCAAAAAGAGTATTTTTGACAGTATATGACATGATCTAATCAATCTAGGCGAGAGATTTTAAATAAAACTGCCCTTGCATTTCTTGTCACGCAAAAGGAGTATTTTTTGCCAGTACAGTGAAACCTCTCTGAGCGGCCACCCCAACGTACCGAGAATATTTGGCCGCTCTCAAGGGTTTTATTTACTATTACAAGATAATTGCTATAATGCGTAATATAAACAAGTCTGGCACATATTCCTTATTTAAAATGAAATATTATAACTTATCTAAAGAGAAAATAGTTACTTTAGTTAATGCTTTAGATTTTTTTGAAAAAAAATGATGCAATTTGTGTCTGTGTGCAAATTTTTACTTTTCTCTGAAACAACCTTTTTTTTGTAGTTTTTTTTTTTTATAGGGATGCACCAAATATTCGGTATACCGCCTATTCGGCAGACAAACCGAATATTCGGTTTGGCCGAATACTTTAATATTCGGCAACCGAAATAGTGAACAAATTTAAATATTTGACAACTGGTAAACATACATATTTTTTAAATCATGAATGAAAGATATGGTATAGTACCATAATACTAAATTGTAACCATAGTAAGTTGTACCATAGTTAGGTACTATAGTAAGTTGTTACTTACTAGTATAACAATCAAATTAGTTTTAAAGTAAGAGAAAACACTCAGATTTAAATTTATGAAATCTTATGCCACATTACATTGACCTTACTGTTAATAACTCGAATTTAAATATGAAACAGTAGCCAGGGAAAGAAACCTCATAACATTAAGTGTTCATAAATATGTAAAGTCAATTAACTGCTAATTTTCTTTATAAAATATGCAGGGGAGAAATATTATAATTTCCCAAATATTTAAAAACATTATTTATAATGTATAAAGGAAACATTTGGATAGTAAATTTTACAGCATTTTAATTTCTGAAGTTTTACACCATATGAAACATTAAATATTGTCAAAAAACCCAAAGGGAAAATAGACTTTATTATAACAAATTCAGAGTGTATTAAAGTATATCAGGAAGTTCTTTTGTCAGATATAAAAAATAGAGAAGTATTTTCAAAGAAAGAAAAAAGAATGAAACAACCTGAAATTTCTTGACTACAAGCTGAAATTTCAGCTTGTAGTCAAGATTTATTAACATTTAAATTTTAAAAATATGTTTGTATAATTATTTATAATATTAGTGTACTTCATAAATGACCAAAAAAAAAAAAAAAACCAGTATTTTTTAGCATTTTTATCTGTGCTGCCAAATGTTTATACTTTTATTAGCAACCACCTGTCTTAACAACCAGTTTTTCCCGCAATGGAGGGTGGTTGGTCTCTCCCAAGAAGTTTCACTGTATATAATATAGTACTTTATGTAATATAAGACTGCAGTTGCTAACTACAAGTACTATTATGCATAGAAGCAATTTTTCATGAAGATCTTGTGGATTATCTAGTACTTTTGATTTGTTTTACTTTGATACTAAAAGATATCAAAAGCATGGGCATAGAGCTGGGTGGGGGAGCACTTGCCCCCCCCCCCCTAGATTTTTTTTTTTTTTTTTTTTTTTTTTTTTTTTTTTTTTTCCTCTCTCTCTCTCTGCTTTTTCTGCACTTTCCAACTCAGTAATCAATGAAGAAGTAATCTTTGCCCCACCCTGGAAAATTTTCTGCCAATGTCCATGATCAAAATTCAACTTAAATAGAAGCTATGCCTGAAATCAGTTTTAGTTACATTCAGTTCGTAATTTTCTTAGGTTGTTTTGCTGTTAGGTTGTTTGAGCCATTGCAGTGTTTTTTAATCGCCCAAATTTGATTCAGAAGATGACAGGTTTTGGTTAAATGCCCCATTTCTGTTACTCTTATTACTTTGGTGTGTTATCATATGCTAAAAATGCTTTAGTATCATTAATAGAATTCTTACCTATATAAATAAAATGTCTTGATTTTTTATTTTGAGTGCTCTCAAAAACTATAAGTTCTTTAACTTATTCTAAGGAAAGTTAATGATTTTGTGTTTGAATTTACTATTTTGGGAATCATGCAGGCTTTTTACCATGTTTTTATTATCTCACTTTTGTGTCTTTTGATACATTTTCAAAAATGGATATTAAACTAGCTTACTGATGGGCTAGAGGCTTGAAACTTAACACATTGCTAAGAAATGGATCACAATTAGATGGTCAGAACATGAATCATCACAAATTAGTCTTAACTGGCAACTCTCCCCACCTTTTTAGTTTTAAATCTTGCAAGTGCTTCCATACTTATAAAAAAATCAAAATCACTAATTTTTTGGTCAATCTGCAGTTATAAATCTATATGGTTCTAGGAGAAATTGTTTAATGTTTTTGAAAATGTGGTATATTAAAAACATTACAAGTGTGCACTATAACGTGTCAGCACAGTACTTGCTACCGAAATATTGATGACATAAAATTCAGTGAAATTACAATTATATGTTTTTCCACATAAAGTCAACTCTCGCTATCTCGATTTCAAAGGGAAATATATAAAAATTCGAGCTGTCAAAAATAATGTAAAAAAATGCTTTGGTAAAAATAAATACAAAAACTCATATAATGCTTTATTAATCAACTTACCCTGTTTTATTTAAAGTATCTATCCAAAATCAGTTTGGTGTGTATTCCTAATTTTTTCGGAATTTATTACATTATCCAAATATGTGATAGCTCTAAATATCTGTTGTCATATTCGGTCTTTGTTCAATGAATGCACACATTGCTTTTGTGGAATTTAAAGCCCCTTTAAAAGTTATCTTGGCAGGAGGTTCACACTTTTCATCAGCATCTTCTGAGAGCGATATCACTTCTACAATGTCTGCATCTGTTAGGTCTCCACAAATTATTCTGGTCAATTTCTGTAAGAAGTGAGATTACATTGTAGACAGTCATTTATTTTCCAAGAAACTGACCCCTTTTGCCAAAGATACCAGGTGGCCTTAAGAATAGGAGGTGTGGGGAGGGGAATCCAGACTGGCGACAGTTTAAAAGATCTCTTAATTATAAATCCACTTAAAATTATATTGTGTGTTGATTATTTTTTAGCAGTACAGAAGGACTAAATATGATTTTTCTAAAATATTTTTTTTCCATTTGTAATTATTAACCTTTATTGTTGAAACATGCAATAGGTACTATATTCAAAATCAGTCCTTATGTAAAAAGGAAGAAAAACCACCCTTTTATTGTTTAAATGGAGAAATTAAGGCCTTGATTGTTCTTGCATTACCCTGCTTCTCTCTTTCTCCTGTGCACCACTTTAGCAAGTTTCATCAATTGCCCAGGAAAAAAAAAAAAAAAAAAAAAAAAAAAAAAAAAGAGTGTTTGTTGTAGGAAATATTTTCTTTGTGTCATCTTGAAAGTCACTAAATTTAGTTTTCTTACCAAGAGGTTCATATTTATTAAATAAGCTAGGAAAAGGGATCTAAAATTTAGTACTTTAGTTTTCATTCCTCAGTATTTTATATATTATTGGTTTTGTCTTATTATATCAATCTAAAACGTTAAATAAGGCACTGCAGTGTAGTACATATTTAATGCATTTATTCTTTAAAATATTTGTCTTCATTCTTGGTATTGGAGCTTCCTTTTTCATTTACACACTGGCAGAAATAACTTCAAAAGTAGGATGCTTCCTTTCTGTTTTTATTAATTGCATTCATTATATTTCCACTTAAATTTTAGGTATTAATCTAAGTAGTGTTGTTAAATTCTCGGTAATAATCTTTTGGAGAATATTTATGTCAATGAGAATTTTCGAGAATTTTCTCTTGAACAGGGTGTCTACCATCATCCAAAGGTCACGAAAGTCACGGAAAAGTCAAGAATTGGAAAAAAGGTCAGGAAAGTCAAGAAAAGGTCAAGAAATGAAGCACTAGGTCACGATTAGCGACTCAACTCCCTTTTTCCATTTCATTCAAATTCTTTGTTGACAATTTTCGTAACTAAATTTCCTAAACTTTTGTGCACCATTTTTACAGTTTTGCTTATAAACGTTACAGTTTACGCATAATTCTATCGGTCTTTGTTGTAGAGATATTTAATTTTGAAATCAGGGCTTATTCGCTGATCACCCTGTATATTAATAGTGTTAAATTTAAAAGTCTAATTTTTCTTCATTCTCTCAGTATGATGCAGGGGTGCAGAAAGTGTTTTTACTCTCAACATTTCCCTCAATCCATATGCAAATTTCCCCAAAATTTTATGATATGTTTATAGACTTGCATAAGTTCTGTATTACCATAAGTGTAAAAATATTTGCAATTTACAAGCTACATACATGTTTACTAAATAGCAATTGGTCCAAGTTAAGAGAAAGCAAACTGCTGATCGGTGAAAAAGTTGAAAAAAATTCCTTTAAAAATAGGAATGGGAAAGAATAACTTGAAGAATTTTGTAATTCATTGTTAAAATCGAAATCAGTTGTATATTTTCTGCAAAATTTCCCCCATCCTAGATTGCCGGATCGTACATATTCTGCATCCCTGGCACGAATGTATTTTTGATATTAGTGTTTCGTATTTGTTATGGTCAAGAAAAGGTCAAGAAATCAAGCTTACTTTATGTGGTAGACACCCTGTTGAAAGTTATGAAAGAAATTTTTTTCAGATAGAAACTTATACTTGGGATAGAAAATCCTTAAATTAAAAAAAATATATATTTTAGACATTATATATTATAAGATGAATTTAAAATTAGATTTAAATTGAGCAGCAAAAAGAAAACGTAAATCAGATTTTTCATTTTTTCTTATCCCTCAAGAATGGTGCACAGAAACAAAAACTAAATTTTATTTTCAGAAGATGAAAAGCTTTCTTCATTAGAAACATATTCATTTCATTAAGATTTTGGAATTGTATTAAATTAGTTTAAATTTTTTATTTTAGAGTTTAATGTTGTGGGCCACAAATATTAATTTTCCATTTCTTTCAATAAACAAACGGTTTCTTTTTGCTGTGTGTATAGTAGAATATGTCCGTATGTTCTATAATTTCTTTCTGTGGCTGCAGTTGTTGATGGCATGCTTCTAATGCAGTTTTTGTCGAATACATGTGCAAGTACCAATACCTTTCCACCATAATGCAGCATTAATATTTTCAGCAGACTTTATAACTTAAAATTTTTCAAAAGTCTTATTCCTCTGCTATTTGATTAAAAAATAGATGAACTAAAATGTTAACAATTTATTTTGAATGTAAGTAAAAAAACTGAAGTTTACTTCCCAATATTTACCATCAAGAAACACAGTGAAAAAGAGATTTAATGCTTGCATGAATTTTCGAGCAATAAATGAGCCCTACTTTTAATGTTTTTATATGCCAGTTACACTTCTACTACATTTATTTAAATGCCACCATTGTTTCCTAGAAATCCTTAGCATTAAAATAAAATACTATTCTCATGTTCTCATTGAGTTGGAGAATGTTCTCCAGAGAATATTCTCAACTTGCAACACTAATTTTTAAAGGATAAATATTGCACTTACTGAAAAATTTTATGTTGCTATTTGCACAGATGCTCTGCTCTTAATTTTTTTTAAAAAATTATTCTCAAGGAATTGCCATCCTCTAATTTTAATTAAAGCAAATTAAGTAACCTCCCTTTATAAAAAGGCATGCTTCAGGGTTTTTTTTTTTTTTTTTTTTTTTTTTCTCTTCTCAGTTTTCAAGGCATGTAAGATATATTTAGCTATAGGAAAACTATATACTGTTGTATTTATGTTTAGCTTTTTTTCTTTGAATTCTGTGTTTGTAATATTCATGGTGTTTTACGTAAAAATGACCCAAAAGTAAAACATTTTAGATATTGAAATCGGTTTCTTGTGTCCCTTAAAGAAATTTAGAATTTATAGAAAATAATTGTTACATTATTTCTCTTTGCGAAATAATCATTATTTATGATTCTTTATTATTCATAGCCAGCTGAAATAGAGTCACAAGAACAAATGTTATGTGCTGTTTGCAACAGTCAAGCAACATTAAGGTGCAAGCAGTGTGCCCGAGTAGCCTATTGTAATACTACTTGTGCGGTTAGTATTTAAAAAATGCTATTTCTCCCCTAAAAAAAAAAGCACTTTTTCAACACCTAATTTTATAATTGCAAATTTGTGTCCAAATTTTAAGAAATAACCCTTTTTTTACGTAAGGAGATTTTTTAACCTGAAATCTTCTGAATTAAAGAGGGCAAATATTATTCTTTAACACTGCAAAAAATTAGCATGTGAATTCTTGTTCTATAAATGTAAACCTCTGAAATTTTAAAATGTGTTTTCTCTGTATCAGTCACTTAATTAGTATTTATATTTCATACTAGTCTATGCTTTTTAAATTTTTATGTTTATTAACTTAAGCAAATGGAGCTGATGGTGTCAGATCATAATGGCTAAAATATGAAGGTTTTTTTAAATTATTTTAGCCATTAGATGAATCCTTTATTTTTTTCCCATGATGTGTAAGCCAGACTTCGTGCCAATTACTGTCCACTGTAATTGATTCTTAAAATGATACTTTACAAATTTTACAAAAATGCTATGGTAAATTTGATTAGCGAATTCTTTTAATAGTTGATTTAAAATCAAGAACACTCCAATTTTACTGAATTAACATTCACTAGTCATAATCTTTTTAGAAATTGTTAGTAATCGTAATCCATATCATTTCTTGTAAGTGATTACCGATGGTGTGCAATCGCACAAAGTCTGGCATGAGTATGCTTTAAAAGTGTTATCACTGACCTAGATCACTGACTGATAGATGTAAGCTAATGTTCAACCAATGATTAGCTTAACTGTTTAATATGTATTTACATATTTTATGTGCCCCCATACTTCCCCTCATTTAAGTACTGTATTTTCCTGAATATAATCTGCAGTGGCATATTATCCGCAAACCCTGCTTTTTTTTTTTTTTTTTTTTTTTTTTTTTTTTTTTGTAAAAAGAAAAAAAGCACTGCGTAATCCGCAGCGCCGTATAATCCGTGGCTATTTTCACGGTGAGTAATCTAAAATATATACCGCCGATAGTATCATAAAAAAAGTACACAGTATGATAAAAATAAGAATAATAAATTGTACTGTAAAAACAAAACAAAAAAAATTACAAAAAACATCTTTTCAAACATGCAATTCAAAACATTCAAAATGAATACATGAATACATTCAAAATGAAAAAGAAAGTACTACTACCTTGAATAATCCTAAATTAATAATAATAATCAAGAACCTTTAACATTGCATGCATTGTATAATATTTGTAATTTTGTACATGCAATGTTAATCTTAATCGAAGAAATGAAACTATTACAAAAAATGTCTCAAATAAATTACTTTTCCTAAGTCGGGACAGATCAAAGAGAAAATTAAAGAAATATAAAAATAACTCATTTTATTAAATTTTATCATAAGATTTTATGTTTGAGATCTAATTTTCTAAAAAACTCACAATGAGCATTTCTCTGTAAAAAAAAAAAAAAAAAAAAAATAAATCAAGAATTCACTTTCTACTTTGCAGCCAGATATTTAAAACCTAGAAAATAATGATTTCAATATTTCTTAATATAGCGAATTTTTAAAACGGACAAAAAAGTATAAACTAATTTTTCTAAGCCTTATATTAATTATAACTACGTACAAACGGTCCTAAAAGTTTGCAATTATGAATTTTTTAATATCTATGAAAAAACTTGTAAAATATAAAACAAAAGCAAGGGCCGTATGCAATAGATAATAGTAACGAGTTTAGAAAGAATATATATAGCTGCTGTAAAAAAAAAAATCTCTGTTCCTAACTGTTTTCTAACCATGTTCCTGTAAATAAATAAATAAAGGTAGGCAGTGATCTTAGTAGAAATTAGAACATTAAAAAGAAAATATTAAAAATACAAAATTATAGCACATAGTTGATCAGTTTGCGATTGCCAGCCTCGAAATCTTCATCAAAAAAGCATATACGTAAAAAGGGGCATAACTACATTGTTGTGGTTTGTAGCAAATTCATTGCTTGGGCCCCCTTTATTATTGCAAGTTACAAAACAGAGCTATTACTTTTTCTCTCTGATACCTTTAAATTTGATACATATTTTTTGTATGTTGTTAGATTTATACTTCAGTCGGTAACTTAAATTAATTGAATAGAATTAAAATTTTTAATATATATATTTTTTCAGTAAATGTAATGAACTTGTAAGAGTCTCGTGTTGGGGGGAGGGGGCAGCTCCAGCCGTTAGTCTGTGATATCTTGCCCGTCCTGCCATCCTACTGTTTAATTTCTGACACCAAATCACTATATGAAAATTTTGAAGGGCTGATTTAAAATAAATTATTTAAATTAGGGGTCACTCATAAATATCAATATCAATTTTTCCATAATTTTAAAGGCCGTCATCCCCTGAAACATCAAACGATGTCAAGGACAGCCTCCCCTATCAGTTTTTACATCGATATCATACCCAAGCCGAATCAGATGTCCTTGCTTCAATTTTTTAAATAAAAATTTTAATCCAGTTTTAAATAAAAATTTAAAGCCAATTCAAAAGCCATACACATTCCCCCTCCCCCCCATAAAATTTATGTATATATATGTAATAAAAATGACGTTGGAGCGGTAGAAGCGGTTTTCCGTAGTTGGGGCCTGGGTGGGACAATATTGGCCAGCCGAAGCTAATATTGTAGGGTTTAGGAGCGGAGCGGCTCGGTTGGGCCCTGGCGTAGAGCTTTCCCCCGCTGCTGCTGGATCTTGTAGTCGGGCCAAGAAAGGTAATCTTGCGAGTTTACATCCTTTTATTGTCGAAGTTTGTTACAGATTATCCAGGCAAGAGATGTCACGCGATCCTCCTGTCTCACCAGATGCGTCAAGCTTTTTATCACTATGTAGAGGTCTTGTCACGTAACTTTACAGCCTTGATGATTGGGCGAGCCCATATCAGCAAGGCATCTAGGCAGAAAGAGGTTTTGGTTCAAAAATGCAAATGCAACTAAACAGTGGAGACTGACCACAAATTAGAACGAAACTGCTAGGGACTGTGTAGTAGTTGCGGTTTTTGAATCGAATTTCTTTTGTTCTGAACTGTGCAGTTTGGCATTTTAGTGGCCTTTTGATTTATTATGTTATATATATATATATGAATGTGCCCTTTTTTTAATCTAGACAGAGAGAAAATAAACGTTTATAAAGCTGAAGTAAAATTATTATACTTTCTTGTACACTTGATGATGGTACATCCATACTTAGTGATGGTTAGAAAAAAAAAAAAAACCACAATTCTAAAACAGTCTCACAAACAGATATGTCGATGAAACAAATATGCCTCTAATCTCATCACCAGAATAGATTCTTGAGTGGTATTGCGCCTGCGTGGTTTTTCTTCTGAATAGCTAAGTATCGGTAAATGGATGAATGTATCGGGAACTGATACTTTCCCGATTCTTTTGAAATATGAAAGATACCTACAAAAATAGGATATCAGCACCGATACTATCAGTCGATCCCTATAAATTTTGCATTCAGTTGTATTAAATCTTCTGAAATTTTATTCGATACCTTAAAATTCGGTACCTTTTTTTAATGTAACTTTCTTTAATTTATTGTAGTTGTCTGTGATCAATATTTTAGGAATAAAAGCCTAGGTCAATGTTTTTACGGCACCCTGTAGAGATGAGTTTGGGCTCATTTTTTAAAGCAAGCCCAAGGACTTCCAATCTGAGCCCGAGCGATATTATGTAAGTCAGAAACCAAGTCCGAAATTTCAGCTTATAGATAAATGAAAGTCAGTTACTTCATTGATAGAATATCATAAATTTTGCCCTTGGTGCAAGTTAAAGATAAAGTATAATAGCTAACTCTTAATGCACCTTCTAATTTATATTAGAGTTTATCAAATAATAATAATTAATTAATCTCTCCCATGAATCATGTTTTAAAATTAATCTACAAGGAGTATTTTCAATAGAGGAGAAATTTCTCACAAGCCAGAACACAATCATGAATTTCAGAGCCCAAGTCAGGTTCGGGTTGAGCCCATCATATCTCTAGCATCATGTATGTGTGTATATGTAACATGTAGAGTTGTGAAAAATCCAAAATCTGCAAGAGATTCCCCTACGCTACGCCACTGTTCCATCGGGACATACAAACTGAAAATATAATTTATTTTGGGGGAGAAAGGATGTAATGGTCATGAATAAGAAACACTAGTCTTTGCTTTTTGAAATTTTTATTAAAATGCTAAATCATTTTGATTGTTTGATAAGAGTGTTACATTGGGGCTAATTAAATCTTACATTAATTATAACTTTTACATAACCAAAAATGTCCTATATTTTATTGATAAAAACTAATGAAAGCAGGGGTGAGAATCTTCCAAGAATCTGCAGAATTCCACGTTTTAATAATTTTCTACTTTTTTTTTCCCCCCACAATACATGGTTTATATGATCATGTCATATTTCATAACAGCATCTGAATGCTTAGCTAAGAAATCATCACACTAATTCTGCAATTTAAAAAAGAATATGGATTAGCATTAGAGTAGCAGAATAAAAAAAGGGTCTGATTTTTTTCGCCAAAAAAATAAGTACAGTTTTTAATATTTAAGTCATTTTTGTGTTAATGCAGCTAAACAAATAAATACATTTCCACCCAGTATATTTATTGATATGTCTTTTATCCACCGTACTTTTAAAAATAAAAGAAATTGCTGTATCTATATTTCATTTTATTCTCATGTGTAATATTTTTTACCTCCCAATATTAAATATTATATATTTTTTAATTAAAACAATATAAATTGTTCATTTTTGATTTTCTGGCTGTTTGCAGCCAACAAAACATGCGAATTCCTGGCCTTTTTTCCTCTTCTATGTATTAAGGTACTGTAGGACTAGGAAGATTCTTAAAATTTTATTTGCAAAAAAGATTTATAGACATTAACATACCTGTCAACTTTTACAGATTATCCGTAAAATATACAGATTTTGGCATTAATTTACTGATGTACGGATATGAGGAGTAATTTTACGGATTGCTCGATGATTTTCAAAGTTCCAAAGTTCTTTCAAAAATAAAAACAATTAACAAAAAAGAGGATGGTTTTAGAATTTTTTCCCTCTACAAAGTTCTTTATTTAATATTCAAAACCTTGGTCAAAACATCCTGCCTCTTTACCCTGTTAAGTAAATGACATGCATTCAGTGTGAGGCAGATGTTCCATTTATATGTAATAATCATTTTAATTACAGATGTTTATAAAGAGAAAACTTATCCTATTTGTTAAAGTAAAGATAGTTTAGAGCTGACCTAAACACTCCTCCTATATTTCTGAATAGCTCTAAACCTGTGTGTGCTTTTAAAACATGATTTTTTTCTTATTAAGCATTGTTTGTGAGATAATAAGTGTAGAGTGAAAAAGAAATTTTTTTCCCCCTTCCTCCCTTTTTTTTCTACCACATGTTTTTCTTCGCTTATGCCATTAACTAAGAAAAGACTTCAACACCTATTGCACAATTAAAAAATAGTTTTCTTTCAAAATTTAAAATTCTTGTTATGGATTCAGTGTGACGTTGGTTAGAGGTATGGTTGGCAGATTTTCGACACATGCCATTTTAGGCCATATTTAACCATCGCATCGAAAAACCGAGTCCTAAAACTTATTTTGTAAAGTTAATATTAAAATTCAATATTAGCAATTACTATGTTAAAATCATTCCAATACTAACTCGAAGACTAGATTATGATATTGAATAGTTCAACATGACATTCACATGGTACTATGCAATTTAAAAAGGGCTTGAATCGTTTTTTTTTTTTTTTTTAAACGGCTCTATTATTTGCTGATTTTGGATGTAGAGTTTGTTGAAAGTAATTATTTTGTTTCCATGTGTTGAAAAACTCATTTAATTTTATTTATTTGAAAGTGCTTAGGATTGTACATATCAATGGATTGTGGCTCGCATGGGTGCGTGTTGCGGGAGTATGCGTAGCATCACATGACACTTGAGAAGGGAGAGGGAATTGTCCAGACTTTGCGATTCTGGGAGAGAGGCACAAGCAAAAGTTTCTTTCTTTTTCTTTTTTTTTTTTTTTTTTTTCTGGGGATGGGGGTCATTTATTGCCACAATAATAGGTAGATAAGTTAAACAGAATGTTTATTAATCCTAATTAGATTACATTTATATGTAATAATCATTTTAATTACAATTTTTAGTTATATAAATTTATAAATGAATCATGAAAATAATGCTAGTATAAACTAAAGATTCCCAAGTGACCGGTTTTGGGGGTGCCCCCCTCCTCCTGGATGTGCCAATATTCCGGACAAAAAGAAAAAAAGACTTTTTGAAAAGTTGCAGCCTGAAAAAATATTTTCTTAAAATATAATATTAAGTTTATTTTCTAAATTACTTATATATAGCTCCTGGTTTGTAATTGTTGATATAATGCTAATGACAATACTCTAAAATACAGCCCATAAAACAAGCAAATTGAAACGCTAGTATAACATTAATTTGAAATTGCCCATTAATATATATATATATATATAATAATCAACTTTACTAAAAACAATAATTTCCTTTTTACCTTTTTTTTTTTTTTGTGGGGGGGGGGGGGGGTGTATCTTAATATGTAAGCATTACAAAATGCAAAATTGATAAGCATAGAATTTTTTCTTTTTAAACACAAAAACTTGCAAAACTGATCCAAAAGTAGTTTTTTGTGATACGAAAGTCTGTAAAATTGATTCAGAATTGGATTTTTTTTCTGATACGAATGATTGCAAAACTGATACAGAAGTTGAGTTTTTCTGATACAAAAAGGGATATGAAAGGCCTAAACCTCTGTTGCACCACGGATTACGATAGCCTGTTTTTCTATTAAATGTTCTCTATTTAAAATTGATTATATTACTAAGTATTAATTTATGATGAGTGCTTGGGCGTTATTTTGTTCAAGTTAAAAGTGATCGATTTGCTTTATGGTTGAAATTTAATGTTTAAAAATAAATAAAATGTGTACTGCACATCAAAATTTTTTAGAGGTTAAATTCAAGGTCATGCATTTTCCCTCTTTTTTCGGTATCGTCCATTCTTATCCCTGTGAAAGGTCCTAGTTTCATTTCATCTTTAAACCTTCCTTATACAGTCTAGATTCAGTCACGAATAATAACTAATTAATTTTTACTCCTTTTTCATAATTTTTATTTTAATGGTATTTTATCATGCAACACCTTTTAGAACTTTAGTGTTTCGTATATGTTTAAAATCAGTTTCTAATTATTGGTCTTGTTCATTTTCAGAAAACGTACTGGCATCAGAAGCATAAAATGGAATGTAAACCTTTAGGTTCCTGATTAGAAATTTATTGATTTAAAAGCTCATAGCCATCTTGCCTGATTACTATGTTCAAAAATCTAATTTTTATAATTACTGCTTTACACTCCCTTATTTTTTCTTTACTGTATATATCGAACTGTGTACATATGTATATGTATTGAAAACAAAAGATGTATATGTGAATGTTTTTTGTATTATTGTTATCTATATTATTATTAGTTACAATGCTGTGTATATTGAATCTTGCCTTAAGATCAATTACCTTTTTATTTAAACCTTCAGTGTGCTGCACCCTTAACTTGTCAGTAATTTATATTGTTTAGTAAATGAAGAAATATAATGACAGTTACCAAGTTATTTTTGCTTATATCGAATTTTTTTCAAATTTAGTAAATTGTCAGAAGTTCACATCATCTGAGTTGGCAATATTAGTTGAAAAAGTCAAATTTCATCTTCTTCGTTTTTCTTTTCTTTTCTTTCTTTCTTTCAAAATTGCTCATTAATTGTCATCATTAGCTCATTTATTTGTTTCATCATCTGTTCATATGTCTTAAAGAGATACTTCAAATTTTTACTTGTTTAAATCTCTTCCAAATACAGTGAAATCATTTGGTTACAATATCATGAGGGTTATGAAAGTAATCTGTTGTTATATAGAAAATTATGATTATAGGGAGTGCATTTTAGATGTATTTGTCTGAGAAAACTTCAGTATGCTTTTGTTTTCAGTTATAGTACTTTATGTAAGTTCAAAGGAAAAATATTCAATTGAAAAATATTATTAAAGAAAGAATTGTCATTGTAGCAAGATTTAACTGCAGATTTTCTGTATAAATCAGTCTAAAAGAATTAATGTTCTGTATGTATCAGTAAATGTGCTTTATTTACCAATTTAATTATTAAATCCCAATATCATAAGGGAGTCGAGAATACTAATAATGATTATTAGTAATGTAAAAATTTTATTTATAACAACTGTTACTTATTAACTGAATGTGCTCTACTGAAATTGTGGATATTGTAAGATGATGATGTAAAATGTCTAAAATATGAGCATTTCCATTTTAATTCATGTAGAAAAAAGCATCCTTTTGAGTTAATAGTTAAAATTATATTAATTTATTTTCACTGTATTCATTGAAGTCAGATTGTTTTTAAGACTGTTGTTTATCGATGTTTTATGTTTGCTCTTTTTAAGATGTTGAGATATTTTTTTTTAGTAATGTAGTTATTATTTTTTATTATTTCATAGTTTGTTTTCATGTAATAAGCATTTTTATTTTATTCAAAGCAATTGTACTTTGGAAAATTTTCTTAACAGTTTTGAAAGGAAGGTATTGTAATAGATTATGGGTGATTATTTGGAGCAAAAGTGAAAATAAGAAACTTTTTTCTGTTGGCATTAATTTATTTGTGGGAGTGACCACTTTCTCAATTTAATGATGCAATTACTTTTAAAATGAGTGGAATTTTATCTAGTACACCGGTAGCGGCATTTCAGTTCTTCATTTGGGAGTGCAAGATTTTATGTATTGAAATCTGGAATGTAAGATAGATAAAATGTTTGTTAAATTTTGGGGTGCGACCACGTGCCCTATTTGCCGCCCCTGTAATACACCGAAGTTAGCACATAATATGGAAAACACCAGGATTAAAGGGCATGCTCAGTGAAGAAAATGGAACGAATATACATAAGCAATTGATTGTTGGACTCTTTCAGCAATCTAGCTGCAGATGAGTGCATCTTGATAGCATCTAATCAATTGAATTTTACTCTAGCCTTTTCGCATTGTATTTATTACACTTGCATTTAAAAATATTTAGATATGTTTAAAAAAAAAGTTCATTTATTTGTTATTGAAATAAGTGTAACAAGTTTGAAGGAACCAAGGACTAAGCCAATGGACATATAAAATATGTGCAATTGTAAATCTAACTACATAGGCTCAAAGCCCTATCAAAAACTTCTGGCTAAGTCCAAGCCTTTAATGCCAACTAGGGATGCACCAAATATTTGGTTCTGCCGAATACTTAATTTTTGATAAAAATGTAAAGTCAATTATGCTAAATATTTAAAAAGATATTAATAGTATGTAAAGGAAACACATGGATATTAAATTTTGCAGTATTTTAATTTCTGAAGTTTTACACCATGTGAAATGTTAAATATTGTTTGAAAACAAAATTAATCATTATAATCAATTTATCAGCCTTAAAATAAATTGTAACCAAATTTTTGTTATTCTGCAAAATATGGTATTTGGTGTATCCCTAATGCCAACCATGACTCAGTCTTACAACTCTTGCGGTCTAGATTTTCATCTGTGTAATTGACGTGGAACCTTAACGTTGTTAAACAGTAATGATAGAGAATTGGCCCAGACCATCGAAATAGAATACCAAAAAGAAAAACTTTCCTACTTTCTTTCTTTTTTTTTTTTAACTGGCATCCTGTTCTTTTTGTTTTTAAATGTACAATAATACTTTTTTAATAATGAAATGTGTAAACAAAAATTAACTGCAATTTCATTTGATGTTTGCATTTCAGTGATTTTTCCTTTTCTGATTCCTCAGCTGATGAATATTCTTTTAACCCAGCAGGACCTGGGGTACGTTTACAACATCAAGTGCGAAGCCTATGAAGGATAATTTTTATTTAAAACTATTTTATTTTTTATGTTAACTAAAAAGTAAATTTACACTAAAGTATAAAACAAATAATTATGTGACTATTAACTGGCATTTAATCAAGTATTATGTATTGATTTAATCATTATTCATCAAAACAGAGAAAAATTAAATCTATGACTTTCACACTGGTTTATTTAAAAGAAAATACATATTTATTTTTAAAATGAAACATGCCGTCGAAAGAAATAATAACTTAAGTGCACACACTGGGCCTCAATGCCCCAAAATTCTCATTTAAACAAGAATGGGAAATGTAAATTCCAAAAATGCCTCTAGTGGTCAAGTAACGTTGACTGCAGCTGCACAAAATTTTGAAAAAATTCGCCAAACAGTTTAATTTTTACCTTTTTTCTTTCTTTCTTTCTTTTTTTTTTTAATCACCTGAACCAGAGTCCAATATGCATCCCGCTGGGTTAATGCTGAAACTATTTTTTGTTGCAAGGATGTTGCATTTTTGTTTAGTTTATTATATTTGGTACGGTATAAATTTATTTATTTTTATGTCCTCATTTTCTTGAAACCCGGTTACGTTTTATTAATGTTTGATTTACTTCAACTCATGGAGTATAGCTATTTTTCTTTTGTTATTGTTGTGCTATTGTACTTTTACTTTAAGTTACTAATTGTCTTGATAATTTTTTGAATATTTGATTAATTGCAAATGTGTTGTAGGTATTTGTGCATCATTAATTTTATAAAAATAAATAAAGCCGAAATTCAATGCATAGTAATTATTTCAAATAAACTTTAAAAACTAAACATAGCGTTGATAAATTAGCTAATACTTATGAGATTTTGTTACAAATTAACACTACGATTATTTTAGTGATCCCCCAATAAACGGTTAATTTCACTTTGATCTAATGGAAAATAAATTAGTTTAAACTATTTCAATAAATAGATAAAACATTGAATGCAAAGTAGTAAAGTACTTAAATAACTATGTTATGCTAAGTGATATACTCTTAAAAATATTCAATTTGGCTTAACATTTTTAACTTATTCAGCTTTTTACTTCAAAAAGAGAATGTTTTAGCCTTATTGGTCAGATGTATACCAGCCCCCCCCCCCCCCCTCAACTTTGCTTCTGTTGCAAATCATGGGGTGTATTACTTCAGACACAGTGTTAAAATTTTGTGTGGTTTATGCTTATGAAAATATTTTTAACCAAGTATTAACCGAATGTGTTCATTCCAAATATAAAACACATTTACATTGTAACAGATGAAGACCAAAAACCTGAGATATTTTTGTTTCAGTAGAACAAAAATTTATTGTTTAGCACTTGCTTATGTTTACATTTTTTAATATATTTAGTTTTGTTGTTTACATACAAGTAGGGACATAACTGGAAAGCAGGGGCCTTGGACAATAAAGCTGTTGTCCCCCCCCCCCCTCCAAACCCCATCCTAACAAACACACTGTTCCTCCAATCATCAACCACTTTTTC
Organism: Cheiracanthium punctorium; assembly: GCA_038373885.1. Lineage (NCBI taxonomy): Eukaryota > Metazoa > Arthropoda > Arachnida > Araneae > Cheiracanthiidae > Cheiracanthium > Cheiracanthium punctorium. The sequence goes on from JAWZYV010002077.1 coordinate 348,925, forward strand.
CCCCTGCAATGATTGATAAAGAAGCTATTTGACAATTTGCAAAGCATTATAATATTAAACAATGGAACGTAATTCTGGTAAAATGTTTACTAGCAAATAATATACTATGCTTTAAGTTTTTATGCTTAGATTGTATATATATATATATACAGGGTTTGCTCTGGCTCTTTTTAACATTTCGCCAAATTAGATTTTTCCGGACATCATTAAGAAAAGCAATTGTCAATATTTACGCCAAAACATATTTTCTTTCCCCAAACTAATTTTATTTTCGCAATTTGCGATGTTGGCGATCGACAGCGCGACCCCTGTATATATATACCTTTAAAAAAACATTTTTGTGTGTGTTGGGGTGGAGGGATGCTGTGAGGAGCACTGCTGCATTTTTATTTATAGCCTTGAAAGCAAGCTTTTCACCCAGTTCTTTGTTGCATTTATATTTTCTGTTCAGCTTACTTGTATTTAATTTTCAATATTAAAATATGTGTATTAACTTTCTGATGAACTGGATTTGTATTTTTAAGTACTATGTGTGTATAAACTAAGATGCTTTGTAACTTTTTTAAGCTGAACAAGGAGGCTTGGCATATACAGTGAAGCCTGCATATAATGATACAGTTGGGACCTAAAAAAATATCGTTATAGGCAGGTTGAGCTTTTAAGCTTTGTTCGAACATTAAAGGCATTTCCTAATTATGAAAATGATAATGAAATGTACTTACCGTGCAGAATGAACTTAAGTGATCGATAGGTACTTCTTACACATACAAAGTATCAATTATCATCTTTTTATTTGGGAACATTTTAATGCATTCCATTCATGATTGCATAGAGTGAAAAATTGAGTTAATGTTTTACTAGCAATTTACATGGAAGTATTCATAAAAGGAAGATCTAGAAATTCTCGCAAAAAAAGTTACATTTTAGAAAAGAACAGTCCTTTAATTTTGTTTGCTTACTTGCTGAATCAAATGACATTTGCATATGCATATTTAGGACTGTCTGATGAGTTCAAGTGCATATCGGAAATGTTTGGTATAGTGGAAACAAAATCCTGTAGAATGTTAATTTGAGTTGGAATGCTGTTGCAAATCAAAAAGACACTTCAAGAAGAAAGTGGTCAGTTGGAAGTGATAGCGGTGAATAAGACAATTGTACAGTGCTCACCAAAAAGACTGAGATAAGTCCCTTTCTTCCCTTTATTTATTCCCCTCATACGTACATTTCTAGTCAATTGCTCAATTTCTCTGAAACAACAAACAATTGTTTTGGCCTTGATTCCTGCAATTTCCGAGATTTTTTCAGGATCCCACCTGCATAGTCCTTCAAAATTGTTTTCCCCTTGTTAAAGGTCAAAACTATTCCACATCACAAAAGTCGCCATTATGAGAGCAAGTCAGTTGATCTTTCCCTTTGGCAAGTACGTGAATCAATAAAACACGAAAAGAGAAGGCCTTTTTCTAAGAAGTTTACTCCACTACAATTGTGATCTCCAGAGAAAAAAGACTTTACTTTTTTAATCCAGTGTTGCAATATTTATTATCTCGCATTCTGGACCATGAAAAGCACTTATCGAAATAATAAATATGGTTAAATATACTACAAATTTTCTTAAGTAGGAGTTAAAATTATCATTGTAGACAGCTGCATGTAAAAATGAATTATCACTATAGACAGGTTTAAAATACATTAAGAAAATAGGATTTCCATTGGGACTAAAGAAAATATTGTTATAGGCAGGTTTATCATTATAAACAGTATTATTATATGCAGATTTTACTGTGTTTATGGATCCTTTATATTTCATAAATTTATGGAAAAATTAATTTAAATGACATTTTCAATCACCCCTCCCCCTCAATGCCTGGTGTTTTACATAATCATTATCAAAACAGATATCTGATGTTGGTGAAATTTCTACCAAGTTAACAAAAAGTACCAAAACATATACTACAAATAATAAATTGCTATAAACGATTTGCACATCAACTAAATGTAAAAGGAAAATCGCTTTAACTTGTACAAATTTTCAATTTTGGCTTTATTTTATTTTCTTCTTAACTCAGTTTAATATCTAGTAAACAAACTATTATGATCAGAGTGCAGAAAACCATAAAGAGCTACTTATTTTTAATAAATATACCCAAATTTGAACTAATAGCTATTATTGTGTAAGTAGTTTGCAATAATTGCTGCTAAAGTTTGAAATGATCCTTTTAATCTATTGGTTACAAAGCTGCAGTGACATTTGAAAGAATATAAATCTGTCCATTTGAGTTAAAACCTTAGTGTCTTAAAATATTTATCTTAAGTTACTTAAGATATTTATAAAGAATGAAATTTTCATAGTTTGTCTAATTCAGACTAGCTCTCAGTTAGTGTAATTTTTTTTTTTTTTTTTCTAAACAAGGAGCTGTATACATATTAAAATTGCAAAATTTGATTTTTATGTCATCCCTCCTTTCCTATCACTTATATTTGAAAGAATTTCCCCCCCCTAAGGCCAGGCACCTGATCATCAATCATTTGCCACTACTAACACCCAAAGAACTAGTCACTTTATTTTGGAGGCACTTGGTAAATGGACCAGCATTGCCTCCTATGAAGGGACAGATGAAATGACACCTAAACCCATGTACTTCATTTTTAACATTAAATATCTCTGTAATTATTTCAATTAGAGACATGGAATTTTTCTTAATCTCCTTCTTCGACATATAGCAATATTTTTCCAAATATTAGTTACAGGAAATGAGGGACCACATAAAAATTGTGTAATGCCTTCAGCCGGGGACAATCCCCGGCTGAAGAATGCAATATCTCTGGCTAGAAAAATATTAATTGATCACTGCCAAGGATATTATTTATCCCCTGCTGGAGAAATGTTAAACTAATCTCTGTCCCTGCAGTTCAACAGTACCTAATGATTTTAAGTATTGAGAATAAAAATTCTTTTGTTTACTAGACAAAGGGGCAAGTTACAAACATCCCTTTGAGGCGCAACCCTTTCCCAATGCTGAAAAAAGGGCAGCCGTTGCCATCGCTCGACTTAACTACCAGCAAGATGGCGAACGATCGAAACGTTCATCGCGTGCCACAGATCTAGATACCCTTTTTTTGACGACTGGCACGCGATGAACATTTCGATCGTCTGCCATCTTGCTGGTAGTTAAGTTGAGCGATGGCAACGGCTGCCCTTTTTCAGCATTGGGCAATCTATCCAGCTGTTCTCGCATTCTTCCACTTTTCAGTGGATGTCAGTGCTGTTAAAAATAATCATGACAATTTTTTTTAACGGGAAATGACGTGCTAAAAAGTAAAGGATTCTCCTGGAGCTATGTCACCAGCAACTATTTTTATAGAAATCAAATCTATTCTTCGTGACTGGCAACAGTCAAAGCGTCAGAGTTTGGTGTTCCCAGAGCAGGAACACTGTGTTAAAGGGTTAAAGAGATATACACCTGCCTGATGCCACTTCTCATTCTGTAATGGGTCAGGCAGAGCTGCCAAGTCTCCGGCTTTTTTCAGGAAATTTTCCATCACTAATTTTTACTTACAAATTTATTGTTAAAATAAGTCCAAATATTTAATGCAAAATAAAACTGTCTAAAAATTGTGGTTTTTCTTTCCTTATTGTGAAGTCAGTGATCCTATTTTTCACAATGATTTGCTCTTTCGAAACCTTACCTCACACCGTTACTTTGACTACTTTCTTTAAATTATTTATTCATTTTATCGCTGACTTAACAAGGTGCATTAAGTTTTACTTTATGTTTTATTTGTTTACTAATAGCTGCATTTTGTCCATTTATCAAGCTGAGTTAAAGAATTCCTATGTGTTGTTTTTTATACTTAAGGTCATTGTATGCTACTTAAAACATCCATGGCTTTTTCTTTTTATGATAATTAAGTGCATCTGATTTTTCTAATTGACTAGCTTGACTAAGCACTGCATTTTTTTTTTTTTTTTTTTTTTTTTTTTTTACCTTTAGCGTCACACTTGTAAAAATAATTAAGACCATTTAGCTTATTATAACTTTCGTGAACTGCACATGTAATTGTCATATCTTACATTTCTTGCAATCTAACAGGCAGCTGTAAATTGGCCCTAAAGTGCATAATATGTTTTAAATCTGTTTAATCAACAAGGAATGTGAATTCCAATTGTCTGCTGTTAGACAAATGTCATGGGTTTTTGTTTCTGAAATCCCCAACATGCATCGCATTTGAACTGCCTTCAATATTGCTGTACATTTTGTATATTAATTATTATACTTGCTTATTTTATTAATTTATTCTTATTAATGTTTTCACCCCCGGCTGATATATATTGTGTCATTGTACCCAGACAGCACAGCAAACTTGCAGCAAGCTTGATTTATCAAGTCAATAAGCTTGAATTAAGCTTGAAAATTCCAATCATGTAAGCTTGATGCAAGCTTGAATCAAGTGTTCTAGTTTACACTTGCCCAGCTTGTATTAAGCTTGACATTTCAAGCTTAAAAAATTTTTTTAAATACACCGGGTGCCCGCTGGCTAACGCACCCCACATAATTTATTTTTCCACGCATTTTCCCCCTCTTCGCTGAAATTTCAATTTAATTTAATCTGTTTCCATCGAGTGTTCGTCGCTGGAATAGAACCCGGGCCCTTTGGCTTCGCAGTCGAGCACGCTATCCATTCCGCCACCGGAGCCTTGTGCATCTATGACTAAAGTTTGAAGTGACCACGCTGTTTTCTCGCCAAATTCATAAGTGGGCGATGTGTTATTTGTTTCTTTTATTTTTTCATGGGATGCATCCAAATTAAAATAATGTATCAAAATAAATTAAATTAAAATAAAAAAACACGTTTTAAAACTTTCAGTACCACAACACTCATGAAGCAATACTGCTGGCCAAAAATTTCCATATTTGGAAATATAGAATGGGTTTACTTAACACAAATTTTGTGTTAAGTAATCTGAAATGAAAGAAACAGATAGTTAAACGTTACTTCGAAATGCTATATCACAGTTGCTAACATGTATGGAATACAAACTTTTTAGTCATTTTTGTAAATATTTCTTAAAATAACAAATAATTGAAAAATTTTGCTATTTTTTAACGCTAAAAATTCTCTTTACAAATGTGGTTATTTTCCTACATATTGGTATGCTATATCGATATAGAGCATTTCGAAGAATTAAAAATAAGTTAAAATTAATTTATACAAATGTAAATTTGAATTATTTTCATTGTTCATACTTTATAATTAAAAAAATTATTTAACTTTTTATTTTTTTTTATCCTTTGTAATTTTATTTTAAAATTACAAAAGTGTAAGATTTTTGGGCCCTAAAATCTGTAGGCCCTGGGCAGTTGCCTCGTTTGCCCTGCCGGTAATATGGCACTGGTAATATAAAATAAAACACTTCAGCAAATTTGAGGACGCTAGACAATTAATGTCCATTCTCTTTCACAGATGGCGCCATCAATGCTCCTTTAAAAAGGAAAAATCACACGAGTATCAATTTTCAGGCTTGCATTAATGCGTCAAATTCAAAGAAATGTCAAACTTTATTTAAGCTTATGTGCTGTCAGGGTATTTCATATAAAAACAGTCAGTCAAAGATTCAAATATGCTTACATTAGTTATTCACTTTTAATTTATTTATTTTGTTTTCACCTCTCCTGCTTTTATAAACTGAATTTGTTTTGTATTGCTTGGATGTACTCAACTGTGTATACAGCTTCACAAAAATACTATTGCCTACTTTTAGTCAATCTTAAATTTAAAAAATTGGCATGTTATTTGGCTTTTATTGACAGTGTTTTGTATTTGTGCAAAAATGTAAATTTGTAAAAAGAATCTATATATAAGTGTTTATTTCAGTATCGTATGTTTCTGTCAAAATTTGTGATACTTTTTTATCAGTATACAATAAATTTAGTAGCATGATGAAGTATTTTATCATTTGACAACAAATTGCAGTACACTAAATTGCAAAACTTTTTCTTCCACTTAACTTAATCTGAGTACTCATTTTATAATAGTGAAAGCCTGTATCATCTTGTGTAAAAGAGTTTGGGAGGGGGGATCCTCTTGGATTTGCATTTGCCTCTAACATATTCGCTTGAAGACATCACACAGTACACCATTAATATACAGGTCGGTAATTTAAAAAAGAAAAAAAAAACAATATAATACACATCCAGCCGCCATCTCATTCAACCAGTCGAGATATAGTACTTAGCTAGTGAAAAACTTTCAAAGTTTTACTATGGCAACACCCACATTTTTTCTGTTCAGTTGATCAGTGCATTGAAAAACCATAAATGATGGAACGATACACATGACAAAAGTTGGTGGCACGAAACAATTGCAAAGAGCATTGTAAAGAAGTAAAGTCAACACTGAAAAGGTGCATTCACAAATTCTACTTAATTACAATAAAAGCACCTTCCTTCTCCTCTCATGGTCGCTCAGAGTTTCTTGTCGTATTTTGGGCAGGTTTTTAAGAGTTATTCAGATATTGGAAAACTTTCCCAATTTTATTCATTAGGTTCGCACGATCAATTCTTGTTCCATTCATGTTGACCAGGCTCATCAACCTAGAGCAATAATGCACTGGAGTTATTCTTAAAAATTAGATAAATAAATGCATGTTATTGATATCAAATATGCTATAAAGTTAAAAGCTGTAGGAAATTATTAAGACTAATTTTCAACTATCTACAACTAATAGTTTTTGAGATATGCGAGTTACATACATACACATAACCCAACTAGCACGCATACGTTGGGTAATTGATGGCACGTGGTTGGCACAAGGTTGTTACGTTGGGCAAACGTTGGATGTCCATATGGAAATGTCGGTATTCTGTTGGCTAAAGGTTGTGATGGCAAACGTTGGATAAACAACCATTGGCCATCGGATGGTTTAATGTTGTGTTGGGCAACTGTTGGTAAACAACCGTTGGCCATCGGATGGCTGAATGTTGTGTTGGGCAACAACGACCATTGCGCATGTGCAGAGACACACATTCAGGAAACCGGGAAGCGATAGATTCATGTCCGTTCGCCGTTCCGTTTCTGCCGTTGCTTGTTATGATGTGATGATACACTTTTATAAAGTGATTGATAGTTGAAATCTGAAACGAATATTTATCTTTTCAGCTATATTTCTGTGAATTTTATTCGTTGCATAGGTTCGTAGTAATTTGAATCACAATAACTATTATTATTGATGCATTGATTATAGTTAGATTGTCCATAAGCCTAACGATCTTCAAAGTATGTAAACAAACAACTTACTATGCAGCTATGCTAATAAATATATAATAATTGCACAGTGCTTATTAAAAGATGCGTTTTTGGATTACTAAACAATGCCAGACAGCTTAATAATAAAGTTTTATTTGCTCATAGTTGTACAACAGTCGAGAAGGTAAAATTGGACACAATTGTTTTCTCCTAATAAGTTTATTCTGAAAAAAAAAAAAAATCAACTTGAGCCGTGCTTATATTTTGCAAGATTATAATGACTAATGAGATTTCAGATTTAGAAGTAGTTATTAAACTAACACTACTTCAATTTTGAAATCTCGTTGGTTCACAGTGGTTAATCAACAACAAGGATTTAAATTTGTGCATCAAAATTGTTTTCTTGTTAAAGGTATGTATAAAATATTTTACAGTTTTAAGAATTCAGTTATTTTAATATTTTACAAATGTGTTATAGTACTTTACAGTTCATATATATATACCTATATTTACCAACTTCATGTTGTTATTTATTTATTATTTTAGAAGAGATTTTTGTATCTACACCTGTTATATGCTACAGGACTCAAATTTTATAGAAAAAAATACATAATCTATATGCAATCAAATACTCTTTGTGAGTACTGGAAGAAAAAACATTTTTATTGCTTTGACAAGTCTCTTCTACTGCGTATTTTAGTTGAATGAAAAATATCAGTAGCTCTTTAAGTAATATGCTGTGACTGAGAGTTCAGGTCCATGAACTGAAATCAATCATAGGCGTAGAGTTATATGGGCCCGTGGGGCTCGAGCCCCCCGAATAAATTGTGAATAGGGGCTGAGCCCACCCAATAATTTACCACTAAATACAGAAAACTAATTTATACTAACATAAAAAAAAAGTATTTCACGCCATTTACAAACGTTTAAAAAACGTTTTCTTTGCTTCTATTTTTAACTTATAACATGGTAGAAAGATACTAACTTGGATACTTACCTTACATAGGTGTAGAATTCTATAGACCCATAGAGCTCGAGCGCCTCCAATAATTTACACTTACACATAGTAAGTCATAGCTGCCAACTACTGCGGAATATAATTAACCACTTTTTGTAAACAGTATATTTTAAAATTATTTTTTTCAAAATAGTAACCAGCTCGAGCGCGCAACACAAAAATTTTGCTATATTTTAAGCCGAAAAATCATGTAGAAAAAGTGGTTAATTCTATTCCGTACTAGTTGGCAGTTAAGAGTAAGTTATATGTACATAAATCAGTGGCGTAGCCAGAAATTTTTTAAGGGGAAGGGGGGGGTACGACTTCTGCGACTCACATATATGTATACGGTACGGGTGTATGATTAGGGAGTGAATATACATTTATATATACTATGAGGCATATACATTTTGTATAGCAAAAAATTCCTCATAGGGGGTATAACCCACCCACCCCCTTGGCTACTCCACTGATGCGAATATATGTGGTTGTGGGGCCCGGCCCCCCCAATAATTTTGAAAACTTTACGCTTATGAAATCAATACTGATTTTTTAAAACTTTTCTTCAGACATTCTATTTTTTGCATTAGAGAAAGGATGCGCTATGGAAAAAAAAAAAGTTCTCTCTCTCTCTCTTTTTTTTTTCAAAATTTTGTGCAATGGTAATTATGCGGGATGCGTCGTAACTTTTTTTTGCGTACCATCAACGACTTTTTTCATTTTATATGCTATAGCGTGTAAGCAGCATCACTAATACATTCTGTTGTACTCATATCTTTCTCATAGTCAGATAATATAGATGCACCCATGTGTTGATACTTGCATGCATCCTTGCGATACTTTCATGCGTAATGCATATGCATTACACATGCAATATTTATTTTTTTTTTGACTTTGCAGTCAATATCTACAGTTAACTGAAAATAAAAAAATAAAAATTGAACTACAAAATGTCATTGTATTCCATACCAATTTTATTCGGGCAAACTAAAAGTTAAGAATCTAAAAAATTACGTAAATTGAAATAAATGTAAAAAATAATAAATAAATATTTTAGTAAAGAATGATTTCTGTGACATTCTTCAGTGACTTTATACTCCTATTGGATTTCCCCACATGAATATTAAAAAAAAAAAAAAAAAAGAGATTAAGCCTCCTTACAAAAGTTTCAATTGAGTAAATTTTCAGAGGTTTTGAGAGACACTTTACAAAAGTAACTGTCAAAGGAGAAGGAGGGATATGAATCATATTTCAAAAAATAAGCTTTCTTTCCTTTAACGTTATATGTTATTTCTTTTAATTAATTCGAAAAGTTTTTATGAATTTGGTTTACCTGCCGTCCTGGTTCTCTAAAACTGTAAAGGATAGCTTCTGAAAGGACGTAAATATTTTTCTGCTTCCGATCTCTCCCCCCTCCTTTTTTGAAAACAGTTCATAAGTTGCACCTGCAATATTAATTTTCCTCATAGTGCAAAATAGGTTAGTTTTCTACAGATTAATATATGTTTGTAACTTGACAGATCGTTTACTGTTTGAAAATAACACATTTCTGTTAGTGACGGGACTAGAGCCAGTTTTAAGCAAAAATGTTGGGAGGGGGGGTGTAAAGACAAAATTTTCTGACGATATATACCAATATGCTTTCAAAAATATATGCCGATTATCTGGCCTCTTAGGCGTTTTCCTCCAGATGTAGCGTGAATACGCATTAAATCCCCTAAAAGTCCTTCGCCCGAGGCACCCCCCACCCTAGGCAGATACTTAATGTGCATGTTTGCCTTAAATACACACTACATTACATGATATGGAATGAAGTTGGCTTGAGGGGACAAAAGGGACTTGTTTACTGGCACAAAAATCATTAAAAGGAAAATTGTAACAAGACTATGTTCATGATATAGTATAACTTATAATAAACTGTCGGCAGAACTGGTAATTTATACACTGAGCATTTTACAGATTGTTGATTAAAGCTGAAAGTTGCTGACAGTCCTTCGGCAACTGACGATTTTGTCGACAAAAGTACTTTTTAGGGGGGGTGGGGTGTCCGCTCGCCCTCCTCCTAAGCGCACAGAAACCCACTGTTGAGGTGGAACCATATTCGATTAAAGAAAAAATGTGACTATTTGATAATATGCTTCGTTCTACATATCTGCCGTCCCTTAAAACTTATCTGAATCTGTCTCTGCATTTGCTGTTAGTAAAATAATTAAAAACTTTAATTTCAAATTTGACAGTTTTTCATATATCTATAGAAATGTTATGAAATAGCACATCAATTTGTCAAATATTCGTCAAATATAATTATCCAACATTAGGTTTCTGCATTGGCCTAAAATATAAAACTAACTTATAAATGTAACGGTTAACAATTATGATAGCTAAATGTTAAAACTAACCAATTTCCAACAGTTGGAAAATAGAGTGACAACATACAGATTTTACGGTGTCCCAATGTATACATTATTTATACGTTAACATAATGTATGCATTAATACATTAGCCCAACGTATGCATTGATACGTTAGCTCAACGTATGTATTTATACGTTAGCCCAACGTATGCATTCATACGTTAGCCCAACGGTTGGAAATATGTTGGCAAAACGTTAGAGCATACGTTGGCCCAACGTAAGAAATAACCAGTTGCCAACCGTTGGATAACCGTAAGCCAACGTGTCATTTCAACATTGCCCCAACGTATGTGTGCTACCTGGGAAGTCGCCGAGTTAGGGGAACTTTCAACGCAGTTTTTGAGGGAGGCACATGACCGTCGTCAAACCATTATCTAACTATATGGTAAGATGACATTGTGCTTGATATGAATGAATGTCTCTAAAACTGCCATTAACCGTAATGTGTTGGAATGTTTTGAGTGTTCCTGTAGACAGGGGTGTGTGTGCTCGGGAACCTCGGAATTCCGGGGATTTTGAACTTCGATACCCGGAAATTCCGGGGATCGTCGTTAAAAAGGAAGTAGGAATAATAATGAATTATTTATTTTGATCTGTGTAATTTTGTTTGCTTTGAAAACAGAAAACTCAAGGTCAGTGTGTGTGGTGAAAACTTTTCCTTTCTTTCTCCAAAGGCAGTGATAATGCGTGAAAAGGGGGAAAAAACTTCTTTTTTGTTCTTTCCTTATTGTGAGTTATGACTCATTCCCCGGTTCTCGGACATTCTCTTCTGGATTCTTTTCGGCAAGTAGGCGCGGCAGAAAAAAAAGGGAGAGACTTCGTTCGACCAGATGTGCGATCACGTGACTCTGGGTTCAAAGGTCTTATCTCTCCTGGCGTAGCGTAATAAGTAGAGAAGTGGGATTTTTCGCCGTATTAGCTATTTGTCATTGATCGCTTGCAACTTTTTTTTCTCCGCTGTGTAAAATTTTCATTTCATTTATTGATGCACGTGTAAATTTTTCGTTTCGTTTATTGAAATATTTTTTTATTTATGTACGCAAGAGAATTTCACTATGAAATTTCTCGATATAAATAGTGATATTATACAATTAGAAGGTGTCCGGAATGCATTTAGGTGGAATTGGATTGAACGGAGAGATGGTAATGGGGATACCATCGGCACATGGTGCAAGAAAATAAATGTTGCTGGACAAGCATGTTGCGTTTTTTGTAACTCACTGCTGAAGTATGGTGGGGAAGGATTCAAGGCTTTCACAAATCATTCTAAAACTGCGACGCACATAAAATATTCAAAGTCCATTAGACATTCAATGACTTTAAGTAATTATGCTAATTCAAAAAATACTGATGACTTACTGGAGACTAATGCTCGGCCATTGGATATAGTGACAAGAAAAGCACGCCAAGAGGTATTAATAACTTCGTTTATCGCCGAGAATTCTCTTTCTTTCAATGTAGCTCCCAATTTAATTGAACTCTGCAAACAGTTGAGCCGCGATCAGACGGCACTAAACTCGTTGGAAATGTCCTGCAGGACTACTGCATGTTATAAGATGAAATATGGGCTCGCAAAAACTATTAAGGAAAATATCATTAAAACTTTAAAGGAGACTCCATTTTCTCTAAATTCGTATGAAAGTACTAGCAATGCTCAAGAAAGTATACTAGCAATATTGGTGCAGTTTTATGACAACAATCAAAATGAAGTTGTAGTTCATCATTTTGCATCTCTAAAGATGGAATCTTGCAATTCAGAAGCTGTTTTTAAAGCAGTTGTTAATACTATTGAAGAAAATAATATTCCATGGGCAAACTTAATTAGTGTATTAATGGACTCATGTAACACCATGCATGAAAAAAAAAAGGTTGTTGAAACCAGACTACGATCAAACAAAGCACCCCACTTATTAGATATTGATGGTGACACATGTCACACAGCTAATAACTGTGCAAAAAAATTTGCTTCATGTTTTGATGGATACTTAGAAGATTTGTTTGATGACATCTATTTTGATATGAAAAGCTGCAGTAAAAGAGAAAATTTTTTCAAAATCTGTGAATCCCTTGCCATTAAAAAACTTAAGCCCTTGAAGAGTGTTTTAGAAAGAATCAAAGATCTGTGGGATGCTCTTATTGCATTTTATTTTCACTACTTGGATAAAACTGATAAAGAGGATTATTTTTCTTATGTTGAAACTGTATACAATAAAAGAAATATTTCTGCAGCTCAGAAAAAAAATTTTGGAGGGGTGTATTCTTGCTTGCATTCCCACCAACTCACAAAGGATGCTTTAGCTCGGACAATCGAGCTATAATCAATGCATCAATAATAATAGTTATCGTGATTCAAGTTACTACGAACCTATGCAACGAATAAAATTCGCAGAAATATAGCTGAAAAGATAAATATTCGTTTCAGATTTCAACTATCAATCACTTTATAAAAGTGTATCAACACATCATAACAAGCAATGGCGGAAACGGAACGGCGAACGGACATGAATCTATCGCTTCCCGGTTTCCTGAATGTGTGTCTCTGCGCATGCGCAATGGTACGGTTGCCCAACACAATATTCAGCCATCCGATGGCCAACGGTTGTTTTACCTACGGTTGCCCAACACAACATTCAGCCATCCGATGGCCAACGGTTGTTTACCAACGGTTGCCCAACACAACATTCAGCCATCCAATGGCCAACGGTTGTTTACCAACGGTTGCCCAACACAACCTTTAGCCAACAGAATACCGACATTTCCATATGGACATCCAACGTTTGTCCAACGTAACAACCTTGTGTCAACCACGTGCCATCAATAACACAACGTATGTGTGCTAGTTGGGAGGTGGGTGTACATTTTATGTGTTTTAGAAAGAATCAAAGATCTGTGGGATGCTCTTATTGCATTTTATTTTCACTACTTGGATAAAACTGATAAAGAGGATTATTTTTCTTATGTTGAAACTGTATAGAATAAAAGAAATATTTCTGCAGCTCAGAAAAAAATTGTTGGAGGGGTGTATTCTTGCTTGCATTCCCACCAACTCACAAAGGATGCTTTAGCTCGGAAAAAAAGAATACTAAATGGGTTATTTGTTATGCAAAACAAAACTTTATTGCATATGGCATTATATTCAGCAGTATTACCAGAGTTCAACACATATATTAAATTATTTGAAACAAAAAAACCAATGCTTCATTTAATACATTCCAGTATTTATAAATTGATGTCAAAATTTTTCTCTTTTTTTATGAAGCCAGAAAATATAGAGTGCACATCTTATAATGATTTATTAAAGGTTGATGTCACAATCCAGAATTCCATCTACCTAGCAAAGTAATATTTACTGGTGCAGAAGCTTCCACTCTCCTGAAGAAATTAACAAAAAATCATCCAATAGCAAAAGAATTCCAAATTTCTCTGATGAAAGCTTATACTAATACAGCACAGCATATGAAACAGAAATTACCCCTTAAAAATTCATATCTAATTAGTTTTACAGCATTAGATCCAGAGCTAAGAGGTAAAACCAGTACAATATTAGCTTTTGAAAAATTATCATCTTTTATGTCCCATATTTTTAGTGATAATGAAAAGTCAAAAGTAGAAGCTGAAATAAGGTTATACCAGAGTGATATTGATATCACCAAAGAAATGCTCTACACATCTGATGAAAGTGGAAATCAAGTCAAGTGTACAATTGATAAATATTGGTCTAAAGTTTTTAATTTAAAAGATGATTTCACAAATGATTATAAGTATCCTACATTGGCTAAATTGGTCAAAGCCTGCCTTAGCTGCTTCCATGGCCCATTAGTGGAAAGTGCATTCAATTTAATGGATACACTTGTCACTGACTATAGAACCTCTCTTAAGATTGATTCCCTAGATGCACTGCAGACGATTAAATATGTTTTAATGGCTTCTAAAGAAACCTCATGTGAAAAATATGGCTCAAAAAATCCAATGACTGATCCAATTCACAAAGATATCTTACTGAATATGAACAGAAGTTGGAAAACATATCAAGAGAACTTAAAAACACGTATTTCAGATGAGTCACCTATAAAAGTCTCTGAAAAACCTTCTACATTAGCAGAAAAGCAAACTGCTTCTACCTCTGCATGTGCAGTTCTCGAGGAAATTTCTTCAACTGTAAATGAGGAAAATAAAAGTCAACCTTCCTGCAATTATGAAGTTTACCACAAAAGAAAGACAAGACCACAAACATCAGAAAATAAAAAAAAGCAGCAGAAACTAGATAATTTTTTTTAAAGAATTAATTCAGGTAATTTAAAATATTTACATAAAATGTAGTAGTTTATATGTTTGAAAATTTATGGTTATTAATTTTGCAAAAAAAGTAATTCATTGAACTTTTATAATTAGGTCATTCAATACTACATAATTGTAATTTTTTATTTCTCCCCCCCCCCCTTCTCGAAACTCCAAAATGTCGGTAGTAAGTCCGTAAAAGTTTCAGGGGATTTTTTGGGGTCCCACAAACACGACTGTGTAGAACTATAACGAGGTATCTACCGGTCTGAAAAATGCAAACTGGATCAGGAAAATTCCTCGAAAGAATAAATTTTCCTCTGTATAAAAATTTCTTAGCAGGCTCATTTATCCTTTCTCTACCCCCACCCGGACTCCAAAGCATGAAGAATGCTGATAAAGATATTTATGTTTAGGTAAAATGTTTGTGGGGGTATGAAATGCTTACCCGTTTTACATTCTGTGTTGGGGTATTTCTTGTGACGGTAGGGTCAAAAAGCTATCTGTCTATAACCAGTGATGAAATATAGAACTTTTATAATCATTTTTTATTCATCCAGATTTGAAGTGTAGTAGACCAAAATATAAAAATCTGTGTTTGAAATTTGCATCTGCATTAATTTTGACTGCTAGATATATATATCGCATAAGCACCCCAGTAACGCAAGCAGTATGGGTTAAATCTGAATAGTAGTGGACTAGCCTGTGTTTGCACATTACAGTGAAACCTCTCTGAGTGGCCATCCCACCGTACCGAGAATATTTGGCCGCTCTCAAGGATTTTATTTACTATTATAAGATAATTGCTATAATGCGGAATATAAATAAGTCTGGAACAGCCTTATTTATATTACGCATTATTTATATTTACACAATAAAATTCATTTGTAGGACACCTTCAACGCCTGATTGTCCAGTTCCTTCCTCAGTTTCCATGGGTGGTGCAATAAGGATCCCCCCATCTTAAAAGGTTTGTGGAGAATACAAAAGAGATAACAGATTCAATTCCAGTTATTCCTGGGTCTTATATTCGACCAGAAACCTGACCTTGAGTTTTTCCGCTCAAAATTAAAGTATGAAGTGAGTAGAATTTCCCGAAAAATGAGATGGGCGATCCCACTCGGTGGACGTTTAGAGGGGGTCGGGTGGCCGCTGATAGGGGTTATTTTAACATTAAGTCTATGAGCTGAAAAATCGGCCGTTTAGAGGGGTGGCCGCTCGGAGGGGTTTCACTGTATCTACTTTTGGTTCACACCCAACTAGCACAAATACGTTGGGTTATTGATGGCACGTGGTTGGCACAAGGTTGTTACGTTGGGCAAACGTTGGATATCCATATGGAAATGTCGGTATTCTGTTGGCTAAAGGTTGTGATGGCAAACGTTGGGTAAACAACCGTTGGCCATCGGATGGTTTAATGTTGTGTTGGGCAACCGTTGGCCATCGGATGGCTGAATGTTGTGTTGGGCAACCGTTGGCCATCGGATGGCTGAATGTTGTGTTGGGCAACCGTAGGTAAAACAACCGTTGACCATCCGATGGCTGAATGTTGTGTTGGATAACCGTAGCTTAACAACGACCATTGCGCATGCGCAGAGACACACATTCAGGAAACCGGGAAGCGATAGATTCATGTCCGTTCGCCGTTCCGTTTCCGCCATTGCTTGTTATGATGTGTTGATAACACTTTTATAAAGTGATTGATAGTTTGAAATCTGAAACGAATATTTACCTTTTCAGCTATATTTCTGTGAATTTTATTCGTTGCATAGGTTCGTAGTAACTTGAATCACGATAACTATTATTATTGATGCATTGATTATAGTTCGATTGTCCATAAGCCCAACGATCTTCAAAGTATGTAAACAAACAACTTACTATGCAGCTATGGTAATAAATCCTGACTAATATTATAAATGCGAAAGTGAGTTTGTTTGTTTGTTTATGACGCTTTCACGCCTAAACCGCTGAATCGATTAGGATGCATTTCGGTTTAGATGGGACCCTGGAGTTGGTTATAGGCTACTTAGAATTTTAGATTTTTAATTACTTTTTTAATCTATACTATTAAAATCTGTGCGCGTCTGTCTGTGTGTGTGTGTGTGTGTAACATCATCTCCTCCTAAACGGCTGGGAGTTGAGTTTCGAACGAGGTATCCACGAATTCGGAAAATTTCGAGAAAGAACCTCCGCTAATTTAAATTTCGAAATTCGAATTAGTTTAGGAGATATTGATAAAAAACCCCATCAAAAACGCTAATTTTTGCTCTCCGCAATTCCGTGATTGTAACCCCTGTAGTCAAAAAAGTGAGAAATAAGCATCGAGGTTGCCATGTTTGGCTGTTTTATTAAATTATTTAGAGCCCTGCAGTAAAAATAAAAGATTAATGATTTTTTTTTCTGTTTAGATTATTTACAAAGTTATTTTTTTAATTAAAATATTGCGTTCATGTTAAATCAGAGCTGGAATTCAATGTGTTTTATGTGTAAAAGAATAAGGGATTGAGAGATTTCCGAGACTAATATGTATATTTTTTAGTTTGGGCGAAAAAAAAAATGACTCATTTGGTGATTTTGAGAAAGTAGTAGGTAGATTCTACCGATTTGTACAGTTTTGGGCTTGGCGCAAATTACTGAGAGCGTAACGAAATAGTATTTTTAATAACAAATATAATTTTTACGGCGCTATACTTCGATTTTTTCATACAGAAATAATGCAGTTATTAAGGCGATTTTAAACGATCTATAGAATTTTTACCAAATTAAGTAAACTGATTTAAGTTGGAGGAATTCAGCCAAATTTCAGAAAATTGAAATTCTCTCACTTTGTACATGGTAGTTAACGGTGATTAAAACCCGTTATAGTTAATAATTTAAATAACTGCCACTAATCAATTAGATGCCTGGATTAAATTTTGGCGAGTGAACTATATAAATGATAGATAACTATTTCCCATTTTGATTGCTGTTAAATAAAACCTTCGAAAGGTTCCCTGAAAACAAAAAAATCTCGCAAAATGCTGTATGTTGGCATTTTGGCGACTGAAGTATTATACTTGTAATTAATAATTTATTCTTATATGTTTAAGCAGCGCTACGTTTCTTTTATTGGAAACTGTTAGAAACAGACGTAATTAATACTGTCTAATATATTTTTTGTTTTACGAATTGAAATGTATGTTGATTCCTATTATAGTACATTTCTTAGCAAAGTAGGCGAAAAATATTCAAATGTAGTGCAACTCTGTTCGTATTATGAATTCCGTTCCACAATTGAGATGAGCCAATGTCACTATCGTATGCATAGATATTTTATTTTTAAATTTCGCCAAACAGGGTTTTGCGAATTGCCTTTAGTGTCAAGTTTAATTTGTGATTTGAGCTATTTGACATTGACTGGTGGCGTTAATGACGCCAATATGACAGTTCTAGCAAAATAAACATAAATAGCTCATTTCATGTTCTATTTTTAATTGCCATAGTTTCCGTAGCAACGGAATCCATTGTTGCCACTTAAGTTGTTAAATTTAACAATTAAGTGAAACCACTCATTTCTACAGCTTTTAAGACTCGTAAAAGTGAAAACGCATCAAATGTGAAACAAATAGAACTGTAAGAGACTTGCATTGCACTTTAAAAATAATTGAAGTTTTCATGCAATTCTACATATCTTTAATTTTATTTTCTTCGCGTGTGGATGTCATTCTTTACATCATTTTTGCTGTTTTGCTGGCAGATTATCCGGAGCAGCACATAACCTCTAATGTATTTGCTCCTCCGGACATAAGCAAGAGTGTATGTCTTGCGCGTATTTGTGTAACCCCATTGTGTTAATCAGAATTTTATGGTGTCAGATTTTTTAGACCATTTTTTTTTACCGCAGAGATTCCGATCCTGAAGTATATTGATCACTGATACATGAAAAAAGAAAGATCAATTATATGCAAGCAGGAGTAGCCAGAAATTTATCATGGGAATGTTACGACTACTGCAACTCACATATGTACACATGTGTGTGATAAGGGAGTGAAGAATATGCATTTTGTATGGCAAAAAACTCCGCATGGGAGGTTGTGGTGACTCCCTATCCCCACGCCACTGTACGCAAGCATAAGTTGTCACTTCATGAAAAACCGTCGAAGATGGCAAACACCGAAGTTGTTTTGAGGGTCATACATAATTAAAAATTTTACTTTTAGTAAAGTTTACTTTTGATACAGTTCGGATATTTGGTTTTAATACATTTCGGCCACCAAGGTGAGATGAAATATTAGTAAATACGGCAACCCAGAATTTTCTTAACTATTGAATTTGACACTATGCAACTACAGCAGATTCCCTATAACCAAGGTAGATACGTTCCGTGTTATAGGAATCCGTCTTGCACGGGTCCTGCGCTATACTCCACCTGGAGTGCGGACTGCGCGGTATAATCGCAGCAAAACTTATTTGCGCTCCGTAAAAATACAATGATGTTTGGTGTTGCCATTCAAAAGGAATGTTAAGTACAGGAGCTAAGGCGTCATAATATCAGAACATATGTCTCATTTTACCGTGCTGTACGAGTCTCTTTTAACGTGTTACACGAAAACGATCGTAATGTTTTCGTCGTGTTCTAAGAATTTGTGTTGTAGACCCATGTTATAAAGGGGTCAACTGTAATCTGTAAAAAATTAAATTAGTTATTTATTTAGTGCGAATTGACAGTGAGATAAACGTCAGTTTTATGTAACAAGTGTGATACTGCATTAAGAGTTCAGTAAGGGTAATAAGCTATTTCTCAGAAGTTACATCAAGAACGTTTTCATTTACAAAAGCGACATGATTTTCACCGGAGCAGGGTGCATTTTTGGCTTTTAAACGTAAATGATGCATTCATTGTTTCATGTAGGTTTTTTAATTTAGGTAAAATTTAATAAAGTCGTATGTAACATAAATGCGCTAATGCATTGTCCACGCTTTGAAAAATGCAAGATAAAATTGTTGTCAACATCATGTAATGTTATTTAACTGGTATATACTATATATACTAAACCTCAATGTGGTATATACTAAATCTCACAAAACGAATTATTTGATGTAGAAATCAGGCATTTTTCGAAAGAGAAAAGTTTTGTCTGCATACCATACTTTCTTTTTTGATCGCCAGTCACATTGACGTAGTTTTTGTGTCATGTTGCAATCTTCCATCGTTTTTGTGTCATGTTGCACTCATGACGTCAACTTTAAGTCACGATTCAAGTATTTTTTCACGTTTTGAGATTCCTAATTACTGGGTTTAATTCGAATTATATATGTGTAAGGAAAATATGCGTTTCCCACCGTGCGGAGAACGGGTAAGCAGCTAGTTATTAATTAAAAACCGTTTTTACGTTGCCATGCTTGGCGAGTTTCGCCCGTATCATGTGATTCACGTTTAGATCTAACAAGAATGCTATTACTTCAATAAAGGAGCACGTGCATCTGAAAAACATTAAATAATACGGAAATTATGCCAGTTTTATGCCAAATATATCTATCTCTAATAATAAAAATGAATATTCTCCAGACAAATCTACAGAAAGCAGAGCTTTGAAAATTTGAGCATGACAGGGCCCATGACTTCGGTAAAGTGTACCTGAGGCTCGGAAATTTTAATTACTTTTCTAACTATTAATTAAAAACCGTTTTATCGCTCGCACAAAATGATTTATGCTTTTGAAATAAAGCAGAAATTCTATTTGCAAAATCACATGCATTTGAAAAGCATAAATAAAGAAAAGTGTACTTACGTATTATATCGGCGGTTCGCCAAGACGAGCGATTTTTTGCCGAGATAAATGCCGGGCACATGAAATTATTAATGGTTTTGAATACGATTGGCAACAGTTTGGCAACTCATTTGACGAAAAAACAGTTTGGCGGGAATGACCGCCGGGATAATAGGTAAGTACCAAGAAAAGTCCAGATCTGTTTCTTAAAGTTCGTAAATTTCCAAATCCTACAAATAATATAAATGTGTACGTTTATGTGTTTGGATGTTTTTGACTGAATCACACAAAAATGGTGGAAAAATTTGTAATGAAGATAGCTTATGCCCTGGATTAACATACAGGCAACCTTTCTTATAGGCAATTATTTTCCTACATATTGGTATGCTATATTGATATAGAGCATTTCGAAGAATTAAAAATAAGTTAAAATTAATTTATACAAACGTAAATTTGAATTATTTTCACATTTCATACTTTATAATTAAAAAAATTATTTAACTTCTGAATTTTTTTTTATCCTTTGTAATTTTATTTTAAAATTATAAAAGTGTAAGATGAAAGATTTTTGGGACCTAAAATCTGTAGGCCCTGGGCAGTTGCCCCGTTTGCCCTGCCGGTAATATGGCACTGGTAATAAAAAACCCATCCCCGTTAAAACACATCTTTTACGAACTTTCAACAAATTTGAGGACGCTATACAATTAATGTCCATTCTCTTTCACAGATGGCGCCATCACCGCACTTTGCAAGTCAAAATCCAGCTTAAGCCAACCTTGCATTGGCAAGCCAAATCTCAAGCTTGATTTAAGCTTATGTACTGTCTGGGGTTGGCCCAACGTAAGAAATAACCAATTGCCAACCGTTGGATAACCGTAAGCCAACGTGTTATTTCAACGTTGCCCCAACGTATGTGTGCTACCTGGGCAGCCAATGAAATCGCTCCATCCCTGGAGGGCAAAAAGCGGGAGAAGAAACACCAGAATGAAAAGTCACGCCAGGGATGTTGGCGAGAATTAAAACAGGCGCTATTTTGTAACTCACTAACGCTTATTTAATTTAATTTTTTTTTTCTTCAAGAAGCAGGTTTGACTCGGCTGTACGTTTAACAAATATTTGTATGTGAAAATTAAATTATTTTTCTAGAGCTTTTACTATTGGAGCTTATTTTCTAGAGCTTTTATTAAATATCGTCTTTCGTATTTAGTGAATGATTTTCACAGAATTTTTAAAAATAAAACCCGTCTTTAGAATATAGGCGCCTATAGAAAATATAGTAAAAGCAACAGGTCGAATTTTAGAGTTGTAACAGTTTCCATTCCGGTTTTACAATCTTGTTTACATAATAACACGATATGTTAAAACTCGAGGGAGGTCAAGTGCCCTATCTTGCCCCCCCCCCTCATGGGCAGCCATGCTTATTAAATGCATCATTATAATAATATTTAAATAGCATTTGAAAATCAAAATAATTATATTTTACCAAAAAAAAAAGTATCTTTTTTTTATTTATTTATTGTAAAATTAAGAATTAATACTAATAATCTTAAATGACTTTTAGTTTAGTAACATACACTAAATTATGTAAAGCAAAAATAAACGTTTTATTATTATTATTATTCTAATCAGTAGCGTAGCCATAAATTTTTTTTCGGGGGTGGCTGAAAATTCAAAAATTATTAACTATACGTACACGTAATTTGCTAAATTATGAAAAATCGCCATGTAAATGACTAATACGCAAGGTGTTCCATGGGTTTCACATAATTAAAAATAGTGGGAAGTTTAAATTTTTATGTTCCAAGGAACATGGAAGAACCAAGCAATGTGTAGCTCGGTAACATTCTATCTGATCCTACCTTTGGGTTTTGTTTGTTGAAATTGTGCCTTTTTTACGAATAAGCCTTATTAGGGGCCGAATGCCACATAGAAAAGCGAGCGTAGCGAGTTTAGGGGCCTTGGCCCCAGGTTGAATAAAAATACGAAATTAAATTAAACTTCCAAAATATGGAAAGGGATAAACAACTGTGTACTGGAAATCGCTTTAGGTTTGTAAGAATTTCGCGCAGATCACAATTTTTCACTTGCATTCGGCTAACCGAAAAAAAAAACATAAACACTCACAGTCAAAGAATTTAAAAACTCTACTGGACTTTGGAAGAACTTTCACTGTCATCATAGCAAATTATTTTATCGTAGCCACGGTGATATGTTCTCTATTCATCAGATATTAGATTATGCCAACATTAATAAAAGTTAAATCATCATTTTTAGATTCTATTATAACTGACTTCATTATGTTATCTGAGAGTATGTTTTCGGAAATATTTCCATACACTTCATTAATAATATTATTTTCATTCCCTCTTAATTGCTGAGGCATTTCTTCAATAATATTTTTGGAGAAAATTTGCTTTAGCATACTGCCTGGCGGGAGGTTATGAAGAAATTGTCTAATTGGCGCGTTTCTGTGGAGCGTCTCTTGGATTGCGACCTGCCCGGAACAAATAGTAAATATTATTCTCTCCTCCAAGGTTTTTCTACAGCTTCAAAACATGGAATTTACAACACCTCGCGCACTTACCACCATCTAAAAAAAGTCGCCAAGCACATAGTCATTGGCGTATCACCAAACTTGAGAATAATTCCACTTTTTGCAAATTTTGTTGTAATACTATAATGCTATAGTACTGCTAAAACTAAGGGTTGTTATTTCAAAATTGACACAACAATGGAACCATCGCCCGACGTGGCGCGAAATACTGCGTGCCAAATTACTTCTCTATTTTTTTTTACGGTGCATTAGCATACTACACAAAAATTTTAACATTCGCACAAACAACTCCATACGAACTACGAACTTTAACTGTGCGGAATTTCAGGGTCATCCGTTCACGCAGTGGCTGCAAAAGGGACACCAAGGTTTTGCTTAGCGTATTTATATATATATAGATATTTATTAAAATATTTATTTAGTGTCTAATACTAAGCTCAAATAACTTCGCTTTTGAATGTATATTTAGGTTTACAACTTCAGGAATTTAAAAGTCCTACATTTAGATTTAGGCCTATTTGACCAGTGCTTTGGTTATTAAAGTAAAGAAGTACTTTCTAACAACTTTTACTCATAATTATTAATAAATTTTCAGTGCTCACAACTGTTTTTAATGATATCTCTAGAGGAAAAAGGGACCAAATTCTAGAAAAAAGAGACTAAAAAGAGACCTTGTAAAACACAACCCACAACATTTGTGATTTTTTTTTTTTTTAACCCTCATGATACGGGATTTCAGCTTAGCTGATATTTAAAAATTTGTACCTAAAAAGATCAGAAAAAGGGAGGAATAAAACAAATTTATATAATTCCCTGATCCCAAATTTATGATATTCCCTCATGCTTCCTGCTGGCTCTGTTGCCACTCTACATGAGGACCCAAAATAACAAAAATAAGTGAAAGCAGGAAGATAGAGGGAGGAAAAAACAATAAGTCTTAAACAAATGCAGACAAGCCAGAACATTAAAATCCACCTATTTACTGTTAAAAATTATCCCTTTAAGCAGCCTGTGTTGCTCTTTATCAGCAATTCATAGTATCCGATGCTTCATATGAATAGAGATATATACACAGCAAGCCTGGGGAAACACCGAATGCCAGATATGCGAAAATTATGTACAGTTCAGTATGTAAATAAAATGAAATTTGCAGGGAAAAGCCAAGGAAAAGGTTGAGAGGAGGTTAAATCTGATGCACTTAGTTTCTTTTTCTTTTTTAATAAATTTTAGGATTCCTTATATGACAGTCTGAAAACTAAAAATATAAAAAACCGTGCTTCTCTTATTTTATCTTTTAAAGTCAGCATATCTCGTGGCTGTAACAAATTCAAGTCAGGGTGAATCACCATTATCTGCATTTTTGTGCAAAATTAAACTATTCCGCAAAGGTTTACTCACACAAACTTAAATCTGAACAAAATATACCATTATATAAAAAAAGTATGACATGAAAGGGGGGGGGGGGTGCGGGAGAATAGAGTTCCCGTCGAAGAACAATAAAGATAACAGTTGTACGAAAGAAGAAAAATAACACTGAAGAATGATTTTGTTTAATACATTTTTTTTTAATTAGTAACTCTTTCTTTTTCAGTATTTAGAATTTTTAACTTTTCGGTAGCGATCATACAATCGGGAATTATTTGTGCACTTGACTTGGATCCATCCTGATGTTGCCGTATAATTGTAAGGATCCCATTAAGTATTTGATATTCACCATGGCACAGAATTAAACATGTTTACAAGTGTAAACAACTGCGCTAATTTAAAGTAGATGAAAAAAAAAATCTGAAACACTTTCATATTTTAAATACGTACTAAAGTGCTCTGTAATAAAAGTGTATCATAAATCATACGTCGTCCCAATTTTTCTTCCCTGTTCCACAGAATATATCTTTCGAATCAAAATTTATCTTCAAATTGTCTACTAAAACTGTTTTACAATCTTTGCCAAGCATATTCGAACTGTACTTCACCATTTTAAATACTGCTTGGAATGGGCATCATAATCCATGGAGTGTGCCGTGTTTGTCTTTCTTGTTCCACAAACACTTCGGAATTGAAGTTTATATTATAATCGACTTCTAAAACTATTTTACAATCTCTGCCAGGAATATTCTAACTATACTTTTCCTTTGTAATAAACTGTCATGTTTGCCAGTTCCTAGCCAAATTTGGAAGATATTTCCAAGCTTAGTTCGGTTTTGAAGACTTCTCGATACAAAATTTGGCGATCAATTATCAAAAATTGTAAACCTTGTGCGACTTTCAACATTTTATTCTTGACCTCCCTCCTTTCTCCTTATCTGGCATACACATTTGAAAAAAATGCTTCAGCGCAAGAAATTGTGTAGGCAAATTATGCCGACGCTAAAAAACTTGCATGCACTGTAGTGCTTATAACAACAACAACAACAACAAAAAAAAAAAAAACCAAAAAGAAACTGATATTTTTTCCATTTGTATTTCCTTATCTTCTGAGATTGAATCATTAAAAAGTGAGAGTGAAAAGGAAGATCCAGATTCTATTTTCTATTGAAAATAAGCAGGACCAGTAAAGATCCTCATGTTTGACATTTATGTGGATGGGCTTCTCAGTTGGTTTGCAATTAGGTTTCTTACAGGTGCGGATCATTCGAGAGTTACCATGGCATGACTTCAGAATTTCTGGAATCCATGGTGAAAAAGAGAAAATAGGGACCATTTACATGGAAAAGGACTTTTAGAGAGCTCTAACTAAAAAAGAGACTTTTAGGGAAAAAAGAGACTATTTGTGAGCCCTGAATTTTGGAAGTGTACCTTGATGGTACCTCCAAGGTACACAACATTAGCTATCTACAAGCAAGTGTTTTACAAAATGGTTTCCATATCTTATTATATTAAGGGTTAACCATTTTCAAATGTACATAAATTTAGCTGAAAACATGCTTTTAAACTTGTGATTATTAGTTCAAAACAAAATTTAATACTTACAGTTATGGAAGAAAAATAATATGTCCTTGAAATGTAACTTTTTGATGCTAAAAACAAACTTTGGTTTTTACATCAGCAACACGTGTGTTGATCAGTCATAGAACAACTTCCTATGAGCCTCTAGTAATAAACTAATAAATATATACAACTAATATTTTAGTTTAAATTTATCTCTCCTGGTGGCTGCACAATCAATGTGCCTCCAAGGTACACCACCTTCCCCTACTTATGTACGTATGTTTTTGTGTAATTCGATTAACTCAAAGAGGAATAGCCGAAGAAATTTGAAATGTAGGACTGCTTTAAAACATAGTTGTATTTTCCCCTTTTTTATTCCAATTATATGAGTAGTTTACTTACAGGGTTATATGAAAGTGTTTCAGTGCATTAAAGTCTATGGACATGTCTTTCACATTAAAAATCTCTGGACTATCTCTGTTTAGCTCATCCCCAAAATATTGAAACTGTCCCCAAGCTTGGTAAATTTAATGGCAATGTTACAAATTTTGGCACTAAAAATATGTACGCATCTCGAATAAAAATAAAAACTATTACCCATAGAATATTGAAATTTTGCTTTTAGGACTGTTGTAACATTTGGTTTTGCACTTTCATTTTTTATAACAATCCACAGGCTAGGGTCAGTATTTGGGCCATGCTTAAAATCGCCAAGCAGACGAAGAAGAGAAAAATGCCAATTTTTCAGCCAGAAATAACTTTTTAATGCTAAAATAATATTGGTGATATTTCTTATACTTGACAAGATATTGAAGTAACGCATTTTAGTTTCCAATAAATTTAAATGAAGTGCATGAAAAATGTGTAAAATTTAACAGCCATACAAGAAAATCGTGTAGTTCACATCAGGACTTTTTTTATGATAGGAAATCAACTTTTTGAACTTAATTGAATCAGCTTACAATTTAAAAATATTTTTGACTATTGAAACTTTATAGAACTAGCTTAGAGTTTTGAGATCAGTATAATAAATAATTTTTAAAAGAGTAAATTCCAAAAATTTTATTGAAATTATTTTACACAAAGTATTTCTACTAGTATTCTACACAAAGTACATAATTTACAAAAGAAGTATTTTCTTTGAGCTTTACAGCAGCATCTCCAAACATCTTATTTTATGTGCAGCTTCTAGGTGAAAAAGAAAATTTTTGGAACTTAATTTAAACAAAGAATAACAAATGCAGGGTAACAGTCCGCTTCATATGTTCTTTCCATAATTTCTATATCAGGGATTTCCAACCTTTTTACTACTTCAACTCCCTAGAAAATGTTTTTTCTCCACATTTTTTCAACTTTTCTTCCCAACACACAGGTATCTCGAAAGATTTTCCAAACGCACCCGCAAAGACAGCAAAACATTAGGTGAAAGAAATTTTTTATGTGTCCGGCAGTAGAACAGTTGGTTAAACTTAGTTCCCATTGGAACACCGAAAGTGAAGCAGCACCTGCTTGGTCAGTGACTAGACTCCTCTCTCAACTGAGGCTGCTGAGAATCGTAGGGATGGACGCGAGACGAAAAATTGGCGTCTCGCGTCTCGCAAAACAGCCGAAAAGCTTGTCTCGTCTCGCAAAAATCCCTATATCATAATGTTAAAAATGTCTGTCTCGTCTCGCAAAAAAGCTGTAAATCTCAGTCTCGTCTCGCAAAAAGTCGTCTCGCGTCCATCCCTAGAATCGTGTACGTTGTAGGGAATTAGTGCACGAAAAATGTGTTATGACTTCAATGTTTTCATGTTCAATCGATATCTCTTTGGGGTACCAATCCAGGTCCTAGGTCTCTCGTCTGAGATTGGTTCAAAATTTAGGAGGGAGACCCAAGCTAAGTCGGTCTTCCTCTCACTGGGGATCGATAAAAATGAATCTGCCCAATTAAGGCTATTTTCGTTCTATATGGAGGATCTGGTCCCTCTCTGCAGTTGGCTAGAGGGCTTTCCAAACAACGACAACAATTTTCATGTTCTTCATTTGCAGAATTTATCATGATTCAGACTGCAGGGTGCTGGGAATGACCCCAAAGACGATTTTTTTCCAATGTACCTTCTTTCTTCAACTTTTGAATCCTTTGAAGTCTTATTTCATGCCAGTTTGTTTGTTTGTGTTGTGATGACAACGCTACGAGTGGGCGATCAGCCTAGAATTGGGTGTTATATACAATTTTTTTTAACTATAATTCTCAAATTTTGTACTTAACCCCATTAGTGTATGTGGACACATTTTACTAACTGGGAATGTTTTTGTACAGGCGTCGTATAAAATTTAGAAAGTGTAACTTTTTGAAAATTAACGAGAGGAATATTTTCTTAACCGAGTCTTATTTTGAAAATTTTTTACAATTTACACTGTCCACTTATCTCTAAATAGATAAAGAATTAAATATCGTTACCACCTTTTTGGGACACCCTGAATAAATCAACAAAAAAATCGGCTGAATATCAGATCAATGCTGTACGTACAGCTTTTTTGAGTAATTTTTTGAGTAATTTTCTATTTATAATTTTTTGAGTAGTTTTCTATTTATAGTTTGGGTCGAGTGTCGAGTACAGATTAGTATCCCGGCCGCTATCTTTGATTTTATTTCATTAATTTGCATTCAGTTTAATGCTAAACGTAAGTTAACTTTCTACTACAATTATATAACTGTTGGGCCCCACTAGTGGCCGACCGCATAGTACTCTGACCTGGAAGACGGAAGGTGTCTGATTCGAAACCAGGTCGCTTCCGCCGACCTAATCGTTCGGAGTTTTCCGTGATTTCCTCAGAAACCGAGCGTAAATACGGGTTAGGACCTAGGACCCCTTAAAAAGACTCCACGGAGGGAAACCGACCTCTCGGCTTACAGCCTAGGTGTAGCTTATCGGCCGTAATTCCAGAACTACAACAACAATATATAACTATTGGCTCTATTGTTTTAAAGCATTGTGATTCATTAATTTGCATTCAGTTTAATGCTAACCGTAAGTTAAGTTTGGTTAAAATTATTAATTAAATAATATCGCTCTTAATTAATGCTAATCTACACGCTTAAACCAAACGAGCGAAATTCGATCAGTCGGAGCGATTTTTCGCTCCTTTCCGTACTTGAAAGTGAGCTTCTCATTTAGGAGCGTTTTTCGATAACTGAGCGGAGCGAAATTTTCGGAGCGATTTTCGCTCCTTTTACATTAAATAATTTCGCTCCTTTTTCATTACTTTTTAATACTAAAAGGAGCGTTTTATAGGATACGCTCCTTTTAGGAAAATAATTTAAGATATGATTTCGCTCTTTTTCTGATTAATTTTTAATCTCAAAAAAGCGATTTTCTTAAAAATACTTTTATTTTTGTTTCGTTTTATTTATTTTTATTCCTATCCTGAGCATTTGCGCATTTAAAAAATCCTTTTAGTTCAAAGATTTTGTACTTATTGTAAAAAAAAAAAATGTGTTTTTGTGTAAAAATACTATGTGCTGAACACCTTTTCAATAAAACAATATAATTGGGATAATTTTAAGTGATATTTCATATTGATGAAAAGTACTTTGAAAATAAAATTCTTTTCCATATAGCAGCGCGATTCTGCAATGTACGTCACGATTACTAATATAAAAGCGTAACTGCGTAAATTAAACACATGATTTATATTGAAATATTATTATTAATATAATTTATAAAGTACATACCTGCATTAATAATAAAAACTTTCTTATCAATTCTAAAACAACAAAATAAATTTAAAACTGTTTGTAAGAAGAGAGAAGGGATGGTATCTGCAACAATTTATTAAACTTTAAAAGTTAATACATGTTAGTTTAAAAAATTGAGGTAAATTACCAATTTCGAATCGAGAGTGGATTACGGAAGGGAGGCGGAAGGAGACTAAATTTCTTTGAATGCTCGTGAATGACCGAAGCAAAACTACTTTAAAAAGAGTGGGAAATAAACAAATGGGTGAATTTGTAATACACATTACTGAATAATTATATTTTTAAAGATGTACGTGTTTACTCGCGTAATAGTCGTTCAAGTTTTTGCCAATTTTTCATGGTAAAAGTCTAGGCGCGACTATTATACAGAGAAAATTTACAACATAAAATTGTAACTCTAAAGAATGATTATCAATCGTTTTTATATCTGAATAAAAATAACTTGCAGTATGTCTTTCTTTTCTGTTTAAGTAAAATAATCACTTTCAAAGTGTTAAACTGTTTAATGTAGAAAGATAAATTTAAAAGTATATAAGCCTTGCAACTCTATATTCAATAGTTATACATTTTAAAACAATCCTTTTAATAATTTATTTAATCAGAAGTCCTGATGTCTTATAATAGTGTCTCTTTTTTCAATAATTCTTGAAAAGAAACTTTTTGAATTACTGCAAAAAAAAAAAAAAAAATCATTGTATATACATATATACTGAAAAAGAAAGTCATTCTATATATATATACATATATATATATGTATATATGTATGTAGATAGATAGAATGATTATCAATTATTTTTTATATGTGAATAAAAATAACTCACAATATGTCTTTTCTGTTAACGTAAAATAATCACTCTCAAAGTGTCTCAAACTGTTTAATGTAGAAGAGATAAATTTAAAAATATATAAGCCTTGTAACTCTCTATATTCAATAGTTATATATTTTAAAACAATCCTTTAATAATTTATTTAAACAGAAGTCCTGGTGTCTTACAATAGTGTCTTTTTTTTCAATAATTCTTTAAAAAAATTTTTCATCCAACTTATTTTTAATATAGTTTAAGCCTGAAATCTCAATAATTACTTCATCCTTAAAGGATAGGCACTAAAAGACACTACTTACCAGTTATTTGTACAAATTTTATGGTCCTCAAGCTGTAAATATTTAAGTTTTCTATATCTATTAGTCTTCACTGACTGAATCAGTTTGAAAATTACACTAGTTCCATAATCATGGAGAAAAAATAGATAGGGAAAGAGAAAATGACTTTCATTCCCCATTTAAAGTACATACAAATTAGAACTTTAACAAAAATCAACACGATATCTTTATACTTTTATTTGAACAAACAAAATGCATTTTACATCCATTCATTGCATAAATCCATTCATTGCAATACCTGTGCACATCTAAGTATCACATTTCTTGAATTACTATGACAACCATGGTAAAAAATTAAAAAAATTCTTAATTGAAAAGAATTTAACAAGTAATACATATTCATAAACATCTGCTAATAAAAAAATTACACTGGTTCCAAGCTAAAAATGAATTTAAAAAAGAAATAAATGCACTACGACTAAATTTAAAACTATATATACTATATAAATTGTAATATATTAAATACACTCAAAATTATCTTTTTTAAAATACAAGATATGATTTTCTATAAAATGCTCTTACATTTTGGTAAAATTAATTTGTAAATATCGCATATAAAATTATCTTTAAAAATCAAATATTAAAAAAATTTTTTTGTTGAACAATAATGCTTAATTTCCGAGACAAGGTATAATCGGTGTTAGCTATCAAGCATATTTGATTTCTACTTCTGGGCTCTGGATATTTTACGTTGACAACATAAAAACATTGAAACAAGTTATCAAAAGTCTTTAAAGGGCATTGGCTAATTTTAACTACGTTTTTGTCCAAAACTAAGAGTGTATTATTGTAGTAGAATCTTCCTCCTGTACATAAAGCGTACGGTCCTGTCTCAGCAATGTTTTCAACAGCCTCATCCAACACGCCATTTACCTGTGAAGTGAAAAAAGATTATTTTAATATATCACAAAATATTGAAAGCATTTCTTTTAATGCTGTGTACTTCACAAAAAAATCTAAATAACTATTTTGTAACTTTTGATAAGTTTTAAATGACTGTAATAATTTTACCCCTATCTATCTGAATAGCACATCAGATCGGAACTTCGTATTTGATCTTCTGAAACTTGAACGACATACCATTTAATTAAACATAACAGCATTTTGCAATACAAACGGTAATTCTTTTTAAATTAGTGTGTAACTCATTGCTATATTGTTTCATTATAATAAACATTAATCTTAAAACTGCTCACATGAATTGAATTGCTCATAATATTAATACATAAAATCAGTATCTTAAAAAAGGAAACACATTCCCCTTTTAGAAAGATAATGCAAAGCACCGCTTTCTTTATATGGTGTGTGTATGGGTAGGAGGAGGGGGGGGGGGGGAGTGGAAGTTGTTAAATAATTCCCGATAAAGTTTTTTATCCTTAAAAATGTGACTTTATTAGATTTTTTTAAATTTAATTTTCTTACTTTAATGTCAACATTTAAAATTGAAAATTTTGCACAAATCTTCGGAAAATATTTTCATTTTAATTATTCGTGCACATAGAACAGCAATAAAATAACTTTGAATGAGTTCCTAAATATATCTTTGGAAAGGATTTTTCTCATACCAGATTTTTCTTTCATCATTACCCTTACTTCAAGAGGAGAACACATTTAAGTCCTCTTGCTTCATAAATACATTTGCAAATTTTTATGCAATAGTTTACTTTTATTTTGATCAATAGCATAAAATCATTAGAAAACACTTTTTTCACATATTTTTCATTTGCTGCTATATGGTGTATAAGTATAATGCAAAGAGAATAAATATGTATCAACAGATGAACATGATATGAAAATTCCATTAAAAATTTCTCAAATTTAAAATTCACTAACGAATTTTTTTCTTCCCTATTCCAGTTACTGTTAATAATTCTGCCAACATTGATAATGCTGATAATTTTTTAGAAAAAAAAATATCGATAACAAGTATTTTAAAATCTAACTTATGCAAACAATAAAGGAAATTTACATAGTTGCCATATTTCCAAGGAGTTTTTAATAAATTTGCCAATTTATAGAAAAACAAAAACAAAGCGTATTGAACTAAGTATCAGTCATTTTCTAATTGTAATTGAAAAGAATTGCTACATGAAAAGTATATAAAATAAGATTCTATAGTAATCACTGCACAAATTTTTTTAACTAAAGCAAAAATTAACTCTTTATGAATGTAAGAAACCCTGATATTGATATTTTCTTTTCTTTAGCAGTTTATTATTAGTAACAATGCATTTGGAGCTTTTTAAATAAAGTAACTGTTACAGAAGTGTCGTACGTACGTGTCTTGTGTAATTCTGAGATTTAAAAACACTCTTAAATTTATAGCATCATTCAAAATTTTAAGTAAATTAAAATATTAAACAAGAAAATATACTAAAAATCTGTTACATTTTATAAAAAAGAAAATTTCAGGACAAATATGACCCCTCATTTAATACATGAATTTGAAGAAACAAAGATTTATTTAGTTCAAGAAAGCACAGTAATATTTATTTGTAAGAAAAAAGAAATGACATTTATCAAAGTAAATTCTGAAACTTTTTGAAGCAACTGCATTATCATTAAGCAATTAAGAAATAAAATATATGTTACTGTATACATTCACTCTCATATCATCTAGTTCTTCAGGAAAGCTCTTTTTATATCTGGCCTACTTCTGGAAACGTACTTATAGATGCGAGGAGTATAAAAAAGTAAGGGAAAATTCCGAGAAAATTTCCCGCATCATCCAGGAATATTTTAAGGAATTCTGCATGAATCTGAAATATGTATAAGTATATATAAGTACAAAAAATACAGTCATGTTAAAAAGGATATTTGACCCAAAAATTTACAATAATGCAATTTAATATTTTTTTGGAAAGGTTAATTTAAAAAAGGCTTCTTTTATCCGGTATTTGCTGCATATGCAATGCAGCCAGAACCCAGCTTCAGAGGAGCCCCAAATCAAAAGTAGCTTTACATGTTTATCTTGATAAAGGGAGAAATTTGAAAAAATTTCTTTAAATTATATAAGCTGGCTACTAGCATTGTTACCACAATATTTATTTATACTCAATAATTAAAACATACCATATTAGTTTACAAAAAAATATATATTGCTATTAATTAAAAGTATCTCAAAATAATAAATTCTTTCTAATTAATACTTAGCTGCAGTTGTTTTACTATTAAATTTCTTTTCAAGCTTTACAATGACTACTCTTAAATGATAAGCAATTTCCTGTATAAAAATATATAAAACAGTGGATGTATATACACACATATATATTTGAAGCATACAATTCAAACTTTCTTTTAGAATAAATTCTAAAATTTAGAATTAGAATAGTTATTAAATTTAAAGTAAGTATTGTTAATGTTTAGATGAAAGATTTTTTATAAACTTTCGAATGGATAATCTTTAACAATATAATTTCTTCAGATTTACATGCAATAAAACAAATGTACTTTGGATGAATACATACATCAATTAAATATCTTTCAAAATTTTTCTGTATGCTGATAATTAGGGAATACATGTCACGGATTTGTTCAGAGTGGAACTAAGTCATTTAACATGTATTGCAGAATGTGTGTGCATAGGTAAAATATTATTTATATCATATAAGTATAATCCAGATTCATACTATAGAAGGATTATAGAAGGATATATAGAAGGATTTATCAAAGCACAAATTTTTTTGTGCCTAGATAAATTAAATATTGCAAATAATAAATTATCTTTTTCCAAAATGCCAAAATATTTAGTTGAGAGTAAGTTTGAAAATTCACATATCATACAAATTAAATAAATAAATTTAATTATATCATATATAATATCATATAAGTATAATTCAGATTCATACTGTCTAGAAGGATTTATCAAAACACAAATTTTTTGTGCTTAGATAAATTAAATATTGCAAATAATAAATTATGTTTTTCCAAAATGCCAAAACATTTAATTGAGAGTAAGCTTGAAAATACACATTATACAAATTAAATAAATAAATTTATATTAATTAAATATCTTTCTAAATTTTTCTCTATGTTGATAATTATGAAATAAATGTCATGGATATGATCAGAGTGGAACTAAGCTATTTAACATATTTGCACAATGTGTATGCATAGATAAAATATTATTTATATCATATTTAAAAAGTGTAATTCAGATTCATACTGTCTTTAGAAGGATTTATCAAAACACAAATGTTTTGTGATCACAGATAAATTAAATATTGAAAAATTATAAATTTTCTTTGTCCAAAGTGCACTTCAAAATCATTTAATTGAAAGTTAGTTTAAAAATATACATTTTATACAAATTAAATAAATATATCTACATTAATCTTTCTAAATTTTTCTATTTGTTGATAATTATGAAATAAATTTCAGGGATATGTTCAGAGTGGAACTAAGCCATTAAACATATGTTTTGCAGAATGTGTGTGCATACGTAAAATATTACTTATATCATATTTAATAAGTATAATTCAGATTCATACTGTCTTCAGAAAGATTTACCGTTTTTTGTGTCTAGATAACTTAAATATTGCAAGCTATAAATTTTCTTTTTCCAAAATGCCAAAACATTAAATTGAAAGTAAGTTTAGAAATACACATATCATGCAAACTAAATATATTTGTATTAATTAAATATCTTTATAATTTTTTTAATATGTTGATACTTATGAAATAAATGTCAGGCATTAATGTTCAAAGTGGAACTAAGCCGTTTAACGTACGTTTTGCAGAATGTGTGTGCATAGATAAAATATCATTTATATCAATATAATAAATATAATTCAGATTCATGCTGTCTTTAGAAGGATTTAAGAAAAATCACAAGAGAGATAAAACACAGGAAACGAGACACTGGCTTGGTCTTTGGGAATGTACTTCAAACGGCAGCATAAGATTTTTTAACAGAAAATTGAAAAGGACTTACCACACAGCTTTTGAGTAACTTCTTCTTCAATACCGCTATTCAATAAAATAATTTTAATATCTTCTTTACTTGTTTATCCATTGTTTTTTCTATAAAACACAGACACAGACAGTGGACTATCTTTAAAAAAAAAAGCCCGCTCTATGGCATACCAGGGGAGAAAGATAAGGGGAAGGTGAAGGCGCTAAAACGTATTGACGAATCAGAATATCCCCCGTTCCTAGCGAAAAGAACATCAACTAATTTTCACTCAAAGACGATCGAACGTTATCAGTATTTTGGGAAACAGGAAGCAGGACGTGGAATTCTCGGAAAACGAATACTTAAAGAGCGTTTTTGCGTAAATACTAGTGGATTTCGATGCAAATACATCGATTCCATGAACTTTTCCTTTCACTCCGACTTCGATTACTTTTTTCGCTCACTCGGATTAAGCGTGTAATTACTCGTTCTATTGTTTTAATGAAATGTAATCTATTAATTTGTTTACAGTTTAAAGCTATCTGTAAGTTAAATTTTTAACTATATTATGATACACTATAAAGTTTTTAACTAAGTTAATGCTACACCTCAAAGTTGTTAATTAAATTAATTAATGATTAGAATCATTAATAAAATAGAAAATTACTCAAAATCATTGCTTATAATCGGTTTTATGTCGCTTTTAAGAAAACTAACTTCATACTATGTTCGTTTGCTTTTTTATCAGTTGATAAATTCAATTTTTTTAAAGAACGTTTAGATGAACTATCAGTTTAAGAATTTGCGAAAAAAAAAATTATTTATTTTTAAAAAAGTTTTGTAGTATGAATTAAAGTAGAATTACTCTCGAATCCCCCTGAAAAATAAAGTTTAAAATAAAATTTGCTTAAGGCTGTTGGTCTAAAAATCGAAACCTACTTCACATCCCTTGAGTAGAAACCAAAATAAACTAATTTAGTAAAGGTTCATCGTCCCCCTCGAAAAAATAGACCAGCGTCAGAAGAAAGCAGTTGTAACTAAATACATATACGTTTTCTCCAGCGTTAGAAGAATTCTCCTGATCGTTCGCGAGATCGGCTATGCGCATGCTGTAGGTGGAAAAGAGACTCCGCGTGCTGACATAAGCCGGGCGGATAAAGCTCCATTTCCACTTGTGTCTTTACTGTCCCTACCCAGACAGCACAGCAAACTTGCAGCAAGCTTGATTTATCACGTCAATAAGCTTGAATTAAGCTTGAAAATTTCAAGCGTGTAAGCTTAATGCAAGCTTGAATCAAGTGTTCTAGTTTACACTTGCCCAGCTTGCATTAAGCTTGATATTTCAAGCTTGAATCAAGCTTGACATTTCAAGCTTAAAAAATTTTCCTAAAAAAAAAAAAAATTCCTAAATACACGTGGCGCCGGTCGGCGAACCCTCCCCACATATTTTACTTTGCCACGCATTTCCCCCCTCTACGCTGAAATTTCAATTTAATTTAACTGTTCGTGGCTGGAATAGAACCCGGGACCTTTCGTTTGGGAGTCGAGCTCGCTATCCGTTCAGCTACTAAGCCTCGCGCAGATATGACTAAAGTTTGAAGCGACTTATCACGCCGTTTTCTCGCCAGATTGATAAGTGGGGGATGTGTTATTTGTTTCTTTTATTTTTCCATGGGATGCATCAAAATTAAAATAATGTTATGTGTGATTTAGAGACTCTACTAATAGGGAAATAAACATAATATAAACTTAAGAGCAGCACACGTTTTAAAACTTTCAATACCGCAACACTCATGAGCAATACTGCTGGCCAAAATCGAGACAAACGACTGATTTTGAAATCAATTTCGTAGTATAATTGTATTTTATTTTGAAGAATTTCCATATTTGGAAATATAGAATGGGTTTACATACTTAACACAAATTTTGTGTTAAGTAATCTGAAATCAAAGAAACAGATAGTTAAACGTTACTTCGAAATGCTATATCACAGTTGCTAACATGTATGGAATACAAACACTTTAGTCATTTTTGTAAATATTTCTTAAAACAACAAATAATTGAAAAATTTTGCTATTTTTTAACGCTAAAAATTCTCTTTACAAATGTGGTTAGTTATTTTCCTACATATTGGTATGCTATATCGATATAGAGCATTTCGAAGAATTAAAAATAAGTTTAAATTAATTTATACAAATGTAAATTTGAATTATTTTCATACTTTATAATTAAAAAAATTATTTAACTTCTGAATTTTTTTTAAACCTTTGTAATTTTATTTTAAAACTACAAAAGTGTAAGATTTTTGGGCCCTAAAATCTGGAGGCCCTGGCAGTTGCCCCGTTTGCCCTGCCGGTAATATGGCACTGGTAATAAAATAAAACACATCTTTTACGAACTTTCAGCAAATTTGAGAAACGCTAAGACAATTAATGTCCATTCTCTTTCACAGATGGCGCCATCAACGCTCGCTTTCAGGAAAAATCAAGCGAGTATCAATTGTCAAGCTTAAATCAAGCTGTATTTAAGCTTGACAATTCAACTTGACTCCTGCAAGCTTGCTGCCAGCTTAAAATGAGTTGAACTGTCAAGCTTGTATTAATACGTCAAATTCAAAGAAATATCAAGATTGATTTAAGCTTATGCTGTCTGGGTAATGTCTTTACTGACTCAAATGTCTTAACGCTAAAGCAGAATTCCGTTTCCACCACTAGCTTTGTTATCTCCTTTAGAATCGTACGCTTCCTCCAATGGCTATTAGCGATTCCGCGCATGCGTGTTTAAACTTTTATCTGTTTCCAGTTTTTCTTTTAAATATATCTCCTTTTGTTACTTTTAAAAACTGAAGAATTTCTTAAATTTGGACTTTCAATTTACGGAATTTCAATTATCAAGACGAAATTAGACCTTTAAAAAACAGTAAATGAGTATTCGAACGAAAATGTTTTAGATTTTTTTAAAAAAATGTTTAAAAGAATAGCATCTTTCTAGTGAGCAATTTCTCCGTAAATATATTTTATTTTTAATACATTTTTTTATTTAAAAAATCGTTTTTTTTAAATAGAAAAATGTATTAAAAATAAATGTATGTAAGTATATAAAATGTATTATTTTTTTTTTAACTTTACCTGATTAAAACGATTTTATTTTATATAATACTGCAGAATTTTTATAAGCTGGAAATTAGTGTTATGCAGAATCGGCAAAGTCCCGTGAATTTGAAAAAATCTGCTGTATTTGTATAAGGTACATTTTTAGCTAGTACATATTATACTTATTTTAGGATGATTAAAAAAAAAAAGACCCTGAGTGTCAATGATTCCCATAAATTAGAGGCTTTAAAATAGTAAGTTAATTGAGCTGTTTTGATAGATTTAAAAGGCAGCCACATTTTCGATAAATTTACTTACTGCATGCTGTCTTTCACCAAGTAAATAATTAATAGAAAATTGATATCTGCTTTTTGTGTGTTTTGTAAATTTAAGAAATATGTTACATTATTAATTTAATTTCAGTTATCCCTAACATACACTAAAAGCATATAACTATTTCTGAAAAGGCTGTATTGTGTTATGGTAAACTTACACGAGGAGTATTTTGTATTGCCTATGGAAGGGGGGGTGGGTGCCTTACGTGAATGACTTTCTTAGTGCTTCTGAAGCGTATTTACGTTACATCGTGAGAAAAACCGTCCGAAACTCCGAATTTTTAGTTTATCAGCCGTCCTTTAGCCCAGAACCCTGGACCTTTATACTTCAGTTATCTATACCATCTTCAGTATCTTATGTACTGGGCTCGGGTGGGCACAACATGGCACTCGGGGGGGCTTGTTTTAGATGCCGTCTACGGCCTTTAAATGTCTAATACAAAAGATAGCGCATGTATAAATTTACATTAATTAATCAAATTTCTATTTGAAAACTATTGAACAAAATTTTAAATCTGGTATTTAAAGGAATACAAAATAAAAGTGAGAAAACCTAAGATTTGGAAAACATATTGGTCTTCAAATTAAAATTCAATAAATTTTATTTATACATGAAGAGTAAAAGAATTATTATTAAAACTAGTTAGTATGTAAAACTACTATTTATTTTCCTTTGAATACTAAATAATAATTATTAATATTAATTAATTATATGAGCGTTCTGAAGGGAAAAATTTTTATTGAAATATTAATTACATGTTGAATTTTCCAAATAGAGTTAATAATATTAGAAAAATAAAGACTTAATTTTAATTAGAAATAGTTATCAAAACACTAGACATCATCAGAATATAACACGAAATA
Source organism: Cheiracanthium punctorium (assembly GCA_038373885.1). NCBI lineage: Eukaryota > Metazoa > Arthropoda > Arachnida > Araneae > Cheiracanthiidae > Cheiracanthium > Cheiracanthium punctorium. The sequence goes on from JAWZYV010002077.1 coordinate 389,179, forward strand.
CTTAAAGAAAAAGTTAGGAAGGAACTTTACCAAAAAATACTTAAATTATTTTTCAATTCAAAGTCTTTTACTATTTTTAATTATTAATTATCGCAAAATAAATCACAGAAGAAATAAGTAAAGTATATAATAATTTGTTATTGTTTTTTAAACTGAAATAAAACAAAAACGACAGTAAAACAAATCCTCGCAAAAAAGCGACGGCGGGAATGGAACCCAAGACGTCAGGACAAAAATCAAATGCGGAACATCCTAGCCAAACTAGGTACAGGCTGGTTTATGTTATAAGTTAAATTGTACAGATCTTGTCACAAATCTACGCGGCATCTCGGATAGCTGAGAGCCAAAAGCAAAAAGAAATAGAAATATTATTAAAAGAGTGACTAATAAAAACATAAGGGATAAAATATTTAAAAGGAAGGATGCCCGAATTATTGCGTGTGTATGAAATCATGGACTGAAATTGAGCGCCGAGTCATTTCCCTTTAGATTTTTTAGGTCAATTGATTGCATCAATTTTGTCCAGAGCAGATTTATAACAATTTGGAATACTGTGATGAAAATTGATGATTAATTGAAGCAAAGAAAAAAAAATTAAGAGCTACTATCTTAAAAAACATGCAACTCTTAGGCCGTCGTGTACTCTCTTACTTTCGCGTTCGCCAGAAGGCACTGTATTCATACTCCTTGCCATGTTACCACGTCAACGAAGATGGTTTACGTATTTATACGCTTTTTAAACTGGGTTAAATAAAAAAAGTTTTACTAAATAAACGGGCGACGTAAAATCGCTAGAGCGGATTCCGTGATCCAAATGGCACAAGCTGAAATCCTCAAAACTGGCTGTAAATATAAGTGTCACAGAAATTTGGACGGCTGGTTGGTTGGTGTTGGCTGCGTCACTCATAGAACTGTCGTTCTACATGATACGACAGAAAATTAGAGCAAATCCAATGTCTAAAAAGCCATTTTTGTGGGGAAAAAAATCGATTTCCTTTTTATTGTTGTATTTGATAGAGCATATTCTTAAAATTAGAAAACTGTTTTACTTTTGCTTCTACGATAAATAGAAAGGAAGATACAGCTGTTTGAATGTCACTTCCGGTTGAACATCGATGTTAAAATCTTTAAATGCGTTCTCTGGAAAAGCTACGTTTTTTGTTACCTTGTGCCACGATAACTGTAACTACTCTAAAAGTTTTAAAGATTTCTCAGTGAAATTTTATTTATGAATAGAATGTTTATAAATATTCTATTGATATTAAAGTGTGTATTCTAGGAAAAGGTAAGTTATACGTATTAAATTAATAAACTTACAGGTACTTTTTTAAAAAATTGAATTATTTCTCAAAAATTTCGACGTTTTTGTACATAATTGTTGGAAATGTTAGGAAATCAAAATACAATAAAATTTTTCTGCAATACACAGAAAAGTATTATTGGAGTATACTGTGCGAAGGAAGTTACTAAATATTAAGAATGCAGTGTACGTGAGCAGTTGGCAAAAGTATGAAATTCTGTTACAATTTTCTTCAAAAATGCAAAAAATTATGAAAATTTTGTAATATAAATATTGTTTCTGTCATGATTTATGACCTTTCAAATAAAAATGCTTGAACTACGTCAAAATATTGCATTTTTTAAGAAAACTGCTCCGCACGTAGGCAGATACCTTAATTATATATTATATTGAGATAAATAAGAAACAAAACGAAAAGAAACGTAATTTCTACTGCACCGCGAGAACGGGCGGGCGCGATTTTTTTCCACTGAACGCCAAATCGCCAACAAACAGTGGCAGAAATTCGAAGTTGACGCTCTAGTCAGAATACGCGTCGTGGTTATACGCAAGGGTTTCATGATTAAGTTCGTAAGAAATCGCTGCTCTAGTCCGAGTCGTTGATCTTTAAGAATTAAATTTGAATTAAAAAGTTGTACATTGTACGGAGTAACTTTGGACACTATGCACGACTAGGTAAATACTCTTTTCAGATAATTCTTTTTGCGAATTGAATATTTGAAATTGAATTCTCTTGTTCCACCCCCGATGTTTATTTAATCCTTGAACGTAGGTACTGGTTTACGGCAGGACATTCGGAGCACGTGCCATTGACCCTCATTTCTTAGAGTCCTCAAAAACTTTTCAGGTGGTATAAAAAAAAAAAAATTATCATTCTAAAGAACAGATTTCTACCTAGGGTTGCCCACCGTCCCCCGAGAGCTGAGACGTCCGGTAAAAGGTGTGTACGGGACGCCAAACGTCCCGTTTCTTTAATAGAATAAGTAATTTAATCATTTGAAAAATTACAATGATCTCAGAAAAGTTTCTTTCCTTAAATAAATATGATCTCTGCAGAAGTGATTGTATACTTTAAGCTTCTTTTCTAAATTAGGAATATTATGATTTCGATAAAAGTGGTTTGATATATCTTAAATTTTCCCTCCAAATAAATAATGATTATAATCTTAGTAAAAGATCTGATTTAAGACTTAAGTTGTGTTACCGATACCTACTTATGGGCTGTCTTGATAGTTTTTTAAAATGCCAAAGTAAAAAAGTTTGTTTTTATTTGTGAGTGAAAATAAAAAGTTTAATTTAATTAAACGATAGTTTAATTAAATTGAATAAGCTTTTTTATTTTCACTCACAAATAAAAACTATTAATTTACTATCATTTAATTAAACGATAAAATGAACAAAAATAATGTACTAACATTTAATTGAACGCAGGGCCCGATTACTGAAAAGGCTCGGGAAGCTTGAGCTTCCCCTCAGAATTTGAAGGGGGGCCCGAAAATGACTGAAAAACTGTGATAAAAATTCAAAATTTTGTTTTTAAATGATCTTTTTAAGTTATTGTAAACATTTTTAATGAAGAGAAGTGGTACTTGGTCTTGATGCTTCATGTCGAACATTTCTAAATTGGTTGTTTGCAATGTCTTTGCCTGGGACATCTGGTGCAGTTGAGAGTTTTTTTCGATTATGGGGATTATTTGGCCTGCAGAAAGGGGTTGACTTTTAATATGTAATATTAAAAATCTTCTAAATGTCAAAATTAATTCTTAACTTCTGTGTTGTGATTTTTATGATGTCATCAAAACAAACAAAGATTTCCTGAAAAAAAGCCATGTCTAATGAGAAATAGGACTAAATTAATAAAGTTTAATGGGTACTTACGTATTATCCCGGCGGTCCGCCAAGACAAGCGATTTTTTGCCGAAATAAATGCCGGGCACATGAAATTATTAATGGTTTTGAATACGATTGGCAACAGTTTGGCAACTCATTTGACGAAAAAAACAGTTTTGCGGGAATGACCGCCGGGATAATACGTAAGTACCATTTAATGTTCCACTAAGGTAAAGTTTTTAGTTATTTGTTAATGTTTAAAGTAATTTCAAAAATACTGTAAAATCTCGTTACAATGAACTAAACTATTATGAAGATTAATGAATAAAATATCTTTATCAAAAGAAAATTTCAAATTAATGAATAAAACGCTTTTATGAAAGGAAATGATTAGAACTAATTAAATCAATGAAATTTCTTTTTTATGAATAAAATATTTTTATGAAAGAAAATCATTAAAACTTTACTTTTCCCAAACAAAAAGGGGATGAGGAGCCCAAAATGAGACTGAGCTTCCCCTCACTTCAGAGGTTAATCGGGCCCTGATTGAACGATAAATTATTTAATTAAATGATAAATTGAACAAGAATAATGTGCTATCCTTTAATTAAACGATAGTTTAATTAAAGGATAGTACAATTCGTTTTGAAGAAGTGAGATGAAAAACTAATAATTAATGTAAATTTTTCAATTATTCGCCTGATTGTTTTAGCTGTTAACTATGTTGCTTGTATAATTATCCCAAAGTAGTTATGAGCATAATCAATAAACTATTTTTAAAGTGTAAAATTTAAATCTACTTTTGATTGTGTTTCAGGCCTTCCTGTAATAAGTAAGCTGGATACCGCTTTTTTTTCAGACACGTTCCTAATTTCAATCGCGAAAGGTCCGTAAATCCTTGTGTGAAAGTTGATAAGCATACTTCTAACGGAAAATCAAAGTAAAATAATTACCGAATTTAATTCATGCAAATTACTTAAAATTTAATTTAATCAATGCATGTTTAGTTATTTATTTATAAAGATGTAGCGATTTATGTGTAAATTTAATAGTACCTGATGAGAACTGATAACATATATGTCAAAAATTGTAAGTTTTTGAAATGGGGGGGGTTTGTCTGAAAGAGATCGCTTACCTCACTTTTTACTCTTGAGTATTTTCAAAGGAAACTAGATTTCAATTCTCATTTTAAAAATATTTTATGCATTTCTGACGAGTTCTTAAGAAACGTGACGATAGCTTTCGAAATTTAAAGTAAAGTAAATGCTTATGCATAGGTTGTTGATAGTTTCATGTATGCAAATCAGTCGCAGATTAATGCAGTTTATTTGTGGGGGCTGCTAGTTGGAAGATTCACGTGTATATCTATTTTATAAAAGTAAAACTGGATTTTTTACATTCTTTTTCTCGGGAGAGGCGGTCGCCCTCCTTTAATCTGTTCTTAATGTAAATTAATTTCATACCTTATTAGATCTTCGAAATTAATATATTACGCTAATAAAGCGCGGTACTAGATATTCGGCTGGCTGTATTCAATTATTAAAGAGAATACTCGAAAATTGCATATTATTATTATTATTCAATACACGAAAACGTTAAGTTCTGTATGTAGCTTGAATATTTTATTATGAAATAAAATTGAGTAAACACATTAAAAAATTACATCATTTTACTAGAAGTAAATTTTGTGAGCTTTGTCGAGCGCATATTCAGATAGGAGATCATGGATATCAATATAGTATAAATAAATATAATTACATCTTCATAATAACCCTTTAACGCGCAGTGTTCCCGCTCTGGGAACACCAAACTCTGACGTTTTGACTATTGCCAATCACGAAGAATATATTTGAATTCTATAAAAATAGTTGCGGATGACATAGTTCCACGAGAATCCTTTACTTTTTAGCCCGTCATTTCCCGTAAAAAAATGGTCCCGATTATTTTTAACAGCACTGACATCTGCTGAAAAATGGAAGAATGCGAGAACAGCTAGATAGATTGCCCAATGCTGAAAAAAGGGCAGCCGTTGCCATCGCTCGACTTAACTACCAGCAAGATGGCGGGCTGGTCGAGCGATGGCAACGGCTGCCCTTTTTTTCAGCATTGGGAAAGGGTTGCGCCTCAAAGGGTTAATAACTGTCTTCAAAATGAAATAGATGTGATAAAATGACGAAACTTTGGTTAAATAGTTTAGTAGCTCCGTTTTGTTGGTTTAACAAAATACGTTTCTAACTTTAAGAAAAACATTTTGTTGAATCTCAGAATCAATGATATTTGAAATCGTTGAAACATTCAGATACGTCGAGGAAGGACATACGCGCAGGACTGTGTAAGCCAGAGTTAGAGGAGAAAATTCTTGATTGCACTAAGTCTACCAGTATGTTTGAGTATGGGTGATATGAAATACAAAACTATTTAATTGCTGTTTTTCTGAGTATTTCAGAGGTAAGTCTAATTCGTTTATGTATTCACTGAAATTTATATTTTCATTTTAATGTTTCCATATGCATCTAAAAATTTAGTTAAAGCAACTCAATGACAGTTTTTTTTTTCATCCTTAAAAAAACCGTAAATCAGTCAGAAGCACTTCTGGGTTTCTGTTAAAATAATATATTTATGTATTTTTACGAAACTCATAAGAGGGAGAGGCGAAGAGCCAAGGGTTGAAATTTTCTGTTTATTTGATCGGTTATGATAATAATCATCGAACTTACCTTGTCGAGCTAACAAGTAGTAAACATGAAGTACTGTCCACACATGCGATATAAACAAGACAACTCCGTTCATAAAGTAACGAAGATGTAGATTTCATAACACGTAGTTTTTTTTTTTTTTTTAATTATTAAACTGCAACCTTGAATATTATTTAGAAACCGAAGGTTGTATTTTTTTTTTTTTTTTTTATCACGAACAGAAGAGCGATTCTGAGACCCTAACAGTCTTATGAATAACGATGAGGAAACTGTCTTGAATTTCTTTAAACTGTAGATATATAAAAAGACTAAAATAAAAATGTTAATTTTGATGATTAGACAAATTTAATTAGACTCACCTCTGAAATTTTCAATTAACATTTTCAAAGGTTAAACAAAATAACATAGTAAAATCTGTCAAATAATTTTGTTGCATGAGCCATAACAGCACCAGTTAAGAAAAATTTTTGCAATTCAATAAATAATTTGATTGATTATAACCAAATAAACATTTTAAACAAATAATTTGATTAAATTAATAAAACTTTCATCAGCAATAAACAAAATGTTTTGTTGAAATACAAAAAAAAATTTTATTAATTGTTTTTTCGATTCTATATAAATTTCGTTTCAACCAGATAATTGTGTTTAGCAAATTTTTTGTTGATTCATCAAAACATTTTTTTATCAGTGTAAAAACTATACAGCTGTATATATTTTTATGCAAAAATTTTTGTTTTACATTTTAAATAGAGGTTAATCTATAATATACTATTACTATAGTTTGCGGTACCCCACACCGCAAAACAACCGTAATGGTAATGGTAGCGAATAGGTAGCTTAAAAGGGGGGGGGGCGATTAATCCTAGCTTTTTTTTTTTTCTTTCTTTCTTTCTTATTCTATAAGTTTAGAAATGTAAAATTAAAATTTTTACAAAAACTTTGACTTAAAGGGGGGGATTCGAGATATAATGATTTTGTGCTTAAAAAACCGAATATTCGACTTTTGAAATAAAGCTAAGGCAGGGGCGTAGCCAAGGGGGGGATTAGGGAGGTCATAACCCCCCCCCCTCCTATGAGATATTTTTTGCCAAACAAAATGTATATTCTTCACTTCCTTATCACACACATGTATGCATATATGGGAGTTGCAGTAGTCGTAACCCCCCCCATGAAAAATTTCTGGCTACGCCCCTGAGCTAAGGAAAGTACTTATGAGATATCGGGAGTTTCCTGTATCAGTTTTCTAAATTTTGAGCATGAATTAGTTTACACTTTATTTATATTCGGAGCGCACTTCCCTCTTATTACATAGTAAAAGCTCCTGGAACACGGTATGTTAAAATTTAGAGATGAAAAGAATATGAAACAGTTTTTTATCAACAAAAATAAATTAAGAAAATTCTGTATGTGAAAAGATCCCCCTCCAACTGTGCCATAAACGAAAAAATAACACACCCGCAGCAATTCGAAAACCGGCAATTCTCTTGAACTTGATTTTGGGTTAGATAGAGGATCACAAAAGGTTACATTTCAGTTATAAATGTTTTTCAAAGAAAAAGAAATTAAACGATAACAAAAAAAAGTGCATTTTAGAATCTACTAACATTTTAAAGGAGGATAAATATACGAACCAAAAATTCTCATTTGTAGCTTTTTTATAATTATTTTATTCCCAAAACTTCGAGACTTTTTTAATTAAAAAAAAAGTGTGTGCGTGTAATCTTTACGCGCGATTGAAGTAAAACTTCTTTGACGTTTACGATAAATATCACTGAAATTATTAAACTTTAACTTAAAGTAAATATCATATTATAATTTAATTATATTTATTATTCATTTACTTTACAAAGATTATATAAATGTTATATTCATATTATTCATTGGAAATAGAATCTTGAATGTCATCATAATATTTTATGTATGAAATTATAGGTTTGTGTTAACTATACTGTGAAACATAAATTTTACTCTCTAAATTTGCTAACTTTCTTGAAAATACAGCATCTATCGTTGTACCGAAACGCGTTGTTGATTGAAGTCGAGAAGTATTCATAGTTAGATCCAATTTTTCTTTTTAAAAATCAACTAACGGCTGAGATTCTTGGTAGCGAAAATTAACATTAAAATCTCCAGTAAGAATCACCGGTAATTCATGATAATTATTTAGAGTCCAGGAAGTGTCCATGTTGTAGTATTATTCTTTAACTGTTTTCTTATACCATTGTTCCGTCGGGAGTTTGGGTTTGAATGGGAGGAATGTCCATAGTCTAGTATTATACTTTAACTCTGCTCTTTAACTTATGTTTTATTCTGATTGTTGGGTTCGAATGCAGGTAGTGTAAATTTTTTTTAGTGCTTTTCTATCACAGTATTCTTAAGCATTGATTTCGTCTGCTGGTAGGTTTCGAATTATTTATCTGTATCCGTGTTTTTAAACTGCAGGTTCTATCTATTGTTTGGGAATGATTGCAGCCAGGGTCCGTTTCTTTGTGGTGTTCCATCCCCGTGTTGAACCGTTGCTCCGTCTTGAGGTTGGGTTAGAATCCACGGAGTGTCCATTTGTTATTCTTTTATTCAGATCTTAAACCCTTTGCAGCCAGTGTTTGTTTCTTTGTGGTGTTACATACCCGTGTTCTTAAACCGTTGTTCCGCCTGGATATCGGGTTAGCATCCAGGAAGTGTCCGTGTTGAACTATTATTCTTTCACTGTTTTCTTAAAATGGTTTCCCGTAGGGTTTGATTCGAGAGAATGTCTTTGTTGTGGTATTTTTCTTTAACTGTGTTCCTAAACTGGTGTTTTCTTCTGTAGGTTGGTATCGAATGCACGTAGGGTCTATTATTGCGTTTTTCTATGGCAGTGTTCTTAAACCTTTGTTTTACTCTGCTGTTTTTGCTCGAAGTATTATTCTGTTTAAAAATTTACATTTATCTCATTATTATAAATAACTCAAAAACACATGAGCAATATTAAAAGATTACATATTATTTAAGTACAGACAAACAATATTTATGTATCATGGCAACCAATCATGTCAAGTTTTTACTCATAATTCCATTAAATATTGTATTAATGCCATTGAAAACATGTGAGTAAAGCAACGGAATGCACCATAGTGCCACTTTCTGTATTCGGTGCGTAGGTCTTGTTTATCAGAGGTGACGGGTTGGGTCGCCGCCTGTAACAACAGTGAGAGACAGTCAGCAGGATCGCCGCTTGTTCAGCGAAAGACTTCACACAATGGCTCTGACAAGAGCCGGTCCACTTATCCACTGAACAGGGTCATTAGACAAGATCTTGCTTCAAAACAGGTAGGGGGTAATGTCGACGCGCAGGGAGCACAGTCGACGTTCTCAGGAACGAACGCCCGAGAGCTGTTCCGCAAATAATTAAACTTACAAATCTGGAAAAAGCTTGTTAAGTGTGACGTCAATATGAAGTAAAAATCACTTGCAACAGCTAATTTTGTCACGCAAATGATTAACTTTTTTGACTCTCGGATATAAAATGTTGTTGAAAATAGCGAAAAATCCCTTAAAAATGAGGGAACGGGTGGATTTTCAGATTTTTAAAGTAGCGCAGATTGTTTTCTATATTTTTATACATGATTATGGAAATTTTCAAGGGGATCGTACAAACGGTGTAGAAATTATCAGGCTTTTGTCCTTGACATTGCAATGTTTTTGCAGTCATGGCGGAATGAAGAAGCAAGGGGGGAAAAGATACGTCATTTCCTTTACTGAGCGTTATTTCCGTCAGAAAAAAAATCTGAGTTACTCTCTAGTTGCGCCTAAAGAAGTTTTACTTCAATAAAAATTAAAACTCTCATAGTTTGGAGAATTCAAAATTTTTAACGGATTTTTGATTATGAACTGCAGATTATTTTTAATATATATTGAAACTTGCAGGGAAAAGTAGGAAATAACAGTTTTCGAAAAAAAAAAAAATCCTACTTTTTTTTATGACATCTTTTTATTTTGCATTTTTCATCTTCCATCCAGCTAGCTTATTTGACTGAAATTTGAAACGTGTTCATAAAATTATTAGTATCATTTGAAGTGTCTGACAAAATGCTAAATGAAACTTGGCTTAAAAACAAATAATAAGTTCGCAGGCAATTGTTCTTTTAAACTGATTTCACAAAAAGATGGTTTGTATTAGTTGATCAGTAATCAATATGGATTATTAATGATTAGTTCAAACGATTATGTTTGATTTAAAGAACAAATTTTGTGTAATATTCTTTACAAATAAGTCATTAAAAGTTATTTTTTTAATTCAGAATTAAATTTTCATTTCAACTACATTAATTTCAGAACATGGAATATCTTTCATCCCATTAAATAATTGAAAGAATAATGTAAACACTTCGATGTATGAAATATGTGGTGGATTTGGCCTTGTATATTTATTGTCTTTTGACAGTGATTGTGTTATTAACTTGGCAGTTACTAACCACTTTTGCAGCATTGCATCATTATCGCGAAGTAATTTTCTAGGAAGTAATAGTTTCAAGAACTCTTTCATCACCCAGTGCGTATCATCTAATGGGAAAGAACGTTTTTTTATAACTAGAAAAAAAAAGGCTTTGACACAATTCTTCTTCTTGTTGCTCGGGTTAAGTATTCTTGAGCTTTTCAATTATGAAAAGCTAAAAATTAACTAAAAATTAATACAGAATAACTAAAAATTAATACAGTATAATTGACTAAAGATTAATACAGACAATTTTATCTTTCCGGTTATTGTGCACCTCCGGAGACAGACAGATTTCACTCACTTTATCCGTTCTTTAAGTTCTCTAAAAGCTGAAGTGCACTTCTTTAACCCTTTTAGGCGCAACCCTTTCCCAATGCTGAAAAAAGGGCAGCCGTTACCATCTCTCGACTTAACTACCAGCAAGATGGCTGACGATCGAAACGTTCATCGCGTGCCACAGATCTAGAGACCTTTTCTTGACGACAGCTGGCTGTTAGAGGTCTGCGCCGCACGGAAATTCGCGGCGGCGGCGTGACGACCTCAGAAACCCGGCGGCGGCGGCGCGCCGCGGCTTGGAATTTTTTTGAAAAAGAGCATAATGAAAATGGGCGTACGCCTACAAATACACACACACACACCTATGTATAAATTGACGTTAAAAGATTTTTTAAGAATATGAAAACTGGTCGAGTATGATTTTCTGTTGTTGTGGGATTACGGCCAAATTAGCTACATGTGAGCTCTAGGCCGAGGTGTGGAGTGCTCTCGGTGGGGGTCTTTCTAAGGTGTCCTAACAAGCATTTCGGAGGAAACGACGAAAAACTCCGAACGGTTAGGTCGACGGACCCGACCTGCGTTTGAACCAGGCTACACAAAATTTTTTTAAAAACATGCGGCCGTTACAATGAAAATAAGTTGACAAACGTTTATTCATAAAATTGCCATTTCTATTCGGAAATGGAAATAGAAGTTCAGAATTAAAATAAGAGTAGGAAACTGCTTTTTCAAGCTAAGAAAAATGAGAATAGTTGTTTTTCTGGGTTCCCCGAGGGGCAACTGACTCTTGTTTTACCACCGCCTTCTAGAAACACTGCCTGCCGTCTTCGGAATATCGGAATAATGCAATGAGAAAGGTGAAACGATAACTGGCGCTAACTACGCTGCCTGCTTATCCCGAGATGAGGACGATTTAAAATTAACATATTTCATAACAAGGACTCTTAATAAAGACTGATGTTAAAATGTAAAATTGATAAAAACTGTATAATAACGCACATTGTTGATAAATACTCTTTATGGTGTTTCAAATGTTTTCCTCCTCTAGATCGTTTAAAAAAAATCTAAAACAACTAATGACTGCATTTTAAAAATAGTTTGTTTTCAATTCAAGCCCTCTCCACCTTTTTTTTTTAAATGAATATATATACATAAAATAATTTCTCCACTTAAAAAGGTTAAAAGATTTAGTTGCAGAACTTTGTTTTTAAGTCTTTATAAATTTTAAATAAGAAAACAAAGCTATTAATTTAGCTAAAACTCATTATAAAATAACAGCTGATTATGAATAATACATCAGATTACTTTATACTCTTACCATAAAAATATGGACATTAACATTTCCAATATATTTTATTCAAAAAGAAATCATCATTTTAAGTTTTTCATACACCTTTATCATCAGTTCTAACTTTTGTAGATTTGGTTTTTCATTTGAAATGTGCTATTATGTGTGTGTGTGTTATTATACAAAGTTTTTGTCAATTTTACATTCCAACACCAGTATTTGTTAAGCGTTTTTGTTAACAAAACTATTAATCAAAATCTTTCGTATCTTGTGATAGATAGATAACGTAAATGGCTCCACCTATTCCGTTGCATTCTTCCAAAAATGACAAGCTGTATTTCTAGAAAGGAGTGGTTTTAATCGCCTATTTATAAAAATTTGATTGTCGCGGGCAACTGCAAATTTCGATTCCTGTCCACCACAAATTTTTCCTTGGTAGTTTTGAGCTTAAAACAAGTCCATATTTTTAATTTAAATAAAATTGTTCAAAAATAGTGGTGAAAAATGTTCAGATAAAATCGGAACGGTTGGCAGTTATGATATAGTGATGGGTAGCTTAAATTTGTGCTCTCCAACCTTTTTATAGCCACGAACCGGCCAACGTTTGATAATTTTACCGCGGCCTGCTGAGGGTGGGAGGGCGAGGGCGTTGAATGTTTCTAATTTAGATTGGCTTGATTTAATAACTTTAATTTAATTGTATTTAAACATGACTCCAAAATAATATACAGTTACACACAAAAATAAATGAATATAAAGTGATGCAGCATTTCAACCGGCAGAATTGTTGTTTGGAATAGTTTTAAAGAAAACATTTATTCTCTATTTTATGGCTGCAATTTTAATTCATGATCTTGAAATCTTTAATAAACAACAACAAAAAAAAAGAGAAATATAAAAAGAATTACACTATTTCTTCTGTTACAAAGGTATAAATCAACACAAACATGACTAAATCGCAAAAACCCGAGAGAAATACACCAAAGTAAATAAAATCCAAAGAATTTAATGTTCCTTGGCGGTCCGGTACTATTTGATCCGAGGACCGGGACTGGTCCGTGGCCCGGGTGTTGTGGACCAATGACTTAAATAATCAGTGAAATATTAAGAATTAATGAAAGATTTATTTTTAAATTTAAATAAAGATATAAATTAAGTTTGAAGGGTCGGGGATGAAGATTGCTCTGTAAAAATTTATGAAAATGTATATTTTTATGATTTTTTTTCCAGTTTCCCACTAATGATATAGATGCAACTTGCGTTTCAAACAATCAAGTCATCTTTTAACTTTATCTGCTTTTTTTTAAGTCAATATAAATTTAATTTTTCAAAATTTTTTTAATTTGATGTTCTCAATTCGAAACATTGGCCAGTAAAAGGTTAAGAAGAATCCAGAGAAAAAATAAGCAGTTGAAAGTTTAGGTACAATTTTTTTTTTTTTTTTTAAGTTTTGAAGCCAATTGTACGCTGCGGCATACAATCGACGTTCTTTGTCGGCGCGCCGGCCTAGACCTCGGCGGCGGCGGCGTGGTACAAATGCCCGGCGGCGGCGGCGTGGCGCGGCGGCGCTGACCTCTACTGGCTGTGCGCGGGCACATTCGATCGATCGAGGTAGTTGAATCCAGAGATACTACTACCTAATTGAGGTAGATTGATGCTGCCCTTTTTTTTTCAGCATTTGGCAGTCTATCCAGTTATTCCTCCGTATCAATGTACAGTCAACTCCGGATATAGCGAACCCGGATGTAGTGAACTTTCGGCTATAGTGAACGCATTTCCTTAGTCCCGATTCCCTTACATTAGAAATGTAAATAGCATTTTTTTTTTGGTTTTAGTGAACCATGACTTCGGTTATAGTGAACTTAAAAATTTCTGGACGGTATAGAAAATGTTGTTCGATGCCTACGAAGATTCTTTTTTGTGTTCGAGTAGAAAGATCAAGCACCTGTTCCGAAATACAAGTGAATTGCTAGAGTCTAGGCTAACTTGCCTAGACTCTAGAATGGAATGTACCTTATGACTTCCATGAATGTGATTGTGTTTTTTTTACTTAACGAATAGTTCTAGAACCATAAATGCGATCCATTATGTTTGATTTATTTAGTAAACATTCAGTATTTGTATAAATATTCTATTTTCTAGTTTTGCATTGTTTTATTGTTATCGGTCACCAGAACATCGGTTTTAATAAACTTCGGATATAGTGAACGAAATTTGATGGTCCCCAGTGGTTCACTATAACCGGAGTTGACTGTATTTCCATCGTAGCCACCATTTTTCAGCAGATGCCAGTGCTGTTACTAATAATCTAACAATTTTAGTAATAATCGACTATTTTTACGGGGAAATGACGTGCTAAAACGCAACGTGTAGCTATGACACCCTCAATTATTTTTATAGAAATCAAATTTATTCTTCGTGACTGACAACAGTCAAAATGTCAGAGTTTTGTTGAAGTATCAACAGTTAAGAAGAAGTAATACTTTTATTGAGTAATTTTCTTTACGGGATGAGATTTTTAGGGGGAGATCACTAAGTCGATAACAGAAAATAATGAAACTTTGTAAGTTTGCGATAGTTTTTTTTTTTTTTTTCAGGCACTAGATTTTTTTTAGACTATTTCGTTCAGTCCCAGAATTTCTGGTGACTACGCGACTTTGTAGACTTTGCAGGCATGAACTGTCACGGTGAAGATCTTTTCAAATGTGTTTTCCAGATAACGTGGAAGAGGGGGGGGGGAGATGCGAGAGAATAAATGTTCCACAAGGTTATAGATTTCAATTCCAAATATTCGTTTCATGAAACAAGAGAAACAAACACGTTCCACTCATGGTTTATGATGCCCCTTCCAAACAGTATTTAAAATTTTGGAGTATAGTTGGAATATGCTTGGAGAAGATTGTAAAGCAGTTTCAGTAGGCGATTTTCGGATAGATTTCGATTCCAAAGATGTGTTTTATGGAACAAGAAAAACACACACGGCACACTCGTGGGTTATGATGCCCCTTCCAAACAATATTTAAAATTTGGAAGCATAGTTGGTATATGCTTGGCGAAGATTGTAAAAAGTTTCAGTAGGCGATTTTAAGATAGATTTCGATTCCAAAGATGTGTTTTATGGAACAAGGGAGAAAAATACGGCACACTCATGAATAATGATACACTTTCCAACTTAATGGAATAAGGAACGAAAATAGGGAGATGCATGGATTATGATACGCTTTTAATAAATAGCAGTTTAGTGCGTATTTAAAATTTGAAAGTGTTTCAGATTTTCTCATAGCAACTACAACAAAAAAAGAAGTTTAATGTAATCCTAATGTGGAATATTTAGAAAGAGCAAATTAAGAATGCTGTAATATTTTAACACATTTAACACATAAGTCACTAACATTACTTTTAAAGCGGATTTGATAGCTTTTTTCTTCTTATTATTTTTCTCCCTTTAAAAGAATTAATTCATTGGAAAAATAGTTAACGTATTTATTATGCTGACTATTCCCTTATGCAAACTTAATACATTTCAGTAGAAAGTAACGGTCTTAATTACCAGTTGAATTTTGGACTGAAATCTAGAGACCATGCAATAAATCCATGTCTGTGGTGCTGACATCATCTCTCAGCTTGTGATTATGTGACTATGACTCACACTGTTTCCGAGATAATATTTCAGATTTCCTAGAACTTTCAAATGAAACTTTGATTTACGTGGCATTTTTTTTTTAAATGAAGCGTTCGTAAATCACCACCCGACTCAATGCCAGTGATGGAATTGAGCCCAGGTGTATGAGACGCGCTCCTCGCTGCTAATAAATCTAAAAAAGCTTCGAAATTCAGTCTTTTTAACACTATCCCCGCAAGGTCGAAAAGTGTTTACGATTTCGGTTTGTCTGTCTGTCTGCCCGTCTCCTTAAATATTCATCGATTACTACGAAATTTATGTATGGTATATCTTTGTAGTGTATCATGTACCCTATTGAAAATGATGAATATAGCATTTATAGTTCTCTTCTACAGGACAGCTCGAAAGACTTCCAACACATTACGCTGTATGGGCAGTCATTCTTTAAATTGTATTTTAGCTATATTTGGCTATTTTAAATGAAGCAGAATCGATTCTCATGTTATTAAGGATTACAAGATAAAGCTCTCGATCGAAAATAGTGTCCATATCATAATTAGTTCTTCTATAGGAGTACTCAAAATAATTCCAATACATTACATTCAATGGCAGTTTACAGCAGACAGGCATCCATTTAAAGTACAATACTATCTTTTACTACTAAAAGTCGAAGCCCATTGCGGACGGGCGCTAGAAAAACATTTGACGAAAATATGTCTACACTCAATATATTTCATCTTCTCCACCTAAAATAAATAACTTCATACTTATCTAAAATAAATAACAATTTTCATTATATACCCACATCAAATTTCATGCTCTTCTGGAAACGCACGGAAACTTTTCGCATTCGAACGATTTCGTTTTCTGTACACAGACCCTCTTATATCAATGCTTCAAGCAGACGATCATTTTATTGAAAAGAAAAAAATAAATAAAAATAAATTAAGTTATCTGGAAAAACTATTTTAAACGAATTGGAATCATTATTTTCCCTTCAAAGCCTGATAACTGATAACCGTGATTTCAGTATAACGTCATTGTCACTTGAAACAGCTAATTTTGTCACGCAAAGGATTCACTTTTTTTTACTCTCGGAAATAAAATGAAGTGGAAAAAGCGAAAAGTCGCTTAAAAATGAGGGAACAGGTGGATTTTAGATTTTTAAAGTAAGCGCAGATTGTTTTCTACATTTTTCTGCATAATTATGAAAAATTTCAAGTGGATCGTAGAAACGGTGTATGTTAGTACGCTTTATGTACCTTTTTAACTTTTTTAACTTTTTAATCTTCTTGGAGTCATGGTGGTAAAAGTTTTATCTTGGATTGGTTGCCCGGAATTGTTAGAGAGTGAGTCGGGGATCAGCGTAACTACATAGTAGGATGTAATACCTCCCTCATAAGTTTACTCATGAGGGAGATATTACATCATAAGATAACAATTTTTGCGATAAATTGCCAATATAATTGTGAGATAAATCGCCAAACACGGTAGGGATGGACGCGAGGCGAAAAATAGGCTTCTTGTGTCACGCAAAACAGCCTAAAAGTTTTGTCTCGTCTCACAAAAAAGCTGTAAATCTCTGTCTCGTCTTGCATCTATCCCTAAAATACGCTGAGAAAAAGAAAAAACTTTCGAAAAATGAACCCTGCTTGGCGATGTTTTCATTATTTGTCGGGAAATCAAAAAATATCTAATGCGGTAAAAAGTAAGGCATGAGGATTTCAATGGGAATTCTTGAAAATACTCTAATTAATCGATTTAATGCGTTGCGTTGTGTTAAGGCCAGTCTGTGTCAAAAATGGTCTCTAGATCTGTAGCGAGCGATAAACGATTCGATGAACCGCCATGTTGCTGCTAGTTAAATCGGGCGATGGCAACGGCTGCCCTTTTTTCAGCATTGGGAAAGGGTTGCGCTTCAAAGGGCCAATGGCGATAAAAATAGTTGTAATTTATCATTGATTTATGACCCAGGGAATATTTAAAGAATACTCTTTTGCGAATTCATATATCAAACAAAAAACAAATTTTGATTTGTATATGTACTCATTCCTTCAGCACCATAAAAAAAAAAAAAGATTTATCTAGGTTGTTTGATGAGATCCAGAAAACTCGTTTCATAATATGAAGTGCTCTCAGTTTAAGGCTGTAAATCACTGGAATATAATTTGCGTGGCGAAATAAAGCGGAAGGTAATTTTTTTACGCACGTTTTAGAAGGAAAGGATAGTCAACGGGTCAACAGGAGCATCTGAAATGTGCTTTAACCCTTTAACGCGCAGTGTTCCCTCTCTGGGAACACCAAACTCTGACGTTTTGACTGCTGCCAGTCACAACGAATAAATTTGATTTCTATAAAAATAGTTGCGGGTGACATAGCTCCACGAGAATCCTTTACTTTTCAGCACGCCATTTCCCGTAAAAAAAATTGTCACGATTATTTTTAACAGCACTGACATCTGCTGAAAAATGGAAGAATGCGGGAACAGCTGGATAGATTGTCCAATGCTGAAAAAAAGGGCAGCCGTTGCCATCGCTCGACTTAACTACCAGCAAGATGGCGGACGATCGAAACGTTCATCACGTGCCACATATCTAGAGACCCTTTTTTGACGACACCTGGCTGTGCCGGCACAGCCCGACCAAGACAACATGAAGTCCGACGCAGAAGAGATGCCTCAAGTGGCTACTTCCCACCACATACATAAAACATACAATAGTTTTCTTATACTAATCATTGTAGACACATGACGCCCCACCATGGCCGAGTTAATAAGCAACTCATAATTGTAGGCGACTAAAGTGTGGAAGTCCCCGGTTCAGGCTCCATCGTGCGGCTGTCCATCAAAGGTCAGGACGTTTGGGTCGGTTTTCTCCAGATGTAACGTGAATACATGTTAGAACTCCTTAGAAAGTCCTACGACCAAGTCACCCTCATCCTAGGCAACTCGTCCAAGCGTAGCGTTGCTGCATAACAGCACAATCAAACTGTCACACGCACAATTCAAACATTTCTGTCATTGAAAATAGTGTCATTTCTTGATTTTAGGATCGGTGACATTTTCACTGGAGGCCTGGTCAGTTGCCCTTGACTTCATGGTCACCCATGTCATTGTTTGTGGGGGGGGGGGTTAGCCAAGTCAAGGGTCCTGCCCCAGAAAGATACTATATTTTATTGTCGAACCACTTCTACGTTATACCAGTACGTTAATCATAACGGTAATATGGGAACAGGGGGGCATGGCCCCTCCCTGATTCTAGATATGGCCATCCGAGCTTGCCTTATTCAGGCTCTGATTTAATGATCATACAATTTTTAAGTCAAAGAAAGATACAAATTAGATGACAAATATGCAGTTTAGATCACTAAGAGGGAGGGAAAGTGCCCCCTAATTTTGTTTCAATCCCCCCCATAACCCCCCAAAACGTTAACTGCTCTACTTTTGACCAAAATGTTTGGTCAGACTACCGTTTATGGTAGTGAAATACCTTATTTTCCGGCGGATTGTCTGCTGTTTATAAAAAAAAAAAAAAAAATCTGGAATTTCTCCACTCGACTTTCTGAACATTTCATCTTTACCAAGCTCTTTAAATAAATTTTATTCAACTCAATCACAACTAGTGTTCAGGTGCTAGATAGTGCACTTAAAATGATTTGAGCGTAAAGCCCGTAATGTATAAGAATACCTTTTTATAACCCTGTAAAAAACTATAAGCCGTGCACTCACTAAAATTTATGCAGTATGTAAGACAGTATATACATAGTACATATATATCAAGAAGTTAAATTTATTGGAGGGGACACGTCTCTTAGAAAGTGGGATAACGCCGTTGTGGCAACATACACTCGGTAACTGCGCATCTCAGGTTGTTTATTTTCTATCAAGGCAGCGAAGTGTTGCAGAATACTCTGCCTGATTTCTGGGCTCGTTGTTGTAAAGTCCAGTAGGTGTAGAAAGTTCTAGTAAAGAGTCCATTTGTCAGGATGGAACACAAACTTCATCACTTCTAGAACTTCGTCGAACAATCAGCGGTACAAATTTCACAAGCATAATCAGCCAGTATAACGTGCTATAACAATCCGTATAGAACAGAAGTTTTCACAAATCCTGTAATTCTCACACAAAATAAAACACTTCCACAGTCAAAAATTCAGTGGAAATATACGATGAATTTCGTAAGCAGCCCCTCAAGACTCGGCAATGAAGAATTTGCTAATATATTCAAATTTTTCGTCACTTTTCATATTTGAAAGAGTCTCCGACAGACACTATGCAGATATTTTTGCCTTCATAGCAGTATATCCCGTGTTCTGCAAAGTTACAGCGAATTGTTCACATGGACTGAAAATTTCAATTGCTACTTTTAATGCAAACATCGTCTTTGCTTTTTTCGGTTGTCTTTTATAGCCTTTTAATGCTGCCCTTCTATCACCGGTAACTGAATTTTTGTCATCCAAAAAGCTTTTTACTGTCTGTAGTACCCTTTCGTAATTTGTAATAAAACTATTTAACCCATTTATGCCTAGCGTCCCTTTTTTGGGACGGCATTTTCGCTATCATTCGAAAACGTTATTTATTTTTCCGAGCCTTTATTCGCGAGTATTGTATTTAATTCCACAAAACATTTTAATATGGCCAAGTGGGATGTTGACATTTCAATTTTTATACATAATGATTTTAAATGAAATCATCCCTTGTTCAAAAAGTTGACATCGGAAATTTATCAATTACTGCTGGTGTTAGCAAAATTCGAAGAGAGTCGCAAAAATATCCAGGCACGAATGGGTTAAGGCGTTAACTCGAACACACCGTCTAGTTGGACAAAGTGGAAGGAGATTTTGGACTTTTCCTTTTCCATCATTATCTTCATCGCACGGTGTAAGAACGATGTCCGAATAAATACTTTTACTTTTCGCAGAAGATAATATGATGTTTGAAACATCCCTTTACCAATGCTAAGACTTCACAAAGTAGGTAACAAGACCTAGCTGCTTCTTGGAGGCACAAGTCCAAGCAATGGTTGCTGCAATGATTTTGGTTGAGCATCTGCTATGAGCTTTTGAACACCATGTAAATGACTAGACATATTAGGTGCTCCATCAAAGGAGTGTCCTCTAACTTGTTGACCTAATCTTATCATCAAATCTTCAATGGCATGAAATAAAGTATTAGCTTTGGTATCTTTTGTAGAATACATCCCCTTTCACTTCAAATGTGACGAGATTCATCCATCTCAGACACAAGCTGAATTGTTCGTTACCTACAACATGCTTGTTTCACTTCACTGGCAGTTGTCAAGCTTAGCAATAGTGTGTTCAACAGTTCCTTCTACTCAAGGCCGGCCTTTCATCTGAGGAGGACCGGTTGCAAGCATTTTTTGGGGCCACCCAAAACACCAAACGATAAAAATGCATAAATGAGTTGTTGTAGATTTATATACAGAACGTTAAACATAATACACATACATAAACTAAAATCCCTCCTATGAGATTTTAATGGTGGTGATTAGATCGGTCTTTCTATATAAAAAATAATTTACATACAGGTCCCGACTAAGACATTAGGAGGACCTAAGCACTGTTCGGGGGCCTCTATATAGTCATACTTTGTTGACCCATATATATATATACTATATAGTCACTAGAATTCTTCAGATTAGAACTTAAACTCGCTTAATAATCCAGGGGCCCTTGGAAAAACACTTAAGAGGCGGGGGGGGGGGGAACTTCAAATACATTTTCTAGAGCGGGGCAAATTTCCCACTTGTAACAATTTCATTTCGGATTTTGCTTTTTGGTGCAGTTTTGTTTACATCCTTGACAATACACTAAAACTCATGAGGAGTGGGGGGGAGCGACCTACCTTGACCCCCACTTTATGGGCGCCCTTGTAGGGGCCCTAGGCCGAGGCTCCCTATACAGTTATACCTCGCTGACACGTTTATGTATAGTCACTAGAATTTTTCAGACTAGAACTTAAAATCTCTTTGGCTTCGGCTTTTGAGATTTCGGTATAATCTTGAACATTAGCGTTCTTCTAAAGCCGCCCAGTGGTGTAGTGACTAAAGAACCATTCTATCACGCCTTGGGTCTAGGTTCGAATTCCGGTTTGGGCATGGATGTTAACTTGTCCTTCTCTTCATAGGGGGTAATGCTGTCCGCCCACTGGGAGCCCCATAATAAAATGGACAGCAATACGGGCCTTTGTAATGGTGAATGCTTGATGAGCAAATACCCGCACATTAAAGAAGGAGGGGAGAAAGAAGAAAAAAAAAAACTTTTTCTAAAAAAAATTTGAATCTGGAATCTAAAATTTTCTAACAATTTCGGGGCCCCTTATCACTCGGGGACCGGGGCAGACTGCCCCCCCCCCTTAGTCCGCTACTATTACTCGATATAGCAGCTTAAGTGCACAGACTTAAGCAAATGTATATATTCAGTAGACAGAACGTGAGACAGAACGTTCCCAAACGTGAGCACGCATTTCTACTGGATCAGAGGGCAGATCGTAAAATGTACAGTGGAGAAATTGACGAAAAAAAAAAAATACGAAGTAAGGAAAGAGATACAGCGAGAAGATATATAACAGTTTGCCAAACTTCAAATAATTCAACTTCTGAGGGTGCTGGTGTTAAGGCTGACACTCACGAATGTTTTTCTTCTGGCACATCTGAACCTGACTAGTATGACACAGATTTCTCATGCCCATCTACTTCATCAACATCTGCAAAAGCACACACGAAAGTAAAATACAGTGCTCTTGCAACAACGTGTGACAGAACTGGGGTGTCTGATCGAACTGGTGCATTGATTGCTTCTGCTGTGCTGGAAGATGTAGGGATAGGCTTGGAAGTTGATTTCATTGACTGATCAAAACTTCGCAGAGAAAGAAAAGCAAAACGGAAATTTCTACAAACAGTTTGCATCAATAAGCCAGAGGCTATCTATTTTGATGGCAGAAAGGACAAAACCAAAGTATTTGAAAAATGGGGCATAGGTGGTATACAAAATTCGTTACCGAATCCGAAGAACATATAACCCTTATTTCTGAACCGGGTGGAACATATTTTGGTCATTTATTTTCCAACAGTGGGTCTTTCAGAGATTTATCTTCAGCTATTTTATCTTATTTAAATGATAATTCAATTGACCTACACCATTTGGTAGCCATTGGATGCGATGGAACTGGTGTTAATACAGGAAGCTATGGTGGCGTGATACGACTCCTCGATAGATGTTCTTAGATTCTTGGCATATAGCATTGAAGCCATATTGTCCTACGATAGATGTTCTTAATCTAACCTGCCCATTCCAGTGGCTTGTTTGTCAACTGCATTCAAATGAGTTACCTCTTCGCCAGTTATTTCAGAAACTTGACAGGTATAGAACAGGACCTCACTCTTACTCCGGTCCAATAGGGAAAATTCTTAAATCGTGTGAAACTTTGCCAGTGGCACATTTTGAACCAATTTCAGCCAACATGCCATTTCAAATTATTACCAACAAGTCAGATCTAAGCAAAGATAAATATTTATTAAACATTTGTGAGGGAATCAAACTTGGAGATTGTCCAAAATCTCTGGCAAAGAGTAACCCCGAAAACTGTCACATGCTAGGTGGTTGACTACTGGAAGTAGGATCTTGAGACTTTACATTTCGACAGTAAATCCTGACAAAAACTTACAGACTCTTGCAAAATTTGTCGTAAAGGTATATGCACCACAGTGGTTTAGCATTCGTTGCAAACGAATTTGTACGAATGACCCCCCAAACTGTTGTGAAAACTATTCATCTCTCACGTTACTCTGAAGAAGTAACTAAAATAATTGATCCAGTTATACAGAGAAACAGTTTCTTTGCTAATCACGAAAACATACTCGTTGCAATGCTTGTAGATGAACGACCACTTATTAGAAAATTAGCCACGAATTATAAAAGCACGAAATGTGTGTACATCTACAACAACCTAAACCAGTCATAGCATCAAAAAATTTCAGATACCCAAGTTGATCTTTGCTGCACGAGACTATATTGATTTAATAGACTGGCAAGACTGTAATATCACTGAACCTCCTCTGACCAAGAATCTAACAATTAGTCAGTTGGAAAATATAGTGGCGATGGGAACTCCAGATAGGAATATATTTCCTTATCCGACTAACACTCAAGCAGTTGAAAGGACAGTAAAAATTGTAAGTCTCACAAATGGTGTGCGGATTTGAAACAACACATGGGATGATTTTTAAAAAAACTCCATTCTCGAAAAATTATGCCAAAATTCGACTCGAAATTTGATTAAAAGAGCCATGCATAAGGTAATAACTCAAGCATATTACATGGTGATTTTTGTGTTATTTTTCCATTATTGTTATTTTTTCTTACTTACATAAATTTTTAAAAATTAGTATTTTTTTTATTTGTACTCTGAATTAAGCAGCTGATGGGCACCTGAAGATCACATTTGAAACCCGCGGTGCTTCTTTCACATTTTGAGCAACTCTATATAAGTCAACTGAAATGTGTTACAATGCCGCCAAGGGAAAAATTTCTGAAGGCAAAATCATACTCAGAAAGCCAAAAATGGCCCCTTAGGCATTTCTTAAGTGGTGGTGGGCACCTCAAAATATAGAGTTACAACGTTCAAACTTTGCAGGTGCTATTTCTATCCCAATTGACGAGTTTTTGGAGGTATTACAAAATAAACTTCGGAAAAAGTGTTTTTTTTAAAGCAAAACTTCTTTAGTGGAGACTAGGGAGTAACTCAGTTTTTTTTTTCTGACGGAAGTAACGCTCAGTAAAGGAAGTGATGTATATGTCGTACTCCACGCGCTCGGAAAAAGAAGAACCTCTGAAAAACCTACCTTTTCGACCTGCTTTCGCCGTTCCCCGAATTCATCCTGTAAAAATACGCGGAACCTGTTAGGGAAAGAAACGGCGAGAAAAACACTCAAGAGCCATATTTTTGAGACTTCAATAAGCGTTTTGAAGGTACATCCAACCAGGGACGTAGCCAGAAATTTTTCATGGGGGGGGGGGGTTACGACTACTGCCAATCATATATATGTATACGTATGTGTGATAATGTAGTGAAGAATATACATTTTGTATGGCAAAAAATTCCTCATGGGTGGGTTATGACCCCCTTGGCTACGCCACTGCATCGAACATAATATTTTACATGTAATCCCAACCTCACAGGAGGTTCCCGATAATACTTATTTTTAGATGAATAATATACAATACATGGTTTTGGAAAATCACAAAGAAATGGAACCTGCCTGCAATCGAACCGGAACAGTAGAGGGAAACGTCAGTTTAAGAACACTTTTCCTGGATTCTAACCCAACTTCCAAACAGAACAAGGGGATGGAACACCACAATTAAAGGGCCAGTGGCTGCAAACGAAACTAAACAGCAGAGGGAAATTTTCGTTTAAGAACACTGTTGGAGGATCATACTTCCATCCCACGGAGGTAAATTTATAGGAGGGGACACTTCTCTTAGAAAGTTGGATAACGCCGTTGTTGCAAACAGATGGCGCTACGCACACTGCGTAACTGCGCATCTTCTGCTTCTGCGCATATCAGGTTGTTTATATTTCCATCGCGGCGAAGTCGTTTAATTAGCAGACTAGATCGTTGAATTACCAGAACTTCAAAAAATTAAATAGATAGACTTATGAACGTGATATATATAGTAATTACTGGCTTCAGATGTATTTTAATTACATAATTGTTTTAGAATACTATTTCGTAATGAATATAGGCAATAGTTTCGAAGCGAAGTGATATTATTATTTGTCAAATGCCTGTTAAATTGGCCGTTAGAACATTAAACTCCATTAAACTCCTAAATATTATGTATTTCATGTCTGCTATTATTTTGCCCAAAAGCTGTATTTTAAGAAATGTTAGTAAATTTAGAAGAATGTAGTTTCTGTGAACGCAATATTTATAATGATATATATAGTGTAATGATATATATATATTTATATATAATAATGATATATATATTTATAATGATATTGTTGCAGAAATACTCTACTTGTTTTCCGGGTTCGTCGTTCTAAAGTCCAGTTGGTGTAGATTAGCACAATTAAACAGTAATGTGCTTTTAACAGTCCGCTTAGATCAGAAGCTCTCACAAATGCTGTACTTCTCACACAAAATAAAGCACGTTCACTGGCTGTCGCCAAGCTTGGCGACTTTTGGCGAAATATCGCCAAATTTGGCGCCAAAAATAAGTCCCCAAAAGTGAAGTTATCGAAGGGCTAGGACCAATATTTCTCCATATTTCTAGAAACCTCATATATTTGAATGGGAAACCGAAACCTCCGTATCTCCTGTTCCAGTTGACCGATTTTCTGCAACTAAAAGCAAAATTTATCTATTTGAAGCGTAGAATACGATTTTTGAACAATTTTAAACGCCAGAACAGCGGGTTTCCCCGAAAATTCGTAATAATATATATACAACGGTTTAAGAATACGGGTATGTAACAAAGAAAAACACCTGCAAACGGTTTAAGAACAAAATAAAAGAATAACAAATGGACACTCCGTGGATTCTAACCCAACTTCAAGACGGAGCAAACAACGGTTTAACACTGGGATGGAACACCACAAAGAAACGAACCCTGGCTGCAATCAATCCCAAACAATAGACAGAACCTGCAGTTTAAAAACACGGATACAGAATAATAATTCGAAACCTACCAGCAGACGAAATCAACGCTTAAGAATACTGTGATAGAAAACCACACAAAAAAAATTACATTACCTGCATTCGAACCCAACAAACAGAGGAAAACACCAGTTAAAGAACACAGTTAAAGTATAATACTAGACTATGGACAATCCCCCCTTCAAACCCAACTTCCAGACGGAACAATGGTATAAGGAAACAGTTAAAGAATAATACTACTACATGACACTTCCTGGATTCTAAGTAATTATCATGAATTACCGATGATTCTTACTGGAGATTTTAATGTTAATTTTCGCTCTCAAGAATCTCAGCCGTTAGTTGATTTTTTAAAAGAAAAATTTGATCTAACTATGAATACTTCTCGACTTCAATCAACAACGCGTTTCGGTCAACGATATGCTGTATTTTCAAGAAAATTAGCAAATTTAGAGAGTTAAACTTATATTTCACATTATAGTTACCATAAATCTATAATTTCATACATAAAAAATTATGATGACATTCAAGTAACTATTTCCAATTAATAATATGAATATAACATTTATATAATCTTTGTAATGTACATGAATAATAAATATAATTAAATTATAATATGATATTTATTTTAAGGGGACAGCCTACTTTTAAAATGCCCAAAAAATCGATTTTGAGATTTTTATCTCATTAAATAGCTTACTTTATTCTAAAAAGATTGATACCAACCATTTTTCTGTATGTCATTTATTTGTTGAGATAAAAAGGAAAATGTAAACGCAAGTTGGGCAGCATGCTGTAGAAGCTGCAACTAAGGTTGACACTCAAAGCATAAAAGAGGGAGAATAGAAATGTACAGAATTTAATTTAGAAACTCGAAGAGCCAGAAAAATGCTCATCAGTTCTCAGTTTGAGGCAATAAAAGAAAACGAAGGCATTGTGCATGAAAGCGGAAAATTTTAAATCGAAATTTCATAAAGGGAAATAAAATCAAATTTTTATGTTGCAAAGTAAAAATAAATATATATATATGGATATAATTATTAAAATAACTTCAAAACATGTACTTTACCAATATTAATGCCTTTATATCCTAAAAATGTATCTTTTGTTGAGGTATGTACATATATTTTCATATTTACAATTGTCGAGCTTTTCTTTAGACTGATGTTTCTTAAGCCATATTAAAACATATTTTGGGTTAATCATATTAAGTACTCCGTAAAATTATTCTTAAATAGTAAATGTTTCATTAGAAAATGTTTTTAACTTTTAAATATTAAAATTTATGTTATTATCAAAATGATAATATGATGAATTGTCAAAATGATGAATTATTTAAATATTAAAATTTATGTTATTATGTTATTTATCAAAACAAAAATTTGAACTTTAATTGGCGTTTTCTCAAAACACTGTTTTTCAAGTTTGCGCGCATGATATTTTAAAAACTATTTAAGATATCAACTTGAAATTTTTCTCAGGCATTTATTCTAATATAATGAACAAAATGAACTAAAATGAAATGGTTGTGTTTCATAGAAAAAAAGTTATGATTGTAAAACTATCAAAATTTTTATGGTAATTTAAATTTTCAGATTAAATGATTTTTTTAAATTTAAATTATGAAAATAATTAAACCATTTTAGTTTAGATTGTTAATTTGAATGTCTTGTTTAATTTAGAAAAAAATTATGAGGTTCAAAGGAATTCTAATTGAGATATCTTGCGCGCAGTGGGAAAGTACCCTTGAATTTTTTTTTCCAATATTGTGTGGTAAAATAATATTTTTAAAATTATCACCTTTATAATAAACTAAAATAATATTTTTAATCAATAGAGTAATGTCATAGTAGTTAACTGAAAAAAAAGACTGCTGTTAAAGAAGCTGTTAAAAGAAAACTGCGTTATGTTTCTGCATGCATTCATTATTTTTTTAAAAATTATGAAAGTTGATCTAAAATTTATACATTTTCCCATTCTTAAAAGTAGGCTGTCCCCTTAAGTTAAAGTTTAATCATTTCAGTGATACGTGTCGCAAACGTCAAAGAAGTTTTACTTCAACCGCGCGTAAAGAATACACGCACACACTTTTTTTTTGTGACCCGCCTTTTTTTGCACACCCTTTTTTTTCCCACCCCGTCTGGAGAAGTATCGAATGAAGATGAGGGGAACTATAAAAACCTTTCGAGAAGGGCCACCACCCACGGGTGGTGGTCCAACTGGTTGGTATCGTGCACCGCTCTACTCGGCTAGGTGAAAACTTCCGGTCAACGCTGATGCCGTGCAATCAATTTCGGTAAACTCTTTGGTGGGGTGTTCCTTTGTGAAAACTGTTCGAAAAGGTAACACCAAGTAATGTGAAATGGCTTTTAACAAGTTATTCCAACTAAAGTTGGATATTTTAGGTGGTTTAAACCGGTTAAAACCGGCTGGCGTATTTTGGCCTGGGTAATATTCAGCAACCCTGCACTTCGCCCTATGCTTCCGACGCCCTTGAAGACAATTAGTATTTCTGCAGTAATAAGACTTTACTTTTTAAATTAGTTTGAAGCTTGATGTTATGTTTTTCATATTTTTTTACTTTTCTTTTGCAAACTCTTGTTTATTTCTTGCTTCGATTTCTAAAACACATTTTTCCATTTTCTTTCAGTATGGACTTAAAATGATCTGAATACTGTGTGATGTTTAACGTTAGACACAGGAAAAAATGGATATTTAAGGTGGGAACTCAGTGCTGTAAAAAGAGAAGGTAATGATTCGTGAAAAGTAAAAAGCAAAATTCTTAATTGGTCTTTCCTGAAATATTTGGTGTTTTACTAAAATACTTCATTCAAAGAAAAGCATTCTTAAAAATGAGAAGAAAAAAATCATTTAGAAAACATGTTAACTTTGAGTCAAAGTCGGTAAACATGTGTTCCAAAAGAACGAAAAAGAATTCTAAGACAGATAGTGGGCCGCAATTTTTTAAAACTTCTCATGCGATGAAGAAAAAACGTAAACGACGACAGAGGCTGTTTCCGAAAAGTGGCAAATTATTAGTCACTGATAAGAAACAACGTTCCATTTTTAAACAGTTCATAAAGGGTGAAATTTCAATGAACAATGATTCACAAATCCCAGATGATCTTATTGATAATCCCAGAAGTTGCCATCTTAAAACCACGATAATTTGCGCAAGACTTTCTGGTGAGAATAGCTTAGCGGCTATCCTGCTCGCTGTTCCAGACAACTCTTTAAAGCCACTACATGACGATGATGTAGAAATGAATACAAGAGCTTCTTGTTTCGTGGATCCGGAAAATCCCTTGTCTCCAGAAGAAAATTTCCAAACTCCGATCATAGATTTGACTCTAGAAGACTATGTCGAAAATTCTGCATCGGTGGAGTCATCATTCGGATCTAATGAAGAACCTGTCGGCATTGATGGAATTAACAATTCGCCTAATGCAGCGGTAGACAAATCTTTGGAGCCGGTGCATACTAATGTTAACAAAATGAATGCAATGGGTTTTCAAGCTACCACACCTTCAAAACATAAATCTGAAGATCTGTTCTTTCGTCATAAGCAAAGTAAACATACCTATAAAAGGAAGAATAATTCGCCGCTAAACGTTCATACTCGCGTACTTGGTAGGAAACTTGAGGAGCGAACGAAGAAAATAGCACTTAATGGAAAGCAGTCATTCATTAAGAACATTGTTTCATCTAATAAGCTAGCTGGAAAGAAAGATTTACGTTCAGAAGAACGTAATATCGCAACGTCTGCGTCAAATACTTCTATAACTGGATTCAATGAACAGAGGAGAAGCTTTGACTCACCAAATAAAGTCCCTGTTCTCATTAGCCACAGAACTGACGATTATGAAAACCCATCGATTTCATGCAAATATTCTAGAGAGAACGAACTGTCACATACCATTCCCGCAGTTACAAATAAAAAAGTGCATACCCGTGATTTGGAAATAAATCAAGATGTTCCTTGTTCCATTGTATCCCAAACTGTAAATTTTCAAGATTCTGCCTCTTGTCATAAGCAAAGGAAAGGTAAACATGAATATAGTTCAATGAAGAATTCGCAGCATTCCAAAAATACTCGCATGATTATTAAACAGTTTGTGAATCGAGCGAAAATAATACTGAGAGCAAAGAAGTCATCGATTAAGCATATTAGGTCTTATAATGCAATAGCTGCTAAGTGTAATAGCAGATCCAATCCAAAATACTTATCCCCAAAAAAGCAAGGTATCAATCTCTCTGTATCAAAGACTTCTTCACACAGACTTGACGAAGAAGAGATACACCTTCAAAGAGTATGTGTAAAACTATCCTTTCTCGAGAATGTGGAAGCATTTTCTTCAATTGAAAGCCATGTCCAATTAAGAAAGAAGGAAAGCTATAGCACCTTGAAACATTTTCAGAAAAACGGTAGATCTCAGACGTTTGATAGAAAGTGTAAAAAGATTGCTTCAAAAGTAATTAATGACTGTCAGTTAGAGGCTGAATCCACAGCTGCTTATGGAGTATCAACTATAAAAAGATGTTTTCCAACTAATAAAAAATATTCTGCAAAACAACGAAGGCCGTCTTCGGCATCTAATATGTTGTTAAATACCGCTAAAAATATGAATCCTAAGATAAGCTTATTTAAAAATTTCGCTTGGGCTTCTGTTATATCTTCAGATGCCACTGTTGACATCACAGCTTCTGCCAAAACAAAAGATCTGACAAGGACTTCGAAAAATCTGAAAGAAAGTTATACTAACTCTGAATCACACAAGAAAGATGCTTCCTTATCTAAATCTGTGCCGTTGTTTCCTGTATGTGACTTAGAACATTGTTTTAAAAGTGGAAGACCATCTAAAACTCTTGATAACGATTGCCGGAAGACTATCAATACATTAAATGCTGCATTTACACAGAAAAATACTGCTACTTCATTAATCCACAACAGTACGTTGATAACATCTGAACCGAGTGAAAGAAATCCCAGAAATTCATTTGAATATTTGCCTATGCCTGATATTACATCTCCATCTGTAATTACTGACATCAGAGCATCCGCCAAAACAAAAGGGCCGACAGAAACATGGAAAAATCAAAAAGAAAATCCCACTAGTTCTGAATTGCAGAACAATGATCCTCCTTTATTATCAATGCCATTATTTCCTGTATGCTCCCCAGAACAGCTTACTAGAATCGGAAGACTATCTAAAACTCTTAATAACGATTGTCGAATGACTGACATTACATTAAATGCTGCATGTACTGAGAACAATGCTACTTCATTAATCGACAACAGTGCGTTGATAACATCTGAACCGAGTCAAAGAAATCCTAGAAATTCATTTGATTATTTTTCAATGCCTGATGTTACATCTTCATCTGTAACTACTGACATCAGAGCATCCGCCAAAACAAAAGGTACAACAGAAACATGGAGAAATCAAAAAGAAAATCCCACTAGTTCTAAATTACAGAACGAACATCCAACTTTATTCTCAATGCCATCATTTCCTGATAGCTTCTCAGAACAACTTACTGGAAGTGAAAGACTATCTAAAACTCTTGATAACGATTGTCGAAAGACTGGAATTACATTAAATGCTGCATGTATTGAGAAAAATGAAACTTTTTCATTAATTCCGAATGGTGCATTGGTAACAACATCCGAAGCCACTCAAGATAATCAATCCGCACAAATTCGTACATGCAGCTTGTGTTCTAATTTATTTGGCACGTTTCAAAAATCAGCTACTATTTGTAGTGCATGCCGTAATCTGGAATTAAATAAAGGCAAACTAAACTGCAATTTAAAAACTGCGTATTCAAAAATCGACTTTTCATCAAATAAAAGAAGTCCGTCCTTAGAATCAGGCATAGGAGCTTATAAAGCTGACACTTCTTTACTTCAGTTTTCAGACAGAAATCATGAAATTCGAGGAGCATATGCAGCAGAAACAAATGGTTCTTCTATTACAGAAACGGATACCAGGAGTTCGATTGGAATGAATGTTCGCAAGAACGATGTTCTTGACAACAAAAAGCGGCAGGATCAAAATACTAAGTCAAACTGTGTGTCCTTGAAAATAGATGAAAAGAGTAAAAATGACACACAAATCATAAATCAACAGGGCCAATTTTCAAAAGAAAAGACGTATAACTTGAATGAGTTAAATCTCAGCAGACATCATCTGCCTCCAGTTGATACAAGCAGAGAAACAGATAATTTTGTCAGTAAAGAAAATTTAAATGCATTACCACTACAAGAGTCAAGACTTCCTGAAATGATTGCTCCATCAGATCAAAAGATATCAAATAATACAACTCATTCCTTGCACTGCAAAGAAAATGCTAATTTGAGTTCTTCTATGAAGGAAAACCGAGCCTTAGATTTTCATTTGGAATCTATTTTCTCGTTCGTATATGGTAAATTACAGGATATTGTATCAATACTCTCAACAAACTTTGATTTTGCACAAAATCCCGATTTACAGTTAGATCTTAAAATCAAGACGGTAGCAGATAGATTAGCTGAGTTACAGGGTAAAACTGATAACACTTTTGAGTATACAAAAGCCTGTGAACTTTTAAAGGTATTACGTCTGATCAGGTACTTTTTGAAGAAATTTGGATGTTTAAAAAAAGTGTATCAGTACTTTAAGAAGCTGTTGGATCTACAGAATATAAAGAACGAAGTAGAATCAGAAGAATTTGAGAAATCTCTTCGAGCTATGTTTTCGCCTCAGATCGAAGAAAAATAATTGTGTGAACGTTGTGCGTAAACGGTCTAATTCAATGACGTCCTCAGATGTAAGAGCTAAAGAAGAACCTACTTTGCGTAAACGGTCTAATTCAATAACATCCTCAGATATAACTGTTAAGGAAGAGCTTGCTTTACGTAGAGGTCCAATTCAATGACATCTTCACATACGCCAATTAATGAAAAAGAACATGGTAAACCATCTTACTCAAAGGAAAGGGAAGTCTTCGATTATGAACTATAAATGCTCCTGAAGAAACCATCGTCGACACATTGAATAAAAAGATCGTATTCAATGCCCACCTCAGATATGATTTTAAATAAAAACCTAATGAACCAGGTCACACACACGTAGATGAAACGCATAAACGGCCTAATACAATAAGCTGTCATTTTTCATCAGAAGTTTTGAATGCAGATATGTAGAAAGTGGAGACACCACATACCTTCGTATTCAGTAGCAAAAACTGTTGTTTTCAAAACATCACATGTAAAGCTGAAGACAGCCCTGTCAGCGTTGATGCATAGTATTAACAGCCTCCTATAAAAAACAGCAATTCATCAGAAGTAGCACAGCTTTCACAGTAAATCACAAAAAAGGGAGTCCGACACAGCAGTGAACTCAACTTCAAAAAATACCTTTTCACATCCACTGAATAAAAATGATTCTGCAGAAGCGGAAGACAACCTTTTGAGAAAACCGTGGCCGAAGAATTTCCAGATATAATTACAGAACCTGTCATTTCCATGCATCACGTTTTCAAGCCATGAGCTGGATGAACTTCGCCATCCACCGCTGGAAACGTATCCTTCCCAAACGATAAATGATATCGATTGTATCGATCCTTCGATAAATGATTGTATCGAAGTGAACTCTTTGGAGTCTCTATTGAGTGACTGCTAATTAATGGTATAAACTTTGAGGGCTGGTACAGGACTCTGTAACAATCACATTTTGTATAGGAATGGACGGTCAAAAGTGAAGCGTCGAATCACAAACACAGGGAATAACAATTGCAGGAGACGGAGGAGAAACGGAGTTAGTAGTTGCTTCCGTTGCCGGTAGATGGCCAGTTGGCGTTGATTTGGGGAAGAGAGGCCATTCTCGTTTCAGTTTTCGTCCATTCACCATTAGAAACCGCATGTGGTTTCAGCATGATGGGGCGCCAGACCACTTCACCCTAGATGTTCATCAGTACTTGAATGCGACATTTGGCTTGCGATGGATTGAATGTGGTGGATCTACCTCTTGGCCACCCCGTTCTCCCGATTTGACACCCCTCGATTTCTTTTTATGGGGACGTTTGAAGAATAACGTTTATGCCACACCAAGAGACTCCGATGAAGATCTCGGTGCTGGAGTATCCGTAGCTGCTGAACGTTTGCTTGAAATTCTTGGTGTCTTTTAAAGTGCTCGTCAAACGCTGCACCGACGCTGTCAAGCATGTATCAATGCTGATGGGCGCAATATTGAACACTTATTACAAATTAATTTCCACTTGTAAACGAGGTTATGAAAATAAAACACTTTCCCTATTATTTGTTATTTCCTGCGTTTGTGCTTCGTCGCTTCACTTTTGACCATACATTCCTATACAAAATGTGATTGTTACAATGTCCTGTACCATCCCTCAAAGTTTGTACCATGAATTAGCAGTCACCCTGTATAAATAAATGAGCGTAGATTTCTGACCACGGAAATGGGAAAACCAAACTATACATGTATGCATGTATATAAAAAACTCGGCTGTTCGAGCTTTGTCAGCGGGAGACCCCCCCCCTGTACCACCACCATCCCCCTTTTTTTAGTTTCATTATTGCCATAATAAAGTGATATTCATTGACTATGTCATTTTATCTCTCATCTTTCGTGTATTTCGCTTGGCAACGCTAAGTTGAAATTTTTATGATTGTAACCTATTTATAGAAAAATGCATGTGATGCATATTCTACAGCTTACGAAATATTGTAACAATAGATTAAAGCTATTGTGAACTGATAGTATTTAAATATATGTAAAATTATATCGCTTTTTCGGGACACATTTTTCGGACAATTTTCAATAAAAGGGATTGAAAATAAATTTTCAATCTCTCACGGGGTGAGAGATAAAAAGACATAGTCATTAAAACATCTACAAATTTTAATAAATAAACACATTAATGCTTTTTATATATGTATCGATTTACGTAACTACCATTTGCGAGAAATTAATTTTGGGGAAATAAACACAGATTTGTAAAGGATCTGCTTTTCATAGAACTTTTTGAAGGGTCCGGTTTTATATAAAATGAAAAATATTGTGGAGGGTTCGTTTTTAAGATAAAGTATTTTGCCAAAGGGTCCGTTTTTACGCATCTTATGAAGAAAAATTCTCAATTTTTTAAAGTTTCCGATGTCATGTGATTCTTTTAAGGGCTGTTCAAGCGTTACATCCTTTTTCAATTTTATGACTTCGTTCAAAGAATGTAATATATTTATTGATATAGATTTTTTTTTCTTTTACTCTTATTTCCTCTAAAGCGTTTTGCATAGGTAAGCTCAATAGCCTCTATATTTATTTTTCTCCTTAAATCGAGATGCAATATTTTTTTGGTTTTGGAGTATCCTGTGAAACCAACGCCCCCTAGAGAGGAAAGCCGCTGCGCTTACTTGTGACGTCACACCGAGTAGGTAAAGCAAAGCGTTTCCATTGGGTTTCTCCTCTCACCCGCGGCGGGAGAGAGGAGAAACCCAATGGAAACGCTTTGCTTTACCTACTCGGTGTGACGTCACAAGTAAGCGCCGCGGCTTTCCTCTCTAGGGGGCGTTGGTGAAACTCTTCTAATTCTATCGTAGCTTGTTTCTAAATGTAGTATTTGTAAATGTTATAGTTGTTCAGGCCTGGAGTGACCCAGGACTGCTGAAAATAGAAGGGCTGGTTCATTCACCATACTTTACTGAAGCAGAGCTTCCCCCTCGATGACGTCACGGCGCTGACCGCGAAGAGATTTCTACGAGAAATGTAGGAGATTTTTCACTTCGAATGATACCTTTTAAAGGAAAACGCTTTTGAATATTAATTTCCCAAAGCAAATAAACTGATTTATACATATTCAATTACGTACAATTATTGCAAAATAAAGATATTGTTATTATCTTTTTAATATGCTTTTAATATATTTATGAGTTAAGAAACTTACAGATAAAAATTTTTAGATACTGTTTCATTTAGCTTGCTACAAAATATAAGTACTTAAATAAATGGAGGTGCTTATAAACATTAGAAATTAATATAAATATAGTAAATCTTTCAAATGAATGAATAATATCGTGTTTATTCGCATAATAGTCGCACTTTTTTTGCCGATTTTAAACGGTGAAAATCTAGGTGCGACTGTTATGCGGGAAAAGTCTACTACATAATATTGTAATTCTAAAGCTATATTTTCTGCTTCAAAACGGAGGTGCGACTATTATGCGAAAGCAACTATTACGCGAGAAAACACGGTATATAAACTTACTATTAAATTTCAAGTTTCATTTTCTTTGAATCAATCCATTTTTGCATCTTTTGTGTGGCTTTTCTTTTTGATGTCACAGCTCGATTTCTATTTAAATGACGAATTCTTATAAATGTCCTTATGGGGCAGAACATACGAATTGCTTTTTTTTGAACTTTCGGAAAACGTTCTTCTATCTCTTGAATGAGTTCTTTAATTACTCCTTTAGTTTTTCTATAAAATTTTCCGTGAAAACTTCGAAATTTTTTTTCAAATTCTTGGCACACTTCAAGCCATGCTTCTGAAGGCACAATCAAACCTCCTTTTGATAATGAGTTTACCCAGTCTGTGTTTGGAGGGAAGTTCATAACTTGGGAAGAAGGAGTTCCTAAACTTGGATCGATGCTTCTCGATTTAAATGCAACAAGTCCTGCAATGTAGTTCAAGCCTTCTTTTTCCTGTGGATCGATTTCGTATTTTCCTAAATTTAAATCTATGTCCCACGATACAGGCATAGAATCAAACACCTTTATTATGTCATTCATATTCTCATCTTCGTCTTGGATCTCTGTTTCATTTGCGTTGATAACTACAGCCTTTTCATCTTCAGTATGATTTGATAGAATCACACTACTAAAATCACTTTCAAACGCTTTCTCTAAAAGCTCGACAGTCAAGTAACAGTTAAATTCTGTGCTTTTCAGATCTGTGCATATCTTTGAAGAAAGATTTGGAAGTTTATTGGCCATCAAAAGGTGTTTAAATCTTTTTATAACTTCTGAAGGACTTGGGTGATCATTGAACCGACCGAGACCTCTAATCTGACTAAAGAGACTCTCTAGAGCATCCTGAGTCAATCTGGTTGTTAATAGGTATTTTGCTCCCATACATTTCAAATCTTCCAACAAAGAAATTAACGATTTGATTGAAATTATTATTGCTTTTTGAAAGGGTAAAAGCTCTTTTTTCCCATTTACTCTCATTTTTTCTGATACTTCCATCATTTCGTTAAGAACACGTTTTTGTTCCAGAAAATAATTTTGATGGCCAAAAGCAGCCTTCATATCTTTCCCAGCAGGTGGTTCCAAAGTCTTGCTGTTCATTACGTCAAAAAAATCATCTATTAATTTAAAAAAATCATGAACTTTCTTATTTCCTGTAAATTTTAAGATTCCCTTGGCTGTGGTGGCTGAAAATAAAACTTTAGCTGGTGTTACTTTTTGCCGATCATTACCTTTTATTAACAAATAGGCAGGTTTAAGCTTGTGGCAAAGTTTAATCTCTCCATTATCTTTGCTTAATACCTCTTCTATTATTTTTGCACTTAACAGGGTTCCATCCTCCAAAGTTATTCCTGAATCTAAAAAGTATTTCGCAATAATTTAATATAATGGGGCATATCGGCAAAAACAAAAATCTTCGAAGATGATCTGATGGGGTTTAGAAAATAATTAATCCATGTTTATTTTTAAATTTTTCCATACAGCTCCACACCCTCCTAAGTCGGAAACTATGGCTTTCACAATGATTTAAATTATTTCCAAATTCCTCAGTATGTTAAATAAAAGAACTTGGTCCATTTAAACTTCAAAGTCGTAAAAAACAGGTTGTTTCCAATTAGAAAAAAGACCTCTAATCAAAACTACTTGAACTTTTCTACATGGATCAAATATTTGGTCTAATCCAGCATCATAAGAAATATCAGAATCCACATGCATCTCATCGAAGCTGAACACACAGATTTTTTCAAGGCCATTCAAATTTTCCGAACTTATTTTCATTAAATTTAAAATGTCCTTTTGTAATCCTGGTTCGCATGATAATTTTGCGCACCAGCGCTTCAAAGTGCTACACTTGGCAAGGGAATACCAATCTTGAATTTCCAAAAGTCATATGCTTTCGTTGAAAGTGATCTCAAAGCAATACAACGAGAAATATCTTCAGCCTTCCACTTCAAGTTTGGAGAATCATTCATTAAAGCTTTTATTTGAGTTGTTGTGAAAATCTTTTTCATTTTGTTCTCTATTTTGTTTGTTTTCCTTATATCTGACTTTAATTTCAAGATTTCATTTTTTTTGCTCTCGAATTTTCTTCGAAAATTTTTTTCTGCACATTTGCAATCTGTTTATTCTTTGAAGAAATATTTTTTTTAGTTTAACTTTTTCTGCATTGCTGTTTTGTAAATTTTTCTCTAGAGTATTACATTTTTCTTCTAAGCACTTCAGATTTGCATCCAGCAAAGAACAGTTATTGCAGATAGTTTTATTTTCTTTTGATTGATTGGCGCTTTCTTTTTTCGGACTAAGATTTTTTAAAGTTTCTAAGGCACTGACAGTTATTTCCCCCTTCTTCTGCCTTTCTTGACGAGGAGAATTAAATTGTAGATTACAAGCTCCAGGAATTTTAATTTTTGGCGTAGCACTGGGCTTCAAAGTTTTTCTAATAGGCAGTCCAAGTAATCTGTTTTTCGTGTCGTCTTCATAATCCTCTTCAATAAAATGTTCACTACAAATTCTTGCATTTTTCACGTTTACAGGATCATTTCGATGACATTTTTGCAGCCATTTTTTACACAGTTCGTTATTTCCTTTAGGGAACACGTGGAAAATAATGTTTTTTCCTTTGGAGTTTTTGTGGGAATTCTTACAAGTTGCTATTGCACACACGGACATTTCGAAAAAACTGAACAAAAAAACACTCATATTAATTTCCGTAAAGTGAAAATAAACTATGAAAATCACTAAATTTTAAAATAACGCTAGAATAAAGGGCATTCCATATTAACACTAAAATATTTCCTTCCGATCGAAGTCCTGGGTAAGTACAACCTAGTACGACTCATTTCTTCTTCCTCATTTTTCTCCAGTCAGCGCGATGACGTCACACGCAGAAACCGGAAGACTTAAGGCTACTATAGGGGTGTATAAAGGGGTTCTAGGAAGACTCAGAGCAGCAAAGGGTTCTTCAAAGGAATGGCCTAGCCCTTGTATTGTATCTTATCTGTATCCCTGGGAGTGACCAGGTCGGATGGCCGGCGATCGATGATGGCCCCGGCCAAAGCAGGACCCGTAGAGGATTCCCCAAAATGGAGATACTGCAGGGTAGGGTGATCAATTTAAGAGTACTCGTTGTTATTTCTTATTACTCTTAAATGTGACGGATGTGACAACTATTCTTACACTGCATTATAATTGTTTAAACCTTGTTGACTGTGAGAGATAATTTTCTACAATCTGTTGGACTGTTACAACTTTTATTTCTGAGGTAAAACAAAAATGGAGATGCACAATGTTACTTAATCCTGTAATGATTTTATTTTTGAAAACATAATTTAATTCATTTTTTTTATTTTATCATCCCTTAATATATTAATATTCCTTATTAACATAATTTAATTAGAATTTTTTAATATTTTACCATTCCTTAACGTTGAAAATGTTTGCCACCATTTTGAATGCAAAATGAATACGCCCAATTTTTTTTTTTTTTTTTTTTTTTTTTTTATCACACTATTCTCAAAATTGTTGGCGTTATTGATGAGATTTCTTCCGCTATGATTTGTCTTAATTCATCGATTATTTGAAGGGCTTCTCTGGAAGCTCTTGGTTTGACGTGTTCATGTTTGCATTCAAAATAGTGGCGAACTTTTTAACGTTTGCTGTAAGGAATGACACTACAGTGAAACTTCTCGGGAGCGACCACTTCCAAAAACTCGATCACTCCACGAAAAATCGGCCGTTAAGAGAGGTGGTCGCTCAAAGAAGTATAAACATTTGATAGCCAAGTAAAGAAAATGCTAAAGAGTGTTGTTTGTTTTTTTATTTATGAAATTGCATACTAATACATAAGTAATGAAGCAAACATATTGTTTTAATTTAAATTTTAATAAAATATTTAGGAATTTCGGATTGCTTCATTCTTTTTTCTCTTTCCGAGAATACTTCTCCCTCAACTTCATATTTTACATCGGACAAAAGAGCATTATCCTGATGTTCTTCATGCATTCTGAATTTGACATAATAAAATTTATTTGCTTTAAAATTTGCGTTTTGGGTTTCTCCGCAACCAGAAATAACTTCCAACTTCATCTGTGAATTTCCTTTTTCGTGTGACTCGATCACATCAATGAACTGCTCCAACTGTAAAAATCACTCGTTTCTTACACATACGTCTTCTCTACCTACAAGATTTGTACATTATGTGTACGCATACTTGACTGCTGTCGAATTACAGTACAGCAACTGGTTTCGAACGTGGTATTTGTTTACTTTTTACTTCCGGAAAAAATGCTGGAAATTTTTCTTACAGGGAACTGGCTCCGGTCGCTTATAGAGGGTTGTGTGGTCCCTTCTAGAGGATCTTTTAACATTAAGTAGATAGGGTGAAAATCGGAACCTTAAAAAATGGGTCGTTCGTGGAGGGGGTCGCTTAACAGAGGAGGTTGCTCACAGAAGTTTCACTGTATAGGAAAATCTGGAGTGACTCCACTCCACTTTACGAACACTTACGGTTAAGAGCCTCACCAAGCATTTAAATAAATTTAACCGATGAATAATTCAAATATATTTACCAAATTGAAGCTCAATCGAGTGTACCGTTTAACCCTTTGAGGCGCAACCCTTTCCCAATGCTGAAAAAAGGGCAGCCGTTGCCATCGCTCGACTTAACTACCAGCAAGATGGCGGACGATCGAAACGTTTATCGCGTGCCACAGATCGAGAGACCCTTTTTTGACGACCTCACAAATACAGTTGTTAGAGTTCGACAGTGAAGGAAATTGTTTCCTACGACGATTATACTTCATTGTTGGAATAGTTGAGATTGAAGGGTAATAAGAAAAAACAACGGCTACTCTTTTAAACTGATCGCCTGCAATTTTTATTTAGAATAATTTGATATATATCAGAGTAATTTGATTATTTATTTCCCAATAATATTACACCTTTACACAGAGAAATAATTTATGACCCCGTGGCCCCAAGGGGGGGCTTCCGAAGAATCAGGGGCCCCAGCAGCTTTAACCCTTTAATGCGCAGTGTTCCCGCTCTGGGAACACCAAACTCTGACGTTTTGACTGTTGCCAGTCACGAAGAATAGATTTGATTTCTATAAAAATAGTTGCGGGTGACATAGCTCCACGAGAATCCTTTACTTTTTAGCACGTCATTTCCCGTAAAAAAATTTCACGATTATTTTTAACAGCACTGACATCTGCTGAAGAATGGAAGAATGCGAGAACAGCTAGATAGACTGCCCAATGCTGAAAAAAAGGGCAGCCGTTTCCATCGCTCGATTTAACTACCAGCAAGATGGCGGTTGATCGAATCGTTCATCGCATGCCAT
The DNA here is from genome assembly GCA_038373885.1 of Cheiracanthium punctorium. NCBI lineage: Eukaryota > Metazoa > Arthropoda > Arachnida > Araneae > Cheiracanthiidae > Cheiracanthium > Cheiracanthium punctorium. Next base: position 430,938 of record JAWZYV010002077.1, read on the forward strand.
GCCAATCGAGACCCTTTTTGACGCAGCTATCTATAGTCTCTAGATCTGTGGCACGCGATGAACGTTTCGATCGCCCACCATCTTGCTGGTAGTTAAGTCGAGCGATGGCAACGGCTGCCCTTTTTTTAGCATTGGGAAAGGGTTGCGCCTCAAAGGTTTAAAATAATTAAATTTGGTTTTTAGGCACATAAGCCTAATTTTCAAACGTTACATATTCTAATATAGTTCCCTCTAACTTCTCTGACCCTTTTCAATCTCTAACCAAGCTCTCCCCCCCACACCCTCAAAGGAGCCAAACCAGGACTGTAGCTGTTATATAGATTTTTCTTGCATATGCTCACTGCTTACACCCTTTACAGAAGAGGTTTTCCATACAAATACTGTTGTATACTGCTGTAGCTATTGTGTATACTTTTACTGTATACATTTGTTTCACTATTATTATCTGTATTACATATTGCTGATGCTGACTGTAAGTTATGTAATCCTGGTGTAAAAATACGTTTTTTATTGTGATATTAAACTTGTGAAAGTAGTCAGTCTGTCGCCTCTTTATTTTCTCGTAACAACAGTAGTTGAAAAACATTCTTCTTTTCCTTACAATTATAGATCTACTAGATTGAAATTGTTTTGAAATATAAGCTGTAATAAATCAGAGATAGACGGAAAATAAAATTAGCAGTATCAAGTTTTTCAGCATCAATGAGGTAAGTAAAGTAGTGAAATGAGGGGAAAGTTCGTAACCAGATTCGACACTTTTCAGACGCTACACAGATCCCATTTGAAAACAATAAAAGACAAAGAATGATCCCCATTTCAATATTAGGTGACTTATCAAAAGGGCGAATTCCTCCCCCAGTGGAGGAGGAACTCCCCCGATACCTTAGAGCAGGTATGGGCAACCTTCGAAAAGTTGCGGACCAAATTTTAGGATGTTAGCGAAGTCGCGGGCCAAACTTCAAGATGTTAACGGTGTTATTCAAAAAAATTATGTGATTTTCGTACATAATTACAAATAAACTAATTATGCCAGGCACTTCAAAATTTTGAAACTGTCTCTTTACAAGCTGTACTACATACTGAAAAAAAAAACGATAAACCTGTATCAGTTTCAAAACTTTTAGAAAAAATTCTTAAAAAACGGAAATTTTCGCAAAGCGTGTCAGTCTTCGAAAAATTTTGCTGCTCAGATCCATGTTTAAGAATTTTTCCTGAAAATTTCACAAAAGCCACAGCTTTTTCGCTTATTGCAGTGTATAAAGCAGCTTATGAAGAACGATCTGGAATTTTTTGTAGACCATGGTGCTATTAGTTTATTTCAATTTGTGTACCAAGACTAATAACAGAGTTCTTTTTTTTTTCGACATACACCTTTAACGGGAATTCAAAATGAAATATGAGAACGTTGAAAATATTGGTGAGTTTTGTTCCTTTTTACTTCTATCTATAATAGTTAGCATAGATGAAATGCCCTTAGAATGTAATGTAATTTTATGAGTGTCCCTAAAGAACTATTGGTGAGATATGCATAAAGGTAACTTATAATACTCACGAGTCCAGTAGGAGTAGAAAGTTCTAGTAAAGAGTCCATTTATTAGGATAGAACACGAACTTTATTGCTTCTAGCTGTACAAAATTCACTGGCACTAACGGCCAGTAGCTTGCTTTAACAGTCCGCTCAGTAGCGAAAGCGAAGCTTTCACAGATGTTGTAATTCACACCCAATAAAACACTTGCAAAAGCAAAATATTCAGTGGTATCTTATGAGGGATTGCGTGAACAGTCCCTCAAGACTAAGCAATGAAGAATTTACACAGCATTTAAAAACCCGCTTTTAAAAACATGCAAATGACTGCTTTCATAAGCGCTAACACAAGAGTCTTATACTCTCAACAGAACGGACGTCTCTTTCTCATAGCAGTCAAAAACAGACTGACTCAACCGGGGCAGCACGTTGTCGTATTTATAGGGGACGCAGTATAAGGTATAAGAAGGTATAAGAAATTTCTCGAAGGATCCCCTTTGTTATGCGAAGGCATAACATTTTTCAATCATGCTCTGGAAAAAGTTTAATACTTCACAAGTATATGCGAAGTTTTTAAGATTCTTCAAGTATGAAATACAATTCCCCCCCCCCCCCAAGTTCCCAGAGTTCATTCACACCGGACCGCCCAGACTTTGAATTTTCAGAGAAGGGATCTTCAGACCACACTGGGTGATATCATATTTCTGTAAACAACGTAGCTGCGATGCAAGGATAATCTTTTCGCCAGACACAGTCAAGAAACTCATAAATTTTCAGGTTTACAAGGAAAAGGGAAGCCCCATGTGATTTTTATCTCTATTGGCTACAATTGAAAATATGCAGTGGATACTGTGACTTTGTGCCAAAAACATAAGAATTAGCCAAATTGGCGTAAGCCAAGCTACAGAACTTCGGTAACGGTTTTGTCAGTTCGATTTGAAATTTCAGAAAAGCAAGCCAGGCCTCTCGGAAGATTGAAGGGTTTGAGACCTCTGTCAGTCAGTCGGAAGTCAGTCCGTACAGTTTATGTTATCGTGGCGGTTCAGTGTGGCATAAATTCTATTTTTCAATAATAATCCAAATCAATCAGGTCTAATATAATTATGTACAATTTATTTACAAATTACTATGGTATAGTTTACACGTTCAAAAATACAGATTCAATATCATGCCCTTTTTGGGCCCCCAAGCAGAAATCGGTCTGCTCCTCTGACGAATCTGTTCGAAGTGTGTGTTGGGTTTTTCATGGTCACCCAGGGGGGAAAGAAGCGCGTGACGTCATAGCACAAGATGCGCTATATGGGAAGCAAATTGCGTCAGCCTATTCCTGCTGATGAAGATTTTGAAAATTCTTTCGTCTAAGTTATAAGAATTTCGTTGATTCCAAAAATCATTTCTTATAAGATCGAACTGTTCCAGCTGATGAAGAATTTTGTGGTGCACCAACTGTACACGAAATCAAAATTAGAGAAATGAACTATCAGAAGAACACTGAAAGAACACTAGGCCATCGCAATATCGTGGACTATGAACTATAAGAAGAACGCTAAATTATCGCAACATCGTGGACTTGGCGATAGTATATAAAATCTCACAGACTTTGTGAGACACCGTAATATTGAGGACTGAGTGACAAGGTATCGCGAAGTTAGTGAAACTTTAGAATTATGAACTTCAAAAATTTGTAAAACTGATGCAGGAGAAATTGTGAACTCGAGAGGTATTACTACATCTGCCCCAACATGGTATGATAAATTTAATTTTACCCTATTATTTATATAAAAAGTATTTTAGTGTCTTTGAAATGATATTTTAAGTGAATTATGTTGGTATAATTAATGTTTAAATGATTATAGTACGAAAGAGATTTAATCGTTCGAAGAATTTTCTAGATAAATATTTTCATAAGTAAAAATACTTTTTGAAATAAATTTGTTAATATTCAAAATTGAAGGGTACCCGATATTTTAGTATAGTTCTCTGAAATAATTGATCATAAAGTATTAATTATTATTGAATGACATATTTAGGATGTGTTGATTCTAACTGGGTGTGCAATGAATATAATATACAAATATATAAATAAAGACATGTCTGAAAAAATACTGTCATTATTTGAGTAAACTAAATTTCAGGATTTAGTGGTGTCCTTGTGCGGTTTACATTTCAGGTAAGATTTTAATATTTCTCTCATATGCACAGCGCAAAATTTGTACTAACCATTATAATGATCATTGCCCCCCCCCCTTTAAATTAAAACTTAACAATATCCTCCCCCAAAAATTATAACAATATAAAAATTATAACACCCTTAAAGAGCGAATTTTGATTACGTCATGGGAATACAGTTGAATCATTACACTATTACGCAATATTAATGCAGTAAAAAAAAATTTATAGGCCCCTTTGGAAAAATCGCGCCAAATATCCGAAATGACATTACATATTCTAATATAGTTCCCTTTAAATTCTCTGACTCTTTTCAATCTCTAGCCAAGCCCCCCCCCCTCCCCAAAATGAGCCAAACCCAGGACTGTAGCTGTTGTATAGATTTTTATTGCATATGCTCACTGCTTACACCCTTTGCAGAAGAGGTTTTCCACACAAATACTGTTCTACACTGCTGTTGTATAAACTTTTACTGTATACATTTGTTTTATTATTATTGTCTGCATTACATATTGCTGCCAAGCCTGGAAATACTTTGGCGAAATAACGCCAAGTTTGGCGCCAAAAATAAGTCCCCAAGAGTGACGTCAGCTAAGCTCTAACATCAATATTTCTCGAGATTTTAGAAAACCCTATGTTAACCAATGGGGAAACCCAAAACTCCTTATCTCCCGGTCTAGGTAACCGATTTTGATGCAACAAAATACGAAATTTAATTATTTGGAGTGTAGAATACGAATTTTAAGCTAGTTTACCCCTAGAACAGGCAATTGGCCCAAAAATTCGTAAAACTATAATACTTAGGAATAGAAGATTTCTATTATAGAAAAAGTTTTTGATTCGGTTCAATAGTTACAGAGATATTGGCTTCGTCGGGATTCGATTCTTGGGTTCGTCGTTCTAAAGTCCAGTATATGTAGAAAGTTCTAGTAAAAAGTCGATTTGTCAGGATGTAACACAAATTTTATTGCTTCTAGAACTTCGTCGAACAATCAGCTGTACAAAATTCACAGACACTAATGGCCAGTACCATGCTTATAATAGCCCTCTCAGTACAGAAACTTTCACAGGTGCTGTATTTCTTACAAAAAATAAAACACTTCCACTGGCAAAAATTCAATGGAAACTTACAAGGGAAATCTGAAACAGTCCCTCAGGACTCAGCAATGAAGAATTTACACTCTGTGCTCAAAAAAAAGCAAAATATTGCTTCCAATAGCACAATTTACAGAGTAATACATCGAACTCAACTAGCGTTCGAATATAACTATCTCTGGTGGTCTGCCCTGCCTCTATTTATAGGTGTCACAGAAGCTAAGCGAAAATTCTGGTAGGAGCTATTTCTCGAAGAACCCCTATAAAGCTCGAATTTTGATTTTGCCATGTAAATGGAAATGAGTAATACTAAGCTACAGCGCAATATTAATGCAGAAAAACAAGCATTACTGGCCCCATTGGCAAAAGCGCACCAAATGACTGAAATGTCGCCACGTTTGGCGGCTTTTTGGCGAAACATTGCCAAATTTGGCGTCAAAAATAAGTTCCCACAAGGGAAATCACCAAAGCTGTAGCATCAATATTTCTCGAGATTTCTAGAAACCCCTATGTCCCATAGGTTAACATAGGGTTAACAAACCCATACACCATAGGTTAACAAACCCAAAACTCCGTACTTCGCGTTCTAGTTAACCGGTTTTGATACAACAAAATGCAAAATTTAATTTTTCGACGAGTAGGGTACGAATTTTAGAATAATTTTAATATCTGGGAGGCAGAACAAAACAAAAATTATTAACTATATATACATACTAGCTGAAGTACCCGTTCTTCGCACGGGAATGAATGGACTTTTTGATATTCATATTTGTTGTGATTACTATTTATTGTAATAAAGAGATATAGCAAAATGGATATCGCGTTATATTGTGTTCAATAATCATGCATACTGAATTTCAAGGCAATCGTTTTTACGGTGCAGAAGGCGATGCGGCGTAGCACAATCTAGTGGCGAGTTTTTGCAAAACGGATACGGCAAAAATATTCTTCGCATTCAGATATCGATGTATACGAATTTTCATGACGATCGGCTGAATAGTCTTGAAGTTCATGTGTTGACGCGACATCTAGTGTCAAGTTATAGGAAAATGGATCGTGCCAAACTCTTCCCCGTGTTCAAATATCTATGTATACCTATTTTCATAGCGATCATTCGCACAGTCAAGAAGTGATACACTGCAGGGCCATCTAGTGGTTATTTAAAGTAATGATTTGCTACAGCGCCGTCATGTGGCGAGTTATAGCAAAATGGATAACGCCAAAATATTCTCATTGTTCAAATAGCTATGTATACTGATTTTCATAGCCACCGTTTGAATGGTCAAAAATTTGGCCTGCTGCAGCGTCATCTAGTGGCGAGTTAAAATAATAATGCATTGCAGTGCCATCTAGTGGTGAGTAACATCAAAAGTAACGCAGTTAGAATATATTCTTCGTTCTCAAATGTGTAAGTATAAAAAATTTTATGCCGATCGGTCGAACGCTATAGAAGTTGATGCGTTGCAGCGCTATTTAGCGGTAAGTTACAGCAAATGGATAGTGAAAAATATTCTCCGTGTTCTAATATTCGCGTGTACCAAATTTCATGGAAATTGGTTGGACGATATTCGCATAGCAAACGGCTAAACGGAATAGAATTCGACGTTCTGCTGCGCCACCTAGTGAAAAGTTAGAGGAAAACGGATAGCATAAAAACCTTCCATGATAAAAGACTTAGGTGAACCAAATTTCATGGTGATCGCTGAAACGGTGCTGGAGTTTTTCAACCTCCTACACACATACCAACATTCATTTTTATCTATAACCAGTCTTATTATACGTATATACCAGTCTCAAGTAAAATCCAGTTTCAAATCTAAGCCTCGCCAAAGTGCCAGCATACGCCATTTTGCAAGAGTTTTTTCAGGGAATCATTCGAAGCATTGACTTAGCAGCAATCAAAATGGGAAATGGTTCGACCGCCAGGCATTTATTTGAAAAGTGGAATCCCTTAATACAGCCGCATTTTTTAAATTATCAACTATAACATGTTTTATTCATCGTTAACTCGATGTACTAAATGCGAAGATTTCAATTTTCTGAAATTTGGCGGATTTCCCCCAAGTTAAATAAATGTACTCAATTGGCGAGAATTCTGAAGCTACATCGCTTGAAATGCCCTAATAACTGCACTATTTCTGCACGGATAGTTAAAATTTAATGCTGTATTCTAAGAAAACCTATACACTTGTTTTCAAAAATGCTATTCCCTTAAGTTCTCAGTAAATTGCGCCAAAAAGCCTAAAACTGTGCAAACCGCTAGAACTCACTCTCTAAAAATCGGCCTATCAGCCATTTTTTTTTCGCCAAACTAAAAAAAATTACATATTAATCTCGGATATCTTCGATCCTCATTGTTTTGCGTATAAAACATTTCATTCCTGCTCTCATTTCTTATGCGCACACGATATTATAATTGAAAAAATAACCTAAAAAAATAAACTAAAACATTCATTATTATTCTTTTATTTTTACTTAAGAATTTAAAACATTTTATTCGGCAAAATCGCCACACATGGCAACCAAGATGCTTATTTCACACACTTTTTTCACTACAATATTACATAAAGCTTTCTGCGTGGAGAACATAAAAAATCTCTTAAATTCCGGGAACGGAAATTAAGAGAACCATTCAGGAGGAAAACGTTTTTAAGTGGAGTTTCAAAGTTTTAAAGTGGACTATCATTTATTCTATATTATTTTACATATCTGTGTAAAATTTCAGGCTGACAGGTCCATTTTTGTGGAATTGTATACTACCCAAATCAACAAATTAACAAAGAGAATTTCATTTTTATTTATAAGATAACCTACGCTTGTTTTTAAAAATACCCAGTAGCGGATTCAGGGGAGGGGCTTGGGGGCTTCAGCCCCCCCCAAAAGAGATTGCTAGAGAGTAACATTCTGCTTCATTATGCACTTTGAATATGTAAAGTGATCTTTTTTAATCACTTAGCCCCTCCCAAACAAATGTAAAAATCCTTTTTACATTTGTTTAGACTAAAATTTTGCTTTATTGTATATTTTCTTTGGGTGAAATAAGCTTTTATCAAAATTTAGCCCCTCCCAAAAGAGAATTTCTGGATCCGCCACTGAAAATACCCTCTCATTAAATTGCGCCAAGCGCTAGAATCATAGAAAATCTGACACACTTTCAGATTTTTAAATACGCACTAAAGTGCTATATATATAAAAAGAGTTATAATCTATGGGTCTTCCATATTTTCGTTCCTTCTTTCATTAAGTTGGTAAGTGTATCATTATTCATGAGTGTGATTAAACAAAATTAAAATTGATATTTCTAACATCCTTTTTTCTGGATGTAATACATTAGATGCAGAAAAGCTGCTCAGAAAAATTCCAACTGAATGAAATTCCAACTGAATGAAAATTTCAAAAACTTATACGCAGGTGTATTCATAACCCAAATAGCAGACGATTAAATTACCATAAATAGCGCCAAGCGTTAGAATGCTCCTCAAAATCGCGAGAATGCTGAAGATAGATCGCTTGAAATCCCTTAATAAGTGCATTATTTTCGCACGGATCACTAAAATTTAACGCTGTATTCTAATAAAACCTTTGCACTTGTTTTCAAAAATCTATTTCCTTAAGCTCTCAGTAAATTGCGCCAAGCCGGAGAGGAAACTGTGCAAACCGCTAGAACTCACTTTCTCGGCATTTGAGCCATTTTATTTTTTCGCCAAACTAAAAAATTTTAACATATTAGCCTCGGAAATCTTCAATTCTTATTGTTTTGCGTATAAAACATTTCATTCCTGCTCCGATTTCCCATGCACACGATATTATAATTTAAAAAAATATAACCTTACGAATATAAACTAACAACAAAAAAAAATCATTATTATTCTTTTATTTTTACTTTGAGAATTTAAAACATCTTATTCGGCAAAATCGCCACACATGGCAACCTCGATCCTTATTTCACACTTTTTTCACTACAGGGGTTACAATTACGGAAAGCTTTTTGCGTGGAGAACATAAAAAATCTCTTAAATTCCGGGAACGGGTGGACTTTCAAAGTTTTAAAGTGGACTATGATTTATTCTATATTATTTTACATATCTGTGCAAAATTTCAGGCGGATAGGTCCATTTTTGTGGATTTGTATACAACTCAAATCCACAAACAAACAAACAAACAAACAGAATTTCATTTTTATTTATAAGAATTGTTGCAGAATATCTCTGTTATTCCTGGGTTCGTCGTTCTAAAGTCCAGTTGGTATAGAAAGTTCTAGTAAAAAGTCCACTGGTCAGGATTGAACACAACTTTATTGCTTCTAGAACTTCGTAGAACAATCGGCTGTACAAATTTCACGAGCACAATTAAACAGTAATGTGCTTTTAACAGTCCGCTTAGATCAGAAACTCTCACAAATGCTGTATTTCTCACTCACACAAAAAAAAAAAAAAAAAAAAAAAAAAAAAAAAAAAACTCTCAGTGGCAAAAATTCAGCGAAAATATACGAGAGATAACACTAGTCTCTCAAGACGCAGCGATCAAGAATTTAGACACAGCACTTAAATTCAAAGCTTCACAAACAGCGAACACCGCTTCTATCACAGAGCAAAGCAAGCGTACTCACTCACAGCTTGATCCCCACTCTGAACGGAAGGTACTCTACACTACGGGTGCTCCACTCACACTGAACTGGGGCTTCTGAAGCGCTCGTACTTATAGCGGCGGCAAAAGCTGCGGGCAGCTTCCAGAAAAGTTTATTTCATACATAATTCTACATAACAGATTCTACATAAAGCGGGAATTTTGATTACGTCATAGAAGAGAAATATAAGGTTTTTATGTGATTTTAATGCAGCAAAAGCAGTTTTACAGGCCACATTGGGAAAATCGCGCCAAATGACCAAAATGTCGCCAAGATTGGCGACTTTTGGCGAAATATCGCCAAACTTGGCGCATAAAATAAGTCCCCAAAGGTAAAGTTACCAGAGGGTAGGACCAATATTTCTCCAGATTTTTAGAACCGCCATAGGAGAACAATGGGGAAACCAAAACCTCCCTATCTTCGAGTCTAGTTGACAGATTTTGATGCAACAAAAAGCAAAATTTAACTATTTGACGCGTAGAATACGAATTTTGAACTATTTTAAACCCCAGAACAGCGGGCTGCCCCGAAAATTCGTAACAATATATAAACCGTTTAGTATTTAGAGGTACCTTCAGAGCGTAATTTAATTCTTATGAGTGTCGCTGCAAAAGAACTCTGTGGAATTGATAAAGGTAGCTTATAATACACAGGAATATTGTAGCTTTCTGTCCATGAAAAATATTTCAGAATCGATTCAATATTTACCAAGATGCCATAGAGCGAAATCCAATTCTTATGAATCTCCCTGTAAAAGAACTGTTTGTGAAATATACATAAAAGGTAGCCTATAAAACTGAGCTATGGTGCAGCTTTCTATTAGGGCAGAAAATTTTAGAACTTGTATAGTACTTACAGTGATGTACATAGAGCGAAATGTAATCGTATTATTTTGAGCGTACCTGTCAAAGAACTATTTATGCTATATGCATAAAAGGTAGAGTGCATATTAATCCAGGGCGTAAGCTATTTTCACTCCAAATCTGTTCTGCGGTTTAGCGTGATTGAGTGCAAACCAGTCAAACACACAAAAATGCGAACTTTTCCATTCATCATATTAGTAGAGTAACTTTCAATAAAGAGACATATTTAAAAGCAATGCTATAAAATACGATATAATAATGCTTTTTAAAAATGTGGCTATTATATACTTTGGAACAACAGACTATACCTTTATTAAAAATCGCTTTCAGAAAGGGGCGTAACCGTTAGAATCAATTAAAATATATTCGGCATAACAATGCTCTTTAAGAATATTTGTCAATATTATACGCTGAAATAGTGAACTAAACCGTTATCAAAAATGACTTTTAACAAAAGGACGTAATTGTTAGAAATGCAGAAATTCATGATAAAACAATGCTCTTTAAAAATGTGAGTCAATAATATGCTTTGAAACAGTGGACTAAACCTTTATTTAAATGACTTATAATAAAGGGGAGTAATTGTTGGAAATAAGACAAAAATGCACGATATAAGAATGCTCTTTAAAAATATCTGTCAATAATATACTTTGAAACAGTGGACTAAACCTTTATTTAAAATCACTTTCAACAAAGGGACGTAATTGTTGGTAATAATGCAAAAATACTCAGTATAAAAATGCTCTTTAAAAATGTGTGTCAATAATATACTTTGGAGCAGTGGACTAAACATATATTAAACATGACTTTCAAAAAAGGGACGTAATTGTTGAAAAGGCAAAAATACACGGTATAACAAAGGCCTTTAAAAATGTGTGTCAATAATATACTTTGAAACAGTCCACTAAAGTTTTATTAAAAATGACTTTCAACAAAGGGACGTTCATTGTAAGAAATAATGAAGAAATACACGGTATAACAATGCTCTAAGAAAGTGTGTCGATAATATACTTTGAAACAGTGGACTAAACCTTTATTTAAAATGACTTTCAATAAAGGGGCGTAATTGCCGGAAATAAGGCAAAAATACACGATATAACAATGCTCCTTAAAAATGTGTCAATACTATAGTTTGAAACAGTGGACTAAACCTTTATTTAAAATGACTTTCAACAGAGGGACGTAATTGTTGTAAAGGCAAAAAATACACGATACAACAATGCCCCTTAAAAATGTGTGTCAATAACATAATTTGAAACAGTGCACTAAACATTTATTAAAAATGACTTTCAACAAAGGGACTTAATTGTTGAAAAGGCAAAATACAAGAAAGCTCTTTAAAAATGCGTGTCAATAATATACTTTGAAACAGCGCACTAAACATTTATTAAAAATGACTTTCAACAAAAGGACATTAATTCTTGGAAATAATGCAGAAATTCACATTATAACAATGCTGTTTAAGAAAGTGTGTCAATAATATACTTTGAAACAGTGGACTAAACATTTATTTAAAATGACTTTTAATAAAGGGGTGTAATTGTTGGTAATAAGGCAAAAATACACGATATAACAATGCTCCTTAAAAATGTGTGTCAATAATATAGTTTGAAACAGTGGACTAAACATTTATTTAACTTAATTTCAACAAAGGGACGTAATTTTTGAAAATGCAAAAATACACGCCATAACAATGCTCTTTAAAAATGTGCGTCAATAATATGCTTTGAAACAGTGGACTAAACTTTTATTAAAAATGAGTTTCAACAGAGGGACGTCAATTGATCGAAATAATGCAGAAATACACAGTATAACAATGCTCTTTAGAAATCTGTGTCAAATATATACTTTAAAACAGTTGAGTAAACCTTTATATAAAATGACTTTCAACAAAGGGGCGTAATTGTTGGAAATAAGGCAAAAATTTACAATATAACAATGCTCCTTCAAAATGTGCGTTATAATATAGTTCGAAACAGTGGACTAAACCTTTATTTAAAATGACTTTCAACAAAGGGACGTAATTGTTGAAAATACGGCAACAATACAGGATATAACTATGCGCTTTTGAAATGAGTGTCAATAATAAACTTTCAAAGAGTTGACTAAACCTTTATGTAAAATCACTTTCAACAAAGGGGCGTAATTGTTAGAAATAAAGCAAAAATATACGATATAACAATGCGCCTTAAAAATGTGTGTCAATAAAGAAGTTTGAAACAGTGGACTAAACCTTTATTAAAAATGACTTTCAACAAATGGGCATAATTGTTTGAAATAAGGCAAAAGTGCAGGATATAACAATGCTCTTAAAAAATCTGTCAATAATATACTTTGATAAAGTGGACTTAACCTTTATTTAAAATGGCTTTCAACAAAGGGCGTAATTGTTGGAAATAATGCAAAAATACACGGTATAACAAAGATCTTTAAGAAAGTGTGTCAATAATATACTTTGAAACAGTGGACTAAACCTTTATTTAAAATGACTTTCAATGAAGGGACGTAATTGTTGGTAATAAGGCAAAAATGCACGACATAAGAATGCTCTTTAAAAATGTGCGTCAATAAATGCTTTGAAACAGTGGACTAAACATTTATTCAAAATGACTTTCAACAAAGGGGCGCTGATTGATTGAAATAATGCAGAAATACACGGTATAACAACGCTCTTTAAGAAAGTGTGTCGATAAAATGTGTCAATATACTTTGAAACAGTGGACTAAACATTTCTTTAAAATGACTTTCAATAAAGGGACGTAATTGTTGGTAATAAGGCAAAAATACACGACATAAGAATGCTATTTAAAAATGTGCGTCAATAATATGCTTTGAAACAGAGGACTAAACCTTTATTTAAAATGAGTTTTAACAAAGGGACGCTGATTGATGCAAATAATGCTGAAAAACACGGTATAACAATGCTCTTTAAGAAAGTGTGCCAATAATATACGTTAAAACAGTGGACAAAACCTTTATTTAAATGACTTTCAACAAAGGGACGTAATTGTTGAAAAGCAAAAATACACGATATAACAATGCTCTTTAATAATATGCGTCAATAATATGCTTTGAAACAGTGCAGTAAACCTTTATTTAAATGACTTTCAACAAAGGGGCGTAATTGTTGGAAATAAGGCAAAAATGCACGATATAACAATGCTCTTAAAAATGTGTGTCAATAATATACTTTGAAACAGTGGACTAAACCTTTATTTAAAATGAGTTTCAACAAAGGGACGTTGATTTATGGAAATAATGCAGAAATACACGGTATAACAGTGCTCTTTAGAAATGTGTGTCAATAATATACTTTAAAAGAGTTGACAAAACCTTTATTTAAAATGACTTTCAACAATGGGGTGTAATTGTTGGAAAGGCAAAAAATACACTATATAACAATGCTCCTTAAAAATGTGTGTCAATAACATAATTTGAAAAAGTGCACTAACATTTATTTAAAATTACTTTCAACAAAGGGACGTTAATTGTTGGAAATTATGCAGAAGTACACGGTATAACAAAGATCTTTAAGAAAGTGTCAATAATATACTTTGAAACAGTGGACTAAACATTTATTAAAAATGACTTTTAACAAAGGGACGTTAATTGTTGCAAATAATGCAGAAATACACGGTATAACAATGCTCTTTAAAAATATGTGTCAATAATATACGTTAAAACAGTGGACAAATCCTTTATTTAAATGACTTTCAACAAACGGATGTAATTGTGGAAAGGCAAAATACACGGTGTAACAAAGCTCTTTAAAAATGCGTGTCAATAATATACTTTGAAACAGCGCACTAAACATTTATTAAAAATGACTTTCAACAAAGGGACGTAAATCTTGGAAAGGCAAAAATACTCGATATAACAATGCTCTTTAAAAATGTGCGTCAATAATATGCTTTGAAACTGTGGACTAAAACTTTTATTTAAAATGACTTTCAACAAAGTGACGTTAATTGTTGAAAATAATGCAGAAATACACGGTATAACAACGCTCCTTAAAAATGTGTGTCAATAATAGAGTTTAAAACAGTGTAAACCTTTATTTAAAATGAGTTTCAAGAAAGGGGCGCAATTGTTGGAAACAAGGCAAAAATGCACGATATAACAATGCTTCTTAAAAATGTGTATCAAAGGTAGAGTTTGTAACAGTGGACTAAACCTTAACTTAAAATGACTTTCAATAAAGGGACGTAATTGTTGGTAATAATGCAAAAATACTCAGTATAACAATGATCTTTAAAAAGGTGTGTCAATAATATACTTTGAAACAGTAAACTAAACCTTTATTTAAAATGACTTTCAACAAAGGGACGTAATTGTTGGTGAGGCAAAAATACACGATATAACAATGCTCTTTAAAAATGTGTGTCAATAATATAATTTGAAACAGTGCACTAAACATTTATAATAAATGACTTTCAACAAAGGGACGTTAATTGTTGGAAATAATGCAGAAATAAACGGTATAACAATGCTCTTTAAGAAAGTGTGTCAATAATATTACTACGAAGTTTCGGGGCAACCCGCTGTTCTGGGGCTCAAAATAGTTCAAAATGCGTATTCTACGCTTCAAATAGTTAAATTTTGCTTTTTGTTGCATCAAAAAAATCGGTCAACTAGAACCGGTTTCGGCTTCCCCTTTGTTTTTCTATATGGTTTCTAGAAATCTCGAGAAATATTGGTCGTAGGCCTTCGGTAACTTAACTTTTGGGGAGTTATTTTTGGCGCCAAATTTGGCGATATTTCGCCAAAAGTCACCAACCTTGGCGACATTTTGTTCATTTGGCGCGTTTTTCCCAATGGGGCCTGGAAGTTGGTTTTCCTACATTAAAAATGCATAATAACCTAACATGTCTCTTCTATGAAGTAATCAAAATTCCCGCTTTATGTGGAATCCTCGCAAAATAGACTTTTCTCGAAGATTCCTGTAGCTTCTGCGTCCGGTATAAATATTAGCGTGTTTCAGAAGCCCCAGTTCAGTGTGAGTTGAGCTCTGAGTGAGTACGCTTGCTGTGCTCTGTGAATTGATAGTGCTGTAGAAGCATTATTTTAGCTTGCTTTTCGAAGCTGTTTTTAAAGTGCTGTGTGTAAATTCTTCACACTGTGTCTTAAGGGAAGGTGTACGATATCCCTTGAATATTTTCACTGAATTTTTGCCTGTGAAAGTATCTTATTTTGTGTGAGAAATACAGCATTGGTGAGAGCTTCAGATCAAAGCGGACTGTTAAAAGCACATTACTGTGTGATTGTGAATTTTTTACAGTTGATTGTTTGACAAAGGTATAGATGCAATAAAGTTGTGTTCAATCCTAATCAGTGGACTTTTTAATAAAACTTTGTACACCAACTACCAACTGGACTTTAGAATGACGAACCCTTGAATAGCAGAGATATACTGCAACAATATACTTTGAAACAGTGGACTAAACCTTTATTTAAAATGACTTTCAATAAAGGGACGTAATTGCCGGAAATAAGGAAAAATACACGATATAACAATACTCCTTAAAAATGTGTCAATACTATAGTTTGAAACAGTGGACTAAACCTTTATTTAAAACACTTTCAACAAAGGGGCGTAATTGTTGAAAAGGCAAAAAATACACGATACAACAATGCCCCTTAAAAATGTGTGTCAATAACATAATTTGAAACAGTGCACTAAACATTTATTAAAAATGACTTTCAACAAAGGGACGTAATTGTTGAAAAGGCAAAATACACGGTATAAGAAAGCTCTTTAAAAATGCGTGTCAATAATATACTTTGAAAAGCGCACTAAACATTTATTAAAAATGACTTTCAACAAAGGGATGTTAATTGTTGGAAATAATGCAGAAATTCACATTATAACAATGCTCTTTAAGAAAGTGTGTGAATAATATACTTTGAAACAGTGGACTAAACGTTTATTTAAAATGGCTTTCAACAAAGCGGCGTAATTTTTTAAAGTAAAGCAACTATACAAGATATAACAATGCTCTTTAAAATTGAGTGTCAATAATATACTTTAAAACAGTGGACTAAACCTTTATTTAAATGACTTTTAACAAAGGGGTTTAATTGTTGGAAAGGCAAAAATACACGATATAACAATGCTCTTTAAAAATGTGTGTCAATAATATACTTTGAAACTGTGGACTAAAGCTTTATTAAAAATGACTTTCAACAAAGAGACGTTCATTGATGGAAATAATGCAGAAATACACGGTATAACAATGCTGTTTATAATGTGTGTCAATAATGGACATAGAATCAAAGGGTTATATTAAAAATGCTACCAAGTCATTGTGGTATATACGGCAACGAACAGGCCGATATGCTCGCTAAGAAGGGCACTCAAATAGTTCAGCAGCCATGTGCTTACAAGTCCTTCCATTCCACAAAACTTAACTTAAAAAATCTAATGAGACAAAACTGGAAGGCATTGCTCAATTCTCGCATGTGTTCAAGAAGGTGGACGAGCAACTTGGAGGAGGGTGTTTCTGATAAACCCCGCGAAAAAGCTGTGGCAGAATCAAGGGCGGATCCAGAAACTTTTTTCGGAGGGGGCGAAAATCGTGAATACTTATTTTATCTAGTGTAAAGTGCACTTAATATTGGTGAAAACCCCATTTATCTAGTGTAAATGTATTTTTCTCGGAGGGGGCGCGCGCCCCCTGCGCCCTCCCCCTGGATCCGCCTTTGGGCAGAATTCAAACTTACAGTAAAGTGACACTTTACTTACAGTGGGCCATGACTACCTGGCTGCTCACCTGTATCATATTGGAATTTTCATGAGCCCGAATTTGCTCACTTTGTGGGAAGGACGAAATCATAGACAGGGCCCATTTGTTAGGATGCTCGGCTCTGCATGTTGACACCGAGGTAACGAGATACTTTAGTGCTAGACATCTGCTGATGAGATATTGACTTTTTTTCTCTTACTGTTTTCGAATTTGATGTTATTCACTTTTCTGTATTCTGTAAGAGTTTGTCTCTTTCTCTTGCCATTAGAAAAAATAAATAAATCTTATAAATAAAAATGAAATTCTGTTTGTTTGTTTGTTTGTTTGTTTGTTTGTTTATTTATTTGTTTGTTTGTTTGTGGATTTGAGTTGTATACAAATCCACAAAAATGGACCTATCAGCCTGAAATTTTGCACAGATATGTAAAATAATATAGAATAAATGATAGTCCACTTTAAAACTTTGAAAGTCCACCCGTTCCCGGAATTTAAGAGATTTTTTATGTTCTGCACGCAAAAAGCTTTCCGTAATTGTAACCCCTGTAGTGAAAAAAGTGTGAAATAAGGATCGTGGTTGCCATGTGTGGCGATTTTGCCGAATAAGATGTTTTAAATTCTCAAAGTAAAAATAAAAGAATAATAATGATTTTTTTTTTTAGTTTATATTCGTAAGGTTATATTTTTTTTAATTATAATATCGTGTGCATGGGAAATCGGAGCAGGAATGAAATGTTTTATACGCAAAACAATAAGAATTGAAGATTTCCGAGGCTAATATGTTAAAATTTTTTAGTTTGGCGAAAAAATAAAATGGCTCAAATGCCGAGAAAGTGAGTTCTAGTGGTTTGCACAGTTTCCGGCTAGGCGCAATTTACTGAGAGCTTAAGGAAACGGATTTTTGAAAACAAGTGCAAAGGTTTTATTAGAATACAGCGTTAAATTTTAATGATCCGTGCGAAAATAATGCAGTTATTAAGGGATTTCAAGCGATCTATCTTCAGCATTCTCGCGATTTTGAGGAGGATTCTAACGCTTGGCGCTATTTATCGTAATTTAATCGTCTGCTATTTGGGTTATGAATACACCTGCGTATAAGTTTTTGAAATTTTCATTCAGTTGGAATTGTGCATTTTTCTGAGCAGCTTTTCTGCATCTAATGTATTACATCCAGAAAAAAGGATGTTAGAAATATCAATTTTAATTTTGTTTAATCACACTCATGAATAATGATACGCTTTCCAACTTAATGAAAGAAGGAACGAAAATAGGGAAGACCCATGGATTATAACTCTTTTTATATATAGCACTTTAGTGCGTATTTAAAAATCTGAAAGTGTGTCAGATTTTCTATGATTCTAGCGCTTGGCGCAATTTAATGAGAGGGTATTTTTAAAAACAAGCGTAGGTTATCTTATAAATAAAAATGAAATTCTGTTTGTCAATTTGTTGATTTGGGTAGTATACAATTCCACAAAAATGGACCTGTCAGCCTGAAATTTTACACAGATATGTAAAATAATATAGAATAAATGATAGTCCACTTTAAAACTTTGAAACTCCACTTTATTTCCGTTCCCGGAATTTAAGAGATTTTTTATGTTCTCCACGCAGAAAGCTGTAAGAACGTAATATTAACCCCTGTAGTGAAAAAAGTGTGTGAAATAAGCATCTTGGTTGCCATGTGTGGCGATTTTGCCGAATAAAATGTTTTAAATTCTTAAAGTAAAAATAAAAGAATAATAATGATTTTTTTAGTTTATTTTTTTAGGTTATTTTTTTAATTATAATATCGTGTGCGCATAAGAAATGAGAGCAGGAATGAAATGTTTTATACGCAAAACAATGAGGATCGAAGATATCCGAGACTAATATGTAATTTTTTTTAGTTTGGCGGAAAAAAAAAATGGCTGCTAGGCCGATTTTTAGAGAGTGAGTTCTAGCGGTTTGCACAGTTTTAGGCTTTTTGACGCAGTTTACTGAGAGCTTAAGGAAACAGCATTTTTGAAAACAAGTGTATAGGTTTTCTTAGAATACAGCATTAAATTTTAACTATCCGTGCAGAAATAATGCAGTTATTAGGGCATTTCAAGCGATGTAGCTTCAGAATTCTCGCCAATTGAGTACATTGATTTAACTTGGGGGAAATCCGCCAAATTTCAGAAAATTGAAATCTTCGCATTTAGTACATCGAGGTAACGATGAATAAAACATGTTATAGTTGATAATTTAAAAAATGCGGCTGTATTAAGGGATTCCACTTTTCAAATAAATGCCTGGCGGTCGAACCATTTCCCATTTTGATTGCTGCTAAGGCAATGCTTCGAATGATTCCCTGAAAAAACTCTTGCAAAATGGCGTATGCTGGCACTTTGGCGAGGCTTAGATTTGAAACTGGATTTTACTTGAGACTGGTATATACGTATAATAAGACTGGTTATAGATAAAAATGAATGTTGGTATGTGTGTAGGAGGTTGAAAAACTCCAGCACCGTTTCACCGATCACCATGAAATTTGGTTCACCTAAGTCTTTTATCATGGAGAAGGTTTTTATGCTATCCGTTTTCCTCTAACTTTTCACTAGGTGGCGCAGCAGAACGTCGAATTCTATTCCGTTTAGCCGTTTGCTATGCGAATATCGTCCAACCAATTTCGATGAAATTTGGTACACGCGAATATTAGAACACGGAGAATATTTTTCACTATCCATTTTGCTGTAACTTGCCGCTAAATGGTGTTGCAAAGCATCAACTTCTATACCGTTCGACCGATCGGCATAAAAATTTTTATACTTACACATTTGAGCACGAAGAATATATTCTAACTGCGTTACTTTTGATGTTACTCGCCACTAGATGACACTGCAATGCATTATTATTTTAACTCACCACTAAATGACGCTGCAGCAGGCCAAATTTTTGACCATTCAAACGGTGGCTATGAAAATCAGTATACATAGCTATTTGAACAATGAGAATATTTTGGCGTTATCCATTTTGCTATAACTCGCCACATGACGGCGCTGTAGCAAATCATTACTTTAATTAACCACTAGATGGCCCTGCAGTGTATCACTTCTTGACTGTGCGAATGATCGCTATGAAAATAGGTATACATAGATATTTGAACACGGGGAAGAGTTTGGCACGATCCATTTTCCTATAACTTGACACTAGATGTCGCGTCAACACATGAACTTCAAGACTATTCAGCCGATCGTCATGAAAATTCGTATACATCGATATCTGAATGTGAAGAATATTTTTGCCGTATCCGTTTTGCTAAAACTCGCCACTAGATTGTGCTACGCCGCATCGCCTTCTGCACCGTAAAAACGATTGCCTTGAAATTCAGTATGCATGATTATTGAACACAATATAACGCGATATCCATTTTGCTATATCTCTTTATTACAATAAATAGTAATCACAACAAATATTAATATCAAAAAGTCCATTCATTCCCGTGCGAAGAACGGGTACTTCAGCTAGTAAATAAATAAAAATGCCTTTGAGCAAAGGGACTTTATCGTTAGACTTAAGGCAAAAATATACGGTATAACTATGCTTTTAAAAATCCGTCAATAATATATTTCTAAACAATGGGCTAAATTTGTAAAGAATAACATTAAACAAATAGAAGTAATTGTTTCAAATATATGTAAAAGTATGAGTTAAAGTGCTTATACACTGGATTAACTTATAGAATACCTTTCATGTATTAGCGTAAATAGTTCTACAAGGACACTCAAAACAATTCTAATTCATTACGGTCTCTGTAACCACTGAACTGAATCTGAATTTTTTTTTCACTGATAGAGAGCTATGCTACTCCTGAGTAATATGGGTACCTTTCATATATATATTACAATTTTACAGGAGGGCAGAGAAAGCGCTAATTAATCGTCTCTCATGAAGATTTTTCGAAAGACTGGATACAAGCAGTGATTTTTAACTGATGCCTCGTCTCCCGTGCGTAGATACATAATGGATACAGAAAGAGGGTGAACGAGGAGCTTTCCCAGCGATGGGGGTAGATTTTTTTTTTTTTAGGGAGAAATTCCAGTACACGCAACAGATCATGCTCTGGGGCAACGCCTCTAAGCGTAATTGGCGTTGCTGTGGGGCAATTTGCCCCTATGGGGCCCCAATTTACTCTCCGGCGTTGTTTAACAGCAACGATTAAAGTAAGACTGTGAAGTAGATTTCAAGAAAGTAAAGTAAGGATATTATTTTGAATGACTTAGGTTTTAAACAATACTAAGTCGAATTTTTGTATGTTTTAAGATATTAATCTTGAGCCCATACTCAACCTGTTTCGCTCTCGTCATTAGAGAGATGCAATGGAGAAGACTATCCTTCTTTGATCGCTCTTGCTTCCAGAATAATCCTTGTGGTTTTCTCCGAAACTTAGCGTCAATACGATTTAGGAGGATACGGGAAAGACTCCCACGTAGGGCACTCCCCCCCCCCTCTCCGTCTAGATCCCTCGTGTAGATAATCGGCTATATTCCCAAAATCAAATCAAATCAAACCAGATTGGTCCTTTGAATGTTCCGTCAAAAAAATAGGGGGAAAGTACGCGGCTTCAAAAATTAAAAAAAATCTGTTCCCTGTCGTTCCCTGATTTTTAAGAATTTTTTTGTAATTTTCACCCGATTCAGTATTCGAAGGTGTAACGATAGTGAAAAAAGTGAAATATCGTAAGCAATACCTACGTCATTTTGAAGTCACGAATTTAAAATACGTTTGTAACTGAAGTAGATCATTCAGGCTCCAAAGTGAAAATTACGTTTCGAGCAAAATAATTTTCTGACATCTTTTTGTGATTACCATGTAGGGATTCTATATAAAATCAAGCAATAATCATTGATCAAGATATTGATGATTTTTTGTTGTTGTTGTCTGTACGTAGTACTATCACATTAGATGGGAAAAACAAATTTTCAGATTTTTTTAACAATTTATTTCCAATTTGTGAATTTTTGAAAGTTGGAAAAAATCGGAAATTTTGCATATAATATTTAAAAGGTTTTAATTCAATAGAGATCTTTTAAAAACTAATAATAATTTAAAATCGAAGATTTTTTTAAATGTGTTATTTAACTATTTTATCACCATGCATGCCGAATTTGATGTTTGTAAGACATAATGGTGGAAGAAATATTACCTATGTGCAAATATGTTTGTTGTGTAGTATACACTATACATGTATAATGATATGCAGGGGTGACGGAGACAACACGCTAGTTTAAATATATTAACAGATGAAATTAATATGCGAAAGTGATTGCTGTGACTTTAGCGCAGCACTTGGAGCCGATTTTTTTTTATGTACTTCCAAGTCGCATTTAACTTCTTGAACAAACGTTCAAACATTCGAACAGCGCAATAGCATTTAAAATTACACAAAATTTTTAGTTTTTCCATACTATTATTTGAAAAATACTTTTTATCATTTCGGCACCCCTCACAAAATCGCAAGTGTGTGACCGCACACACCTTAGGCCGGGCAGTGGCCGCCAACTACTTGAAAGGTAACACTTGTATGTAAATAACTTGGGTCCATCACTTTTTATCAGTGCACCTTCAACGCAGATGGTCAATTTAGAGAACACATGTTTAAAACAGTTAATGATCCTCATTCTATCTGAACCCTGATGAAACGGGTTGTTGTGCGCCTTTATGGAATAGGTCATTAGTAACGAGTAGTGACAGCTCCTCCTACTGATCGATCAGTAGCGGAGTCGCAATTTTTTAGAGGGACCAAGATAGAAACGAACATGTGTTTTTCATTGTTAAACATGTGGCTTCCATTTTTTGTTCTTGTGCTGATAAAGTGGGAATTGAAGTTCTTTCGTAAAGCTTTCTATAAGCATTCCATAGTATAAGTTGGCATTTTTTTTAACCCTTTGAAGAGCAACCATTTACCAGTGCTGAAAAAAGGACAACCGTTGCCATCGCTTGATTTAACTACCAGCAACATGGCGATCGATCGAATTGCCCATCGCGTGCCACAGATCGAGACCCCTTAGACACAGATGGCTGTGCGGGTAACAGTTTTCAGCAGATGCCAATGCGGTTAAAAATAATTGTGACATCCATTTTGCAAATAATCGACAGTTTTTACTGGAAATTGCCTGCTAAATGGAAAAGGATTCTCGTGTAACTGTGGTTTCCTTAATTATTTTATTGAAATGAAATTTATTCTTCGTGAATCAAAATAAAAATAAAAATGTCCGACTCTGTAAGAAAGCGATAAAAGGGATGTTTCATTAGGGTTTTACAAAAATTCGTCCATATTAAGGACTACTTGGGAAGAAGTGGATAAAGGATTTAAAAAATGGATTAAGATTTTAGAGTAATAAATAAATAAAGTTCTTAGTGATGAAACTATAGATGAAATTCCAGATATCAAGCATAGTTATTTAATTTGGGATTACTTGCTCTAAACAAATAAGCTCATGTTTCACTCATGAGCTGAAAGGTAAGCTTATATTTACATATCGTATTCATTTGTTGCATTATCTGATTTTTTAAATTCGTTTCTATAATAGTACATCTTTTTAAAATATAACTTGAATTTGTTACATTTTGTTTTTCGACTTGCAGCCTTAAACACAAAATACTGGAGTTTTATCGATCATGAATTTTCATATAAGTAGCATTCTTTAAGGCGTTCTAGACCTTATAGTCATATATATGACCTAATAATCCACCGGTGGGCGGAAAAAAGCACACCGGAAAAAAGCGCACCGAAAAAAAGCGCCCAGGAAAAAAACGCACAATATTGAAGGGTTTTATTTTTTTGGATGTGTGTGTGTGTGTGTGTGTGTCAGGGGCGTAGCCAGGGGGGGGGATACCGGGGTATATCCCACCCCGAAATTTTTGGATTAGTGATGAAATTCCGTCTATTTATACACATATAAGTTCATATACCCCCACCCCGAAAAAATCTCCTGGCTACGCCCCTGGTGTGTGTGTGGGGGAGAGGAGGCGCTTGAAATAAAAAATGTAAGGAAGGGGTGGGTATCCGAAAGAGCACTTTTTGGTGAAGCGAATTTTTTTTAACTATTTTTTTTGTTTGTTTTATATCATTATTACACTAACATGCTTCACACTCTGAACGCCCCCTTGTATAAGCCCCTGAAAGGACTTATACAAAGGCGCAAATACAAATGCTTCTATTGGGAGAGGGAGGAGGATCATTCAGAGTATGAAAAATTTAGTATAAAACTGATACAAAAAATTCACAATATTGCTTCATGCAGCAATACAAAAAAATAATATACAAAACACATACAAAAAATTCACAATTAAAATTTTCTGTCCAAGTCAAGGAAAAACATAAACATTGAGCTCGGAATGCTCTAAATCTAACAGATCGCTAACATTAAAGAAAGTGAAAGAAATTGTGCAGTGCAATGAATTTCGTTGTAATGTATTCCAAACCCTGCAAGAAAAGCGGCTTTTTACCAAGGCATAAAATGATTGTTTTTCTGGACCTACAAACAAAACATAAGAACATGTCATCACTAAATGATAGTTAAGATTCTGTGAATAATGGAGTGATTTAAATGCCGAACGCGGCCTCACATCTGTGTTCACTTAAATAGACGAGGGCCAGTTTTTCCTAGTTTTTCCGGCAAGCATATTGATTTTGTGAGAGAAGGGAGCTTTAAAAAATCTTTTGTATGTAACATGATGTTTTATATTCCAAGTCTGTTGTTAATCTTCTGCAACCTGGTTGGGGTATATCGCTAAGAAGAACACGGGAGATGTGGGTTGGTGGGGTTATTGAATGAGCTGCAAAGAATGGATTACAAAGAGCTAAGCTTAATAAATGATGTCTGCGTGTCAAGTTTGGTTAAGTAAATTGAATTTTACCAGCCGAATATCTGTATCCTGCAGTGAAATATTAACTTGTTTTGTGTATGAGTACAAGTAAGTAGTTTTCATGATTTTCTTGTCAAATAGGTAAATTTTAAAGAAAGATAAAGTATTAGTCTGGAGAAAAGACTACACTGTACTGATGTACATCATCTGGGTTTGTTTGTCAGGAACTCGTTAAGGTGAAGAGATCCATTATAGTTGCGCTTTGAGGGGGCAAAATGTAGTTTTGTTTAAATAAAAATGATGCCTCTCCTTACTTATTGGAAAGACCCTTTGAAAATCAAATTATGCCATTTCAGTTTTTGACCATCAAGCCCTGCTAATGTTTTTTGACAGTCAAGCCCTTGCTAATGTCCAGTGGCTGTGGAGTTTTTTTTTTTTTTTTTTTGTTTTGTTTTGTTTTGTTTTTTTTTTGTACTGAACACATAGATTTGCAATTTCCAATCCTTCCAATGAACTTTGTTTTGGACGTATACGCTATAATAGAAAGAGGTAATACAACAGATTGGAAGACTCAGAAATTTATTTTGAAACTGCTTTGTCCATTTTCTAAACATTAAAAGCAATTTCTTATTTCTGCTATTCTACAAAAAAGTCAGTTTTTCCGTTTTCCATTAAAGAAGGGAAGTTGAGATAAAATGAAACAAAATGTGTTTTTTATATTTTCCTGTTCACAAATTTGCATGTACTAAAATAAAATTAATGGACACTGTTAACCAATACTTTTTCGCCATCTAAATGAATTTTTATGAGTTTGTAAATAGCATTTTCATGTATGAAAAATTACAAAAGATAAATGTCTGTCAGTGTTTCATTGCATCCCATATACCGGGGTACAATGAAACACTTAATACACTTTACAAACACTCAAATAACAAGAATCAAAATTTAAGTTTCAATATACACATTTTATGCACAGCTGCGGAAAAAAAAAGGCCCACATGCTCTTTATTTGGCCGTCGTTAGTCGTACAGCAAAGTTATATATACCATTCGTTTGCTAATAACGTATACTTTAATTTTCTAATAATTTAATTTGCATAAGAGGCCGTCTTCATATTTAATTCTGCATTAACTTCGTTTTTTTCAATGGCAGCATACAACTTTGACTTCATTAAACGAAAGAAAACCTTCAAATTACCCTAAATATAAATTTTAACCAATTTTCTATGATAATTTCCGGAGATACTGCGAATTATCGAATTATTATTATTATTATTATTATATTATTATTATTATTTGAGATTTTAAGGGACTTTCTGAAAATTGAGAAACGCTATTTATAGGTTCCGAACTTTTCGCCTTTCATTAATTTCGCTCGCGATAGTTAAAAGAAATAAATATTATTTTCACGGAAAATACTGTTTCTCTTCTTAAAAGTTCTTTGTACTGAGAATATCAGGGGTAGAAATTAGAATATTTAGTCAGTGGCAGTGGCGGATCCAGAAATTTTTTTTGGGAGGGGCTAAAATTTTTAAAAAGCTTATTTCACCCAATTAAAATGTATTATAAATTAAAATTTTAGTCTAAACCAATATATTAGACTTTTGGGAGGGGCTAAGTAATAAAATATGATCATTTTAGCTATTTAAAGTGTATAATAAATCAGAATGTTACCCTTGAGCAATTTCTTTTAGGGGGGGCTGAAGCCCCCTAGCCCCTCCCCTGTATCCGCTACTGGTCAGTGGTCCAAATGATGCGTGAGTCCATTACTTCCTTGCTTCGTTCACATGATTTAAAGGGAAAAATGCTAAACGAAAACTTACTATTTTGAAAATCTTTCTAATTTTGAAATTGTTATTGAGTATTTCTCTTGAAGGTTCGCTTAGACAGGATAAATGTTGCCAGGAGTGAGAGGCTGTTCTCTGCTCTTCTGATTATCAGCAGGAATGTTACTCATCTACGGTCGAACTCGAAGAAGGGTTTCATGACTGAAATTTTATTTGTTTGAATTGCATGTAAAAAACGCAATTACTTTTTTGCCGACCCAATATTATCATTGTGTTTGTTATTTCGCTTCCTTCATTTAATATTATTGTCTGCAATGTGCAATATTCTTATAAGAAATTTGCGGTACTTTAATTTATAGTCAGATGAAAATTTAGACAGAAAAACGTGATTTTGAATGTTTGTTGAAGGTTTAATAAAGTATGGGGAAGTCCAAAGACCTGATGTTTCCAATATTAGAAAAGGTCAAATTCATGCCTAGAATGCTGAGAATGTTAGTTTTTCAGAAATAGGATGTTGTATTGGAAGACATACATCTACTGCATCTAATTCTATATATGTGAAATATTTTAATTGTGGGGAATTAAATCCCGAGCCCGAGCCCGGGCCCGAACCGGGTTCGGGCCCTTGTAATTCACGATTGCGTTCGGGCTCGGGCTCGTGAAAAATGTCTCCTTTATTGAGCATAATCCTTGAAACAGATTTTAAAAAGCGATTCACCGGAAAAATAAACGTACTGCTTTTCCCCAAATGCTAGGACTTGCAACAAAATAATGGATGGGTAAAAAGCTAGCTTTTTCACAAAATTTACTAAATGGTGTGTTGTGCTATTTCATTTGCGTATGTGTGTTAAGTGTTAATATGCTGTTAATTCAAAACTTTGGCTTCATTATTTACTGGCCTTTCTTAGTTAAATGCTGGCAATGTATATATTCACATCGCATCATAAAATATTTTTTAAAAGTAATTCTGTTCCTATCAACTAAATTCTTATATGCAAATTTCTTAAATTTATTATGCTAAATCTCTTTTCTGGACGTGTTTTAAATATAACATTTTTTAATGTTACTATATGAGATTTATAAATTGTATTTTTCTGTATCTGTATATACGAATGGAATGTTTAACACTGATGTGACTACTCAACGGAATTTTTAATAAAAATTGAAACATTATATCCATGTTTATCAAATAATAACAATAAAGAATTAGAAAGTTCATTAGGAGTATGCAACTATATGTCTTTAATTTGCACAAACGGCAAAATTTATGATAGTCTATCAATGAAGTCATTGAATTTTATTTATCCTTAGCTGAAATTTCGGGCTCGGGCTCCGACTTAAATAATATTGCACGGGCTCGGATTAAAAGTCCTCGGGCTCGGACTTCAAAAAATAAGCTCGAACTCATTTCCATTATAGACGTAATTCAAGGCCTTTTAATCGTAGTTAGAGAGATGTTCTTTATTCGTTAGTCAACATAATTTTTTTGGTCCGTCGTAGCCTGTTATCGATG
Organism: Cheiracanthium punctorium; assembly: GCA_038373885.1. NCBI lineage: Eukaryota > Metazoa > Arthropoda > Arachnida > Araneae > Cheiracanthiidae > Cheiracanthium > Cheiracanthium punctorium. The sequence goes on from JAWZYV010002077.1 coordinate 459,092, forward strand.
AAGTATTTAATATTCAAAATTGAAATCAAAACAGTGTTTTTGTAAATATTCACTATTCATTCCAGTATTTAAAATATTATATTCTTTATAGTTGTTTAGTTTGTTATTACTTGCAAGAATCCATGATGAGCACTAAAACTTCTAAAAACGAAGTTCATTTTGAGCAAGTATGCAAAGAATTTGATTTGTTTAGTCAGTTAATTAAAGACTGTGATAATGAACAGCAGTCTAAGAAATCGAAAGTGAAATCTGCTGAACTTATATTAGCGGAAATAGTTCAGAACTTTGCAATTAAAGAGAATGGGGATAATTTGGGGAATATTTGAAATACGAGGAGATAATTTTTAATTTATTAGTGGATCTTGGGGGAAAAAAACAGATCGAGAGCCGGATACGAATGCAGGATATTCGTACATTCGTGAAATTACCTAAATTTTATCTTCCGCATTTTTATGGGGATTCGGAAACGTGGATTTCTTTTAAAGAATTATTTAGTTCTACTGTGTTAGAGAATGAAAATTTGTCGAAGCTTGAAAAACTGCAGTATTTACATTCCTCAGAGGAAACGCGGCAAAAATAATTCGTGAATTTTTCTTTAAAGGAGGAGAATTAAAGCATTGCTGGGATTTATTATGTGAAAGATTCGAAAATAAAAGACTGTTAGCGTCATCCCAGACAAATAAAATATTTTCTACAAGAATAGTTAAAGCTTATAATTCAAAAACTTTGTTAGAATTTGTGGATAGATGCAATGAATCTATTAGACTTCTAAATACTTTAGGATTAGAATCAAATTCGTTAAGTGACTTGATATTGATTCAGTTTATGGTTTCGAAATTAGAACAACCACTAAAACAAAGGTAACTTTAGAGAGTGATAAGATACCAGACTTAAATACATTTCGGAAATTTATTGAACGGGAAGTGAGCGGTTTAGATGTATTAAATCGGAAGCGAAATTCAATCCAGCAAAAAAATCACTTGGAGTAAATCGGAAACAGTTGGCTAACAGTGTACTTCTTAAGAAAGGTTATACTTGTGTGGCAGAGACGGCCCGAGGGGCGTGCGGGGCCCCAGGCGAAGCGCAAGAGCGGGGCCTCTTCTCTATCATGTCTTATGAGATAGCAATAATATAGCCCAGGAGCGGGGCCTCTATAAGCGCGGGGCCTTAGGCGATCGCCTACATTCGCACCCCCCTTGGGCCGGCCCTGTGTGTGGTGTGCAATCAAACTCGTGCATTATTCAAGTGCCCTACGTTTAATAAATGTCAGTTTTTGAGGGATGGAAGGTTATAGAATTATATAAACTCTGTCAAAATTGTCTATAACAATCATCAGATAGAAAACTGCAGAATTAATCTAACTTGTATAAAAACTGCGCGGAGGAACATCATACTCTTTTGCATGTATATGCAGCTAACACCGAAAAGAAAGAAGTAGTTAGCAATCAAAATTCGGAAATGTCAATTTCAAATACGGCATAATGTTATTCTAGTAAGGTGCCATTATCAACCGCTTTAATTAATGTAAAGGGCAAAAGGGGGAAGATTAGTCAGTGTAAAGCTCTAATTGATAATGCAAGCCAAAATTCGTTAATCACGAGGGCATGTGCCGAGCGTTTAAGATTACCACTACATAGTACATCACACAGTTTGGTAGGGGTTAATTGCATGCTTCAGGGCCGGCCCAAGGGGGGGTGCGAATGTAGGCGATCGCCTAAGGCCCCGCGCTTATAGAGGCCCCGCTCCTGGGCCATTTTATTGCTATCTCATAAGACATGATAGAGAAGAGGCCCCGCTCTTGCGCTTCGCCTGGGGCCCCGCACGCCCCTCGGGCCGTCTCTGCATGGTTGCAGAAACATTATTAGACGGAACCGAAATTGAATTCACTCCGGATTTTTCAGCAAGAGTCATTTTCGGTAAATGCATTCGTGGTGGATAGGTCATCTCTTCCGAATTTTCATTTGAATCAGTACGAATAGCCTCATATCAAACGGCTACAGCTCGCTGATCCTAATTTGTTCATACAAAGCCTTATTAGATGTGCTCTTAGGAATGGACATTTTCTCCCGTTTCATCATTGGAAATGCCATCTGCGGGGACTCCTACAGCTTTTCCAAGTAAAATCGGCTGGTTTCTGTGCGGTCAAGTGGATCTCACCATCAAATTCCAGTGTGATATGTCACACGACGTGTAAAACCAATGAATCCTGTTTAAATGAAACTTTAAAACAATTCTTCAATACTGAAGCATTACCCAGTTCGGAAGAAATTTGTTCCAAAGATAAGGCTGATCAGTTGTTCGTAAATACAACTACCCGAACCGATGAAGGAAAATACATCGTAAGATTACCCTTTAGGGATGATAAGGTGTTAGGCGAGAGCAAAGGGGGTGCTCTTCAGAGGTTTCTTTCCATCGAGAGAAAATTAATTCAAGATCCTGATTTACAGAAACAATACATTCAATTCATGAGGGAATATATAGACATGAAACATTCTTAATTTTTAATTTTATCCCTTCAACCTAATTATTTTCTACCGCATCACGGTGTAGTTAACGAGCACAGTACAACCACTAAACTTAGGGTAGTGTTTGATGCCTCATACAAATCGAATAACAAAAAATCATTAAATGATGTGCTCTTAAAGGGGCCAAAACTCCAAAGGAGTATTTTCGACATTTTACTTAAATTTAAAAGCTACCCGGTTGCGTTTAGGGCGGACATAGCCAAAATGTATCGGCAAATTTTCGTGGCGTAGAAGATAGACAATACCAAAGAATTCTTCGGCGAGAAAGTTTTGATGAACCTATTAATATTTATAAATTAAACACAACCTACAGCACATCATGTGCGCCATATTTAGCTATTCGAACAATTCAAAAGTTATGTGAAGATGAATACAGAAATTTCTCTCTAGCAGCGGAAATTGCTAAGCAAAATTTTTATGTGGATGATTTATTGGCAGGAGGGGATTCGATAGAGTCAGCCCAAATCATAATTCAGGAGTTGCAGAAATTTATGGGCTCAGGGGATTCCCCCTCATAAAATGGGCTTGCAGCCATCCCGAAACTCTTGCCGGACTGCCAGAGTCTGCTAAAGCAGATAGTTTAATTCATTGTATTAATCATGAGTCGTCTCCGAGAGTGCTGGGAATATTTTGGAATTTAAATTCGGACTGTCTTTAAGTTCGGACAATAGATCTAGAAAGCGTTATTACGAAACGTCAATTGCTATCGCAGATAGCTCAGACATATGATCCGTTAGGATTGATGGCACCTGCCACAATTGTCCTGAAAATTACTTAAGAGTTTTGGGTAGCGGAAGTACCTTGGAATGAACCCATCCCACCGAACATTCTAGAGAAATGGCGTAAATTTCAGTCTGAACTCCCTCATCTGAAGGACATTTAAATTCCGCGATATATGCATGTAGTTAATGCCACTAAAAATAGAAATTGACGGATTCAACGATGCCCCAGCAAAAGCTTACGCCGCCGTTGCCTATCTGCGCGTAATATCAGACACTATCAATGCATCTTTAATAGCTTCAAAAACCCGAGTTGCTCCCTTGAAAAACTTAACTTTGCCTCGGCTTGAACTTTCGGGGGCTCTTTTATTAGCAGAATTGGTGACCGCTATACAAACTACCGTTAAATTCAAAGTCCATGAGATCTTCCTCTGGTGTGATTCCGTGCTAATGTTGAGTTGGATAGTGAACCCTCCAGCAAAGGGTAACCAATTTGTTAAACATCGCGTGGCAAAGATTAACTCACTGGCGGTAATTGAGCCCTGGAGACACATTCCCGGGAAACAAAATCCGGCTGATGCGGCCTCGCGAGGACTTTTTTTCCAACAGTTAAAGGCTAGCAACGGGTTTGTTGGTCCACCGTGGCTTCATCCGACCGTTAATGCCACTTCAAATGTGTTGCCCAGATCTCCGATTTCAGATGACCATATATTATCAGGGCAGGAAAATCATTGTCTAGTAGTAGAAACTACCCACTTCCCGGACTTTCTATTGAAATACTCGTCATATTTAAAACTAGTTAGGATTGTATAGTGAATTTTCCGATTTTCTAATAACTCTCATTAAAAACAACTGGACCGTTGCCCAAGAAATAGCCCATGCGAAACGACGAATAGTTAAACTTCTACAGGCGGCAGAATTCTCCGAAGATATTGGAAAATTAAAACAGAATAAACCTGTGAAACCAACCAGTAAATTGTCGTCATTAAATGTATTCTTAAGATTCCGACAACAATCTGCGCGTAGGAGGTCGACTAAGCAAACACCAGTCATTAACTTTCGGCCAAAAACACCCTATGCTTATTCCAAAAAACAACTACGTATCATCTTTAATTATACAACATTTCCAGAAAATTAGTTTCCATGGCTGACGAAATCTAGTGTTAGCGTTAATCCGTCAAGAATATTGGATTTCGGATGGACATTCCACTGTGAGAAAGGCCCTCAGAAATTGCGTAAAATGCTTTAAACTAAGTGCAAAGCCCATTCACCAGATGATGGGCGATTTGCCAGAGGCACGCTTCTCAGGAACTCGGCCATTCGAAACAGTCGGAGTCGATTACGCGGTACCAATATTTACCAAATGCCAGCATCAGAGAAAGGCCCCCAGATTCAAATCGTATTTATGTTTATTCGTTTATGTGCACCAAAGCCGTCCATCTGGAACTAGTCACCATTTTATCAACAGAGACGTTTTTAGCGGCCTACGACGTTTCATAGAGCGTAGAGGCTATCCATCCAACATTTATTCCGACAGTGGGAGGAACTTTGTAGGAGCAAATTCCTACTTAAAATCATTAATTAACTTATCCCGAAGTGAAGCGATCCAAGATTTCTCATCAGACAAGGCAATCACGTGGCATTTCATGCCCCCATATGCTCCCAATTTTGGCGGGTTATGGGAGGCGTCGGTCAAATTAGCTAAACGCCATCTGCTAAAGACTTGTCAAAGTTCGCTTTTACCCTTCAAAGAGTTTTCTACGCTATAATGGCAAATAGAGGTCTGCATAAATTCACGTCCTCTAGTGCCATTGTCCACTGACTCCAGTGATCTCAGAGCCTTAACCCCCGGCCACTTTCTTATAGGAACTCCTTTGATGGAACTTCTTGAAAGAAGTAGTCGCAATACTAATCCAACTTTTAGTCTTTCTTCCAGATATCGTCTTATTCTCCAGCTCAAGAAACAGTTCTGGACAAGATGGTCCAGAGACTATCCCTCACAGTTGATGTCCCGTCCATTGAAACACAGATCAACAAAGATCATCCAAGTCGACGACTTGGTCTTGATCCAAGAGGACTCCTCGTCACCTCTCCAGTGGAAGTTAGGAAAGGTTGTCAAAGTGTTCCCTGGGAAAGACAACGTCACCCGCGTCGTGGAGCTGAAAATCGCCGCAGGAATCACCAGTCGTCCAGTTTCTCGGCTGGCCATCCTGCCAGTCTCATCTCCGGACCCCACAAGATGTTGATTCACCTGCCGAGACCGAAGTAGCGCCACGAAAAGGCGCGGCCGTAAAAGAGACAGTTTTTAGTTGGGTATTTTTAAATTTTTATTCTTCCCATTCGATGGAGTATTGTGTTCGGAGCAGTACCAAAGCTTGATTCTGTATTTCGCTCTGCGATTCGTCCAAGTCAACATCAGGGGTGTAGTGGGGCCGGAACGCACCGGAACGACGTTCCGGTACTTTTCTGCGAGCCGGAACGGCGTTCCGGAATACAAATGATATTATCATTATAATTATGTTGTGGATTTTAACTTATTTTCTGTAAAAGAAAAAAAAATCATGTATAGTCAGCTTGCACTAACAATGTACCTGTTTCAATTCTATGGATACCGTAGTAGTTGAAATCATCCCAGTGAACTGATAGCAGAGTACACTCGACTAGGAATTCAATCCCTTGCCCCTTCCAACTAATTAAAATCCTGAATGCCCATTATTGAAATCGGTAGTAAAATTTCAATACTAATTGATGCATCGACCACTCTCAGTAACAAAACTACTTCCATTATGTATTTAAAATGTGAGGTGGACAATCATGTGATTGTGAACGAATTCTCACCTTCTTATAAGAAGTATACATATAGTTGAACTTCTCGATAGCTGAACAAGACGGTCAGACTATAAAAGAAAGCTAAAAATACTTAGAGAAACACTGATTTCATGATAAATATCTCTGAGAATATTTTGCCAGAGATGGAGTAAGTATTAGGTTGTAACGAAAGTTTCCCGCCACCGCAAACATCGTCAGCACACAGTTCGCGTTGGCGTATTTGCTCATATTTTGTCAAACGATTTTTGGCATTTGAAAGAAAGAGATTCACTTTATAACACTATGTTGTGATATCTGTAAGAAAACATCATTATCATTAAGTACAAGGTGTCCCAAATGGAACTATCACTCTAGAGGATTAGAACCATCATTTCATTTGTGTTGCAAAAAGTCAGCTACATAATATCAACAAATTATGAGTACAGCTTTAAGTACTATTATTGTATCATGTGACACTGAGCAGGTTTGGTATAGAAAGTTCAAAATCAGTTATCTAAGTAGTTAGAAGTTAGTTTTTCAGGCAGATATGGCGGAAAACTTTCGCTACAACCTGATATTATGCCCGGGTATTGTGCAGCGTTTGTTTTAGAAATTTCCACAGTAGTTTGGCATTGCTTAAATCATCGTCTGAAACTTGAAGCTGGAGAAGCGATCAGCAATGTCAATGGAGTCAGATATTTTCAAATATTCATTGATGAACTTTAATCCTTATACGGTTGATGTCCTAAGAAAAGTAGAAATTCAAGCATCTTCAGCTAGCCTCGAAATCGAAAATCAATCGAGTTTGGAAAGTAAAAGGGATTGAGAGTTCTCTCCGAATTGTTTCTGCAGTCTCTCTCTGGCAAAACTATAAAGTTTTTTGAAATTAGTTTAAGTCGAAAAAGTTGAGGCCAAAACTGGACAAACAGAATCATTCATTTTCCAAGGTCTACTCTTATCAAAACAATTTCTGACAGATGTGGCGCTCATGCCCGACGTTTTATTTAAACTTGCTGTTCTCTCCGAGTCTTTGAAGAAAAAGAAACAACACCAAATAAGAAAATAAGTAGAACCATAGAATAGTCTTACAATTAATGTCGACTGCAAAATAAATGCAGATGTTAAACTCGGAGGTATCAACGCAGGAAATAAAATTTGGAACTGTCCACTTGACTTGCCAGTGGCGGATCCAGGGGAGGGGATATGGGGGTTTTAGCCTCCCTGAGACATTGTTAAAGGGTAACAATCTGCTTTATTATAAACCTTGGATAGGTAAAATGAACATTTAAAAAAATAGATTATCCTCTCCCAAAAATATTCACATTGGTTTAGGCTAAAATTTTGCTTTTTATTGTACATTTTGTACATGTCAATTAAGCTTTTTTGAAAATTAAACATATAGTCTCCTAAATAGGTTACTGACAGAAAAAGACAGAGGCATTTTTATGACAGGTTGTTACAAGCTTGTGTTCCCACCTCCCAATGCCCCCCCCCCCACCACGAAGTCATGCGTTCCGGGAAAAAAAATTTTGGCACTATAACACTGGTCTACATTCGTTTTTATATAAGCTGTGATTCGCTATCCTTTATTCATCACCAATTAAATCTTTTAAAGATTATGAAAGCTGTTTTGCTTTTGTCAGAGTCAAATTGCTCTTTCGGGAAAAGGTGAGTACAATTTTCAGTATTATCGACGTAATTCAAGACCTTTTAATCCGTAGATAGAGATACTCTTTATTTGTGAGTCAACACTCAGCAATGAAGAATTTACACACAGCATTTTAAAAACAGCTTTTAAAAACAAGCAAAATGTTGCTTCCATAAGCGCCAAAACACAGCTTTTTTTTATCTCTCACTGACGTCTATTCATTCTCTGTAGCAGACAGAAACAAACTGACTCTCTGAGGCCCTGCGCTGCCTTTTATAGTTTACGCCGAACACCGGAGAAGGTTCCAGAGAAAAAAAACTATCTCCTGAATGTTCTATATCAAACTTGATTTTGATTGCGTAATATAACAGTAAATAGAGTAATATTAGACTATTATGTGATGTTAATGCAGGAAAACAAACATTACAGGCACTATTGGAAAAATCGTGCCAAATGTCCGAAATGTCGCAAAGCTTGGTGACTTTTTTGAAAAATATCGCCTAATTTGGCGTTAAAAATAAGTCCCCAAAACTAAGATCAGTAAAGCTCTATCACCAATATTTCTCGAGATTTCTAGAAAACCCTATGTTAAGCAATGGGGAAACCCAAAAACTCTGTATCTTCCGTTCTAGTTAACCGATTTTGATGCAACAAAATGCAAAATTTAATTATTTGACTCATAAAATACGAATTTTAAACTAGTTTAAACCCAAGAACAGCGTGTTACCTCAAAAATTCGTAGCATTACTATCGTACTGCATATAATTAGCTAATGATCCGACGATGGTCGTGTGCCTCCCTGAAAAGTTGCGCCAAAAGTCGCTAATAATGGCGGCTTGTGATAGCGAAAAAGATTTCGAAAAATAAAATCTGCTAGGCTATATTTTCATTATTTAACGGAAAACCAAAAAATAGCTAATGGGGTAATATTAAACGCAAATATATTTTAATTTAAGCATTTAAGGTGCGTCGTATCTGCCTATTTAATTTTCGAAATTTCTTTTGTGAACCTCCTTTTAAATAACCCACGATCCGCCGCTGGTCTCGGATAGTAGCACTTTTCGTGTTCGTAGGAGAATTGACTAAAACATGTCTTTCTAAGAATTTTACGGAGTCTTTTGTAAGAGCAACGTATCGATGTTTTTGCAATTTGGTGAAAGAGAAGATAGAAAAGTGGATTCACGATCGCGACGGATGGGACGGATTTATCGATAATGATAATGATAAGAAAGAGATTCTTATAAGCGTCTCTGGAAATCAAAGATTTTCAATTACAGAATGGATATGTAGTCTAAGATCTCAACTATTCAAATGAAATTAGTGGAAAAAAAATTGAAATGAAATTACTGAATTAAAAAATCAAATGGAATAACTGAAAAAAAAGTTACTGTCAGAATTAATTTCTCTCTCTCTCTCTCCATATATATTTATATATATATATATACCGGGTGATCCAAAAGTCAGGACAAACTTTAAAAATTAATAATTCGAAAACGAATCAAGATACAAAGATACGGTTTGTACAAAACCGATGGAAAAGAAACCGGGTTTTGTGTGGCAACGAAACGAAAATAGTTCTATTGGTGTCCAACAGATGGCACTGTCGTGTTTCTGCCCGACAGTGCCCGAGAAGTTTCGAGGCAGACAGGAGTGTCGTACGGAAGTGTGTGGAGAGCAACTGCGAATAACTCTGAAACCGTATCCCTATAAGTTGCAACATAACCAAGAACTGAAACCTCCTGACTTCGACTCTCGTCGAGATTTTTCTAATTGGGTATTCAATGAAGAGCAGCACGACTGGCTTCACACTGTGCTTTGGACAGTTGAGGCGCATTCCACACTTTCTGGCGCTATTAACACCCACCATTGTCGAGTGTGTACCACAGAAAATCCGCATGCATTTGTTGAGGTACCCTTGCAACAGCCTAAAGTGACAATCTGGTGTGGCTTCACTGCTGATTTCATAATTGGTCAACTTTTTTTTCGAGAAAGTCACACAGAAGGGTTTCAAAACAGTTTCTGTCACTGGTCAGCGATATGCAGCACTGTTACAGAACAACATTATTCCTGAACTGCAAGCGCGAAAGGCACTTCAAACAGTCGCCTTTATGCAAGATGGAGCACTACCTCATATTGCTCTGCCTGTGCAACATCTGCTACACCCAACATTTGTGGAGGATCGCATTATCAGTCGCTGCTTTAATCAATCATGGCTTCCAAGATCTCCCGATCTTACGCCCTATGACTTTTGTCTGTGGGGATTCTTGAAGTCAAAAGTGTACCGCGACCAACCGGCATCACAAGCAGCACTAAAACATGCCATCCGCCAAAATGTGTCTGCCGTAACGCAAGAAATGCTACTAAATATTGTGAACGGTGTGGTGACTCGTCTCACAACTGTACTTCTGAATGATGGGCAGCACATTGAAAATTTACTGTAGTACCAATTAACTGTAATTAAGCTGACTGGTAAGTTGTCAACATTTTTTCATTTGTAAATCATTTTTTAGTGAAATAAAACACTATAGCACCATCTGTTGTTCGCCAACAGAACTATTTTCGTTTCGTTGCGACACAAAACCCGTTTTTTTTTCCCATCCGTTTGGTGCAAACCGTATCTTGATTCGTTTTCGAATTATCTTATATAATAAAATCCGAGAGTAAACATTGTATGTAGCTATGTATGTAGATAGGCAAGTTTATGACCACGGATCTTCTTGCGCGCGTCTCTCGATCGCATTGCGCCGAGACGGTGGGTCGCAGACCCACCGAATTTTGCTTACGGCTTCACTGGGACAGATCCTAAGACGCCTCGGAGCGATTTTTTCGAAATTCGAATTAGAAAATGTTTTATTTTATGTTTTGTCCGATTTTTAGCGATTTTTCTCGCTTAATGCGCAATAACGCCGGTCATTGCACTCGCAATAAAACGATATTTGCATCATCGGATAGAGGAGAAAATTTTCTTTCGAAAACAGTTTGTTTTGACTATGTAACATATTTTGCCGATTTTTGGGAATTTTTAAAAAGAATTTCTCTTTTGACGACGTTTGCGTAAAAATAATTTTAAAACTGTTGCATCTTCCATTCTATCTGTCATAACTTTTTTATATTTCGGCAAAAGACGGAACATATATTTCGCCCCCTTTTAAAAGAAGAACGAAGGAAAAATATAAATTAGGAGATTTTTTTACGAATTTTTATGTAAAGAAGGATTTTGAATTCAATAAAAGCTGTTTCAAGATTTCGGTATGATATCTTCCTTTTATGGTTGTCTGGGAAACAGTAACAATGAATAAAATTGCCATTTGAAAAACATAAATAAAATGACTTTAAAATAACTGAGTATCCACACATGTGAAATCTACGTTATTTTGATCTAACGAGATTAAAACCCCTTTCGAAACTCAATTAAAATAATGGGCTCACAAACAAAACATACGCCACGCTGTTTTAATGGCAGCCAGAAAGTGAAATGATTATCGTTTATACTAATGTGTAAATTGCAAAGAATCACCAAAGAATAAAACACTACATTAGTGGCAAATAACTAAACCGTTTCTTTAAATTAAACATTAAAGATGGAAAAACGAAAATATATTGGTATCAGTAAAGGATACTATAAGTAATAGTTATTAGATATGCTAGGGCAATATTGATCAAAGCACAATATACCGCGTTAATAAATATTTCGTGAAACTATTCGTTTCTTTTCGTTTTTCAACAGCCATCTTACATCACAGCTAACTAAACATTAAATAATTCTACCCTCGTTAATATATCCCGCGGTAATTTCAACAGAAAATTCTGTACCTGAACTTTTTTTTTCTTGGAGATTCTGTTTTGTCACAAGTAGTTATGATCACATTTTAGGAAAATGTTCTCTTCTTGCCTTGCGAAGAGCGGGTACACACAAGCAGGGGCGTAGCCAGGGGGGGGATATCGGGATATATCCCCCCCCGAAATTTTTGGATTAGTGATGAAATTCCGTCTATTTATACACATATAACTTCATATCCCCCTCCCCAAAAAATTTTCCAGGCGCATATTCCCTCCCCCCCCCGGAAATTTTTTCCTGACTACGCGCCTGCACACAAGTATTAATTATAAAATAAAACGGTTCTTCACGTCATGTAGTATCTAAGGTATTAATGGTATAACTTAAATCTAAAAAAGAGTATGATGTAGAAATGAGACATTTTGAAAGTTAGAAATTTTTAGGAACCGTCACGCTTTTCTTTTTCTGATCGCCAATGACACCGACATAGTTTTTGTTTCATAATATTAACAATGTTCTCAGATCAGTATTTATACTATACGAATAACTAATGAGTAACTTTACGCCAAGAGTCAAATCATTTTGTTTATTTTTAGATTCCACATTACTGGAATCAATTCGAATTATACATGTAAGAAAAAGTTTTGTTCCCTACCGTGCGGAGAACGGGTACGCAGCTAGTTAATTTTTAAAGTTTGTCCTGACTGGGTGGATAGTTAAACTCCCCCTACAAACAGCATTCCGCAACTGTCACTGGTGAGCAGATTGCTACCAAATTTGGCATATGGACTGTACACGAGATGCGCGCAAGGGAATTTTTCAGAACATTTAGTTTAAAAAAATTCCACTAGATGGCGCTTTGAATGAAGAAATCAGCTCCAATATTACCCAAATTAGTGAATAAATGCCCAAAAACTATTGAATAAATGTTAAAATTGTTTGTATATTTCGAATTAGCCATTTCTGTCATCCAATTTGCCGTTTTTTTATGCAAAACGCCACCTAGTGAATATTATTGGAACTAATTTTTTTCCCAAAATTTCTTGAGCGCGTATCATGTATAGCTAATATACCAATTTTGGTTGCAATCCATTCTCCCGGTTTAGCTGTAGAGCATTGTTCATGGGGGAAGTTTTATTATAACCACCCTGTGTATATAAACACAGATCCTCAAAATTTATTGCACTTTTAATTTTTATTAAAAAAATTCCTAAATTACATATTTTTTTTAATCTTTAATAGTATGATTCCCGTACAGTGATTACGCTAACACAATACTATTTAAATCTTTTATACTCACTTTAATGCATTCGAGGGTATGAAACCGGTAGCCGAGAGAGTTAGCGCGCTGGTTTTTCATCAGGTTGCAGCTGCTTCATGGGACGTGCGCTAAATACACTATCTTGGGTGCGACATTCACATTGAAAGCATCCTTTTTTGTTCTTCGGTTTGCTTAGCATATGTCTTTTTCTGCATAATTATCATAGAGTTAATAAGGCGAATATAACATTTTCGGGTGTTATTATTACCGCCGGTGTTGATAAACACAAAAGTTTCACTACATGCTATATAGATAAAACAAAAGGGTTGTTGCTGTTTTTTGTTTGTTTGTTTGTTGTTGTTTTCTTTTTATTCCGAGTCGAAAAGAACGCGTTTGCAATATGTTTATTTTACGTCGTGATGAGTCACCATGTTTACATCGTGGCCAGCAGTGGGTGACCGTTATCACCATATGTTTATATCGTGATCAGCAGTTCGTGACCGTTATATGGTACTTTCGTATTACAAAATAACTTATACAGTAACTTTGTACCATTTGCACTGAAGGGAAAGAAAGGATAACAGTTGGAAAGAGATGCATTCGAGTAACACATGTTATACCTTTAAAAGAATCGACATATAAATACTTCCACACAGACTAGAAGCACACACATTTCCTGAGCAGTCAAGAACATACTCTACACAGGTAGTTAACAGGAATTAGCAAAAATTAGATACTGAAAAGAAGAAGATGAAAACCAATCCATTGGAAGGTGAGTTTAAATTGAAATATTTTTTTTTGTCATGATTTTTATGTATTTTATTAGTTTTAAAATTATGTGATTGAAATTAATAATTTTTCTTTCTTTCATTTTCTTTTTCTTCTTCTTTTTTTTTTTTTTTTACTTTTATTTAGAAAGAACGCTGCCCAATATAATAAGGAGGAATATTGAAGAAATTGGACTGTCTGACAAGGATTTAGAGTAAAGACGGGGGCGTATTTTATCACCCAAGCAACACCGTCCGCTCTGTCCTACGACGAAGGCTACGTAACTCTGGACAGACCAACACAAAGTTATAATTTGCAGCCGGTATCTCAACAGCAAAAGCAAGATCATGGATTATCTATCCCAAAAGCAAACAAGAGAAGTCAACCTAGCTCCAGGTGAGAGCGTTAACGAAAATTAATTTCCCACCAATTTCAGTGTATTTAGGAACCAATTTCTTTATCAAATGTTTCCATAACACAAATTAGGGAGTTTGTGTATATCGTTTCTTCCTACTTTAACGCTAACACTATCCGCTATTAGAGATGAGTTCGGGCTCATTTTTTGAAGCCCGAACCCTCCCGAGCCCGAGAACTTTTAATCCGAGCCCGCGCAATATTATTTAAGATCCGACTTATCCAAGCCCGCAATTTCAACTAAAGATAAAAAAATTCAATTACTTCATTGATAGAATACAACAAATTTTGCTGTTTGGGCAAATTAACGACAAATATAGTTGCAAACTCTCAATGCGCTTTCTAATTATTTATATCCATGTTTATCAAATAATGTCCGATCTCATGACTAACTAAGCTGCCTTTCTGGAATACCCAAAGAGATTCATGCACCTTCTAGGCGCCCGTGCCGCTATTTTTTATTTTTTATAAGTACTTTTATTTTCCTCATGAGTCACTTTTTAAGAATCTGTTTTAAGGAGTATTTTCAATAAATGAAAAATTTTTCACGAGCCCGAGCCCAAACGCAATTGCCAATTACAGAGCCCGTCTCATCTCTATCCGCTATACGGAGTATTTTGACTAACCACGTTTCGGATCTTATACGTGCGCTGTGCTCATGCGCTGTATTATGCTCTGGCATTTAACGTTAGCGTTACGGGGGTAAAACCGGTATGCACAAACTCACTACTATGTTTTTTTAAAAAAGACGTGGTGAGTGCAGAAATCAAAAATAGGTTTTATGTTCCTATTTCTCAACTTAACGTGTTAAAGCAAGCGCTCATTACAATTGGGGATCATTTTCGCCTCGAAATTAATAAAACAAAGTAATTTTTTATTTTTTGCATTTTTTATATGTGTTTATATATTTTTATATGCTTATAACATGTGGAATTTAAAAATTTAATTTAGTAGTTCGGCTCAATTTTTTAGCATTATGTACATATGCACGTTTCTTGTTCAATCAATATTTTAATATATATATAAGGGTTGCCCAAATGAAAAGTGGACACGTGCGATAACGTCAGAACGAATGCATCGATAGCAGCGCCAATGCACAAGTATATAAAGGGCTGTATGATGTATGCATCTCAGACTGCGTTTAACCGTGAAACCTGTTTGTAGGAGATAAAATTTTGCTAAAGGAAAGTCGTGCTATCCATGGATGCGTTCAGATCAGAACAACGCGTCCAGATCAGAACCACTTTTAATCGAGTTCCTGCCCCAAGGGAGCACTATCCATTCCGCACAATATTGCAGTACTCTGACGAAACTGCGACAACCAATAAAAAACAAACGGCCGGGCCTTCTCACACAAGGAGTGATCCTTCTGCATGACAATGACCGCCCACACGTCTCCCAGGAAACCCAGAGGACCTTAAACACATTCCGTTGGGAGATTTTGGAGCACCCCCCCCCCCACGTACAGTCCGGACATGCCACCCTGTGACTTTCACATCTTTGGGCCACTTCAGAGAGCCTTACAGGGGAAACGTTTCCATTCGGACGATGGAGTGTAGGAAGCCGTGCAGGACTTCCTCAGGAATTAGCCCCAATCTTTCTACAGCAAAGGCATCGAGCTGCTGCCACAAAGCTGGTGCTGGAACCTGTGTTCCAACGCCCATGGCGATTTCTTTTGATTTACAATAATAGTATTATTTTTCTTCAACTTGTCCACTTTTCATTTAGGCAACCCTTTATATATATGTTACAGTTAAAACCCGAAATCAGTCAAAACCCGAATTAACTAGGGAAAACGCGTTCTAACTGAGTGCGTTAGGGAAAACCCGAATTAACCAGGCAAAACGCGTTCTGACTGACTGCGCTAGGCAAAACCCGAATTAACTAGGGAAAACCCGATTTATTCGAGTAGCGGTAGCACGTTTTCGAGGGACCCCTACAGTGGAGGCATATTTTCCAGGGGGCCCCCTAAAGTGATGGCTAGACCCACTGATTTTTTTCGGGTCTCGCAAAGAGCCAGCGTTAGTATTTTTTTGAGGGGTGCCCCCAAACGGTGGTGGCAGGACACCATGTTTTCCCATGTGAATTCAGGAATGTTAATGCTTTATCCACTAAAAATTGGATTTTGTTCCCCCTTCGAAAATATGCTATTGCTGGCCCTTTGCGAGACCCCAAAAAAACATTCCTGTGTCCGGCCACCGCTGTAGGGGGCCCCCTTCGAAAATATGCTAACGCTGGCCCCTTACGAGACCCCAAAAAAACATCGATGGATCCGTCCATCGTTTTAGGCGGCCACCTCGAAAATATGCTAACGCCGTCCCTTTGCGAGACCCAAAAAGACATCAGTGGGTCCGGCACCGCTGTAGGGGCCCCCTGGAAAATATACTAACACTGGTCCTTTGCGAGACCCAAACTGTGTCCGGCCACCGCTGTAGTCCCCCCCCTCGAAAATATGCTAACGCTGCCCTCTGCAAGACCCAAAAAAACATCAGTGTGTCCGGCCATCACTTCAGGGCGCCCTCTCGAAAATATGCTAACGCTGGCCCTTTGCAAAACCCCAAAAAACATCAGTGGGTCCGGCCATCACTTCAGGGGGTCACTGGAAAATATGCCTCCGTTGTAGGGGCCATATTCATAATGGAATTTAATTTACTGGAAAGTGCTCATAAGGGATGTCTCAAATCCTATAGAGCGAATTTGATCGATTTGGATGACCCTCATCAAGTATTTATCCTTGCACTCCATCTTTTACATAATATTTTAAATCAGGGGGGCATGTTAAGATAGAGAATTTTAGTATGCAGGAGCGTTTTGTTCGTTAAAAATGAAGACACAATAAACGAAGTCGAACAAATGTTTTATTTTTGTTCAAATTGCGAACGCATTCAGGGGCGTAGCCAGAAATGTTTCATGGGGGGGGGGGGTTACGACTACTATAACTCATATATATTATACGTGTGTGTGATAATGTAGTGAAGAATATACATTTTGTATGGCAAAAATTTCTCATGGGGGGGTTATGACCCCCCTAACCCCCTTGGTTACGCCCCTGAACGCATTTTTTCTTCATTCCAAATCGAAGGAAAACTCTGTAAATATTTCAATAAAATAATTAATTCTGTTGAAACTTTTGTGAAAAATGGGAGCGGTAGCGGTTGGTGGATTAAAAAATATTAATTTTTTAGATTTACATGCCGGATCGTACATTCCGCTGAGAGGAGGTTGTAGTACCGGCAAAATTAAAATATAAAAATCCATTACAAGTTCAGTGTATGCAGGTCCTGACTTTTCCAGTAGGCGCAGGCCTAGGGCCCACTAGAATGTTGGTGTCCACCACAAAGAAAATCCTAATTCAAATTTTCTTAATTTTATGTTTTTTAATAGCAAATTTTTATATAACCTTTCAATTGTTTTCAAACAATATTTTAAGCAAGTTGCTAATCTGCTCGATGACTGGATGGCATTTAAAACCTGGGATCGAAAAAAAGTTGTAAATTCTTAGATATTTTATGTACAACTTGAATTTGTTTTTTAAATACATCATGAAAAATAATAGGCGACCGTCATTTTTTTTTGGGGGGGGGGGGGGAAAGCGCAGAGTTTCGATAGCAAGGCACAGTCAGACTGTTATTTACCTTTGGAAATTTCACGCTGCCTACATCAGTGTTAGGGGGCTCCCTTTTCGATTTGTGCCTGTAATCAAGAATTTTCTAAATCAGGCCCTGAGTGTACGTAGTTTTTTGACTTAGTTGCTGGAGGAGTTAAGTGGGTTATACATCAGAATTCTTCAAAAGCCAGGGAAGGGGGAAAAAAAAACGAAACTACAAGCTCTTTCTGATAGTGAAAGTGATATAGGAAGTTTTTTTCGTTGTCTCTTTCTCACGGCACCCCAAGACGTTTTTTTTTTTTTTTTCGTAATATCAAACTTGTGTAACCCATCTTCAAAAAAGAAAAAAGAAAGAAAGGAAACGTGCTGCTTTGACCTTCAGATAAGTGTAGGTGTAGGATGTATGACATAGATGCTGTATGATCGCAGTTTCTGTTTTGTTCTCGTAAGTGTGCGCTTGTCAGTAAAGGATTGGGAAAAAATAAACACATACACGTGTTTTAACATTTACTATTAACTCCATGCTCCATTCACCTAGATGCAGTATTTTTAGTAGCAACAATGCGAAAATGAAGGGTAAGTTAATTTTGACTGATAAATGATCATTATTTCAACTGAAGTCCTTTTAACTTGAGCCTTTTTATGCAGAGGCTGGAGCTCATGGTGCCAGGGTTGCCAGATCAAAATTTATGAAAATAGCCAAATGGCTTCGGAAAATTAGCCAAAAATAGCCAAACTGGCGATTGCAGCGCCATCTTTAGGATTTTTAATTAAACTTTGCAGAATTTGAAATTGGAATAGAGTATCGACGTGTTTTCTTACATAAGGACGGGGAAGGGGGCGACATTCTTTCAAAATCTTTTAAAATATTTGTTCAAAAAATCAAAGAGAAACTTCTATTTTCTGCTCTTGAATTCCGTACATGTTCAGCCGTCAAAGAAAAACAAAATCGGTCATAAGGCAAATGAAAAAAAAAAAAAAAAAAAAAAAAATAGGTACCTAATAATTTAATGAACAGTCCCTCATACCGTACATTAAATACGAATGGACTAACGAGTTCTGTTTATATTAGTAAAATAGACAGGATTTTATTTTGAAGTTTGGTATCTGCAGCTCCTGCCTGTGGCGTAGCCAAGGGGGATCCAGGGGTCAGCTCCTACCCATCCGAAACTAGAGAGAACAGGGGTCGATGCAGACAAAAGTTGGGTCTGTTTTGCAAAAATTCACAAAATTGCAATCGATTAAAACTAGCCCTTCACAAAAATAAAATGGATTGAAACGGCCCTTTCACAAAAATATAATGGATTAAAACGTCCCTTCACTGCCATTTTACCCAACATTTTAATATGTTTAATCAATTATTTTAACAAACAAAAAAAGAACCTGACTTTCATTTAAAATTGGTATGAAAATTCTCAAAAATAAGTGTTGAAATTCACAAAATTAAGTATTGAAATTCACAAAAATAAGTAATTTCTACAAAAATGGGACCTTAGAAAAAATTCTTGACTCGACCCCTGGAGACAGACATGGATAAAGGCATTTTCTAACTTATTTTTTTGTAATTAATGTATAGATGAGAAAATTTTAGACCCCCTCCCCCGTAAAGAAATCATGGCTACGCCACTGGTCTCTCCCCCAAAATTTGACCCCTTTCTTTTTTGGTGAACTAAATTAACTTATTTTACTTGAATACTCCTACTTAGCTTACAATTTTATACTCATTCTCCCACGAAATAACCTGGCTACGCTACTGGCTAAGTAATGCAGTACCGCTCGAACGATTGTGTATTAGGAATGGGCAGAAGTGTCAACAAACAGCACGCGCAAGATCTGTGCGTGCGTTTGAGTGGCAGAAGTCTTCCATCTGATTGGTTGAAGACCCGACGTTTTGCCACTCAGAGCTCTGCGATGTTTACGTGTGACGTCAGCTGCCCATTCCTAATATAAACCTTTTATGGTGGGCTACTCCCCTTCTTTAAAAACAAAGAATTCGAACCCGTATGGTTCCCAATCTACTTGCGTTCATCACTTCCTTGCATCCCGCTACAATATTATCATTAAAGTTATCCCCATCCTTTCCTAAGCTCTGACCCCACGTCTCTCTCTCAGTCTCAGTGATAGAATTGGTTGTGGTAACTGAATTTTCCATCCTGCTAAGGCTAAAAATGTTAGACAATTTCTTCAAAAAACTTAACGAGTCAAATGTGCTAAAAAAAAAAAAAAATACAGTGAAATCCCTCTATAACGATATTTTGGGAGTCAAAATAATATACCGTTGTAAAGAGAATTATCGTTATAGAGAGAATCGATATTAGAACGAAAAGATTTATGATTTTTGTTCTTCATATATCCCATACCCTGCGGTGTCACCAGAAAGTGTTCTGTTTTCATTCAGCACACCCTCGCAAGTAATATACCGGGTGTCCAGAAAAGGACTCCCTGATTTCAAAATTAAATATCTCGAAAACAAAGATCGATAGAGGAATGCAGTAAACGGTATGTTTATTGTGAAAGCTGTAAGAATTTTATACAGCAGTTTGAAATAATAGTTACAAAAGCTGCTAACAGATGTCGCTGTACGCTGTACAGCTCATTAGTAGCTCTTTCTCAGTATTTTATGCGTGCTGGAACGCTTCAAACCAGTCTCAGATGCAATTCTACGGACGGATGACATTGGATTTTGCTGAATAATTCCAGAAACTGTGGCGACATTTGCAGGCGTAACTGCAGTTTGTTTGCGGCCAACATTCCCCACTAGATCATCAGTTACGCTGCCTGTTCGTTGAAATTTGGCGAAGAGCGTACGAATGGTTTTCGCATCGGGTCCTTTTGGAACATAAAATCGGGCTTGAAAACTGCGCCTTGTTACCGTAGGACTCTCTTTTAACCTGTGGTACTCTAGCACCAGAAAAAACACGTTGTTCAATGGAGTACATGGTTTTAATCTCTTCCTTCGGTACGCTAACCTTCTTTCATGCTTCAATAGTGGAACTGATCGCTCTGGGCTTCGGATCACTATTTATACTAGGCATTACGTATGGCGATTACAGCGCCATCTGTTAGCAGCTTTTGTAACTATTATTTCAAACTGCTGTATAAAATTCTTACAGCTTTCACAATAAACATAACGTTTACTGCATTCCTCTATCGATCTTTGTTTTCGAGATATTTAACTTTGAAATCAGGGAGTCCTTTTCTGGACACCCGGTATAATAAATGAAAGGAGAAAAACGTGTTTATAGTTTTCAGTAAATTTCACAAAACTAACAAATTTTAGTTAAATACCCTTGCCGCCTCGCCAGGGATTCTATCGGCGAAATAGCTTATAAATATTTATAGCATATTTGAATAACAAAAATATAATTTCTAAATAAATAATACCTGAATGCCGCAAAAGCGTTTTTTAAAATGTATTAGATATTAATTGAAAATACATACCCATTAATTTATCCTTATTTATTTTGCTTCATGCCTTTATCAAAATCTTTTATGATGTTGAATTTCACTTCGATAGATATTTGTTTTCTTTTAGCCATTTGCTTTCGATTTTCACTAAACAAACTTCAAAGTAAACAAAACTCATAAATAATTTAAAATATCCTCGTGTAATAATCGACCTCGATTGGAATTATCGGAGGTTAAAATTCTTACCCAAGTTCAGCCAAAAGAACGTATCGTTTTCTATATCAGTTCCGGTGAAAGGAATCCTTGACCAATTTTTAAAGAGGGGGATAGGAATCAAAGATGTGTCATCCAACTGCCCTTCGATCTTACGAGAAATGCACTTTCTCATTACCATAGTGTTACATCAGCAAAACGAAACTTAGAAAACGTTCTTTGGCAGAGGCGTGGTCCAACCCGCTCCAACCACATTTTACCTCGACTTTCTTAGTGTAGCTTTCAATGTGTGTGCATGAGTTGGGCTTCTGATGCATCGTAGAAAAAAAAATATACCGTAGTAGAGAGAATTATTGTGATGTAATGGATAATTATCGTTTTAAAGGATATCGTAATACAGAGAACTGTTTTACATTAATCTAAAGGGAATTCAGCCAGGACTATGAAAAAATATCGTAATAGAGAGAATTATCGTTATAGAGGATATCGCTGTAGCGAGATTCTACTGTACCAAATTAGTTAATATTGGCCAGATTCTAGCAGCCACAATAAAAATAGCCAAGAATTAGCCAAAACCAGGTTGGCTATTTTCTTTATAAATTTTCTAGCCAAGCTTGATCAAAAATAGCCAAATTGGCTAATATTAGCCAAATCTGGCAACCGTGCATGGTGCTGGCAACTCAGCCCCATGACGGCACGGTAAGCATCGCATCGTGGCGCCATCTTGGAAGGGCCGCCATTTCGAACGCAACAAGAGAAAAACTTGAGAACAAAAGGGGGCGCTTTTTTACGTCTACAGGGGGGCGCCACAAGCCAAGGCTGCCCCTGGGGCAACTGTCGGCACTCCAGGGATGAGGGGAATTTTTTAGGATCAATTTGCACTTGCAGGGTATTATAATCGAAATATTTATAGGCTTTTAATGACCAGCTGGAATCCGCCGACAACAGCTAAGCCGTGAAACCACAAAACCACGCCCTGCACACAATGGAGATACTTTTCTCTGCCGTCCGGAAGAAGGGGCGGGAGAATACATTGCTACCTTGGCTAAGAGACCATCTGTCTATAGTGACCATTTTTGCACAATTTCACTTTACTACCACCACACTTTTCTGTGAAGACGGTGTTTTTTTAAAAACTCTTATCATATTTTGCTAAGTGAAAGGCAGCTCTAGCGAGTGGGTCATATGGGTCATCTCCCTTTACCGACCTTCGATTTCACACGTTCCCGTACGATTTCACACATTCAGTTTGCGGTTTGAACAGTTTAGGATAATCTAAAAAGTCTAGTGGCCCCCTCTGAAAATTCAGCCTGGAGCCGTCCTCTGCTAAAGGCCTATTATTTTCGGAATTATAAAATCTTAAACCGTCGAATGATTAAACTGTACTTGCTGAGGAGTACCACTGAACATGCATAAATCTTGACGTCTCAAATAAATTTGCACTTTTTGGAATGGTAGGACTTGAGATTTATTTACTGTCATTGCAAATGCAGGTATGTTTGGAAACTGAGTTTTTTGAAAGGATATGGTAAAATAGTACTAGAATATTTTTTAAGTGGAATTAAAATTCTTTTATTGCCTGCGGTTCCATTTCAAACTTTGCAATCAATAGCATTACGATATATAAAACTTGTTGCGCTATCTTATTCCATTGACTAATACTTCCTTTTTATTTAAGTTTCTGATTAGTATAACGATGCAGTTAACTTTCAATACTAGCTTATGTGGTGGCAGACTATGGTATTTTTCGGTTAGCCAGGCGCAAATCCCGCCAACTATATTTTGTGGGAAACGTCTTAAAGACTACTTCTGAAGCACTTCCTTTCCCCAAAACAAAGCCAAAAATTTTAATCTGTATCTAAAATAGTATTTATATACAGAATTCAATACAGTAGACACCGGTTATAACGTACTCTCACGGGACCTAAAAAAGTAGTTCGTTATAGCCGAAGTACGTTATGAGCAGTACCGCCGGTAAGATTCAATATCACACAAAAAAAAAGAAAGTGGGCTCATCATTTCATTGTAATATGTGTTTTAAACAGGTCTGAATTTTTAAAATTTAAATTAAACAGAGAAAATTCTTTATTACTTACAATGTTTATTGAGATAAATAATTTGTAATTTTCTTTCGTTTTAAATGGGCAGATGCTACTTTAAAAATACCGTTTTGGATATCCGTAATAAACTTTTGTAGTGTCTCTGCATCATCCATGCGACATTCAAAAAATCGTGATACTGTTTTTGCAGCATTGAATGCGCCGGGTATGCTTGGTATAGGCTCCCCTGTTTTTTCTTCACTATCATCAGAATCATTACAGATAGGGCTCTTCAGGAGGCATTTACATGGATGAATGACACATAAAAAACAGGGTCTTGTTCTTAGCCCTACCTAGCAGGCGAAAAAGATAATAGATCGCTCCCTTCATTCATGCACAATTCATCTCTCTAGAGAATCTGAAAACGGAGAACGAGTGTTTCTGAAGGTACTGAAATTTCCGAGAAAAAGGAAATAAAATGCTTAAGAAAAGCAAAATTTTATTTTTGGCTTTGGTATAAAAAGTACGTTATAGCCGAAGCACCTACTTTTGTTAAGTACGTTTTAACCGAAGTTCAATAACATTATAAATATAGGACTTCAGTCGGGACCTGGCTTCTAGGTACGGTATAACCGATAGTACGTTATATCCCAGGTCCGTTATAACCGGTGCGTACATACAAAAATATCAACATACTAAAAAGACATTTTCTTTTATTGATAGACATTCAAAACACTTTACATGAAAATAGAATATCTAAGTACAATAAAAGTTGGTTTTACATGAAAAACATAAAGTAACAAGCGTTATGAAACTTTGAGTGTACATTTCTTAAAATAAAATTAGATCTCACTTATCAGTAACATGTAAAAACAAGAAATTCATTCTATCACTTCTAAAGTTTACATTAAAGTTATTAATTTTAGAAAAACAAGTTTCATAGAATGTTAAGTATAGATTTATCTTAGAAAAAAATATTATTTTAATGCAAATAGTGTTATCACATCTTGTTGAAATATATTTTTATGATTAATAAGGTACTTTCACAAAGATTGTACCACAAATGTTCAGCAAACGTACTTTCACTAGATAATGATTAACTTAAGTATAAAGCAAATTTTTCTAAATCATATATTAAAGGAGTACAAAACATATTAAAAGTAACAAAGAAATAAGTGTTTTCAAGCTTTATTTGAGTGTGTATGTATTTCTCTGAGTAAGCTCAAATGTATCAAAAGAACAGATCCTCACTCTATCAGAGCCACGTGACTTCAAAAGTAGGCGTGACCACCTGAGCCTGTCTATTTGTTTTAAGGTAGAGAGCGTTTGGATGATCACATGATTGCTTTGAATCAATAGGAAAGTAGACTTGTATCTAAGTTTGATAAGCTAGTAGGGAACTTTGAGTTCATATTATATTCTGAAACATTTTACGTTGTGGTTACTTGCTGCTAAGTTGTATTGCGTTTTAGTTCTTTAAACTGTCTTTGCTTGAATTGATCGAAAATAACTTTAACATTGAATACACTCCTAAGTTTTATACACTGGAACCCCGATCTATCGTTCCCGCATTGATCGTTTTCCCGCATTGATCGTTTTATTTCTAAGGTCCCTGCACAAACTGTATTCAAATAACGTTAACAAAACCAGCAAGTATCGTTCGTCAAAAATTCCCTTTCCCGCGTTCATCGTTGTAAAATGTTTCTACTGACCGAAATGAAATTGAAGATCAAGCGCATCAAAATATCTTACATATCTATCTAATTACTTCCTGGTATGATATCTTGGGTTGATGATGGTATTGGTGAAGAGTTCTTACATCCAGCAGGGATGTGTATGGTGTGAAATGTAGTGATTATATTTCCATTGATTTAGAAGTAGCAACGTGCAGTATCCTAAGAATGGAAGAAATGTGACGCAAAAAATGAAAATAATCGCGAAGAAGCAGAGAATAATATTCATGCCGATGAGACTGAGCCAACAATAGTGCCTATTTTATCCTACGCAATTACGGTATTTGAAATAGTATGACTTTTATATGCAAACATGAATACACATAAAAAGACAAAAAAAAAACGTAAATAAAAAATATTATAAATCTTAAAAATTTTGTTTAAAAGATTAATTGAAAATCCAGTGTAAAATGACTGATTTTTTAAAAATAAGTATCACTTAATTTCTACACAACTTCAATTTGTTTCTTTTACAGTTTGGTAACGAATTTAGTATTTTTGGTATGCTGTATACATTGTGTGTATTCATAAATACTGTTTTCTTCGTTTTTTAACTCGCAATATTTAACCCGCATTCGTCGTTTTCCCGCATGCATCGTTTTTTACTACGCACCCCTTGAAAAACGATAGATCGAGGTTCTACTGTACTCAAAATGATGCTGATGTGTTACTGCAAGAATTATTACAATTGCCTTTTGATGCAAAATCTTCGAAAATTGGCGAAAAGAATAATATTTCGACCCGAAAAGTAATTGCTTTCGCAGATGAGGGGATAAATATAAATTACACATGGGCGTAACTTGGGCTTCGAAACTGGGGGGGCAAAAGTCATTTTAAAGGAAGTCCATATTATGCGTGCCCGTACACACACACATATATACATATACAAAAATACAGTGGTTCCACATGTTACATAGCGCTTATTGAAGCTGCTTAAAAGAAAACATGTGTTTAATATTACTTAGTAAACAAAAATGAAAGACCCCCCAGGCCAGCCATTGTTATTATATCAAAACAGTATAAAATGCATTGTCCTCATCAGAGGGGGAAATGCACAACTCTACACCATAGGTTTCAGTCTCACAGCCTGAGATTTTGCCAAGGTAATGTGTTATATTCATAACTGTATTCTGCAAAGATTAATATAAAAGTATTTAAACTTTAAAGGTATTTATAAATGTGTTCTATATTAATTAAAAATATGAACTGCGTAAGGCAAATCTCAGAGGTGTGACTCCCCCTTACCTATGGGAAAGCATATATATGTGTATATATATATATATATATATATATATATAAACAAACTATAAATTCGGTCTTCGGGCCTCGTCAGGGGAGAACCCCCTGAGCCCCCCTAACTTTTTAGTTTCATTATTGCCAAATTAAAACAATATTAATTGATTGTCATTTTATCTCTCACCCGTTTTTCTTTTATTCTTCCTTTACATTTATTTCATCGACAGGAAGTAGGAGGGTTTCCTGATCTTTCCCTGCAATTGCAAACGTGGGTCGATGATAATTGAAGTAACTTATATAATTTATAGTATCTATCTTAATACACCAAAAATTTAGCTTTTCGTTATTGGATATTGTTGAGAGAGCTTTAGGCGAGTAGGGTTGCTGTATTTCGTCTGGTAACCCTATTGGCAAGTCATCCAGAATGGATAAGAATCTCGGACTGTTAGGCTTATGTTTAAAATTATTCTTTTTTCCACTTTCACATTCTCTAGCCCTATGCCCGATGCGTTTACACCTTTTACAAGTTATTCTTGACGCATCCTTAATTTTATGAGTCGGCTGGCCCGAGTATTTTCCATAATTTTTATTTTTAGACTCAGGTTTTCCAGGAGCAGCCACGAAAGCACGTGAGTCTTCAGCTTGTCTGTCATCGTTACGCCTGGCATTTGATTCTGAGTATTTCTGGCTTCGGTAGCTCAGCTCTTGATTCCATAGCACATCGGAAATTGTCGAAAGTAGTAGAGAGGCTATATATCAGCAAGTCGTCGTCTATTTTAATATCCATTTCTGAAAGTCTGTCCACTATGTCGAAGAATTTTCTCAAATGGTCGTGAATTCCATTAGACGAGTTGGGTATCTTATATTGAATTAAAGATTTCATTAATGCAGCTTTACGAGCAGGTC
This sequence comes from Cheiracanthium punctorium, assembly GCA_038373885.1. Lineage (NCBI taxonomy): Eukaryota > Metazoa > Arthropoda > Arachnida > Araneae > Cheiracanthiidae > Cheiracanthium > Cheiracanthium punctorium. The sequence continues at coordinate 486,155 of JAWZYV010002077.1, forward strand.
CTTTTGACTGATAGTTTCTGACAGGTTTTTCCAGACATCTGATGAAGTGTCACAATTTTTTATTTCTTTGAGTTCAGATGGCGATATACATAGAATTATATCTGCTTTTGCTTTTTCGTCCATTTGGATCCGCGTAACGAACTCTTCTTGCGATTTTTCGACATTTTCCAAAACTTCAGGTTTAGGCTTTGAACCTGATGCATAAATCCAGGCATCACTCTTTATTAAAAGTGCTTTCATTTGCATTTTCCATGTTTCGTAATTATCTTTGTTCAGCGTTTCAATTCGCCTCGTTCCAGTCGCCATTTTGAGGATGAATGATGCAGCCTTGAAACGAACGTTGAAAATAAGCAAATAAATTAATTAATCCATCTGGTGTCCATAACCTTGTAGAAATGTTAGCAGATTTACGGCACAACCTTGGTAAGCGTGGGATTTCAACATAACATTTTATTAGAACGGAAGAAACAGGCACATCACATAACAAGGTAACATCAAGAAGGAAAAAAGTATAGATTTGTTTGTGTTTGTGGGATTACGGCCGATTAGCTACGTGTGGTCTCTAGGCCGATGGGTCGGGTGCCCTCCGTGGGGGTCTTTCTAAGGGGTCTTAACCCGTATTTACGCTGAGTGAAAAATGTATAGAAGAAGGAAAAAGAATGCGTCCGCAAGCACAGTTACAGTTAAGTAGATAAATGTTTATTGAGGGATACGGCATTCAGGAGGATAAGACATTGCACAATAAAAAAATTAACAATTCAATACTCAAAAATTTATTCTTACTTTTATGTCGCATTTTTGGGACACATTTTTCGGACAATTTTTAATAAAGGGGTGTGAGAGATAAAATGACATAGTCATTAATAAATCATAAAATATTTCTTCTATAACAATGGAAAAATACTGTACTAAAACAGATGAAATTTGAGAACAGTTATTTTTAACTCTTGAAAACAAAAAGTAAATAGTGCAATAAGTATAATTAATAAAATAGATAAAAGGGCTTACTTTTTTCCCCTTTTATCAAAACAACTCTACAGCCACTGGTATCACTGGGGATCGAATCAGCTTTTAGCGGTAGAGTCTGTGTGTAGTGTACGTCCAAAACAAAGTTCATTGGAAGAATTGGAAATTGCAAATCTATGCGTTCACTACAAAAAAAAAAGAAAAAAACTCCACAGCCACTGGACATTAGCAGGGCTTGACTGTCAAGAAAGATTTGACGGTCAAAAACTGAAGCGGCCGACTTTGATTTTCAAAGGGTTTTTCCAATAAGCAAGGAGAGGCATCATTTTTTATTTAAACAAATCTACATTTCCCCTCTCAAAATGCAACTATAATGGATGTCTTTTCCTTAAGGAATTCCTGACAAAAAAAAAACCCAAATGATCAGTACATTGTAGTATTTTTTCCAGACTAATACTTTATTTAAAATTTACCGATTTGACACGAAAATTACGAAAACTACTTACCTGTACTCATACACAAAACAAGTTAATATTTCACTGCAGCATACAGATATTCGGCTGGTAAAATTCATTTAACAACCAAACTTGACACGCAGACAACATTTATTTAGCTTAGCTCTTTGTAATCCATTCTTTGCAGCTCATTCAATAATCCCTCCAACCCTCTTGGACATCTTCCGTGTTCTTCGTCGGGTATTTCCCCCCTAACCGGGTAGCGAAAGATTAACAACAGACTTGAAATATAAAACATCATGTTACATACAAAATTTTTTAAAGCTTCCTTCCCTCACAAAGTCAATATGCTTGCGGGGATAACTGATCCTAGTCTATTTAAGTGAACACAGATGTGACTGATTTTTGAGTTAACGGGAGATAAAAGTGCCGCATTCGGCATTTAAATCACTCCAATTTTTCACAGAATCTTAATGATCATTTCGTGATGACAACATGTTCTTAAGTTTTGTTTGTAAGTCCAGAAAAACGATCATTTTATGCCTTGTTAAAAAACCGCTTTTCTTGCGAGGTGTGAAATACATTACAATGAAACTCATTTTCTATTTTCTGTAAACTCTCTTCCCGCGGCACTTTCGTTAATGTTAGCGACCTGTTAAATTTACAGCATTCTGAGCTCAATGCTCGTGTTTTTCCTTGACTTGGACAGAAATTTTTAAGAGTCCAGTACGTTATTTTTATTTATTAATTAATTAATTTATTTATTATATTCTTCTTTTATTTATTAACTATTTATTTTTTATTTTTATTTATTTATTTATTTATTTTGGGTGGGGGGGGAGTGTTGGTATTGTAAATATTTTTAGAAAAGTAATGTGCAAAAAGATATTTCACAATTTGAGGAGCTGGGACGACTTTTAACGTGATTTCATTAACCTAAAGCTCGGCATAAGCGGGAGACAGGGGTCGATACAAACAAAAATTGGGTCCGTTTCGTGGCCCTTTCACAAAATTACAATCGATTTAAAGGGAAGCCCTTCACAAAAATACAATCGAGTATAACTGCCCTTCATTGGCATTTTACCCTACATTTTAATGTGTTTCATCAATTAACAAAAAAGTGACTTTTATTAAAATTTGGTTTGAAAATTCACAAAAATAAGAGCTGAAATTCACAAAATTAAGCATTGAAATTCACAAAAGTATGCAGTTTTTACAAAAATGGGACGCTGGAAAATATTCCTGGATCTACCCCTGATAGATTACCCAGACAGCACAGCAAACTTGCAGTAAGCTTGATTTATCAAGTCAATAAACTTGAATTAAGCTTGAAAATTTCAAGCGTGTAAGCTTAATGCAAGCTTGAATCAAGTGTTCAAGTTTACACTTGCCCAACTTGCATTAAGCTTGGCATAGCAAGCTTGAATCAAGCTTGACATAGCAAGCTTAACTTCAAGCTTAAAAAATTTCCCAAATACACGGGGCGCCCGTCGGTGAACTCGCCCCACATATTTTATTTTCCCACGTATTTTCCCCTCTACGCTGAAATTTCAAGTTACTTTAATCAATTTCCATCAAGCGTTCGCGGCTGGGATCGAACTCAAGTCCTAAGGTTTGGGAAGGCAGTGTCCTAACCACTCAGCCAACCTGACTTGCGCTGATACGACTGAAGTTTGAAGTGACTGTTATGGTTATCACGCCGTTTTCTGGCGAGATTGATCAGTAGCCGATGCCGATTTGTTTCTTTTATTTTTCCATGGGATGAATCAAAATTAAAATAATTTTATGTGTGATTTATAGACTCTACTAATAGGGAAATAAGCATAATATAAACTTAAAAGCAGCACACGTTTTAAAACTTTCAATATCGCAACACTCATGTTGGCAATATTGGCCAAAATCGAGACAAACGACTGATTTTGAAATCAATTTTGTAGTATATTTGTATTTTATTTTGAAGAATTTCAATATTTGGAAATATAGAATCTTTTTTTTTTAATTCTATGGTCAAATACATTTATGACTGATGATAAATTATTTGTTATGTGGATGTGGCTTTCCAAATCCACTAATCAAGTTGTATTCAAGCTTGACAGCTCAAATGACTTCTCCAAGCTTGATGCAAGCTTAAAATGAATTGAACTGTCAAGCTTGTATTAATAGGTCAAATTCAGAGAAATGTCAAGCTTGATTTAAGCTTATGTGCTGTCTGGGTATGTAAGTTTTTAAGTTGAAGACGTTTTCACGAAAAAAAGGGGGGGGGTATATAAATTAGGTGAATGTACATATACTATGTACTAAAGAAAACTAATATTCTGAGATAATATCTTAGCTAGACTTTTAAACGAATTTTTTGAAATGCTAGAAAATAGAATTATATGCACATCTGCAGATCGTTATAAACAAAAGCTGTGAAGGTCCCCCTTCTGTGTCGAACGTTGCTTCTCCGTATTGCTCGGGAGCAACGCTGTTAGTAGGAAGTATTGAGGTGATTTGTTGCTATATTTTTCTAATGCATGAAAATGTAAAAGGGTTAAAGGTATCGAAATACTGACTTAGATAGTACTGCAACTAGAGTTTACGTCTCTCACGAAGAACCAACTAGAACGGCCCCCTCCCATGGAACCATAACTTATTTTGGAGCCCCCTACCAAGTCTGGGGCACGTGCCCCTAGTTTCGGCCCTGGCAGCAGATATAAATCATAAAATCGCAGACCGTTTTTTGTTCTCTTAAACTGCGTCGCATTTGAATTCGCAATTAGTCATCTGTCAAGTCAAGTAAGTTGGGCACGATCATAAAAGTGTATTGTTTCTCTGCTACTGACCTTCAAACACCAAAATTAGGTTCACTAAAATATAAATGAGAAACTGGCCCCAACCTGTGACAGGTAAGCGGGGACAAGCACCGGGAGACATTCTAAAAGGAATGCCAAAATCAGCTATAATTTCTTGGGATGGGGCACACGACACTAATTATGGGTTGCACCGGGTGACATAAACTCTAATTGCGGCATTGCCTGTGAAAATGATCTCTTTTGGGCCACTATTTACAGCAACAGGTCTTTTTTTCTAACGCTGAACAATTGATTTTAGACAAGTTTAAAATCGCTGTCCCTTGATTTTTGTGTTCCTGAGAAATTGCCTACCTTGGCCCTTTTTTGTAGAATCTGCCATTGTTCCCGTTGGGTTGAAAAGCTTCTGTGATTCTATTCTTTTGTTGAATCTTGCAGGGGGGAAAGGTGTTTTTTTTTTTTTTTTTTTTTTTTTTTTTTTTAAGAATCTGATAGTATATTTGGGTTATAAATGCATGATCTGTGTTCAAAACCTTAACTTTGCCCCCTGACTTTTTAGACTAGGGGGGCAATTTTTAAAACTGCAGGGGCAATTGCCCCCCCTTGCCCCCCTCAGATTACGCCTATGAAATTACAGTTTCTCTGGAGCAGGCAGTCTCTGTTTTCACCTGGATACCCATTTTGCAAAAACTATGTGAAGATCTACAGAAAGCAACAAATTATGAATTTAATTTGGCACAAGTGAACTTCGTGAGACGCTTGGACTTTACGGAGCCCTTTTTTTATCACATGCCTAGCAACGCAACCCTTGAATAAATATTACTTAAGGGGAAATCGGCTCATAATTCTATGGGGGCATTTTTTTTTTTTTTACTCCTTTCTCTTGTAAAAGCATTTCAAATGACAAAAGAAGTCAATCTTTTATCGTCTAAATTTGATTTGTCATTAGAGTGCACGTACCCCCTACACCCCCCCCCCTCCTCACACTTTAGATTCGCCAAATGAAAATTGAAATTCTGAGTGGCATTTTCTCCGGTGTCGTTTTTTTTCAATACATTCGCTGTACAACACCTTCAACGGGTATTTATCTTTGTGTGTGTAAAAGGGAGGGGGGGGCACTCAATATATACTCACGCACTTTAAAGTCTAACTATGAATTGTCATGAGAGTGCACGTACCTCTATGCCCCCCCCTTTGGATCCGCCACTGAAAACTATAATTCTGAGGGGCGTTTTCACCATCGGCAGTTTTTCCTTGCGCGTTTCTTCCTGAAAACACGATCCACGCCTCCTTGTGTTAGAAGAACCCTAAAATGGTGAAAGTTAAACAGTCCGTTTAAGTTTGGTGGGCAGAAAAAAGCGCACCAGATTAAAGCGCACCCCGAAAAAAGCGCACTCAAAAATGGTCTGGATTACTAAAAAAAATTTTCTGGAAGGAGCTACTTAGGAATATTCGCCACTTTGAAAAGAGTATATTATAAAAACGTAACATTTATACATCTCATGAAATAGAAAAAAATTGCACACCAATTAACCCTTTTAACGCGCTGTGTTCCCGCTCTGGGAACACCAAACTCCGACGTTTTTACTGTTGCCAGTCACGAAGAATAGATTGGATTTCTATAAAAATAGTTGCGGGTAACATAGCTCCACGAGAATCTTTTACTTTTTAGTACGTCATTTCCCGCCAAAAAATGGTCACGATTATTTTTAACAGCACTGACATCTGCTGAAAAATGGAAGAATGCGAGAACAGCTAAATAGATTGCTCAATGCTGAAAAAAGGGCAGCCGTTGCCAAAAGCCGTTGCCAAGGGCAGCCGTTGCCGTTGAAAAAAGAAAAGGGCAGCCGTTTTTGACGCAGCTGGCTATGCCGGCACAGCCAGCTGCGTCAAAAAAGGGTCTCTCAATCTATGGCACGCGATGAACGTTTTGATTGTACACCATTTTGCTGGTAGTGAAGTCGAGCGATGGCAACGGCTGCCCTTTTTTCAGCATTGGGAAAGGGTTGCGCCTCAAAGGGTTAATGTTTTTTTCTGCTAGGTTAGTCAAAGTAGGCTTTTTAAATTTTGAAAGGTCTTATACAAGGGCGCACATACAAGTGCTTCTATTGGGAGGGGGAGGAGGGTCTCTGAGAGTCTGAAAAATGTTATTAAAAAACTGATACAAAAATTTGACAATATTAAAAAAAAAATCATAAAAAGGTAAAGGGCAATGAGGCGTTTCGGACGGCTATGGGGCTACTCTGCATACTGTGTACTTACAAAGCAGGCCACTGTCCTCGGAAAAGTTATGTGAATGGCAATTTGCACTACTAGAGATAAATACAAAATACGCTCATGTACCTCTGTTTGCGCCCTTTTGGACGCCCACTTGTTTCTCACTTTTTTTTTTTAATTTAGCCCCCCCCCCTCTTCTCTTCTCAAACCCATAATGGGTTGAATGGGTTCAATATTGTGAGCTTTTCCCGTGACTTTTTAAGCTTATATGTCAATTGTTTACTTTTTTTCTGTTAGGAAAAAAAAATCTTTATAAAATTCGTGGTACAAAGTTTGAGTTCAAAACTATCAAGCTTTTCGAAGAGGTATTTCGATAATAAAATCACCCAAATCCTAGAAAGCATGATGAAAAAACTAACGAAATGCTACTAGAATTGAATAAATCTAAGAAGCTTCACACAGCATTATGCCTCACCATGGCACAGTGGTTATGCCACTGAAAATGGTAGATGGCCAAGGTGTGAAGGTCCGGGGTTCGGGTCCCATCGCGCGGCTGTCGATCTAACGGTCTGGAGTTTTGGTAGGCTTTCTCCAGATGTAGTGTGAATGCGCGTTAGAACCCCTTAGAAAGTCCTCCTACCAAGGCACCCTCCCCTTGGCAGATCGCGCTAGTGTAGCGTTGCCATAATCATACACAACACATCACGCAGCATTACATTCATGGCCCCCACATCTGATTACGGACCCTGCCCTGAATCCAAGATCAGAGACTGGGCTCCATTCCATTTTACTGTCACGCTGCTAAAAGCGCATGACTACATGAATCATGAGAAATTCTGGAAAATGTCATTTGCTCATGATAAACTCGAGCACTCGTTAGTTAGTGAACCCTTGACCCCAAATTAATCAAGTTAACTTTTAAACTACAAATAAGATAATCAGCGTGAGAAGTAACGGGATATCGGCGTGATTTTCACATGCTTGTCCGAAGGTCCAAAACAAAAACATATATAAAGCTCAAGCGATTAAGAGAGAAACAAGATTATCTTCCAACCGCAGAAAGGCTTTACTCCGACAACAAAGAGACCCCTGGAGGCATGGGTAAGCATTGTAAAATAGTTATGAATTTCCATCTTCCCTAGGTATTGTTTCTAATGATATTTTAATTAAATTGGTTCATCTTCCCTTAATCAAATAATAATGTTATTTTTATTAAATTGGTTTAGTTTACGATTGAAGGGAATGTTATTTTGGATTTAATTATGTAACCCTATACGAATCGGCTTTAAATAAAGAAATGTATATTTTACCTGTGAAGTTATTACCTCTAGTATATAAGCGTCTCACAGTTTAGATGTTCAGCTCCTGAAGGTGAATAAACCAAAGCTGAACCAAAAACCCGTGACATTACAGTTGTATGCTACATCATTATGTTTACATTTTACCCATACTATTTTTAGAATGTAATTTAACCTGAAAATATATACAAGGTCTATAACCTATTCATTCACTCAAGCTCTTCGTTTGAGGAGCTTGAGTGGATGAATTTTTCCACTGTTAACTGACAGTGACCGTTAACTGACATTTTTCACACAACACAAGCAATGACAGTAACTACCACCACCAATTTTATTAAACATTAATGACAAACTGTTTATCATAAACTTTTATTTTAAATTTTAAGCTATAATTAGCTGTAGAATCTATTGTAAAATTTCACTAGATGAAAAAAAAAAAATCAAAATATTTTCTTCCAGTTTGTATTAGAATGAAATAATTAAACAAATAATTTGTGCAAGGCTGCACCCGGGCCTCCCTCAGGCCCGGCCCCTGGGGTCCACCGAGCCCCACCCTTGCGGGGACCATGATTATATGAAAAAGATTTAATAGTACAATTACTTTTTTAAAGAAATCCAAAGGCGGATTCACGCAATTTGGGGGGGGGGGTAGCTAGTTGGAAGATTTACATTTGCATCCATTTTATGGAAGTAAAACAGGATCTTTTACGTTAATTTTGTTTTTCTGAAAGGGGGCGGTAGCTCCTTCGCACCCCCAATCCCGTTCAATCCGCTCTTGGTGAAACTGCTGTCTTGAATAGTATTCATAAAACTAGTCAAGAAACTTTATTCATTGAAACATGTTTAATATAAATTGCATTTATTTTACAACAATGGAGCAAAAAATACATTTCATGCTTGAAATCTTTCGCTATCATTCACTCAAGCGTTCAGTCTGTCTAATTGGCGTTGCTTTAAAGAGATTTATGGAAGAGCATGCCTGCAACATCTGGAAAACCATCCACTAATGACTTGTGCAGATAAGGTATTTGTCCAGTCTGCCAGATGAAGAGTTCTTGCTGCAAGCTATACGTGAAGCTAGTAGACACCCTGGCAACTTCCTACTAAAAAAACATTTCCGAGTCGTAAATATTCTCCTAGCTAGCAGCATTTCGGCACCTGCAGGCAGCCGAACAGCTGACGTCACCTGTCATCATTATCACTCTCCCTATAGGAGGCCTCCACATTCTTCGCCTTTCGTCCACTGCTCCTCCACAATTACGTTAAAACCCCCTTCCCCGCAAATTCTTTTGAAAGTGCCGGTGGGCGTTTACAAATCAATCAACATGGACCCGTTCTCAGAAATTCGCCGGAATACACACACCCACCCTCTTTTCTATGTTTTTTCCGTGAGGTCCATTCTGTAAAAAACTGTCCGCCCCCCCCCCCCCCCGGGAAATTTATCTCATTCCTGCTGTCGTTAAAAACGGTATCTATGGAATTAAAAGATGGGGGGTTGAGGAGAATGTCATTGTAAGATTGATCTTTTGCTTATTTCAGAGACGGTCAGCGATTGTGAGAATGGACGGAGCATTTTTTTATTACCTCGCACAAGACCCCACACGTGGCTGTTTCCCACAGAAGTGCAACGCAATTCACGCTTTGTAGGAAGGACACTGGTCAAGTGGAGCTTTTTTTACTCTGCTCACTCTAGTTTTTGAACCAGCGTCAAAGCAGAAGCATGTTTTCAGGAGGGTTTTGGAAGCTGAAAAGCCGAAATTATCGCAAGTAAGTCAGCTTTGCGTGAAAGCTTTATTCATGTTTTAATGTTTCCAGGGCCTTATTATTGCATGAGCAAAAAGGGACTTTGCCCAAGGCCCCCGGCCGTCAACCTCTATAGATAGCCCGATAGACGCCCCGGCTCAAAAGGGGCCCCAACTGCAAATGTTGTTCTGAAATATTCTTTATTATATCAAAATTTTATGAAAAAAAAAAAAGAAAATTTCATAGATGGGACTCCTTAAATTCATCAACGCCCGGGGGCCTCTGTTGCTCATAATCGGGCCCTGAATGTTTCAGATTATCTGTGTTGTTTATGCATATTTGAAAAGAATTGGAGTACTTGTATAATAATAATAGTTCTTTTTTTAATTCGAAAATGCATTGTTCAATATATCATAAAATTCTTTTGATTCTTTTTAAGACACTTGCTGTGAAAGATTTCTTGGGGTCTTTAGTTACGCTTTACGAACGATTTTCCCAAAGGCAAAATTACAGAACTTCCGCTTGTAGTCCGAACAAAAGCGCCGCCTTTTGTGATTGCCTTTCTAGGCTGCAGCCTAGCTAGCCTATTGCCTATATATATCCGCCACTGGACTATGCATTCCTAGAAGACACTATTTTGTAAAATCGAGATATGAGATTCGATTTACACCTGAATACATTTTGAGTGTGTGTGTGTAAGGTGATCTATATATTATAAATGAATGTTGGTATGTATGTATGCGTGTATGACGTTGAAAAACTCCAAATCCGTTTGACCGATCACTGTGAAATTTGGTAAACCTGTCTTTTATCATGGGGAAGATTTTTTATGATATCCATTTTTCTCTAACTGACCGCTAGGTGGCGCTGCGGAACGTCAAATTATATTCCTTTCGACCGCTTGCTATGAAAATACCGTTCAACTAATTCTGATGAAAATTGGTACACATGGATATTTGAACACAGAGAATATTTTTACACTATCCATTTTGTTGTAACTTGCCGCTAGATGGCTCTGCAGCGGATCAACTTCTAAACCGCTCGACTGAACGTCATAAAATCTTTTATATTTACACATTTGAGCACGGAGAATATATTCTAACAATTTATTTATCTGTTACTCAACCTTAGATGGCCCTGCAGCGCATTATTACTTTAACTCGCCATTAGATGGCGCTGCACAGCATCAACTTTTTGACTGGAGGTGGGGAAAACCGTTATTTTCAAAGAACAGTTGTTCACCGTTCCCGTTCTTTTTTAAAGAACAGTTCTTTTTCCTGTTCTTTTGAGAACAAGTTCTTTGATTTATGGTAGCTTTATTATGACTATTTTATTCAATTTAAAAATGAAAATATACGTCTTTTTAACATGTACTATACTTTAGTACAATTGTAAAACCCGCAGTGGTCTGGGCACTAAACTCCGTTGCCATAAGAACACGAAAAGTGAAGCAGCATCTGGATTGACCAGTGCTTGGGAGGGTCAACTTCCTCTCGGCTCGACTGCTGTGGGACCGTGTGCCCTAATGGGAGCTGGTGCACGTAAAATCCGTCGTGGCTTCAATGTCCTCCAAATTCTTAAACGATACCTTTGGGGGTGCCGATTTTAGGGGGTGGGTCCCTCCTCTGGAATTGGTTCAAAATTAGGGGACACCAAGCTGAGTCGGAGTTCCTCCCACTGGGGCTCATTAAAATGGAAGCAGCCCCTTCCGCCCATCGCCTGCCTATTTGAAGGATCTGGCACCGCCCCGCGGGTTGCCAGAGGACATTAGCAAGAACAACAACAATTGTAAAATGTTTAAAAAAACTTTGCAACCAACATTCTGGCTTTCTTCAATCAAGTATGTTAACAGTAATTTTTTGTTAAAATATTTTAATGGCAGCTGTCGTCAAAAAAGGGTCTCTAGATCTGTGGCACGCGATGAACGTTTCGATCGTCCGCCCTCTTGCTAGTAGTTAAGTCGAGCGATGGCAACGGCCGTCCTTTTTTCAGCATTGGGAAATGGTTGCGCCTTAAAGGGTAAAAAAAGTACATGCTCCAGCTTAAAAATTAAAGACTCCGTTTAAAAAGCTGTAAGAATCAGGCTCCAGATTAAAAATAATACGCGTGTATAAATATGTCGATTGCTTCGACTACGATTTAAGAAAATGAATACGACTTTGGCATATAAAATTACATGGCTTCCGACCAGGGCCATACCTAGAAAATAATTTCGGAGTCGGGGAGCATCGTATATCGGGATAAAATTTTCAGGATATATCCCCCACACCCAATTTCTGTCTAATTTAGCAAGATTATTTTTTTTTTATTACTGCACAAACATTTCGTTCATTTATACATCACTGCATTTCATACCCCTCACCATGGGCGCCGGCAGAATATTTCCCAGGGGGGCAAAGACTACTTCAACGTATAGTTACCATGTTGGAAAGAGCAAAAAAGCAAAGGATAACACTGCATACAAAAATCCAGGGGGAGGGGGCATTGCCCTATGCTGCCGGCGCCCATGCCCCTCACCATCCCCAGACAGAAAAAAATTTCTGGCTACATCCCTGTATAAATACACCAGGTACATATAATGTAATAAGTTCGGGGGAGCGGCGTCCGAACTCATAGGACACTCCAGTGGCGGATTAATGCATTTTTGTCGGGGGGGGCGGTAAGTTAGAGGATTGACATATACATCCATTTTTTGGAACAAAAAATAGGATCTTTTACATTAATTTCTTTTTTCTCGGGGGGGGGCGGTCGCCCCCTCCGCCCCCCCTTTAATCCGCCCTTGCCCCCCCCGTCTAAGTACGACCTTGCTTCTGACTCCAAGTCTACAACTTTGACCCTAGCTCAGAACTTAATTAAAGCAAAAGAACAGGGAACAGGTTTAATGAAAGAACACCTTTCACCGAAGAACAGTTCTTTTGACCTGTTCAGCAAGAGAACGCATTTTACCCCGTTCCCGCTCTTAGCTCTCCGTTCCGAAAAAGAACTCCAGCTCAGGATAAGAACGCTGAACTAGGTGCAAAGAACTAGGTGTTCCCGCTCACTGCTCGGAGAACTCCTCGAGTCGTGATCAAAGAACGTGCTCTTTTTCAGCCAATAGGAGAGGCTGCTCCGGAACAGGTTCTTTTTCAGCCAATAAGAGATGGGTAAGAGCGTATGAAGCGAAGGCGCGTTTTATATGGAGATAGTGTAATGCTTATATTATGGTTTGACGTTGATAAAATATTTTTTTTTCGATTTGTTTGTGTTTCAGACTATCATTTTCTTTATTATTACATTTTTTACTTTAATTCAAATTGAGTAGTTTGGCTGGAATAATAAAAATTGACGAATTGTAATCCTGTGAGTGCATTTCGTATTGAACATATAAGAAAGCTTCTTATTCTTTGCCCGGGTCCTGTTTAAAATTATAGTACGTTGGGTTAAAAGTTCTATTCCCCCCCCCCCCCCCCGATAATCATCTTCGTTATCATTATTTCTCATAATAACTAAAATTCCACAATTAGAATTTGATAAAGCTAAAATTGTGAACTTCTATCCCCACCATCAGATACGTAGCCAATGTGGGGGGGGGGGGGTGGTCCCCCAGAATTTGAATTTTTCTTAGCAAAAAAATATTAATCGTGCCTTTCAATGATAAATTTCACCTTTAAGGCATTTTCCAAAATTTCTCTTTTCAACACGCTTGCCTGCCATAAAATTTTGAAGCGTCGGACCTTAATGAACTGAGAACATGTTTTTGCCGTGATCACTGAACAGGGTGTTCCCGTTCTTTCTTGAGAACAGGTTCAAAAGAACAGGGTGTTCATTCTTTCCCCATCTCTATTTTTGACCGTACAATTGATCGATATGAAAATTGATATAAATAGATTAATAGATACTTGAACACGCAGAATATTTTCGCGTTATCCATTTTGCTATAGCACACCACTTCATTGTGCTATAGCACATCATTACAGTGGCGCACACAAGGGAGGGGTCCAAGGATTCCGGACCCCTCCCGAAAGAGTTGTCAAATTTCCTTCGTTAAATCGTCATTAACTTTTTGACTTTTAAATATGTTAGAAGAAATGAAATTCTTATTTTCAGCAGAGAAGATAGATAAATAAAAACACAGTAAAAGGGGGTTACGGTAAAAATATAAAAAATCCTCATTTTTTCAGGTGGTTGGTATCTCAGCTTTATGCGTTGGACCCCCTCCAAGAGAAAACCCTGTGTGCGCCACTGCATCATTACTTTAACTCGTCACTAGATGGCGCTGCAGCATAGAAAATTCTTATTTTAACTTGCCACTAGATGGCGCTGCAGCTTATAAACATCTTGATTGTTTAATCTCTACGAAGATTGGTATGCATAGATATTGTAATACGGAGAATATTTGGCGTAATCCATTTTGCTATAACTTACCACTAGATGTCCCTTTAAACTTAAGGACCGTTCAGCTGGTCGGCATGAAAATTCGTATGCTTAGATATTTGAATGCGAAGTATATTTTCTCCGCATACGTTTTGCTGTAGCTCTCCTGTAGATGGCGCTGCGCCGCATCATCATCTTTAGCGTCCGAACTAGAGCCCCTGGGGCTCTACCCCCATAATATCGGAAGCGAACGAATATATCGAGCATTCTGTTCTCATGACGTCACAATCCTTGAAATATCCGATATGCCCTACTACGATCCTATTGTGATTGTTTCACTGTCGTATTGACTATTGGAAGTAATGCTGTTTTTTCCCGACACGTTGGATGAAGGCGAAAACTTGCATTCCAGCATCGGGGAGTACGAGATGGTTGGGTTTTTATTGTGTGGATCGTGGAGTGTCAAGTACTTCCACAAAAAGACCCTTCTCCCTAGCATGTTGGGTCTGTCAAAAACGGCTTTCCACTCGTGATGGATGTCTCCGGAGTCTTCGAAAATTCTGAAGACAATGCCTTCGTTTAAGAAAAAGGGGAGAAAGCCTAGTGTTTTGATTGGTTGATCGCTCTGAGTGTCGGATAGACCTCTAGCAAGCACAAAAATACTTGCTTGTTTTATTCGACACTCATCGTGGCAGCACCAAAAGGAGAGTCGCGGCTATTTATCCGAAGTATCTGACTATCCGAGAGCGAGAAATATCCGTCACACCACAAACGATCACCATAAAATTTTAGTATGCATGATTGTTGATCGCGGATAATAAGTACGCGATATCTATTTAGCTATTTATTTCGATAAATAGCAATTATGACAAACTGCAATATAAAAAAATCTATTCATCCCTGAGCGAAGAACGGGTGCTAGTATTTTATATTCACGAAGTACAAACATTCTGTAAAAGTGTATAAACGGCAAAAATGCTCTGAAGTGTAAATACTAGTTAGTCTGTTCATGCTTTTGGAAATGTGATAATAAGACGACTAGAACTTCAATCAGTTGTAGGACACTACTTTGTCCGTCTCTTATTATCATATTTTCAAAAGCTTTTAAAACTTTATTTTATGCTTTTGTACAGTGGCGTAACCAAGGGGAGGGGTTACATTTCCCCTTGAGGAATTTTTTGCTATACAAAATGTATATTCTTCACTCCCTTAGCATACACATGTACACATATATGTGAGCTGCAGTAGTCGTAATCCATCCCCCCATGAAAAACTTCTGGCTACGCCACTGATTTTGGAAATATGATTAAAAGATCAGTGGCGTATTCAGACACATCGTTCGGGTGTGAAAAACATGTTTTGTCTGTTCATGTTTATTACATTTTAAAACAAAATTAAATTAGAATTTTTCTTCCTTTTTAAAAATTAATTTTTTTTTTTTTTTTTTTTTTTTTTAAAGCTAACCTGCTACCCCTCCCCCCTGGGAGGCGAATTCGAAAAACTCCTAAAATTTGGATTTTGTCTGTTGAAATTAAGTCTTTTTTACGAATAAGTCTTATTAGGGGCCGAATGCCTCATATGAAAAGCGAGCATAGCGAGTCTAGGGACCTTTTGGCCCCTAGTATTGTAAAAAATCACTGTTGTCTGTGTTTCCTAGCAAGTTTTGACAAAGCTTTAATTTATATTAAAAAATCGTGTATTGTTTGCTTGTGTGAATATTATACAAAAAGTTTACTACGTACTGTAAGCAAATTTCGTTTCAAAAGTGAATATTATCGTGTTACTTAATATTTTTTCAAGAGGTTCGTTCAATACTTAAAATCATGCATATTGATCTAACGTTAATCTTTAGAAAAATAAAATCAATTTAGAGTTTGTTATTATATTTTTAACTTCTACTGGGTCAGATTTATATAAGACGAATTTTTAGATTTCGAATAAAATGTGAATTTGATGTAATTTACTACTCAGATAATGCTACTAAGGAGCTTCATTTGATTTTCAACATCAGTGTGAGATGTGCAACGAGAATTCTATTTGAAATTGCTGATTGAGTACAAGTTACATTTTAAGATCGCCTTTCAAACTGACCGCCAACTTTAAGCGGGGGGGGGAAATCAGTTTTTGGCGCGAGATTTGATAGAACCCTTTATTTCCATTCAAAAGTTTTTCAATCAGATATGATATCTGCTCGCCTTATCTTGCCAATAACCCAAATAGAATTTAAAAAAAGCCTCAGAATTGTTAAATAACAATAACAAAAAATTATCAGTCGTGGCAGAAAGTATTTCAAAGTAGCAGTGCGTGGTTTGTCTTTGGCTTACAAATGCATACAACTGATATATTTAAAATAAAAAGATAACGGTTTCGCCTACTTGAGGTAAGTTTTATTGAAAGGATTCTCTTTAAGCTTTATTTTAATCAAGCAATTTGCATGTACAGTTTAAAAAATACGTCAAAGATTCGAAAGAATCAAAATGATTTTTCAAAAGCTGTGCTCTCGAGCGAGGCTAGAGCATATAATCGGACGAATCTGGCGCGAATTTCTAAAATCCCTTTTTCTATTACAGTAGCCCCTCGTTTAGAGGAATATGGGGAAAGAATGAACATCCTGTTCTTTTGAACCTGCTCTCAAGAAAGAACGGGAACACCCTGTTCAGTGATCACGGCAAAAACATGTTCTCAGTTCATTAAGGGCCGACACGTCAAAATTTTATGGCAGGCAAGATCATTGTAAAAATAAATTTTGGAAAATGCCTTAAAGGTGAAATTTGTTATTAAAAGGCGTGATTAATATTTTTTTGCTAAGAAAAATTTTAATTCTGGGGGACCAGATCCCTTCCCCCCTCTCCTACCCCCTTTCCTGTTCACACCTTGGCTACGTATCTGATGGTGGGGACAGAAGTTCACAAATTTAGCTTTATCAAATTCTAAGTAATTGCAGAATCTTAGCTATTTTGAGAAATAATGATAACGATGATGATTATCTGGGGTGGGGGGATAGAACTTTTAGCCCAACCTACCATAATTTTAGAGTAGACCCGGGCTAAGAATAAGAAACTTTCTTATATGTTCAATACGAAATGCACCCACAGGAAAACAATTCGTCAATTTTTATTATTCCAGCCAAACTACTCAATTTCAATCAAAGTAAAAAATTTAATAATAATGATAGTCTGAAACACAAATAAATCGAAAAAAAATATTTTATCAACTTCATACAATAATATAAGCATTACACTATCTCCATATAAAACGCGCCTTCCCTTCATACGCTCTCAGCCATCTCCTTTTGGCTGAAAAAGAACCTGTTCTTTGATCACGGCTGGGAGCTGGAACACCTAGTTCAGCGTTCTTTCGCGGAACGGAGAGCTAGGTGTTTTTTCGAGGAACGGAGAGAGCTGCTGTTCTTTTGGGAACGGAGTAAACGAAGTGTTCTCTGGTGAACGGGGTGAAAGGTGTTCTTTTGATCTGTTCTTTTGCTTTAATTCCGTTCTGAGCTGAATACAGGGTCTAAGTTGTAGACTTGGAGTCAGAAGTAAGGCCGTACTTAGAAAGGGGGGTGGAGGGGTGCTATGGGTTTGGACGTCTCTCCCTCGACGTTATTACACTATATGTATATGGTGCATTTATACAGGGACGCAGCCAGAATTTTTTTTTTTTTGGGGGGGGGGATGGTGAGGGGTATGAATTGCAGTGATGTATAAATGAACGAAATGTTTTCGCAATAGTTAAAAAAAATTAAAAATCTTGCTACATAAGTTGTAAATTGGATGTGGGGGATATATCCTGAAATTTTTGTCTGTGTATGGCCCAGGTCTGAAGCCATTTAAGCTGGATTTTCGAAGCCATGTAATTTTATATGCCAAAGTCGTATTCATTTTCTTAAATTGGAGCCGGAGAAATAGCCGGAGCCGGAGAAGCATGAGTGCTTAGATAGGGGACAAGGGGTCAGGGCCGTATCCAGAAAAAAATTTATCCAGACAAAAATTTCGGAGGGGGACCAAACGAAAGAAAAAGGCTGAATTTTTCAGAAAGACTTCAACTTTATTATTTTGTTAACAAAATTTTAAATTTCGGGGGGAGGGGGGACCAGACCCCCTGGGTACGGCCTTGAAGGGGGTGCTCTCTCTCTAGCTTTCATTATAGTGAACACTCTTATAGTATTTTGAGGTTTTTTTTTATTATTATTTTTGTATTAAAATGTTTGAAAGTCCGAAAAAAACTTCTACAACCCCCCCCCCTCCCATTCGTCCAAGAGTTACGACTATAGGGTCAAAGCTTGCGTTACTTAGGTGCATTGTGATAATGTGGATATTATGTGCCCGAGGTAACGTACTTCCCGACGACCCCCTGGCACATTATCCAGGGTCAAAGTCTTGCGTTACTTTTGCTTTATCATGAAATTTATGGTGTGGACTGGGAATAAGGCTAGGAAAGGAGGGGGTGGAAGATTTCATCCCAGATTTTCAGCTTCAACGGTCGCTCCTCTTGTGCGTCGGCTCTTTTACTGCAGTAGTGCTGAAGAAGAAAAAACTAAAACAAAAGGGTATGCAGTCACGTGGCATATTGTATCAGACCGTTCAAGGATTAGTTGAAACAGATCATTCCTTTGCGCTGTTACTGGTACAACTCTTAGTTATGCTTATGTTTGGATAGTTTTTCCTCATGGATAGAAAAAAAATCTTTTGTTTGGACGGATTTTAAAGTTATTGATTCCGCTGCTTCCAAAGTTCAGTGCTATATAGTCTAATCAAAATAAACAGTTATGAATATTATGTCATTTTAGGAGCTGTCAGACTCAAATATTGTTTACTCATGTAAGCAATATTGTATCACTCAGGTAAGTAATCGAAAATTAGGCCTGGCGTAGATAATTCTCTCTAGAATTGAAGTTTTTCCATTTCTTTTTACATACATGCTATGAGTAAGGATAACAAAAGTTAATAAAAAGCACAGAAAAATATTTGATTTTAGAAATATGTGCATATTTAACACTATATTATAGAACGTTAATATAATTAAAATAGTTTTACCAAAAATTACTGTTAATATACTTGATTAAAGAAAGCCAGTATGTTGGTTGCAAAGTTTTTTTTAAACATTTTGCAATTGTATTAAAGCATAATACACGTTAAAAAGGACGTATATTTTCATTTTTAAATCGAATAAAATAGTCATAATAAAGCTACGATAAATCAAAGAACCTGTTCTCAAAAGAACAGGAAAAAGAACTGTTCTTTAAAAAAGAACGGGAACAGTGAACAACTGTTCTTTGAAAATAACGTTTTTCCCCATCTCTACCCTCGTTATATCGTGCTTGTCGGGGAACAAGAAAAATACGCCATATATCCAGCGGTTCAGGGGTGGTGTTTCAGTTTTTCATTTGGGGTTGCGAGATTTGATGATCTTGATGTATTAAAATCCAGAATATGGAATAAATAAAATGTTTGTTAAATGTGAAGTGCGACCGCGCCCTCCTATTTGCCGCCCCTGAAGGGTGGGAGGATATGGTTAAAAATCATGTCCTGGTATACTTTTATTATCACTATACACATAAAACAATAAAATTAGAAATGTCAAATACCGGAAATTTAAGTAAAAAGTAACTTAAACTATAAAGACAGAGAAATTTCATATCTTATCAGTGGCAGTTCCTCCATTTGAGCACATGAGCACGTGAACCCCCAGAGGAAAAAACTGAAAAATAAGCACATTAACAAATTAAATTGAAAAAAAAAAATGTATTAAGTACACTTCTAGATTTTTGGAAATTTAAAACAAGAGTTTTACTCTCCCCTACCCCTCCCCCTCACTATCATTAAAAACGCTTATTATAGATAACACACTGCATCGTAGGTTACTACAACATAGTACTTCGCAATTCGCACGTGCGGTCGGCCAAATGGCCTCCTGAACCGCTCTCGAGAAAAGAAGCCGAGAGAATTGCAGGAGAAGTAAGGGGCTGCTGATATCGCCCCGTTCGCACATTTTTACTGTGCTGTCAGGGGCGATTTTTTTGCCGTTAACTCTTCCAGATTTTCTCTTGGTTTGTTATGATCGGTTAGTTACATGGGCGAGCATGAGGGGGGGCAAGGTAGGGCACTTGCCCCCCCCCCCTGCTCGCCCATGTTTTAGGTTGATGTCTCATGTATGCATATGGCAAATACAGAACTAAATTTGCTAAAAGTTTGAAATTTGCTCCCCTCTAGAAAAAAATTTTGTAGTTTGCCCCCCCCCCTAGAAAAATTCCTATGGGCGCCCATGGTTAGTTAATCCATTTTTTTTTTCTTTATTTTTATCATTTTTCAATACAGTATAATTTCTGAACTAGTGTAAATAATTAAGATGGGAGCAAAAGAAATGTTTAGGATCTAAAGCAATTGCAATTTTCAATATTATCCTTTGAAAAAAAAAAATTGACATAAAAAATCAAGATAACACTTTTGCAAAAACTTATCTTAATGATGAAATGTAGGACCAAAGATTACTTGTTTTATTTCAGCGCGTGCATTGTTTTCCTAAAACTTCTGGAAAATATATTTTAACTTGTAAGGTGCGTCGTATCTGCATATTTAATTTTCGAAATGTATTTTGTGAACCTCCATTTAAATAACCCACGAGCCGCCACTGTCCCTTATTAGTTTTATTTAAAAATACACATGGGTAGTCACACTTTTCATTTTCTGCCTAAAAAATATTGGGAGACTTAGAAAAAGCGCGCTATATTGAAGAGCGATATAACGAGGGGTTACTGTATTACAAGTCAAACCTCATTAGTGCGTCACTCTTGGGGCCATTTAAAAATGCCTTACTAAGCGGAGTTTATATTAATTGTAAAATGAAAATCCAACCTGCCTATTATTAATTTACATTATTTAAATTATTTACAATAAAAACAGATTAACACGAAATTGTGGGGACCGAAATATTTTTTCGTGTTGTGTTGAAAGCTTCGTAGAAAAAAAAAATAACCAATATTTTCAGTGTCATCAAATTTTGTTTTGATTTCCAATTCAATTACTAATTCGGTTACACCCATTGGAATAAAAAGCAAGTAAAAAAATTAGTCTTGATTTTATTTATTTTTTTCAGGGGGGGGGGGAGGAATGGAACCAAATATATTTTTTTAGTGTCTGTTAAAGCACGATATAGTCCACAAATCGTCCGAGGTTATCCATTGTTTTACTCATGTCTAATGACATCTAAATAACTGAGCATATTTTAATTTTTAATCATTTTTTGCATTTTGGATTCTTTTTCAAGGGCGGCCCGACACGGGGTAAGCATTGCATCGGGTTCGAACTCAAAAGCTGAGAAAAACTTGATCTAGAACGTAAAAGGGGAGCCTTTTTTTTTTTTTTTTTTTTTTTTTTGCGTTTGCAGGGAGGGAGGCGCCACATACCCTCGGGCCGCTCCTGTACGCCGTTGTAAATTATAAGTTGGAATCATTTGTATTACATAAATGATCTTTAAATTATTTCTTTGCGTGTCATGGAGCCCTGATGATGACCACTCGGAGCGAAAATTATAGACAAAAAGGAGACCGTGAAGGAAAAGAAACCGCTTTCCGGATGTCAAACAATTGCATAAATTCTACAGTGGCTTTGTAGCTAGGCTTCACTTGCCAACTTCTATTCACGGAATTGAGGGATTTTTACAGTTAAAACTCAGGACATGACTAAAATAAGCGGGATCCAACTTGCTAATAACAGGAAAGCGGAAAAACAATTAAAAACAAAATTAAAGTTTACATTTTAAATAGTTTTATTGAATAGTATGTTTTATTTTGGCATACTTATACATGTAACATACTTGCAGTTAACGAAAGTTGAAACAATCGGGCAAACAATGAAAATTTAATATTAATTATTATGGAGTCTTCCATCTCCATAATCAGGACATATAATACTATCCTTTGCAATCCAATTAAATAAACTATTTAATTCCTTTCACAAACACTAAACGCAGTGGCGGATTAATGCAAGTTTGTCGAGGGGGGCGGTTAGTTAGAAGATTGACATATACATTCATTTTATGGAAGTAAAATAGGATCTTTTACCTTAATTTCTTTTTCCTCGAGGGGGGGGGGATGACCGCCCCCCTTTAATCCGCCCTTGCGCAAAAGAAACCTTTTTACTTTAGTATTTAAGAAATAATTAAAACAACCTATAAGTAGGTATCAATAATGTACCTTTGTATGAAAAACTTAAGTCTTGAAGAATCAAATCTTCTACTGTGATGTGATACTTATTTATTTGGCAAACAACATAAGATATGCTAAACCACTTTTACTGAAATCATAATATTAGTTATTTAGAAAATAAAAAACTTAATGTTTAAAATTTCTCTCTTCTGGGATCATTATAAAATCATGAAATTATTAAATTACTTATTCTATTCAAAAGACGGGACATTCGGCGTCCCGCACACATTCGTATTCACATTACATCTGCAGGAAACCTTCAAAAACTCCAGACCGTTAGATCGACAGCCGCGCGATGGGACCCGAACCCGGGACCTTCACACTTCGGCCGTCTACCATTTTCAGTGACATATCGCGGGACGGTTGGCAACCCTACTTCTAGCAAGCATTAGAGATGAGTTCGGGCTCATTTTTTGAAGCCCGAGCCCGAAGACTTTTAATCCGAGCCCGCCCGAGCCCGAAATTTCAGCTAAAGACAAATAAAATGAACTACTTCATTAATAGGATACAATAAATTTTGGAGCTTCACACACCTTCTAGTCCCCCGTGCCACCATTTTTTTTAAATAAGTACATCTATTTATCCCATGAATCACTTTTTAAAATCTGTTTCAAGGAGTATGTTCAACAAAGGAGAAATTTTTCACGAGCCCGAGCCCGAACGCAATCGTGAATTACAGAGCCCGAGCCCGAGTCGGGCCCGGGCTCGGGCTGAGCCCGTCTCACCTCTAGCAAGTATGCCACTGAGGATCGAAAGCAATTTTTTGTTTTTTTTTCTTTCTCGTTTAACGATTTTTGTTTCGTGTTAAAAGAAACGAAATGTTCAGTTGCATAGTATACTCTCCGGACCGCTGTATCATTTCGAGATAAGGAGAGGTGAAGTAAAAGGGGATCAGTTTGTAATGGAAAACACATTTATTCGAGATACATTACCCTTATATTTTACATTTAGTACATTTCCAATTCATAAAGATTCTTAGTATGTTCCAACTAGGCATACATTTTTGATGCGCCTTCGAACCGCCTTGTTTAAAACTTTGCTTAGATATGTGCCGATGGGATTAATAAATAACTTGTCTACTTTAAAAATTTTATAATCTCCATTTCAATGATTTTTCAATAAACTTACAATTTTGAAAGAAAAATAGCTTTGATAGCGTTAGAACAGTTGCCTTGAAATTTCGCTCAACTATACAGACAAATGCTGAATTTAACATACATTTACTATTTCTTCTTCTTTTTTTTTTTTTATTAAGTCATGAGAAAAAATCATCATTCCCGTGTGAAAAACGGGTATTTCATCCAGAGTATAGTGCTTCCATCCAGTCATAACAATGAACGGATGATCGTTGCATTGTAATGAATTTACTGAACGGTGTCTTGAGAACATGGGCTATTTTCTTTTGCCGATTAAGTGCTTTTTACAACTTGGGAACTGCGTAGACATTGTTAAAGGAGTGAATCCAGAAGGGAAATATTCCGGAATGAACTTAAGCGAATTAATTCTCTGCAATCACTCGGAAGCGTCAATGGCGTATATAGGTTTTTATTATACTGGAAGGGGCAGTGGCGGATTATTGAAAGTTTGCCCGGGGGGGGGGGGCGGTTAGTTAGAAGATTTATTTATTTGCCATGAGAGGACAGCTCGCGTCACTGAATGTGTCGCTTAGAGCTACATATACGTCCTTCCCGGAATTTCCCGCCACAATTTGGAACCTCATCAGAAGATGGGGGGACTTCTGAATATTGGCACCCCTCGGAAACTGCTAGCGACCGCCGAGAGGACTTTCGGAACCGCGGATTTAACGTGCACGTACACCGCATGTACACGGTGATCTTTAGTGGTACTCCGGTGTCGAACCGGAGATTGACATATAGGTCCATTTTATGGAAGTAAAATAGGATCTTTTACATTAATTTCTTTCTTCTCGGGGGGTGGGGGGTCGACCCCTCCGCCCCCGAGAAGACTCTGTTACGATTCATTGCGCTAGCATTTTATCCACAACTTTCTTTGAAAAATATGGAATGAAATTAACGATTGAAAATTAAGTAATATAATTGAAATAATAATATACTTTTTAATGTCAGCATTTTATTTTGCATCTTGATTAAATAATCATTTTAAGCTGTTATAACATTATTCTTTGTATGGTGTGATATGAAAGTTTCCGTAAGAGGGGCCCTCAATGAAGCTTTTGCCCTGGGCTCCCATCTCTGCAACTCGGTCCCTGTCCTCTTGAGTTGCGACAGTTGCCCGCACCTTGTGTATGCCTTAAGGCTGTCGCAACTCCAGGGGGTAAGGGGAGTTTTTTTAATGGTCAGTTTTCACCTGCAGGACAAGTCTGAAGCACGCTTTTCAAAATTTTTCCAATTCTGCATTGGTCAGTAATCTCATCGATAGCAAAAAATCCAATTAATGTACCCTTTTGGCGATGCGGAGTCTCCTTCAAGAATTGCAATAAGAGTTGAAAGTCTGGAAAATTATAATAAATTATAATCAAAAATAGTTATGAACATTCAGAAAGGCATCTCTTGTTAATAAGCTTCATCAGGACTTTGCAGTGCGAGGCAAGGGCGGATCCAGAAACTTTTTTCGGAGGGGGCGCAAATCGTGAATACTCATTTTATCCAGCGTAAAGCCCCCTTAATATTGGTGAAAACCAATTTATCTAGTGTAAATATATTTTTCTCGGAGGGGGCGCGTCCCCTGCGCCCTCCCCTGGATCCGCCGTTGGGGCGAGGACCGTGGGCTATTGCCCACGCCTCTCCCCGCTCCTGGAGGCGAATGAGCTCGAGACTTGGATTTCCGATGTTATTTTAAGTTCAAGGGATCAAGCCGGAATAAAGCTTAACAAAATGTGCGATTTTTCACAAAATCATAAGTTTGATTACTATCATAATTGATTATTATTATTCTTTAAACCAAAAACTTAAATTCCGAGGCGCACAGACCATTTAATGCGTGACAAACTTTAATTGATTTCATGATAAAAATATAATTAGAACTCTATTTTTTTTTTTTTCATTCTAAGCACTAGGAACAGTGTTAAGTAACTCCAGCAAATTTAACAGAAAATAATTATGTGTCATTTAATTATGTATAAGAGCACTTCGGGTCAAAAAGTGCTCTTATCGAATTGTCTTTCTTTGCTCCCTATTATGGATTTTTTAATTTTAAATATCAGACCTGTTTGGATATTTATTTAAGGTTGATGCATTACAATGCAGTTTTATTCGCATGCACTTTTATATATTTTATATTTTATTTATTGGGTTTAAAGATAAAAAAAAGGATAAAGTGAAAATATTGGCTGGGTTAAGGAATAAAAGTATTTTATTTAGAAAAAAATTGGTTCAAGGTCACTAGTAACTTCATCCTCCTTAAACTAAAATCCTGCATGCACTGCTCGTGACATCATTCGTGGTCGCCCCAAGACTCAAAAGAATGAATCGTCAGAGCCTAATTATCGCATGGGCAAATCGGGACTTTGCCCAGGGCACCCCCAATATCAAATGTTGTTCTGAAATATTCTTTTTTATATCAAAATTTTATGAAAAATTAAAAAAAAAATCATAGATGGAGGCCCCCAAATTCATCAATGCCCGGGGCCCCTGTTGGTCATAATCAGGCTCTGTGAATCGTAGTAGTTTTCAGACATTGTCCTTTTACATCAGTGCATGGAGAAACGTAGTGTCGTATTTTCATAGAGTGGCCATCTTTTGATCGTCAAAAATCTCCATGATGGTCAGTCAACGCACGAAAAAACAAAACCAGTTCCTTTTCCTCTGCTTTTCTCCCCGCAAACCGCAGAACTTATACACAGTCATAAGTTCTATGCTGCGAACAACTACCCACTACTTCCCCATCCCCCCCCCCCCTAATTGAGCCGGCCTAAGAAGAAACTATTCATCAAATCGCCCGCCCAGGCCTGCTCCAACTCTCCCCGTCCCAGAGTTTGGATAGTCATGAACGTGAGATCCGCGAACATTGTTTGTTTGGAGTTTTAAAATGTTGCACACAAGATGAATACGAGGTCAGCATCCAGGATTAACTTGCGCTCGTCTGCTAAATCACGGTATTTAGTATTTTATACATATTTATTACATATTGTTCTTCGATGACTGTTTATGCTTTTATTAATGATACTTTGAACTGTTTGTCACGTTTTGGAATGTCTCTTGAATTCGGATTGAAGATTCTCACGAGCCTTTAAAAAGTTTTCGTACACCAGATGTCACTACGTTCCAGCAACTTCTGAACTTAGCTATTTCTTTACGAAGTTTCCCATTCCCATGTTATAGTTAAAATTTTTTCCCAGTATCTTTTTGGGTGTTAGAGTTATTTCAGTAGGAAAACGTAGCCGCCGATTATTTTGTTTGAAGTGTATCACAGCAAAATTTTTTGAATGATGATAATGGGGGGGGGGGGGCTGTATGGTTGGCCTAACTTGGTCGGGACTGAGGCTGGCAAGCTTACAAAAATTAAATAAATATATTCGATTTTGTATTGCAAGAGCAAGAGAGTTCTCCGGGAGGTGTAGGGCTTAAACCCATTTTAAAAATATGAAAAAAGCCTACGCTGCTATACCAATAGGCTGTGTAATATTTTGAATATGGTATTTGCAAATTATATTTTATTGTCTTCGAATAGTGGCGGATACCGAAATTTCATTTGCAATATACTAATTTTTAAAAAGAAATTTGTTTGATCTCAACAAGTGTGCATTAAATTAAAATGCTACCTTAAACCGATTACATAATTTTGTGAGGGCAAATTAGTAAAAAAGCTACAATTAACCAAAACCAACGGTCAAACTAACTAAGAACTGCTAGGTTTTTTTGGGGAGGATTGGCTGAGAACTCAAAACTAAAAGGCAGTATAACTTATAAAAATCGATATAAGATTTTTTTTTTTTTTTTGTAGGTGGGAAGGAACACCTTTATTTTGCCTAAAAGTTTTCGCATATAAAGGAAATAAATAATCTAAATTGAGTTTAAATATACATTAGAAAAAAAATTAAGTTTGTCTTGGATCCAGTGGCGTCACGTGGGGGGCTGCGGACCGCATCAGCTGACACACACACACACACACACACACACACACACAAAAAAAAAAAAAAAAAAAATGCTGATTTTAAAATTTTCAGTTTGAAAATAAAGATTGATTTGGTGATGAAAAGACTTCCGAGATTAGAAATAAGAATAAATGTAATGAAAGACAAATGTTCTGTGCACTTATAGCAGTAGAGCACACAAGGGAGGAGTCTAGGGGGTCTGCCCCCCTCCCCCCAAAAAAAGTTACCAACTTTGCTTGGTTTAATCAAGATGCATTCAAGTTGTTATTTTTTGGCGTTTTAATGTGTTATAAGACTTTCTTAAATTCTCATTTTTTGGTAGTTAAATAAATAAAAACATAGTTCAAAAGCATGAAGTGCTTTATGAAATGTGGTCACCAGAAAAGGAAATCTGCATTTTTTTTATGTGGTTGTTGTCACAGCTTTATGGGTTGTACCCCCTCCAAGAGAAAATCCTGCGTTCACCACCGATTTGTAGAAATAAAATGTTATTTCATCTCAACTTTTTTTTTTTTTTCCCGGTTTACAATTTTCAACATTTTCCTCATAAAACAAGAATATAGCAGGTTGTTCTCAACGTATGTGCTGCCATTTCATCTGTATTTTGTTCCACTTTTAACCAGGGGTCTAAAAACATTTTCTCTTGCTGGGGGGTTGGTGGGTGACACTGGATGTGCCCGGTGACACCATGCTTAGTGATGCCATTGCTTTGATCTGCAAATGAAACTCAAATTTCTCAAGAATAACTTTCAGGTATACCCTGGCAATATAAAGGGGATTTTTCAAATTATCTACAAATACGTAATTTTCTCCGTATCTTATGTTTGCTCATTTTGGAGATGGAGGTGGATGCACACCCATCAGCCTCTCCTTTAGCTATGCCCCTGCAAAGTTCAGAATGAAGTAAAATGGGTTTACCAGCAAATTGTTACCCTTAAGCAATGTCTTTTGGTGAGTGCTGAAGCTCCTTAGCCCAGTAGAGTAGCGAGGATTTTATTTCGGGGGGGGGGGGGGCTGGGTATCCAATTGTAAGCTAAAGGCAGAGTGCGAATTGAACATATTCTCTAGGGGGGGGCATTTGAAAGAAACTTTCTCCAGGGGGGACATTTGAAGAGAAAAAAAAAAAAAAGGAGGGAAGGCGTAAAATGCTCCACTCACATAAGTTAGGTATTGCATGACAAATGCAGTCGCCAACATGTCTGGGAAGGGACTTAAGTTCAAACAAAAGTAGATCCCCGATATTCTATGTACATATATTCCTGCCTATGTCGATTCTACGTCTACCCTCAAATTCGGATCGCGGTGGAGTAGCGCTTGTCCGTTCATTTCGCAGTCTTAATTTGAGACCTAACCCCAGTGGCAGAATGAGAAGTGGCATCAGGCAAGCATATATCTATTTCAAAGGCATGTTTGTAACTTGCTCCTTTGTCTAGTAAACAAAAGAATTCTATTCTCAATACTTAAAATTGTTAGGTACTGTTGAATTTGTAAGGACAGAGACTAATTTTAACATTTCTCCAGCAGGAGATAAATAGTGTCCCTGGCAGGACTCAATTAATATTTCTCTAGAAAGGGATATTACATTTTTCAGCCGCAGACAATCCCCGTCATCCCCCCGTCAATTCGCACCCTGGCCAAAGGTCAATTGTAAAGCAAATATCAAATTGTAAGTAAGTAAAATGTCCCATTTCGGGTGTGTGTGTGTGTGCAGCCCCCTCAGCCCCCCCTTCTGGCTACGCCCCTTCCCTAGATCGACTGCTCTTTTGCAGTCGATCACAGTTGCACTTTGATCGTTTTGCACGTTTTGATCGTTTTTGCACGCTTGATCGTTTGCACTTTGATCGTTCGATCAGTTTGCACTTTGATTACAGTTTTCAACTGTAAAGTTGAAAAGATTAGGGAGCATGATATATTTTTTGAAGTTTGGGCACTGCTAGATGTAGCTAATTGTAGGGATTTCACAAGCTCTTGGCTAATAAAAAAATGTCATTTTAGCCACACATTTTTAGCTAATTTCTATAAGTTTTATATGAAATCCGTATAAATCTACATTATTAATATATATTTTTTTAATTTGCATAATTATTTCTTTAGGAACACTGCTTTGCATGAATGTCTGTCACATTCTCAAAATAAGAACACTTAACAAAAAGCTGGTGTTTGAGGGCAAAATTAAGTTAAAAAAACTTTTTAAAATAAGTGCACTCAAAAGAACAATGCCTGCAAAACAATTGTTTCAGGTAGAACAAAAGGTCCACCCTGCATCAGTTGTAAAAACTTTTTTTTCATGAGTTATAATTATTTTTTTTTTTTGTTTTGTTTCTCAAAATCATGGAGAACAACAGTTCTATAAGTGATGCAGCCTACACCAACCAACTGCGGTTCTCTATATATACAGCTGACTTTGCCGGAAAGTTCGTGTCCCCTTTTTATCTCGGAATCCGCTTTAACAATTTTTAAAAAGTTAATGTGATCTTAATCGGTGATTGATGTTACCGGTTTATTTAGGGAAACCTTGTTTTTGAAAAAAATTTAATCCAGTGTAAAGAGTCGACTACTTAACTCCCACATATTAACACTGAAACAAGCTCAACTGAGGTTGTGATTAGCAGACACAACACAGCCAATCGGTTTGGGCAGAAGAATGCGTGCAAAAATCGCTTCTATTCCTGGTAGCATCCTCTGATTCTAATACCCTTTTTTCTAAGAATCTTTCTCTATGCAAAAAGGCAAGTTCGCTTTTTCCATTTCCCTCCGGTCTGCTCGCCACCACTTCTCTCATTCTCATACATGCTAATCATTTCAATACAATACTGCATAATTTCAACACAATACTGTCAATGGTAGTTTAGAGACAGGCATCTATTTAAAGCATATAATACTATCCTATAATATGATTAGCTAATAATCTGATGACAATCGTTTGTCTCCCTCAAAAGTTGTGCCAAAAGCCACTAATGTTGGCGACTTTTTTGTTAAATTGCCAAATAGGGTGCGAAAAAAATGCTTTGATAAATGAACCGAACTTGGTGATATTTTCATTATTTGGTGATAAATCGAAAAAGGTATTTACATATTATCCTGGTGGTCATTAATGGCAAACTAGTTTTTCCTCAAATTTGCTGGCAAACTGTTGCCAATCGTATACCAAACCATCAATAATTTCATGTGTCCAGCATTCTTGGCAAAAAAGTTGCTCTTCTTGGCAGACCTCTGGGATAGTATGTAAGTACCTCTAAAAATTTCTAATGTGATTATATTAAGCTATGACGATTTCTTTGGGAATTTTGAAAATTCCTTACTCTCACTGTAATTAACCGATTTAGTGTATTGTGTTGGGTTAAGGAATGGCTAAGGGCTATCTGCCTAGGAGTAGGAGGTGGGGTCTCCGACTGATGAAAATTTCTTCAATGCATTACAACCAGAAAGGTTAATGGATTTACATGGAACAAAATAGCAAACTTTGATTCTTTAGCTTGTGGAAAATTAATGTGAGACTGTTAACCCTTAAAAGAATAAATTTCTCGCTCTCTTTGTTCGTCCGATACCGTTATGTAGTATAAAAGGAATATTTATCCATTTTTAACTTACCAGCAAGTTTGAGAGGTTCTTATGATTTCGGTTATTTGTCTGTTCTGATGTCCACCCTTCCAGTGTTGTAAATACAGTGAAACCTCCCTGAGTGGCCACCCCACCATACTGAGAGTATTTGGCCGCTCAGAGGGGGTGGCTGCTCTCAAAGGTTTTATTTACTATTATAAGATAATTGCAATAATGCCTAATATAAATAAGTCTGGCACATATTCCTTATTTAAAATGAAATATAAAACTTATCTAAAGAGAAAATAGTACTTTATTTAATGCTTTTTTACTTTTTTTTGAAAAAATGATACAATTTGTGTTGGTGTGAAAGTTTTTACTATCCTCTGAAACAACCATTTTTTCTAGTTTATTTTTTACTTTAAAAAGCAGATCTCTAACCAGTTTGTTTGTAACCGCTTCAGAATTTTCGATAATTTAATCGATTTTCCCTAAAGTCACTTGTGTTGAAAGATTAAGTTGCTCGCCATTACAAACATCTGGAAATTCCTCATCAGGGATGGAATGAGCGCCTGAAAGGGGCAAAAATTCATTTGTAGAACAACTTAACACCTGATTGTCCAAGGGATTCCCCATCTTAAGGGTGTGGGGAGAATACAAAAGAGATAACAGATTCAATTCTAGTTATTCCTGGGACTTATATTCGACCATAAACCTGACCTTGAGTTTTTCCGCTCAAAATTACAGTATGGAGTCAGTAGAATTTCCCGAAAAATGAGATGGACGATCCCACTCGGTGGCCGTTTAGAGGGGGTTGGGTGGCCGCTGATAGAGGTTATTTTAACATTCTATGTCTATGAGCCGTCATTAAGTCTATGAGCCGAAAAATCCGTGCCATGAAAAATTAGCCGTTTACAGGGTGACCTCTCAATAATGCGTTAGGGGTGGCCGCTCGGAGAGGTTTCGCTGTAATTAAAATATAAAAATAGCTTCAACTTTAATGTAGTACCATCTTTTTCTGCTGGCATTCATAAAAGGCTCCTAATTTGTTTTATGACCATAGATAAAAGTATATTACTGTTCACTCACTTTGAAAAATATGTTGTTTTTATTGGTTGTTTTCTTTAACTTTTTTAATATATATATATATATATATATATATAGATATATATATATCTTATAAATAAAAATGAAATTCTGTTTGTTTGTTTGTTTGTTTGTGGATTTGATTCGTATACAAATCCACAAAAATGGACCTATCGGCCTGAAATTTAGTACAGATATGTAAAATAATATAGAATAACTCATAGTCCACTTTAAAACTTTGAAAGTCCACCCGTTCTCGGAATTTAAGAGATTTTTTATGCTCTTCACGCAAAACTCTTTCCGTAATTGTAACCCCTGTAGTGAAAAAAGTGTGAAATAAGGATCGTGGTTGCCATGTGTGGCGATTTTGCCGAATAAAATGTCGTTCGTATACAAATCCACAAAAATGGACCTATCGGCCTGAAATTTAGCACAAATATGTAAAATAATATAGAATAAATCGTAGTCCACTTTAAAACTTTGAAAGTCCACCCGTTCCCGGAATTTAAGAGATTTTTTATGCTATTCACGCAAAAAGCTTTCCGTAATTGTAACCCCTGTAGTGAAAAAAGTGTTAAATAAGAATCGTGGTTGCCATGTGTGGCGATTTTGCCGAATAAAATGTTTTAAATTCTCAAAGTAAAAATAAAAGAATAATAATGATTTTTTTTTTTTGTTAGTTTATATTCGTAAGGTTATTTTTTTTAAAATTATAATATCGTGTGCATGGGAAATCAGAGCAGGAATGCAATGCTTTACACGCAAAACAATAAGAATTGAAGATTTCCGAGGCTAATAGGTAAATTATTTTAGTTTGGCGAAAAAATAAAATGGCTCAAATGCCGATTTTGTGAAAGTGAGTTCTAGCGGTTTGCACAGATTTCGGCTTGGCGCAATTTATTGAGAGCTTAAGGAAATAGATATTTGAAAACAAGTGCAAAGGTTTTATTAGAATACAGCGTTAAATTTTAATGATCCGTGAAGAAATAATGCAGTTATTAAGGGATTTCAATTGATCTATCTCCAGAATTCTCGCCAAATGAGTACATTGATTTAAGTTGGGGGAATTCCGCCAAATTTCAGAAAATTGAAATCTTCTCATTTAGTACATCGGAGTAATGATGAATAAAACACGCTATAGTTGATAATTTTAAAAAATTCAGCTGTATTAAGGGATTCAACTTTTCAAATAAAGGCTTGCTTTACTTTTTCGCGGTCGAACCATTTCCCATATATTATTGCTGCTAAGTCAATGCTTCGAATGATTTCCTGAAAAAACGCTTGCAAAATGGCGTATGTTGGCACTTTGGCGAGGCTTAGATTTGAAACTGGATTTTATTTGAGACTGGGATATTTAATGACACTGGTTATAGATAAAAATGAATGTTGGTATGAGTGTATGAGGTTGAAAAACTCCAGCACCGTTGCACAATGAAATTTGGTTCACCTAAGTCTTTTATCATGGAGAAGCTTTTTATGCTATCCGTTTTCCTCTAACTTGCCACCAGGTGGCACAGCAGAACGTCGAATTCTATTCCGTTTAGCCGTTTGCTATGCGAATATCGTCCAACCGATTTCGATAAAATTTGGTACACGCGAATATTAGAACACGGAGAATATTTTTCATTATCCATTTTGCTGTAACTTGTCGCTAAATGGCGCTGAAAAGCATCAACTTCTATACCGTTCGACCTATCGGCATAAAATTTCTTATACTTGCACATTTCAGCACGAAGAATATATTCTGTGTTCCTTTTGATTTTACTCACCACTAGATGACACTGCAATGCATTATTATTTTAACTCGCCACTAGATGACGCTGCACCAGGACAAATTCTTGACCATTCAAACGGTCGCTATGAAAATCAGTATACATAGCTATTTGAACAATGAGAATATTTTGGCGTTATCCATTTTGCTATAACTCGCCACTTGACGGCGCTGTAGCAAATCATTACTTTAATTAACTACTAGATGGCCCTGCAGTGTATCACTTCTTGACTGTGCAAATGATCGCTATGAAAATAGGTATACATAGATATTTGAACACGGGGAAGAGCTTGGCGCTATCCATTTTCCTATAACTTGCCACTAGATGTCGCGTCAACACATGAACTTCAGGACTGTCCAGCCGATAGTCATGAAAATTCGTATACATCGATATTTGAATCCGAAAAATATTTTCGCCGTATCCGTTTTGCTAAAACTCGCCACTAGATTGCGCTACGCCGCATGGCCTTCTGCACCGTACAAACGATTGCCTTGCAATTCGGTATGCATGATTATTGGACACAATATAACGCGATATCCACTTTGCTATATCTGTTTATTACAATGAATGGTAATCACCACAAATCGTAATATCAAAAAGTCCATTCATTCCCGTGCGGAGAACGGGTACTTCAGTGATTCTAAATCCCACATGAGCAATGTATAAAGAATTAGTTGTATATTTCTCAGTACTAAAGTAATGTAGCAACTAATACAATACAGGATGGTTTCCTGAACCTGAATTCATTCTTGAGGACATTCTTGTAAGTTGAAAGACATAGTCCATTCTTCTCTTATCTGGGAAAGGATATATATATATTTTTTTGTCATTGTACTGATAATTACATATTTTATTCATATTTGAAAACTTATTTATTAAAGAGCTAAATAACTAAGTTATCCCTGCTTGTACTCTACACCTGTTCACTTCAAAACAAATATTGCAGATACAAGTAGCTCAAAGTATTATTATTTTTGCAAAGTTTATTGTTCTTTATGTTGAAGTTGGAAAGATAACTATATAAAATTAAGCTGGTATATATGTATTTAATATAATGCACTAAATTATGTAGGTAATATGCATATGTAATGTCAAATAACAAATGATTTAAATGAAAAAAAGAAAAAATTTGATAATGTTTCATAAAACTCCAAAAACCCATTTCTGTGTGGTTTTATTGGGTTTGTGGGCGGGTCCGAAACCCAGCCCACTGGTGTGTGTGTGGTTTATTTTAGATTATTGTTATTTAATAATTTTTATTGAATTGCATTTAAACAACTTCAAAATAAAATACAGTTACACCAAAAATGAATATCAAGTGTTTTAACCTTTTAACTAACTACAACGCTAAATCAATGGGAAACCTGTATTTTATGACTGCAAATTTAATTCTTAATTTTGAAATGTTTAATAAATAATAAACTAATTTTAAATAATTACAGTAGTTCTTCTGTAACTAAGGTATAAATTAGCACAAACCAGACAAAGTCGCAAAAATCCGAGAGAAATACACCACAGTAAATAAAATGGAAATAATTTAATGTTCCTTTAGTGGCCCGGTACCATTTGACAAATGGACCGGTACCTGTCAGCGGCCCGGGGGGGGGGGTTGAGGACCACTGCCCCTTTAACTCTTTAAGGCGCAGTGATCCCGCTTTGGGAACACCAAACTGGCGTTTTGACTGCTGCCAGTCACGAAGACTAGATTTGATTTCTATTAAAATAGTTGCGGGCGACATAGCTCCATGAGAATCCTTTACTTTTTAGCACGTCATTTCCCGTAAAAAAATGGCCACGCTTATTTTTAACAGCACTGACATCTGCTGAAAAATGGAAGAATGCGAAGAACAGCTGGATAGATTGCCCAATGCTGAAAAAAGGGCAGCCGTTGCCATCGCTCGACTTAACTACCAGCAAGATGGCGGACGATCGCGTCAAAAAAGGGGTCTCTAGATCTGTGGCACGCGATGAACGTTTCGATCGTCCGCCATCTTGCTGGTAGTTAAGTCGAGCGATGGCAACGGCTGCCCTTTTTTCAGCATTGAGAAAGGGTTGCGCCTCAAAGGGTTAAATATCCAAAAAACTTAACTCAGTTTCCGCTTATGCAATATGGCAACATCAGGAAAAAACAAACAAAAGACGAAATCTGGCCTCTTGTGTGTGTTTCCGGTGGTATCAGTTTACTTATGCGATTATATCTACCATTCGCTTAATGCACCAGAACCTGTAGGACGCGATTTAATTTCTAAAAGTCAAATTAAAAGTGAACTTTGCAATAAATACAATATTCTATTTTAAAGCTGTTTCGTGAAAAAACACTTCTTGTTCTTAATGGAACATTTAACAATCGTAGTATACTTAATATTTAAATATTTGCTTTTGAGTATTCAATTCGTCTCCGAAAATGAAGGACATCTGGTTACCACACGTGCGTTAAGTGATACGGAAACATGTGGTAATGCACTTAATTGTTTTTAAATTAACACGCTTTTATTGGCTTCACCTGTATGTATGTTTGTATCCGACTCCTTTGAACTCCATTTTGACCCAGTTTAAACGGTCAGATTTAATTTAAACTTTGTACACTTATGAAGAACCGGTGACAATACAATAATCTTATAAGTTTATCTCATTATCCTGATCAGGATCGCCAGGATTAAATTATTTCCTTATTTCTTATCCTGATCGAAAGTAGAACACTTCCAAAGATTACAATCTTAAGAAAACCTTTTCCACCGTGGCCGTGATCGTATAGTGGTTAGTACATTGCGTTGTTGCCGCAATAACCCAGGTTCGAATCCTGGGCGCAGCAATATTTTTATTTTTACAAAATATCGTGATCCATCACATTATGGAAGAGTTGAGTACAAGAACAAGCTAAGGCCATTCTTTTTAACACGCTTTTATTTGTTGATTATAGACCTATTTTTCCTTTTTAGTGAGGAAGGTAGCATTTAACTGCAGGTTGATCAATACTTTGGTGTACACCAGGGGCGTAACAAGAGGGGGGGGGCTCAGGGTGCTGCTCCCCCCGAAATGGGACCCTTTACTTAGCTTACAATTTGATATTTAGCTTACAATTGAACTTTAGCTTTAAATTTGATACCCAGCCCACCCGAAATAAAATCCTGGCTACGCCACTGGTGCACAGTGAAAATAAATTATCTCACAGTTTGTACTTTCCAACTCCGTGTTCCTTAGTGTCTTATGAGAGATATCGAAAATTAAAAATAAATTTTAAATACATACAGTTAAAAAAACTAAAAAACACGCTTTCATAACAAATTGAACTAAAAAGTGAAAAATAAAAATATAGATTAAAAAACCAAAAAACATGCTTTAATGATAAACTAAATAAAAGCGAACTAAACAAAGCGATGAACTAAATAAAAAGCGAAAAATAATTCTTAATATATAAAGAAATTAATGAACGAAAAATAGTATTATTGTGAAAAAAGCGTGGGGTGCTCCATATACCAGTTCCTGAGAATATTCGATCGGTACGATTAGTACAAAAATGATACAAAAAATATAGCACAAAGCGCCCCACGCTTTTTTCACAATAATACTATTTTTCGTTCATTAATTTCTTTCTATATTAAGAATTATTTTTCGCTTTTTATTTAGTTCAATTTATCATTAAAGTGTGTTTTTTGGTTTTTTAAACTATATTTTTTATTATTTTGTCGTCATTAGCAGTAGATCTTCACATGGGCGCCGGCAGAATATTTCCCAGGGGGGAGCAAAGACTACTCAAGGTCGGGGCAAAGATACTCAAGGGAGGGCAAAGACTACTTCAACGTATGGTTACCATGTTGGAAAGAGCAAAAAAGCAAGGCAAAACACTTCATACAAAAATCCAGGGGGGCATTGCCCCCCCTCCTTGCCCTATGCTGCCGGCGCCCATGGATCTTCATAGCTTTCTATAATACTCCATTTATTGCACCGAAGGTTTAATCATATTGCCTTCCGTTAAATTCTCGTTTCAGGACCTTTGTGTGGGGCCAAGAGGGAGATAAAGGCGAACACAAGAAATGACGTGAAAGCAAATTACAATATTTAACACATTTCTCTCTTCCCCTGTCTCTCTCTCTTACTTTTTACAATTAATTGCATATTTTCTATTATCTTTATTGATATTTAAATTACAAGGCCTATGAAGAAGATATTAGTATTTTGTTTGGGGGATTTTAAATACTTTGAAGGTTTACTTTTCGAAGTCATTCCGTATAGTGGTAGCGTTGAAGTGGAGTGTGGTAAATCCAGAAATATTACTTTGCGGTACAAGTATAAGATTCCATATAAAAATATGAATAAACTTTTATTTTTAGTCTTAAATGAGAGATGAGACGGGCTCTGTAATTTGCTCTGTAATTCACGATTATGTTCGGGCTTGTGATAAATTTCTGCTTTATTGAACATACTCCTTGTAAACAGATTTTAAAAAGTGATTCATTGGAGAAATAAACTATTATTATTATTTGATAAATTTGAATATAAAGAATTGGAAAGTGTATTAAAGGTTAATTTTTTGTCTTTATTTTGCTAAAACGGCAAAATTTATGATACCCTATCAATGAAGTATTAATGACTATGTCATTTTATCTCTCACCCCCTTTCTTGAAATGTGTCCCAAAACTGCGACATAATTTTACATATATTTAAATACTATTAGTTCACGACAGCTTTAATCTATTGTTACAATATTTCGTAAGCTGTAGAATATGCATCACATGTATTTTTCTATAAATAGGTTACAATCATAAAAAATTCAACATAGGGTTACCAGGCGAAATTCACGAAAGATGAGAGATAAAATGACATAATATTAATATCGTTTACATATGGCAATAATAAAACAAAAAAATTAGGGGGGTTCGGGGGGGGTCTCCCCCTGACGAGGTTCGAACAGCCGAGTTTTTTTTTACTTTTTTTATATATTAGCTGAAATTTCGGGCTCGGGCTCCGACTTGAATAATATCGCTCGGGCTCGAATTAAATGCCCTCGGGCTATAAAAAATGAGTCCGAACTCATCTCTAATAGATATAGGATGGTGGTGGCTGGGGCACGTTATCGGAAGATCGGAAGACGTACACAGGAACACGTAACAGGAAGATCGGAATATACTTTAGAAGACGAGTCTCTCTTCTAAAGTATAAAATCAAATCGAACAAGAGGTTTGCGAAATGTTAAACTTCGCATATAAAGGAACGCCCAAATGAGAGCTAATAAGTGCCTTAATTATAGATGATGCCGAAAGGCACAGAATATTCTTAGTCAGTCGAGGGATAGCAAGACATAACAATGAGCAGGGCACCCAACTATTGAAATAAAACAAGCCAAATTACAATAAACCCGTGTGATAGAAAATTAGTTCAGCAAGGCTTTAACTGATGCAAGTCCGTATTGGCAGAGAAGGAAATAAAGTATGGTACTCTTATAGAAAGATCGTTAAGCACAGATGCATAGTAAGTCAGTGTAAATGCTTTGCATGAGAAATGGATGTTTCTTAACAGCTGTTAAAGAGAAAGAAATGCAACCGAATAATTGACATAGAACAAAGGGTACAAGAATAAAATAACTTAACAATTCGGATTGATGAACAGATAACTAAAATCGAACGTTTGTGAAAAAGCGTTATAAAAAATTTCGTAAAGCGAAGTAATTAAAAATGAGATGAGAAAAAAAGTTAAAACGCTTGATTTAAATACATTAAATTTAAAAAGGCGAAAATAAATAACAATTAATATTAAACATGTGATCAACAACACAAGGCCGTATAGTTTTCTGATACGATTCTTGTTTTACGTTATGGCAAGCCTACTCGAGCCTCGAGGGGTATCTCCCTAAGGGGGTGCCTGAGACGGAGGACATTTTAATGGGTTCTAACACGTATTCACGTTATATCTGGAGAAAGCCGACCAAAACTCCAACCGCTGGATCGGCTGTCGCACGTTAAGCCCAACCCGGGACCTTTACATTTCAGCCGTCTACCATGTTCCATGTCTTATGTTCTCGACCATGGTGAGTCCTTTTGTTTTGTGCACACTAGTTCTATCTCGGAGTTAATGTGAACAAACTAGAATACTACACAGTTTAATAGAACTTATAAAATAACTGAAAAATAGGATAAAATATATCTCTACTTATTATAAAAGAAGATATCTTGTCTGTTGACGGCGTTGTGGACAAATGTCTACACGTAGAATTATCAAATTTGGTACACAGGAAGTTCTAAACACGAAGTTATGCACCTCGAAGCGATTTTCTCAAAAATTCGAATTAGAAATTTTTTTATTTTATGTTTTATGCAATTTTTCGCATTTTTTCTCACCTAATTCGTAATAACGGCGGTAATTACGCTTGCAGCAAAGCGGCATTTGTATCATCGGATGGAGCACAAAATTTTCTTAAAAAAAAAAAAAAAAAAAAAAAAACCATTTTTTTTCTGAATATGTAGCATAATTTGCAGATTTTTATGAATTTTTTAAATAAAGATGACATTTGACAAAAATTTAAATATGAGTAGTTAGTATTTGAAAAAAAAGTTATAATTCTTTATAAATCAATATTCATACTTCATAAAACACCAAAAGCTTTAAAATGAAACCTTAAAATGTAAAGTAATGGAGGGGAGGAGAATCCTGTCTAAATGCATTTATCATATTGCCAGATTTCATAAAATCGATGTGTATAATATATATAATTTGATAGCGAGTTCTTTAAAATTATTTCCCTTTTTTTAAGGTTGAGACTAGTCTAGACATGTCTACAGTAGTCCATAGAGGCTGTACTTTCTGGTTTATTTTATACTCATTAATTTAAAACCTTCTTAGCAAATGTTTTTAAAAATATATGCAGTTGGTTTACATACATTTTATTTTTCAGTTCTTTTCAGTACTGTTTTTTAATTTACTTTA
Source organism: Cheiracanthium punctorium (assembly GCA_038373885.1). Lineage (NCBI taxonomy): Eukaryota > Metazoa > Arthropoda > Arachnida > Araneae > Cheiracanthiidae > Cheiracanthium > Cheiracanthium punctorium. The sequence continues at coordinate 526,578 of JAWZYV010002077.1, forward strand.
TATAACCCGCATTAATTACATAATTTAATGAAATTCGATCAAAAATATTTTGGTGGTTATTCTCAACGGATCTGAGAGTAGATTGCAAAACTTATTTTGCTCGTGCTTTATTTTTCGTGACAAAGCTAGTTAATTAAATTTCGAAATTAGTTTTCCTTAACACAATTTTTGCAATGAAACCCATTAATCTAAAGCTACGCAAAGTTTCGTGACGTGAAGTTATCGATTAAAAAAAAATCCTCCTAAACACTTTCATAGTTCAAATACGTACAACGGTGTTGTATTAAAAGCGTGCCATAATCCAGATGTCTGTCCTATTTGCAGGCCTGTCGAGAGGGCGGTAGAAAGAGGGGAATTCCCCCCGGGCCCGTGTTGTTTTCTGGGGGCCCGGGCTAAACTTTCAAAAAAAATTTCTGTATAAACAGAAATAGAATTCGTGAAAACCGACACCGACTGGAATAAGTAAAGACGAGGCGAGGTCCTAAACGAAACTGGATTGCTGACGTCATGTACGCGCTTTTATTTTTTTTTGGGGGGGAGGGGGGCAAACGCACCACCTTTTGTGCTCTCATACGCGGGGAATCACCATGACAACTCCAGGCCGGCAGGCGCAAACTTGGTAATTTCCAAGCGCGGGAAAATTCATCATCCCCCAAATGTTCTTGGAATGAAATTGTTCAGAATTGCTCTCGGAATGTGGATTTTTCAGTTGTTTGCGGTGAGTTTACTTACCCTTTTACACTTCTTATTATCACAGTGATTATTTATTTATTTTTTTAATAATTATTAGTTATAAAGTATGTTTATTTCGTCAGCGCTTCGTGAATAGGCTTAATTTCTCACAGCAAACATTTGAGGTTAAAATTATCTTATTGCTAATGGAACATTTCATTGAAGCTTTTTATAATAGGGGGGGGGGTGGCAGATAGCCACCCCCCGGGCCCGAGTTTGTCTCTCGACGGGCCTGCCTATTTGTCTTCCTTGCAGGAGCGTAGCAAGGTGACTTTGCGCCCCTAGCAGATTAGTGCGCTCCCCCCCACCCAGGGCCTTACTATAACATTTTTGTGCCTAGGGCACTTTTCAAATTTTTTGCCCCTCCTCCATCCAACTTCCTTGCTTCGTACATAACACTTCTTCGAAATTGAAATCGCCTATTAAAAAATGCTTTCCAATCTTCGTCATGCATATTCTAACTATACAGTACTTCACCTTTATTCACACCAATATTGACACTTTTTTAGACACTACTTATTATTCTCATTGAGAGTAATAGCAAACCATTAAGCCTTGGTTTCCTTCCAGCGTCCAGGAACCAGAGTGATAAGTGACCTTAGCGGGTGCCTCTCGCGTCCAGAGAACGCGTTAATTAAAAGGTGGTTTCCTTCCAGCGTTGAGCGTCGCTGGGGACGTCCAGATCTCGTGGACGCACGAAAGACCCCGGGCGTTTTTTCGCGGTTGACTAATTGGAGCGCTTGCCGTCGACGCCAGCAGGAAACCCGGGCTTTAAACAGTAGGATTTGGGGATTTCTCGCCAAATATAGGAGATACCGTCGAGGTGGGGACTTAGTTTGTCACCAAAAACGGCTAATCTCGGCGACGTTTGATATTACACTGAAAAAAATGAGTACAGCACAACGTGCGGGTAAACGCAACGTCAACACGTTATGATGTGGACTGTTCCAGTTGCCATAGAATCATTGGCATAGGTTCTTCGTGATTGGCTTGCTTATCAATGTCATTGCATCATTTATGAGTGGATTTACAACGCACAGTGCTGTATTATTTTACAGCAATATGTGTGGTAAAATTACAGGTAATTCTTACAGTGTACCTTACCCCCTTCTCCAACATTAGGTATATGGCAATCTTTGAAACGTGATTCACCGATATTTGAGTAGACAAAAATCGGTGTCTGAAGTTAACAGCACTCAAGTGCTAACAACAAACATATTGTGTACATTTTTTTTCGAGGAATGGGTGGATTTTGAGACCTCTAACGTTTCGTAGACACGTACTTGCATTTTTCACTTGCAGGTGTAAAATTTACAGCCGACCGGTTACAGTTAACTCAATTTCCATTACCTACTTCATTTGGAAATCACATGTGACATTAAATTATAGAAAGAGGGCGCTTCACCATATTAATATTTTCTTTCCAATTTGTTACACTCAGATAAGTTGCTCAGACGCGCAATTCAAAATTTTAACATCCCTTTTTAAATAATGTGCTCATGTATTCTAAGGAAAATTCTTTAGACATCCCCCGATCTCGGACCCCCGTTATCCCGACATCCGGTTTTCACGTCACCCCGATTATCCCGACAATTTTTCAAAGTGACGATTTTGTGCGTATCCAACTCCGGTTATTACGACACGCCGCTGGTCACGTGGTCTCGCAAGTGTCGGGATAAACGAGGTCCAGCTGTGTCATGTGAGACCGTTCTCATACGCTAGAATGTCAATTCAATGTATTTTTCAGTATATTCCTTCCGGATAGAGGAGAAAAGTCTCTCCCTTGTGTTTGGGGCGTAGTTTTGTGGTTTCACTGGTTAGCTTTTCTCGGAGATTCGACCAGCAATATTTCCCCCCTTTAGCAGAGCCTGCACGTGCAAATTGACCAAAGCCTCGGTCCAAAGTAATCTTTACATACAAGAATTCATTCTATTTTCTGTGATCTAGTGCCCATTTTTACGCCGATTATTATATTTATCATGCACTATTTTTGCCTAATTTGGTGCCAAAAATAAATTTATAACTTAACGTGTTTTTGGTTTTTTTTTTTTTTTTTTTTTTTTTCAGTTTTAAATAAAACTTTATGGTATGAAAGTGTCTATTGCACAATTTGTATTTCATTAAATTATCAAAACAATTTATCTTGCAAAATCCTAACTAATATTATAAATGCGAAAGTGAGTTTGTTTGTTTGTTTGTTTATGATGCTTTCACGCCTAAACCGCTGAATCGATTAGGATGCATTTCGGTTTAGATATAGATGGGACCCTGGAGTTGGTTATAGGCTACTTAGAATTTTAGATTTTTAATTATTAATTAAAAACCGTTTTTACGTTGCCATGCTTGGCGAGTTTCGCCCGTATCATATGATTCGTGTTTTGAGCTAACAAGAATGCTATTACTTCAACAAAGAAGCGCGTGTATCTGAAAAACATTAAATAATACGGAAATATGCCAGTTTTATGCCAAATATATCTATCTCTAATAATAAAAATGAATGTTCTCCAGACAAATCTACAGAAAGCAGAGCTTTGAAAATTTGAGCATGCCTGGACCCATGACTTCGGTAAAGTGTACCTGAGGCTCGGAAATTTTAATTACTTTTCTAACTATAAATTAAAAACCGTTTTATCGCCCGCACAAAGTGATATATGCTTTTGAAATAAAGTAGAAATTCTATTTGCAAAATCACATGCATATGAAAAACATAAATAAGTATGGAAATTATGTTGATTTTACGCCAAATTAAAATTAAAAAGCATAAATAAAGAAAAGTGTACTTACGTATTATCCCGGCGGTCCGCCAAGACGAGCGATTTTTAGCCGAGATAAATGCCGGGCACATGAAATTATTAATGGTTTTGAATACGATTGGCAACAGTTTGGCAACTCATTTGACGAAAAAACAGTTTGGCGGGAATGACCGCCGCACAGTGGAGTATTTGTGTCAAAATCCTGGCCAAAAATATTTTTCATGTGTTTAAGCGTTAAAATCATTACTGTTGACTTTTGACTTACTTTTTAGTATTATGTATTTCTTAAATTATACAAAAAAGCGTGTTGTCGCCAAATTTGGCGATATATCGCCAAACGACACGATGTTGGTTTCTAACAAATGTCTTGTCCGGGGAGTGTCCCTTACTGGAAAGTACTGCTATTGTATAATACCACTTATAAATGTAATAACACGCGGCTGTCGATCTAACGGTCTGGAGGTTTGGGCGATTTTCTCCAGATGTCACGTGAATACGCATTAGAACCCCTTAAAAAGCCCTCCGCCCAAGGCAACCTTCCCGTTAGGCAAATAGCCGTGTAGCTGTGCCTTAACCACAATAAAAATATATAAATGTAATACTTTAATAATATACTTATAAATATAATACTACTTATCTATAAATCAATTTTTAACATAAAAATTTATCTAGTTACTATAGGGATCTTAGTTTTCTAATGACTTCTGAAGATTAACTTTTTCATTCTGATTCTTTTGAACTCTGATATTCGTCTTCACTCAGAATCACTTTTTTTTTTTTTTTTTTTTTTTTTTTTTGAGAGAGAGAGGGGAGGGGGGACCACCATCGGGCCCCTCTGTTGTAGGTTCTAGCTGTAGCGAAGTTGTAGAGTCTCGCTGTAATAAGGCTTGCTCTTTTTCGTTGGCCTTTGTCTAGATCAGCTAAAAGGACACTGCTTAAAAGAAGCCTACTTGAAACCCATAAAATCTCATTCCAAGCTGGAGCAGAAAGTGATTTATTTCAAGCCAGCACTTCAAAATGACTGAGCTAGCACGTGTTTCTGTTTACACACTCACACTCCAATGACCCGAAGTCACAGTTGCCAACCTTTGAGATCCAAAAATGGGGAACTTTTGCTTTGGACACAATTTACGACATAAATGGAAAACTAAGCTGTAAATAGATGGGACTATTTACAGGACTAAGAAAGGGCAATTTTGGAATATGTAGAAATTTTCTTCTTATAGCCAATTTAAATCAGAAAAATAAGAAATTACATACTGAATTTAAAATGCCGATGTTAAATCTTAACTGAAATGAAATTTTATATACCTTTATCCAAACACTTGCACATAATTTATACTTTATGAGAAGTACAAGCGCGTATGCTTGTATCCCTTTTGCGATCACCCGTCGAAAAATTATCGAAAAAATAAATATGGCGCTATATAAATAATTTTTTTTAAAGAAATGGTGGATGTTGGGGGAACATTTTTTTCTTGGAATAGACACTCAATACTGTAATAATTACGATTATAGTTGAAATTAGGCGCGACAAGCCGCGACACCCCTTCAAAAAGCTTTTTGAAATGTGATCTTTGAAAAAAAATAAGAAAAAAAAAGTTTACAATTTTTTTAAATAAAGTCATATTATTTTTTCACGCTAATAGATACATATAATTAAAATATATATATTTTACTACAATTATACTTAGTATCAAATCAGTAAATTAATTTAAAGAGCCCGTAAAAAATGCAAGACAAAGTAATAGGAAACGCTGAAATCTCTTGCCGTAAATGAAGAAACTTGCTTTTAAACCGAGTGTTGCATCTTTTGGATATGAATTATGATCGAAAAACATGCATTACATGATGCATCAGTTACTAGGCTATCCAAAAACATATATATTACTGTTTTTAAACAAATTTGAAATTTTCGACTTTTGGCCAGGATTTTGATACGAATACTCCACTGTGCGCCGGGATAATAGGTAAGTACCAAGAAAAGTCCAGATGTGTTTCTTAAAGTTCGTAAATTTCCAAATCCTACAAATAATATAAATGTGTACGTTTATGTGTTTGGATGTTTTTGACTGAATCACACAAAAATGTTTGGAAAAATTTGTAATGAAGATAGCTTATGCCCTGGATTAACATACAGGCAAACTTTCAAGCATATAGCATAAATAATTCTTTTAGAAAGACACTCAAAATAATACTAATGCATTGCGCTCTATGCAAATTTTGTAGCAACTAAACCGATTTTAAAACTTTCTTCACTGATTGAAAGTCCTAGACCTATATGGTCCTAGGCCTATAGGGTCCTAGGCGTATATGGAGAATTCCTCTGTGTGGAATTTTCTAAGGGATCCTAGCCCGTATTTTCGCGAGGTTTTTGAAAAAAAAAACACGGAAAACTGCGTGCGGCTAGGTCGACAGGCGCGACCGGTGTTTGAACCTGGCACCTCCCGCCTTCCAGGTTTGAGAGCAGACCCTCTTAGACACTGGGGGGACCCTGAGTGTTATAGGCTACCTTTTATGCATATATCACAAATAGTTCTTTTACAGGGATACTCATAAGAATTACATTACGCTCTATGTGTATCTCTGTAAGCAGGGGCGTAGCCAGAAATTTTTCATGGGGGGGGTTATGACTACTGCAACTCATATATATGTATACGTGTGTGTGATAATGTAGTGAAGAATATACATTTTGTATGGCAAAAAATTCCTCATGGGGGGGGGGGTTATGACCCCCCTAACCCCCCCCCTTGGCTACGCCTCTGTCTGTAAGTACTGAACTGATTCCAAAACTTTTTTCACTGATAGTAAGCTACACTATTCTTGAGTATTATAGGCTAAAATTAATGCATGTAGCGCAAATAGATCCTTTACAGGAACACTCAAAATAATTCTAATACATTACGCTCTATGGGTATCTCTGTAACTATAGAACCGATTCTAAAACTTTTTCGCTAATAGAAAGCTGCACTATTCCTGATTAACATAGGCTAAAATTCATGCATATAGCATAAATATTTCTTTTACAAGAACACTCAAAACAGTTCGCAAATACTGTCGTAACTGTCTCTTCGCCAAATGCCTGAAAAAAATCTAAATTTAGTAATTTTACATACTCTGTTATTTTAAATGAAATATACTACCATGCATTATACTTCATTTAAAATAAGTAAAAAGCAAATAATATTTAAATGTAGTTTCTTTAGTTGCAAACATATTTGTTATTCACACATGCTTCGTTTCTCTCGGGACCTAATTCTAAAGCCGACGCGGACGAAGTCGCGGGTAGCCGCTAGTATTAAATAAAATTCAAGAAAATTTAAGTTGAGGTACTTTTTAAAAGCTTTTTTTTCACCTAATCGTTTTTTCCCCTATCTTTTGTATGGGTAATACGTGTTTAAGATTTTTTTTTTAATGGGTGCTTTGGGAGTGTTTATTATTTTATTTTATTTTTTCTTCAAAAAGAGCGTTCGAACTCTGATAACACAATTTTTCGTAAGATCCAAAACTAAGGGAATTCACCAAGATGCCTTGCTTTTTAGGAACGACTCTGCATTGTTAATAAATTTATCTGTGAATTTCTTCAGTTTACTTATGGGATATTCTCTGAAGATGTTCACGAAACGAAAACAATGTTGGGAAAGCTCTATGAATCGCATTTTGAAACTGAATTCGTGTGAATCCTCATAGACGTTCATTTTTCTGGCAGTATAGAGGAGGTCATACTTAAATTCTCTCCCTCAGCGGCCTTCCGTTTCCGCAATGATTGCTTGACCTAAAAAAGCATTATTATCATTTAAATGCAGACCTCTATATCCGATAGATATACGTATATATGTGTGTGTCAATGGTGGATCCAAGGGGTTGGGGGAGGGGCGATGGCGCGATCACACTTAAACGCACTAAAACGACCTTAACCCCTTGAGGCGCAACCCTTTCCCAATGCTGAAAAAAGGGCAGCCGTTGCCATCGCTCGACTTCACTACCAGCAAGATGGCGGACGATCGCAACGTTCATTGCGTGCCACAGATCTAGAGACACTTTTTTGACGACATCTGGCTGTGTCGCGCGCAGCCAGATGCCGTCTAATTCGACGGGCACCGGGGCAGTGCCCCGGTGCCCCCCCCCCCCCTTTCGCTGGGCTTGCAAACACAAACCTTAGCCGCTTCAGATCCGACTGTGATTTTCCTATCCTTCCTCTTAAAGGAAGTATGTGTACACTACTGCATGCTAAGCTATTTTAGCTACTATTTCGAAACTTCTGTATAAAATTTTTACAGGTTACATAACAAACATCCGGTCTGCTGCATTCTTCTATTGTCCTTTGTTTTCGAGATGTGTGATTTTGAAATCGGTGTGGTTTGTCCTTTAAAGAACTTTTACTTACTGGCTGCCCAGTAATGTTTCTCTTCCGCCTCTATACCGCACCCTTCCTTCTCTTTTTCCCTTTCATGTAAAGATATAATTTATGGCAGAAATTAAAAAATATAAATAAATAAAAATCTAAGCTTTCATGTTTAGTTAGATTAAGAATCTTCTTCAACAGAATCATTAACAGTTTACTGTGGCATATGCCACATGTTTCAAACTTTTTGATCAACGCTGTACTTTTGAAAATTTTAACATTGGCCCCATCCTTTCAGAAAGAAAAAAGTTTTCTAATGACTTGCATCCAGAGCCTTATTATCGCATGGGCAAATCGGGACTTTGCCCAGGGCCCCGGCTCGAAAGGGCCCCCCAATGTCAAATGCTGTTCTAACATATTCTTTTTTATATCAAAATTTTATGAAAAATAAAGAAAATTTCACAGATGGGGGCCCCCAAATTCATCAATGCCCGGGGCCCCTGTTGGTCATAATCAGGCTCTGCTTGCATCTACTTTTGATGCACTAAACCAGCGTTTCTAAACCTGTGGGGCGCGTCCCCCAGAGCGTTTGCAGGGGGGGGGGGCGAGAAAAACCAAAGAGCAAGTAGTGATGTATGTTTTAAAAAAAAAAATCATCTTATTTATTCTCATTTTTACTCAAAAATATATCCATTTTCGCTTAAAATGTTCATTCAAACTTTACTGATAGCATTATTTTGTAGAAAATTCCACTAAATGTTCACTGTTAAAGATTAAAAAACAGAATGTATGCTGAAAAATATGAGGCGGGGGGGGGGGCACCACCGTAAGTTAGTCTTTGTTGGGGGGGGCGACGTTAAAAGGTTGAGAACCGCTTCACTAAACTTTATAATAGGAAAAAAAAAAAAAAAAAAAAGAACTTTTTATAGTTACCCTCCATATAGAAAAATCCGACGAGAAAAATGAGGTCAGACTTTTCAAAAGCCCCAGCGGCAGTGGCGCGACAGTAGGATGACAAGACGGGGCCTGGGGCTTCAGCCGAGAGGGTCGCTGGCGCAGCACATTAGGATCCTAACATTAATTATTTCAATATTTAGAAAAAATTTTGTATTCAAAGTTAATCCGCTTAAGTACGTGCACAAAGTAAACAAAACATTTATCAAGATTTAAAGGTATTTGTTTGAAAAAGATAATGCCCAGTTTAAGAACGCATAGTAATAAAGGAGGGGGGGGGGCTCTGGCCCATTGAAGCCTCAGCAACGTACAGCGGAATCTGGTTGAGACCATCCATCTATTGTAATCCTTTTTTTTAAATTTCACATTATGACCTTCACACTGCCTCACTATGACCTTCACGGAAACTGGTTGAGACCATCCATCTATTGTAATCCTTTTTTTAAAATTTCACATTATGACCTTCACATTGCCACCTTTATAAAGTGACCAGGGGGGTCGATTCACCCCGAATCGGTTGAAAAATCAAGTCGTAAACTCTGCCCCGCCTTGAGGAGAAACTTAGGGAGGAGCGTTAACGGACTCTATGATTGGCTCAACAAGGTTAGAAACATGCCACAAGTCAGAAAGTTGTCAGAGCAACTGGTAACAAACAACTGGGTGGAGAGCAGAAAGCTAACCGCCACCTAGTTTCGAACAACTTAGGGAGAATAGACCTACAGATTTGTTGATCCCGGGGGTAGGGTTTAAGCTGAGCTCAAAAAATCGTTAGCAAAAAAGCTAAAATGTGCTCTAAGAAAATGCAAGCAAAAATGTGCTCTAGCAAAATGCTATAAGGCCGCAAAGGAAAAACCGGTATCTCGCTAGCGGGAAGGACTTTTTTTCTCCGAATGCTTCCGCAGGAAAACGAAAATCTTCTCGCTTCATTTTAGCATTTTGACAAACCTACGCATTATGCGAAAATTGCGGCATATCTTAAACTCTGCCCGAGGCACACTTCACACGTTCCACTACAGGCAGTGTTGGGCGTTAATCAATGAATTTTTTAATCGATGCGTTAGTTGATTAAAAAAGTAATTGCGATTAATTCAATTACAATTAAATTAACTGCAATTAAACTTTTAGTTGCAGGTTGCAATTAAATTATTTGGATTAATGTATGTTAATCATCATTCGCAATTAAAATAATTGCAATTAACTTTTTTAATTATTCTATGAAACAATTAAAACTAACAATTAACTTATTTATATATAGTTTGTATACGCTACAGCAGATTTTCAAAATTAAGAAAAAAAAAGCTTGCTTTTATATAGGTCATTGAACATAAAAAATGCTATCAAAGTGAACGAATTGATTACATACACGAGTATTTCACGTGTATTGCGCCAGTAGCAGAAGCCCTAAACATTATGCCAAGTGAGACTAACGCATACTACGGAATAGTTCTGCCCTGCCTTCTGGCGCTAATTTAAAAATACTGAAAATTGAAAAGAAAACTTTTCTTTTTGCCGTTGATCAAGACATACAGAGAGGGTGTCGAAAAAGGGTTTGAAAAACTGTTTGATGTCAGCACTCCTGAAGTGGAAAATGTGATTATTGCCGCATTATCATACCCCAGATTTAAAAATAAATAGTCAGCTTGTTTAGAGCCTGCAGATCGTACAAAAATTCTAAAAGTTTTCAAAACCAGTATTTCCAAACAAATGAATCAGGGGCGTAGCCAAAAGGGGGGGGGTTTAGGGGGGTCATAACCCCCCCATGAGGATTTTTTTTGCATACAAAATGTATATTCTTCACTCCCTTATCACACACATGTATGCATATATGTGAGTTGCAGTAGTCGTAACCCCCCCCCCCCCCCATGAAAAATTTCTGGCTACGCCCCTGATGAATGAATATGTAGTAGCAACAGTGGCAAAAAAAAAAAAAAGTACCCAAGAACGCATTTTTTTTAAAATTTTGACGCTGACTCCCAACTCATTTTCAGCGACAGAAACAAGCCGAAGCTCCTCCGATGCACCAACAACTAAAGCAGAACTTTTAATGTCGCATTTACTTTCAGAAGAAAGTCACGATTTGTAACTCCTCATTAGATATCCTGAGATAAAAAAATGTTTTTATAAAATACAACACACCTTTACCATCATCAGCTGCAGTTGAACGCCTTTTTTCTTTTGCGACAATGACAAATCTGCCGAATAGCCACAAATTGTCCGACAGTATGTTCGAAAAGAGAGTCTTATTAAAATGCAATCTATATAAGAAATTAAACCTGTTATTCATTACCTGTCAAATCATGTTTAAATTAAGTTATTGATGATTATTAATATTAGTCTTCCTTTTTATTAATATGCATTTCAACCCAAACTATATTATTAAGCCTGTCTGAGTTACCTTTCACGCCTATCCTCTGAACCGACTTTGATGAATTTTAGTGCAGTGATTTATGGGACCTCGAGAATGGACATATCCTACTTTTTGACACTAAAAATGAAGAGATCCACACCAGTCATATTTTAATTGTTAGTTTTTATTTAAATTCATAAAACAATTGAAAATTAATTAATTGTTAACTGTAGCAAATGACGATTGACAATTAATTAATTGTTAATTGCTGCTACTACAATTAACAATTAAAAAACTGTTAATTGCCATTTTTGACAATTACAGTTGATCAATTTTTAATTGTTACAGCCACAATTAACAATTAATCAATTGTTAGTCTTTAATTGTCCTTACAATTAAAATTTGCCCAACACTGACTACAGGGTTGTAACCAGGAAAAATTTTCGGGGAGGGTCCAAAAATTTCGGAGGGGGACCAAGCAGTGAAAAAGACTGAAGTTTTCACAAAAAGACTTCATCATTATTATTTTGTTTACAAAATTTTAAATTTCAAGGGGGGGAAGACCAGACCCCCTGTCCATCCCTCTGGGTACGGCCAGAGCCTTATTATCGCATGGGGACTCTTGAAATCGGGACTTTGCGCAGGGCCCCTAAATTCAAATGCTGCTCTAATATATTTTCTTATAAAAATTTTATGAAAAATAAAACAAATTTCATAGATGGGGGACCCCAAATTCACCAACGCCCCTGTTAGTTATAATCGGGCCCCGGGTATGGCCTTGTTACCAGGGCCCTTATTAGAGTGAGAATGTTACATCTGGGATCAGTCCTTTAAAAAAGAAAAAAGAACTCATCTTTAATAAAGGGGGAGGGGAATCGCGTTTCATGAACCCCTTCCACTCCCGCCCCCTTTGAAACTTTCTTGAATGCGCGCCGCTGGGGATGATTTAGTTTCGCATCCCATGGTTCCAGGCAGTCGATAAGTCATGAGCCGCAGGAAGTGGTCGCTCTTTGAAGTTGCTCTTGAGAAGAAAGTGTTGCGGGGATTATGACATGGGATAATTGACGGTAACATTTTAAATACTTATCCTCTGGACAGTTCGATTTTGCAATCTTTTTTGTTCTTGTCTTATTTATTTATTTTATTTTTTCAATCACTTCGAGCGGTAAGAATTATTAGTAATTTTTTCCTTTTCTTTTGTTTGAAAAGAAAAGCCTGTGCAAAAAGAAACAGTGGGATTTTTTTTTTTTTTTTTTTTTTTTAATCGGGATGCAGATTGTATCAAGTTATCCGGATGCAGATTGTATCAAGTAATCCGGATGCAAATTGTATCAAGGTTCGCTGATGTGAGTGAAATAGGGGATTATGACATGGGATAATTGACGGTAACATTTTAAATACTTATCCTCTGGACAGTTCGATTTTGCAATCTTTTTGTTCTTGTCTTATTTATTTATTTTATTTTTTCAATCACTTCGAGCGGTAAGAATTATTAGTAATTTTTTCCTTTTCTTTTGTTTGAAAAGAAAAGCCTGTGCAAAAAGAAACAGTGGGATTTTTTTTTTTTTTTTTAATCGGAATGCAGATTGTATCAAGTTATCCGGATGCAGATTGTATCAAGTAATCCGGATGCAAATTGTATCAAGGTTCGCTGATGTGAGTGAAATAGGGGATTATGACATGGGATAATTGACGGTAACATTTTAAATACTTATCCTCTGGACAGTTCGATTTTGCAATCTTTTTTGTTCTTGTCTTATTTATTTATTTTATTTTTTCAATCACTTCGAGCGGTAAGAATTATTAGTAATTTTTTCCTTTTCTTTTGTTTGAAAAGAAAAGCCTGTGCAAAAAGAAACAGTGGGATTTTTTTTTTTTTTTTTTAATCGGGATGCAGATTGTATAAAGTTATCCGGATGCAGATTATATCAAGTAATCCGGATGCAAATTGTATCAAGGTTCGCTGATGTGAGTGAAATAGGGCAGGCAATAAGTCTGCAAAAACGCATTTTTACCAGGACATAGGCGGAAATTAATTGCTCTTAATTTGTACAATATAATTCATGATTAAGTAATTCATGTTTTAATATGATTTATGAATGCATTATAATTTATTCAAAACAATAATTTCAATTTATTTGAAAACTAATTAAAAAAGTTATTTAAGTAAACTTACACTATTAGTCCGAATATGACACGATCCCGAAATTTTTCATCAAGATAATAAAAATCCTATATTTAGACCTCCAATTTAGCAAGAGTCAGGTTTTTAACGAGAAATGATCAGTCAAAAGTTATCGCGTATACAGTAATTTTGGAGGAACGGGCGCTAGGAAAAAGCATTTGACAAAAATATGTCTACACTCAATATATTTAATCTTCGTCCACCTTAAAATTAGTAATTACTTCAGTTTTAATTATATTTTAACTTTATGGTCTTCTGGAAATGTGCGGAAACTTTTCTCATTCTAATGATTTCGTTTTGTGGGAACAGCTCCTGTTGTATCAGTTAGGGATGCCACGGATATCCGTCAAACATACTGCATCCGGCCAATATGCCGGATAATTGGTAGTAGCTGGGAACTGCAAATATCCGGCCGTAGATCTGGCCTAACATTATATATGAAGAAGTAACATAAATAAACGCAATAAATGAATGAATTCTAAAAACTGCAACAATAAAAAATGAGACAAAACAAAGTTTTGTGAAAATATTTTGTTTTCAACACTTATTAGAATGCGTTTTTATCATGTACTAGCCGCCTTCGGCGACCGGTTGGTTCCCCATCTTAATAAATCTTATTCGGAGAGAATCCTGTTTCTCAATGAAATCTCTGAAATGTCTCAGATTCTGAATGGAAATTAAAATTAAGATGGTTACAAACAGGGCAGCCCTAGGCTAAGTGGAACCCCTGCCAACGTAAAAAAGACGCCCCTTTTATGCTCTTAGTTTTTGAGTTCGAAATAACGCCCCTTCGAAGCCGACGTCCCGATGCGATGCTTACCTTACTTGCCGTGTCGGGCCGCCCCTGGTAACAAAACTAAGATGGTTTAATGATAAAAAGGTACAAATGATTTTCGTCCTTTTATGAAGAGCTTGTGGATATATTGACCGTTATTAAAAAAAAAAAAAGAAAAAAAAAAGATGAAAATCTGAAATAGTTTCAGATTTTAAATACGCACTAAAGTGCTATATATTAAAAGCGTATCCTAATCCATGTGTCTTCCCTATTTTCTTTCTTTATTCCATTACGTTGGAAAGTGTATCATTAATCATGAGTGTGATTAAACAAAATTAAATTGATATTTCTATCATCCTTTTTCTGGATGTATTACAATAGAAATAGAATGGGGAAAAGCTGCGCAGAAAAATGCACAATTCGAACTGAATGAAAGTTTCAAAAACTTATTCCGGCGTATTCTTTATCCAAGTCAGGCGTAGCAGACGATAAAATGACGTTTAGTCATTATTTTAACATCATTTAACGATGATAGAGTCATGGTCGATGATAGCATCAGTCACGTGGTATAGTGGGTTTCTTACAAATGTATATTAAATGCTGCAGATCTACTTGTTAAAAAAGGTTTTTTTGTACACCGTGAAAAAAAAAAAAAGCCTGGTTTGTCACGTGACTCATTCAATTAAGAATTCATAATATAAAATGAAACCGTCTAGCAATTATTTCAAATTCGCCTGCGAAAAAAGAAGTCTGATATTTTATTTATTAAAAATTGCGTATCTATAAGTTTGCGTCATCTGCCGTTGTTTGCGTCAGTATTATTTGGCTAAAACAATTAAATATGATGTTCGCATTGCTTGGCAAAAATCATGAAAAATGTCGTTCGCGCGTTATTTTACTTGATAATTTCAAAAGTTGACAAGTATGCCACTGGCGAAGAAACGGGGGGATGAGTTAGGGGCTCAACCCCTCCCCCCATACCGTTGGAGGAAGGGGGAAAAATTATCAGGAATCAACCTAATATGGTGCTTTTATTAATTCCAGAATAGATCTAAATATACTCAGCCCCCCCTCCCCCTCAAAAAACAAAACAAAACAAAAACAACAACAACAACATTGATTTGCTATGCTCCTGACAGGCAAAACACCAATCACATAACTCAGCCGTGCAAAGTCTCAGGCTTTTTCATTCTGTTTTTGGCCTCGGTATTTTTCTTCATTTTCTCATGCTTTTTTTGAGTTTATTATAAAATTAAAACTTTCCTCGATTTTCTTCACAAGGCTCGCAAAATAAGTTAAAGAAATTAGATATTATTTTAAATTTTATTGTTATAAGTTTATATAATTTTTAGGTTAGTAGTTCACCTCCTGTGTATTTTGATTGATGTTTTGTATTTCCCAATATGCCTTTGGTAAATATTTGAAATTGAAATTATTTTCATTGTACAACTTAGCGCTATCCGATTACTTATATGTGCGCACGTGGCATTTAAGAAAAGAAACTATTGCTGTATTGAATATGCGTACATTTTATTCTGAAAATAAATGCATAAAAAATCTCAAGGTTTTTGACATTAAAAAGCAGGAGATCTCAGACATTTTGATTTTGGAAAGTTTCTGCCAGAGCCTGATTATGACCAACAGGGGCCCCGGTCATTGATGAATTTGGGGAACCCCATCCATGAAATTAGTTTTATTTTTCATAAAATTTTGATATAAAAAAGAATATTTCAGAACAACTATTGATATTGTGAGCCCCTTTCGAGCCGGGGACCCTCGGCAAAGTTCCGATTTGCCCATGCGATAATAAGGCTCTGACTTCTGCATAACGACATTCGCCAGATATTCAGCGTGAAAAACGATAAAAAGCAGGGTGGGAATGTTCTTTTGCAGGGAGCTTGCACACGAGGACACAATGACGCAACAAAAGTTCAGTTGTTTTCCGTGACCGCAAAGCTGTTTTTGACCGCGGATAACGCGTCCGTTTTTTGTGGTGCACGCACCGTTCCAACGCTCTATAGGGTTTTGGGATACGCTGAGCATTTTGCGGCGGAAAGAAAATAGATGTTGCCATTCGAAAATGCCGAGTTTTCTGTACCTGTAACCGTGGACCTCACATTGTTGTCGTTCACAGATTCTCGAGACCATATATCTGAATAAACTATCGCTATTGGTTCAACGGACCGGTCTCTAGAGGTCCATATATCGGCAAAGTTTTCTTTATGGCCACCCTGTATATAAAACATATATATATATTGTATATGTGTGCATGTACATTGATCATATTTATGTATTATGCACGCACAATTCAACCATTTCTACTATAAACAGTACTATCATTTACTAATTATAGGGGGTCCATTTATTGGAGCCCGAGGCAGCTGCCCCGTCTTTCCCTGCCATCGTCAGGCTGTAGTTATCCGTACCCCGAAACGAAGCTCTGAAGTCCCGTGTTATCCTATGAGGATAATTGTTTTGCTCATTAATAATCAATATGCACAGTTTTTGATATTTTGCATCAGTTTTTTCGCTCAACTGTCTAGCTATGGATGCGGCGCTTCATCTGTCTTTTCTGAAATTTTATTATTATTACAATTATTATTATTATTTTGCCAACATTTTAAAGATTCAGTTGAAATTAAACATTAAGGAGTGGAAAAAAAAGAAACTTTTGCAAACATTCATTAAATAAATGAAAAATATCATTAGAAAAAATATCCAAATTTTTATGAATGCATGGTGTTAGCGGCTAGACAGTAGAAAAACAGGCAAAATATCAATAACTGTACTAGACAGTAGACAGTAGCTAGACAGCAGAGAAAGAGCCGAGGCGAAATATCAATAATTGTGCATGATACGAGCGAAGTAGCTTTTTCCCTAGGATAACAAGGGATTAATTTCACTTTGGCGGGCATTTTCCCTTCTTTTTTTCTCCTTCTTAGCGAATGTAAGCTGGCACGAAAATTTAAGATCATTAATGTACAGATCAGATTAAAAATAAGTAAATAGATAATTAAAATAATGAAAAAAGAAAGTCTTCAGTCTCGTTTAATCTCCGTTCATTGGTGGGAGCGTTTTACCCTCTTTGAGCAACTGGTTTTGCAGACAGTTATTGAACGTTAAATCAGAAATCTAGCCCAGTGGTGTATTCAGGGGTCGATACAGAAATTTTTTCCAGGGTCTCATTTTTGTGAATTTCAGTACTTAATTTTGTAAATTTCAAGACTTATTTTTAATAAGTCATTTTTTTCCCTAAAATAATTGATAAAACAGTTAAAGTAGGGTAAAATGCCAATGAGAGGCAATTTTAATCGATTGTATTTTTGTGAAGGGGCCTTTTTAACAAGGGCGGATTAAAGGGGGGGGCGAAGGGGGCGACCCCCCCCCGAGAAAGAAGAAATTAATGTGAACGATCTTATTTTACTTCCAAAAATGGAAGGTTTTCTATCTGATATTGGATCTTTGCTATCGAGGGTGACGTGAGAAAAGGTAAATAAAGCACGGAGCAATCTATATTGGTGATTTGGTATAAAAATTAGTAGTTATTTATTTTACGATCTCTGAAAAGTTTTAGAAGTAAAACTAAAACTCATAAAATTGAAACAATAAAATGAACTTTCCTTGCGGTAAAATATTGTAATAACTATTAGAGCGAAACACAAGTTGATTTTTTTTAAAAAATGAAATTCCATTGAAACGCGATAAAATTGCCAAGACTCTTTGAATTCCAGTCTGAAATACAATGTTTATTTATTTATTTTTTAAAATTAAATTGCTCTCATAAACTTAATGTTTAAAAAACACCGTAATGTAGTTTTGGAAGAAACGTTATAAATTTTTCAATAGTTCTTCTACTGTAATTTTATTTTAAATCTTATCATAAGTCATGTACATTAGCGATTATAAATTTCAACGTTACAAAATTTATAAAAGCAAAATGTTTTATGTTTTTGACCCCAAAATATTCTTAACGGTGTAATTCGAAAAAACCATGTGATTTTGGTACATAAATACAAATAAACTAATTATGTAATGCACTTCAAAATTTTTAGAATGTCTCTTTACAAGCTGTTTTATACACTGTAATAAACGATAAATCTGTATCAATAGCGAAACTTTCAGAAAAAATTCTTAAAAATCGAAAATTTTGCAGGATATGCCACTTTTCGAAATTTTTTTGCCGTGCAATTCCACGCTGAAGAATTTTTTCCGAAAGTTCTATAAAAGGCACAGTTTTTTCGTTTATTGCAGTGTGTAATAAAGCTTAGAAAGAATCATCCTGAATTTTTTCGAGCCCCTGGTGCAATTAGCTTATTCTGATTTGTGTACTTGGACCGTGAGAGAGATTTTATTTTTTTGAACTACACCCTTAAATGTATTATAAAGTGACCTTTTTAAGTAGCGTTCAATAGAAAAGTTTTCAGTCCGCCAATTTTGAATTTGAGTCTAAAAAACAATGTTTGCTCTTTTTTTTCTTTTAATGAAAAATGACTAGTTCTTAAAATTTGAAATTTACAGTAGTCCGCAGTATAGTTTCCGAGGAAATATTGTGAAAATTTCATAGTTCAGGCATTGTAAGTTTGTTTCCTATCTGGAGTCAAAGTTAGCCAAAAAGCGAATTTTTCTGAAAAAGTGCCAAGTTTAATATTTTTTTTTCAAAAAATTAAATAACTTTTAAGATTTGAGATTTCTTTCAATCCACAGTATAGTTTTTGAGGAAACATTCTAAAAAATTTTTCTTCATTTAAAACATTCTCTGTTTTTTTTTTTTTTTCTGATGTTAAGTGAAACTCCCAAAAGCGTCTTCCTCTGAAAAAGTGTCAAATTTAACATTTTCTTAAAAAAAGTTAATTAATCTTCAAATTTTTTATTAGTGTCAGTTCTCAATCTAGTTTCCGAGGAATCATGCGGAAAATTCTCATTAATCATGGAATTATAAGTTTATTTCTTACTTTGAGCAAAAATCAATCAAAATCTCCCCTTTTCAAGTAGAAACAGCCTTAAAAAGTATCTTCTGCACCTCTGATTCAGTTTAAGGTAGTATCTGAGGAATGTTTTCATTTGAGGGTAACAAGTGCGCTTACGTTACCCTGTCACTTTCGCTGCGGGGGTAGTTTCGTTTTTCATATTTATAGCATGAGGCCAGTGTGTAGAAAGGACGGGGGGGGGGACAATAAGATTTCTAGAATGCCTGCGGCTGAAGGTCATATTTTTACTATTCAACTTGCCGCTCGATGTTATACAGTTGTTCACAGGAAACTGAGAAATTACGATCAAGGGGTGTCCAAGTTCGCTTGTCCCTGCACCTGGGAATTTTTCACTTGCTGGACAATTTAGAAATAATTTAATGGCCCGAGAGGAGGTGGGGGAGAACGGGGAGTGTGTCTGCTCAGTAGTATGGCATAGTTACGAATATGCGCAATAGCAGCACATGCCGTGTAAAGGATTGTGGGAAATTCATGCCAAGTTAGGAGTAATAAAATCTAAAATATATCCTTTGCTGAGCTCCTGCGAATGGCAGGGTTGTTGAGGCTTCGTTGGGTTATTCGGCTCTGTTTTTTTTCTGGTAGGCGTCGATATGGCAGGTTGTGTCAGGATAGGATAGTAAGTGCATTTTTCTTGTTGTGCTTTATGTTTTGTTGTTAAGGCTGATCCTTTAAAAAAATCATGTAACTTTCGAACAGTTTTTTAAAGAGTCCATTTTCGATAGACTTGGGGAAAAAAAAAAAAAAAAAAAAAAATAGAATGTCCGTTTACAAGCTGTACTGTGCACGATTACAAACAGTGAACCTGCAAAAGCTACTAAACATTCAGGAAAAAATCTTAAACATGCGGAATTTTGCAATATTTTTCTCATCTGTTAACGCTCCGGCGCATTTTTTTTTTAAGAATTTTCTCTGAAGTTCTGTGATGTGTGATACATGGCAGGGACTGATTTCCTGCAGGACATTCGAGGCAAGCCCCCGGGCCCCCAAAGTATCTTTTTAAAAATAATTGCTCACTTTCATGCTGAAATTACTTAGTGGTTATGCACAATTATTCTGTTTTTAGGTTAGGTTGCCTTAAGAGGATGCTATTCATAACTTTTTTGGTATAGCCATCTATAACGATTATAGCTAGCTATGTTTTTCCTCGATATTATATTTATCGAGTTTCTCTAAATTTAGAAAATTACATATTTTCTTGTTTATATGAACGTAAAGACAACTTCTGCACTTTTTCAAAATTCCAGTCTACACAATAAAAAATAAATGCTCTGATTAAAAAATTAGTCAAGTAAATATATGTTACTTGAAAAATACAGAATGAAATTGAGAATTGAAAATTAAATAAAATAATTAAAATATTATTATCCTACGTAATATAATTATTATCCGAACGATTCCATTTATCTTTGCATCTTCATTAAATAATCATTTTCATGCTCTTAAAACACCCCTTTTGGTATGATGTGCTGTGAAAGTTGCTTCCTAGGGTATAAAAAAGATTTTGTGAGGAAGGGGCCCCAAACTGAAACTTTTTTCCTATGCCCCCCTTTCTGTAAATCGGTCGCTGTATTAAGGTTCATTGTTAGTAAAAGTGTACGGTGTTTTGGGAAAAGAAGCTGTCATATTTTTTTCGATTGTTTAACATCATAGATTTGTTTTTAAGTGTTTCGAAAGTTTTGTTGAAAATTTTCATTTCTGTTTCAGCTGAGTCTTTTAAAAGCTGTTCAATTCCTGTGACGCCCAGGGCGGCAACTAAGGAGGGGCAACACTAAAGAGTTACACCTTTGTTTATAAAAGTCAGACAAGCCCTTAGTAAAACTATGTGGGCGACCCAATTAAATGGGACTAAGAAGTATATTGGGTTTGAGGCTTTGGCACAAAATGCTACCCTGTAAGCAGAGGTGCCCAATACCTAAGAAACCCTAAGCAGAGGAAGAAAGAAGGGAGTGCCGAAATTAAGGTTTGCCCCAGGTGACGTGATGTCTAGTTGCGGCATTTATGACGCTTATCGCTTCTCGGAAGGCACAGCTTTTAGAATGAACTTCGATAAATTTATTTTTTCTATTTAGGGAGGGGAAATGCGGTATACGTTAATTGTAATTTGCGCGCACGGAAAATTTTGATGCAAAGGATTAACTATTTCGCACGCGTTTGTTTTGCATTTGTATTTTTAAAAAAATGCGTAGTATAAAATAGTTTCTAACACTTTTCATGGAAAGACAATATTATCAATCTGGGCATTTGTGCGTCTGTGTTCTAACTGCTGTAATTATTCATGGATTTACATATGTTAAGTTCATGTGCCCTATTGGTAGTTAGCATAGCAGTTATGTTTTTTTTTTTTTTTTAACAAGAAGAGCTTAAAAAAGTCTAATACTCAAGGGTCTGTGGACCGTAATCGTTTGAGGTGTAGTTTAGGAAGTTAATCTTCATTTAAAATAAAATAAAAATATTTAATATTAAAATTCTTAAAAGCATGCGTATAAGGTGTCTTTTGAGTGTGAAAAAATATTGTACTTGAACTAAATTCAAGGCAATGTTGGATCCCCTTGGAGCCATTCAAAAGACTCAACCTGGGAAGCAACACATTACAGAAGGAATACTTAAAAACTACACCCCCCACCCCTTGATTAGAATGAACAGGTTAAACCTGGGTTCTGGATTAATAATGAATGATTCGGTTGGGAGCATGGGGAAAGAATGAGCCATGACTGAAGAACCACATTTTGCAAAAATATGTATGCTAAAAATGATAATTTGTTTAATTTTTAATCTGCATTTTAAAGAAACAAGATTTTTCATCTGCCCTCCAATTTTCCCTTCATTGAAATGTTCATCTGCTGTAAAAAGAGTTTTTCTCTCTCTTTTCTTTTCTTTTTTTTTTCCCAACTGGCTTCAAAAACTTTAATTAATGACTGGAAGATCCAACTGTCTTTATTGTTTAAGCATCCAGTGAGTCAGGCATTTGTATTCTGTGGTCCTGTAAATCTGAAATTACTAAAATTTGAATCTGTTGTCTCTTCATATCCTTACAATCATTATTGAAAGTGTGGAGAGTCTTCCCCTTTTGTTTATAAATGCTGCAAATGTAGGTGAGCCAGTTTTAATGAAACTGTTTATTAAATTTATCACTATATCAGATGGCAATTTTAATGTGCAATGTTTATGAAGTGATACATGCACTTAATGCAAAATGATGATCAATAACTGCTTTATATTTTTGCAGTAGATGCATATGTTTCTGTTTTCAACCCAAAAGCATTGAATACTTTAATCTATCTAAACTGCTTTTTTATTAATCTGTGTAACAAAGCCACGTTTTTTCTATATACAGGATGACTCAAGAACACTGACCTCGGCTTTTATTCCTTAAATATTTTGATCATATGACATATACAATAAATTACAAAATTTTGTAAAAAAAAGGTGCAGAATTTTATGGAATCAATAAAAATTTTCTGAAAATTGAATATAAATAAATATGAAAATTTAAATTTTTATATGGACCCTGTACAAAATAAAATTTTAATCAGCAAAATGTGCTCCATACATTAACAAGGTAATATGCAAAATTTGAGCATTTTATCAAAGATATGTAAATAAAACTATGAAACTAATATATGATGACTTATGTATTTATGCAATACTTTTGACTTAAACCATTTTTCATTGACTCTCATAAGGAAAAAATCATGCCAAATGCTTACAATCATTATTGAAAGTGTGGGGAGTCTTCCCCCTATGTTTATAAATGCTGCAAATGTAGGTGGGAGTATAAAGGCAGTTGGATCTTCCAGTCATTAATTAAGTTTTTGAAGCCAGTTGGGCAGGGGGGAGAAAAGAGAGAGAAAAGAAACGCTCTTTTTACAATAGATGAACATTTTAATGAAGAAAAATTGGAGGGCAGAGGAAAAATCTTGTTTCTTTAGAATGCAGATTGAAAATAAAAGAAATTTTACAACAGATGAATATTTGAATGAAAGAAAATTAGAAGACAGATGAAAAATCTTGTCACCTACACTCCAGTACTCCCACGCTAGGGGTTGTACACAAGTTACAAAAGAAAACAATGATTGTATAAATAAATACTTTTACTATTCTTGTTTTTGTATAGCCCCTCACCTACTTTGTTCAAACATATCTCTAAGCATTTTTATGATGAAAGGCTGAAACTTTGTACATCACTTATCTAATGTATGGGGTGCATTTTACTAACTGGGAATATTTTTGCATGGGATCCACAAAAAATTTTAAATTTTGTAAATATATAGATTTAATCTTCTGAAACTTAAAATCAATCCATAATTTTTTTCCCCCATAATTTTGTAATTTAATATATGTGTCAGTGATCAATATTTAAGGAATAAAAGAAAGATCAGTATATTTGGGAGACCTTGTACGTAGGTAATGCTTAATATAAAAAGTAGTATGACTTTTTAAATGTTAAACTTTTAACAGATAACTGTAGTATGGGTTAAATTTTTGAAAAGTTATGATTCATTACAATTCATGGAGTCAGGGTATCAACAATTTAAATCAACTTTTTTTTTTTAAATTGTGGATTTAAATCAGGGATACACAGTAGGGTGTATCGAAAAAACCTTTTTTTCAAAATTTGTTTGTCCTTAGTGCTATTTTTTGGCCTAAATGGCTCAATAAGAAGTGTACCAAATTTCGACTCGATCGGTTTATATCTTCAGGTGTTGCTTTTGACTTTGTTTGAAAAAAGTTTGAAAAAAAGCAACTTTTTGAAAAAAAAAAATTAAAATATAATTTTTTTGAAAATTTCTTGTTCCTGGGAATAAAGTTTACCTTAATTGTCTCAATAATAGGTGAAAAAATTTTCAGGTCGATCGATCAATATGTTTGTTTGCAGAAATGAGCTTATTGAGAAGTATATAAGCTATTGTGAAGTTTTAAAAAAAGGGAATTTCTGTAAAAATTAAAGAAACGTCGGCCATGAAATTTTGCTGTTGCATCATGCCTGAATGATGTAAACTACGCTTAGTAATAATAATAGTAAGTATAATATAATATGAACATGCATAGCAACATATCTTATAAACTGCAGCACCGCGTTCTTATAAAGAAAGTATCTTATGGATGAAGAAACAGCCTATTTAGTACAGAATCTGTTACCGGAAAGAAGAATGTTTATTGGAAGCTTAGACGTAATGGAGACTAAACGTCGAGAGAAACAGATTCATCGTAAAGAAAAGAGATGCATACTGAATGTAAATAAGACTGTTTCAATTTCTTCATCTGAAGTGCTTATAAATGAAAGTGAAAGTGAAACCGAGATAGATTCTGATTCAGACAAAGAGTTCAATCCTTCTGAAAAACAAGAAAAATTGAAAGAAAAAATTAAGCTTGTTAACTTTGCCAGTGCAGTTTACAAGACTCGCATTTCTAATTGGAAAGCAGCTCTTTTAGCTTAATCTCTTTTAGAAGACATAGGTCTTGTTACAGCTGATAACAAAGAGAAATTCATTGACCCACATAAAGTTGTTAGAGAGAAAAGAAAGTCAAGCAAAACCGTCGTAAAAGAGGGTGCATCAGGACTCGGGTCCTGTAAGGTGAAAGGACTTTATTTTGCCGGAAGACAAGATGAAACATTGATAATTCAGAAAAAGAACGATAACTGTTATCGTACTCTTGTGAAGGAGGAGCATGTTATTGTTGTAGCTTAACCAGGATCAACATACATGAGTCCTCTGACTCCCAAATCTGGAAGAGGAAACAGCATTGCCGAAGTTATCCAAGATTTTCTTTTAGAAGAAAAAAATGATACTTCAGAAGTCGTAGTAATAGGCTGTGATGGTACGGCAATTAATACAGGACGAAAGAACGGAGCAATGGCTCAGCTAGAGATCTATCTTAAAAAGCCACTTCAAAGATTTGTTTGTCTTTTGCACATAAACGAACTTCCCTTGCGGCACATCATTAACGAAATTGACGGAAAAAGCACAGGACCTTCTATATTCGTAGGACCAATTGGAATGGCATTAAAAAACTGCGAGGATATGCCAGTACAACGATTTCAGCCTGTGCCAGTGACTTGGACTGAAGATATAGTGAACGACAATCTATCATCAGATCAAAGCTATCTTATATGTATCTGTAAGGCTGTTTCGACTGGTGATTGTGATGCTAGATTGGCAGAAAAGCATCCTGGTAAGTTACATCACACAAGATGGTTAACAGCTGCAAATAAAATATTACATCTATACATTGCTACAAGTGATCCTACAGAAACACTTCAAGCATTCGTCCAATACATTATGAATGTATATGCTCCTATTTGGTTTAATATCAAGAAAAATCCATCGTGCATTGCAGGTGGTCGACATTTGTGGAAACTTTTGTCTGATTCCCGCTGCAAGGATATCAAATACAGGAAAATAATTGATCCTGTCTTACAGAGAAATTCATGGCTTGCCCACCCTGAAAATCTTCTCTCAATGATATCTGATAACAACGCAGACACAAGGGTACTAGGTTGGAAACAAATTCTAAAACCTAGAACCACTTCATCTTCTAATGCCATTTGGGAATTCATTGTGCCGGATATTAATATAGATGCTGGCAACCACGTTGCCATGACTGACTGGTGCAAATGCAAGTTAACTGAACCACCACTTACACAACATTTAAGCCTAAAAGGAATGCAGGATAATATAAAATCAGCCTCTTATCCGAAAGATGATATTACATGTTTTCCCGCTCACACATAAGCAGTCGAAAGATATGTGAAACTTGTAACGGATACGGCAGCGTCCGTGTGTGGCAAAGAGGAGCACCACAAGTTTATATTTGCAACATTAAAAACTCGCACGCATATTCCAAAGTTTTCCTCTAAGGCAGAGTACAAAACTACTCCTAAATGTCAATCAAAAATTTGTTTAGATTGAACACATAAAATCAAAATATAAATGGTCGGGAGGTTGAGCAGAACTCGAAATGCAGCCACCTCCACGTGGTGAGTTCTGGGCTATTAAAAAATAAATAAATAAATAAAAATAAATAAATTTCAAAAATAGACAAAGAGTTGCAAAACATACGCCTTATGTTATTTACGTTATTGAGACTTGATGTACATTCAAAATATTTGTATTAAAGAAATGAAATGTCTCTACAGAGTGCCAGCGAAATTCCCCTTTTTTTTCCAATTTTTTTTTAATTTTTAAGCTCATCACGGCAACTGAACATATTGATCGATCGAGCTGAAATTTTTTTCACTTATTATTGAGTCAATTTAGGTAAACTTTATTCCCAGGGACAAGAAATTTTCGAAAAATTTATATTTTAATTTTTTTCCCCTAAAAAGTTGCTTTTTTTTCATTTTTTTTTTTTTTTTTTTTTTTCAAACTTTAAGTCAAAAGTGGCACCTGAAGATATTAACCGATCAAGTTGAAATTTGGTACACTTCTTAGTGCTATTTTTTGGCCAAATTGGCTCAATAAGGACAAACGAATTTAAAAAAAAAGGTTTTTTTTGCTACACCCTAATACACAGCCTCTACCACCCAGGCCATTATTGGCTCATGAAACTTGTTTCATTCAAGTGCTATTCAGCCCAGTTGCATGCTGATAAACAGGAATCAGAATTTATCAATTTAATTTTTTTCAAAGGAATTAATTGTAAAAATTTAATTTTTTCGAATTGTTTTCAATTGTTAACATGATGGCAGCAAATGCTCAGTCATATTAATAACTGACTTATCAATGAGTTCCATTAAATTTTCAAGAACTTTCATTTGACATTTGGGTGCTCCTATTGTATTATGAGTGTTTATGTCAAGTCAATAATAATTGGTCATAACTATACAAAAATTGAGTTAGGTGAACTGTTTTTTTTTTATTTGTCAACAATATACCATACTATTTACAAAAATAAATAAACAAATAAATTTGGCTAACTCAATTTTTTGTTTAGTTATGATAAAATGAACTTGTTACGGATATGACATAAACATTCACAGTGCTGTGGAATCACCCAGTTGTCTATGTGTATCATAATATTTTCAAGAACTTTAATTTTCAAAGAAACTTTTGGATTTATGCCATTACATCCAATAGTTAGTCTTTAATATATTATTTATAAGACTATATTACTTAAAAGAACACACTACTTGATTGGCCCTTGATACCATACATTTAAATTTCTGTAGCCCACAATCTGAAAGAGGTTGTTCATAATACTATTATTGCTATTTCATATGATTAACATTTCTGTTAATCATATGAAAGTTTGAGTTTT
Organism: Cheiracanthium punctorium; assembly: GCA_038373885.1. Classification (NCBI taxonomy): domain Eukaryota; kingdom Metazoa; phylum Arthropoda; class Arachnida; order Araneae; family Cheiracanthiidae; genus Cheiracanthium; species Cheiracanthium punctorium. The sequence goes on from JAWZYV010002077.1 coordinate 553,916, forward strand.
ATTTTTGAAATCTTTGTTTTTAAATTTGTAAAGTCAGTAAGTACGTGATCAGTCAATTTTGCTGTGCTTCCAAAACATGCACTCGTGACAAAATTATTTTATTTGCATACCAAAGAAATATTTCATTTATAGATTTATGCTGTCAACAAGTAGATATTTACCAGTTGTCTATATATAAAATAATTGAACTTATTTAAAAAAATCTGATCTAATTATTTTTTAAATCTGACTTTAAAAAGATCTGATTTAAAATTTTAAAAATCATAATTTTTTTTCACCTTGTCTCGAAACATTTTCTCATCATTTATAATCATTCTTATATATTTTGGGTTAGTATGGCCCAATCTTCTATCCTATATTTCATAGAAGTTTTATTTAATTTGAAACATGTTTTATTTTTCTTCTCCCTCATCCCTTTGAGGCATTAATTTCATGATGAGCATGACCTTTTTAAATTTCCTTTGCAAATCAAATATCCATCTTCATCATAAATGTAAGCTCCCTGAGTGCTATCGTAGAACTTCTCAAATCCGGACTTCCAAAACCAGAATTTCTATTATCCAGATGAAATTCGGTCTTCCAAATAATATTAAATGTTGTAACAACTATTACCTTTAAAATAAATTGCAGTGTGTTTTAACCCTCATCATAAAATTAAATGGCATAAGCCAAGTTCGATTTGGTTAGCTAAATAAATTAAATTAAGCACAAATTAACTACATACTCTTGAGAAGTAATCCAAATAATATTATTAACACTATTTATTTAGGAAATGAATTGCATTTATGTACAAACAGGGGGGGGAAAGCCAGACACTATTGCTCCTGCAGCTTCCGACAGGATCCTCTAGCAGTTACATGCCATCCACTGTATGTGGCATATTACTGGTAAAAACGAAAAGGAGAATATAAGGACGCAAGAAAAGAAAGATAATCTCTGCTTGTAAGTGGACCGTGGGCCTACTGTAATCGGAGGTGAAATGATGTTATGAAAGGCTGGATAAAAGAAAAGCTGTTGTCTTGACGTTGTAAGATGGAACAGATCCGGTTATAAATGCATGAGGGTCCTCAATCTTTCACCAAACAAGCCAATGGCTCTGGCCACTCAGAAAACGCTGGCCTGCTCTTTTCGGTGTCCTGCATTCCTCGGGCTGGTCTTTCTTTTTTCGCCATCTTTCTTTTTCTCACCAAGTAGCAAAAGCAAACCTCCTCATCCAAACAGTTCAAAAACGTCCCCCAGAAGTCCTTCCTATACTTCCCCCCCCCCCCCGAAAGTTACCTCAGAGGGGGCACAACAAATTCCTCAGCTGACGAAAAGAATAAATTTTATTGCGGGACTTATTTTCCCTGTCCTGGCCTCATTCATTTCCGGTTATGACGAAAGCAGGGGCTATAGCTGACCCCCAAGCAACAAGAAACTATGCCCAAAACAAAGAATTTTAAAAATAAGGTGGGACAACAACCTTTCCTTATCTCCTGCCCACAAAAGTGATACCAAATTCAAACTATTAATTTTTAATATTAATAAATACACATTAAAACACTAATTTAAAAGTAAGCAGCAGGAGATTATGAAAACTTTATCATTAAGGTATTTAAATTGACAGGCTATTATAAAATTAAACTTATGTAATAAAAAGAGGTAATTAAGATTTGAGGTAATTAAATAAATAAATAAGTAATTAATCAAACTATGAGTAGAGACTCCAACACAACATAAATCGCTATTAGCCAAAATTTATTTTATTTTATTCTTACCTCTTATTACACCTTTTTGTGTCTCTTTCACATGCAAATACATGACATATATAATGAAGACTTCAAGCATTATAAGAAGCAACCAATCATAAAATGTTTTCACGTGAAGGCGAAGTGAAGTGCCTTCAAATGAAGTGAAGGCACCTCTGACCTCCTGGCTATGTGCCTGATAGCATTGCAATTGAAAAAGCCCCTTGGCTAGCATAAGCACTAGGTAGAAAATGTAAAGCGCATGCTCTAATTTGTGGTAGTGATGGTGGGGATAGAATAGAAAAACATTAGGATTTTTATAATTCATTTAATTGAATTATAAAAGTTTTCCTTATTTTTGATTAGATGTTAACACATAACTTGCGCACCCTGAGAAAATGCCACTGATCATAGCATTTCTAGAATACCTTGCAGTCAAAATATAAAGATACTGCCTGTGTATAATTTGAGCTGTTTTATAACAAATGATCAAAAATATCTATCAGTAAACCTACTACTTTAAAGAATAAAAGCCTAGTTCATTGTTTTAATAATATACATGTATAGATATTTATTTATTTATAACTTATTTTTTTTTCTAGGATGAGTTGGAAATTTCCAGAATGTGCAGAGTGTTTGGAACGACCCAAAAAAATGTTAATGAGAATTCCAAGAAAATCAACTAACAAGCTTAATTCGAGACATCTTATAAAAGGATGTGACATCGGAAAACAAAGTAAAGCAAATAATGCTACAGATCTCCATAAAAAACCATCATTACAAAATAATCATAGTTCATATGCATTGTACAAGCAGCAGAGACAAAAGTTTTTAAGTAGGAGAAATAGAATTGTATATTCTAAAACTGTCACTTCAAGTCCAAAGACTGAAGATTCATCACCTGAAACGCCAAGCACTTTAGTAACGAGAACATCAAATGTTAGAACTCTGACATCTAAAAATCCAGCCTCAATTTCAGAGACAGTGAACTCTTCATCTGAAACTCCAACTGTGAATGTTGTAACAAAAAAATCAGCTAGAGCATCTAGCTGTGAAACTTTAGTTCCAGATTTAAAAAAATCGTTATCTGCTATCAGCTCTTCAATACAAAATTCTAAAGTATCCTTAAATTCTAAATTTCTGGAATCATCTGAAACTTTAAATGAAGTTGCAACAAGAAATAGTGCCAAAACTAGGACTTCAAGCTCAAAGCAATTCCATCCTAGTCCCAAAATTTCATCAACATTATCATTATCAAATGTTTCTTCATTAACATCTAAAACTTCAGATAGCTCTGGAATCTCAACTGTGAAAGTTAAAACTAGTTCACTTAGTAGGAAATCCAAATTTAATTCAAATTTAAAGAACTTTTCATTACCAATTCCATCACCGGGTCAAAGTTCTGGCACTTCATTAAAGAAAGCATTGACAAAAACATCAACTCATTCAAAATCCTCATCACCAGACAGTGACACAGCATCTCTTCCATGTGAATCTAAAGCTTCATGCTTAAAAACCAAAAACCCATTGTTTGTAACCCCAACAAAGAATCTCAAGAAGACTGTTTGCACTTCCGAAAACGACCAGTGTCAAGGAGCAGGGTTGAACAAAAGTCATGAGACATTTTCTTCCAATTTAAAAGGTTCATCATCAACCACTTTCAGTGAGATTTCAAATTCTAATACCAAACTTCAAAAATGTACTACTGAAAAAGAAGTCGGAAAGAAAGGGGCTAGTAAAGTATATATCAAAATTCTGCCATCAACTTCTCGAACATCATCATCAGATATCAGTCCTGAAACTGCAATTGCAGATCTAATGACAAAACCATTTACTAGATCATCAAGTTTTGAAAAGCTCTCATCAAATGGACAAAGTTCATCAGAATCTAGTAAATCTCTTTTTCCAAAATCTAAAGTGCCATCCTCTAGTTTTAAAACTACAAATTCATCAGTTAAAAACTCTTCAGTGTCAAATGACTTAAATTCCAAAACTAAAGCAGCATGTTCATCAATGTTTTCATTGGGATCACAGACTGTACAATCATCTCTTATGCCAGCGGTTCAAAAATCTAAAGCACCATCAATAAGTTATGAAACTAAAAAGTCATCTGAAACCCATATTAGGAATGTAAATACAAGACTAGCAGATTTCAATAAGAAGTCATCAACTCATAAAATATCTGTTAAAGATAGTTTTGCTTCGCATTCTAAGAATTCAACATGTATTAAATCTGCTGCGGAAGCCAGTTGTAACATTTCATGTTCCAAAAGCCTGACTTCTACTACTAATTTACAGCATGATTCACTTCAATTTTCATCACAAAATCAAAAGCATTCACTGTCCATTTCTGAAATGTTGTTTGAACAAAATAGAACTGCAAAAATCTCAAAATCCAAATTTCCATCCTTAATATCTAAAAGCTTAATATCAAAACCCAAGCCTGATAATTATTCTAACAGTATAGCTACTCATGATACTGTTACTTCATGCTCAAAATATGAAATTTCTGAGTCTGTTATACTGACGTCTGACATTCCAGCATCAACTTGTAAAAATGTGTTACCTTCTAAATCTGCCTTTTCAGATAATAGAGTTTCTAACTCCAAAATGCAAGATTTGCATTCCAAAGTTAGTGTTTCAGAATCTGAAGTACTAGTTTCTCCCTCTAATTCATCTGTCCAAGTATCTAACAGAAAATCATCCATTCCATCAAAGAAGCCTCTAGATTTGGCTTCCTGTTCAAATTCTAAAGCTTCTATTACCAACTCAACATCTGATTCAAAGCTCCCTGTTTCAGCCTGTACAAATTCAGCACTGTGTTCTAAGTCTGAATATTTATCTTTTAGCAGATCAAAAGGTGAATTTCAGACATCAACTGTCAGTGTAAGAAAAACGAAAGAACTTAGAGATAAAAAAAAAACCAAGTCTGCAATGCTTAGTGTTTCAGATGCCTGTAAAAAAAATGTTCACAAACATTCATTAGGGACAACAAATTCCTCTGAAATGAAAGATAATAGCCAAAACATCGCTGCATCTGCACCCTTACAGAGAAAGGATGCTGGGAAGAAAAGTTCTTCAAGCAGCAAGCTTTCAGTTTTTGACAAAACACGCAAAAATAATTTCAGTGTTACATCACGTGTGTTAGGAAACAAAGTTAAGTCAGAAAAACCAACAAGATTGACTTTCAATAAGAAAAGAAAACATGATTCCAAAACTAAAAAGGCTACACAGTGTTCAGATGAACAACCTACTAAAAGACCATGTCTAGGAAATAATCCTGACAAAAATTCTGACCTAACTAGTGAAAAAAATAATTCAGTCTTTCAAAATTCTGAACCTGACAAAATTATCAATAAATCACAAGTCACACAGTGTTCTGAAAAGCTCAGTAAAAAAAAACCCTATTTGGGAAATTGTTCAGACAAAAAATCTGACTCAACTAGGAATATAAAAGATTCAAAGTATGAATCTTTTCAGATAAATTCCAGTAATTGTGAACAGTCTAATACTAACAAGTCAAAAACGACACCAAAAAAACGAAAATCTGAACCCAAAGATTGTCTTAGTGATGCAGAAAAAGACCACAATTCTGTTGTAAAAAGTCCTGTAAAAAAACCACGCATCGAAAACTTTTCCATACAAAAATTGGACACAATTTGTACCAAAAAAGGTTCAGATTCTGACCCTCAAAAATTTACTTTCTTGAAGAACTCATCTTCTGAAATTCAAATTAAATGCCAAGAAACGACTGCTGACAAATCTTCAAATATGATGCCAAAATGTAGGAAATCTAATTGCAGAGATCTCCATAATTCAAAGTTAAAAGACAATTCATCTGCAAGCTCTTTAAAGACATCTTTTAAGAATCAATCAGTTGAGAAATCTAATGTCCTTTGCAATACGAAGGCTGCTAGTTTTGTTACACTACATACTGCTTTTAATAACAATCTTAGCATAGCAAGTATGAACATTGATGAAGTATCTTCTGACCTTTCATCAGATGATTTTCAATGTAAATGTAAAGAATCAAGTATTGTCCAGTCAAAGATGTTAGAAAAAGAAAAATGTAAATGTGGAGAAAATATTGAAGAAAATTCTTTAGCCGACAGCCATTCAAACGAGCCGCAAATTAAAAACTGCTCCTTAAAAAAATCTGATGCCATTCATGATGCAGAGTCTTCTAGTTCTAGCTCTCAAAGCAATGCTTCTTCTCGATCAAATAGTGATTTAACCACTTTGAATATAGTTACAGATCAAGGTGACATGACTTCTAGTTTTTCATCGTCTAAATTTCAAAATAAAAGCCATGAGTTTAATGTTTCTTATGACTCTAAAGTGACAACAGAAGCAACAAATCTTGAAATAATTGGTAACTGTTCAAGAATACATCATAATTCTCCTGATAAAAGCAAGTTGAAAAATCTTCTTGTTGAAAATTGTTCTGAAGTACTTGGCATCTTTTCAGACACAAAGATTTCCAACTCTGTCTTACAAAATGCTGTTTCTTTCAAATTGAATCATGATGTGAACATTGTAAGTGCAAGTACTGATACCATGTCTTCTAGTCACTCACTTTTATCTCAAAACAAAGGCCAAGAGTCAAGTGGTAATCCATCAAAAATGATGCCAAAGACAGAAGAATCTGAATGTAAAGAAAATATCAATCGATTTGAAAGTATCGACAATCATGCTGAAAAAATTGTACCTGAAAGATCTTATTATCAAAATGGTTCTGTCAAAGCCTCACATATTTCTGATACAAAAACATTGGCTTCTGCTTCTCAAAATGCTGATTCCTCAAGGATCAGTCCTGATATGGATACTTTAAGTATAAATTCTGACATTTCACACCTGCTTTTGCCTTCTGACTTTCAAAACAAATCCCCAGAATCCAGTGATGTTAATCATTCAATAACATCCAGTAGAAGAATACCTGAAATGAAGAAAGATCTTGACAGTTCAGAGAACAGTCACAAATCCACTGAAAAATGCCCTTTGCAAAGACGGGAATTTAAAAATTCTACTGTAGAAAAATCAGATGATATTCTTAATAAAAATGCTTCTGATTTAATTACAAATACATCTTCTGAAGTAAATCATGATGTTGAGACAAATAAAAACAATATGTCTTCCATGCTTTCACCTCACAAATTTCAAAATAAATGCCCGGAATTTAATCCTGTTAAATGTTTAATGAGGTCGCCAAACAGAAAATATTCTGAATCTAAAGAACATTGTGAGAGTTCAAAAAATGATTGCCAGTCTAGTAAAAAAAGTCCTGTAAAAAAACTGGAGTTTCATAACAGTACTGTAGAAAAACTGGGCACAATTTGTGAAAGAAAGTCTTACAAATCTAGTATTCTAAATTCTGCTTCCTTCAAAATAAATCATTGTGGGGGTGCTTCAAACACACATACTGATAACATGCTTTCATCTCCTGAATTTCAAAGTAAATGCTCAGAATTAAGCTCTATTAACCATTCAAAGACGCCAAACAAAAGAAAGTCTGATTATAAAGAAAATGTAGATAGCAAAGAAAACTGTGATCAGTCTGTTGTACAAAGTCTTACCAAAGAAGAAAGTTTCTGCTTACCCACCAATCAAATAAGCCGAAGCATTCACAGAGAAACATCAAAATTGCCCCTCGAAAGCTCGACTTCAATTGTCTCAAGTTGGGGATCTAGTAGTATTACCTCCAATATTACTAATATAAATTCTTTGTCCCATTGTAAATCTTCCATTGCTTTGCCCTCTTATTCAGTTTCTGCTGAGAGTACTTCAATAAGTAAAACTTCCATTGAAAGCATAGCAAACCAAAATAATATACATTTTTCCAACACTAACCTTAAATCCATTTCATCTAGTGTTAAAAAAATTGAAAATGCTAACTTAGTGGTTAATGTAGAAAAAATATTTTGTGAATCAAAATCTCCTAAGCTGCTAAAAAGTTCCTCAGAATGTGAGACATTTTCTTGTGATTTAGATTTAATAAAGACAACTAACACTACGAAGCAGCCAGAAAGTGACACTGAAGTCATAGTTCTTAGTCTTGTGCAAACCATAATTAATTCAATATCAGAAGAATTAGATAAGAACAAGTTTTGGAAAATTTGTAAGTGTTGTTTTACTCCATTTGGTACTTATAAGGAAACCTGTATAGTATGTAGTAAATGTGACAGTGCAAACATTGGGTCATGCATACCTACAACCAGTTTGAGTCAAGACACAATTGTGAAAACAGTTAGCAGTCCCGAAACATTTCCTACCAAATTTACACAATTCGAACTCATGCGAAAACAGATTGCCAAAAATTTTAGTGATTTCACTAACAAGAGACTATTGCATAATAAAAGAGGTAAAAATGTACAAAAGTATAGTGAATGCAAAAAGTCTTTGGAAGGGAAACCACATAAAAAAGCGGGTTTGTTACCAAACAAAATGTTACTGAAAGAGAAAAATCAAAATGCCAGGAAGGAAAAACAAGAAGTTGCATATCAAAATCATTTCATGAAAGGTCAAGATAAGGATATTGCATATTTAAAAATGTCAGTGTTACTTAATTCTACTGAGTGCAAAACACAGCCAGTAGATGATGGTTTGTCAAATAGAATGCCAGTAAAGGTGCAAAATCAAAAGGCTGATACTTATTGCGAGAAATCTGTGTTAGGAAAAAACAGCAAAAAGCAAGATGAAATAAATACTAAACATATTAATACTGCATACTGTAAGAAATCTTTGTTGGAAGATAAAGACAAGAAGCTAGATGAAATAAAAGATACTGAATACATTGATACAACAAATAGTAAGAAATCTGTGTTAGGAGATAAAGGCAAAAGTCAAGAAGAAATCAAAAACATTGAATACTGTGAAATTACAAGCTGCAAGAAAACAGTGTTAGAAGAAAAAAGTAAAAAACAAGATGAAATCAAAAGTATTGAATACAGTGATACAGGAAGCTGCAAGAAATCTGTGTTAGAAGATAAAGGCAAAAAGCTAGATGAAGGGAAAAAGACTGAATACATTGATACAGCACACAGCCAGAAATCTGTGGTAGAAGATAAAGAAGAGCAGCAAGATGAAAGCAAAAACATTGAATTCAGTGATACTGCAAGTTGTAAAAAATCTGTGTTGGAAGATAAAGACAAAAAGGAAGATGAAATAAAAGATACTGAATACATTGATACAACAAATAGTAAGAAATCTGTGTTAGGAGATATAGGCAAAAGTCAAGAAGAAATCAAAAACATTGAGTACTGTGAAATTACAAGCTGCAAGAGAACAGTGTTAGAAGAAAAAAGTAAAAAACAAGATGAAATCAAAAGTATTGAATACAGTGATACAGGAAGCTGCAAGAAATCTGTGTTAGAAGATAAAGGCAAAAAGCTAGATGAAGGGAAAAAGACTGAATACATTGATACAGCACACAGCCAGAAATCTGTGGTAGAAGATAAAGAAGAGCAGCAAGATGAAAGCAAAAACATTGAATTCAGTGATACTGCAAGTTGTAAAAAATCCGTGTTGGAAGACAAAAAGGAAGATGAAATAGAAAATACCAAATTTGTTTCTGAATTACCAGTCATTGTTTCTGCTTATAGTGCAAATATTGATTATTCACATCAGGTTGGTTCCAATCTTTATTTAGCTGAAGAACTTTTAGAACAAGTTGATGGCCAGAAACAGAAAGAAAACTCAAATGATTTTAATTTTGAATTGCTTCCTCTTAATGAGCAAGATAAAAATAATTCCCATTTAGAATCTCCAAGGGCACTTAACATTAATGCTCACGAGCAAAAAGTTGGAGAAGAAAACATAGCTTCTGAAAGCATTGAACCTTGCCAAAATTCAAATTATTTTCTTAATTCATCTTCAGTAGCTAACTCTTCTGTGTGTACTAATATTTTGTATGTTACAAATCCCACTTTCCAAAACCAAATGATTTCTTATAATACAGTGCAAAATTTAAACTTCTCTTCTTCAGCATTTATGCAAATTTCTAATCCAGTTGCTATGCTGCCAAATATGACTGTTAATACTGGAATATCACCCATTTATACTTCTGAACATTTGTCATATTCCACAAAAGCAGCTGTCTGCAACTCTGAAGCAACTATCAATTCTCCCATGATCTTAAACAACCAAAATCATATTGTTTCTTACAATACATTGCAAAATTTAAACTATTCTTCTCCAATGTTTGTGCAATCTGCAAATACATTTGCTATGTTGCCAAATATGACTGTTAATGATGGAAATTCACTATCATATAATTATATTTCTGAATCTCCAATATGCTCCACAAAAATAGCTGATTGCAACTCTGTGGCAGCTATTAATTCTCCAGTGATTTTGAGTGATAAATCATCAGTTCCAGTCATAACTTCTGTAGTTAGTTTGTCTGATGCAAACCTTAATAATCTACAAAACACCAAATCTCTGAATGCTGAAACACATGTTTCAGATAACAGTCCTGTTTCTGAGGAATTTAAGATTCAGATTGTTGATGTAGTATCATTAAAATCAGAAAAATGTCATGGTTCTTTGGATACAAATTCTGAATTCATAGTGGATAAAGAAGAGGATGAAAATGTTGAAGATGTAGATACAAGGACATTAAATAAGTTTTCTCTTCAGTTCTTAAATGATGATAGTACAGAACCAGAAAGACCACTTGAAAGTGAAACATATACAGAGCAGTTGGAATGCAAAGAAATATCAGATCTATCTGAAAGCAGGTTAAAAAGAAAGCAGACCAAAAAGAATAAAAAATTTGCTGTAAGATTTTTGAGTCCAAGTAAAAAACTGACATGTCATATAGAGACTGCAAACCCTAGAGAGCAAAACAGAATGCCAACAGAATTTGAAGAATATTCAAATATGCCTGTAAGCAGTCTGGAAGTGACAAATACAAAGGAATCATTTGAATGTACCAGTAAGATTTTGAGTCCAAGTAAGCAACCACCAAACTGTGTTGAATCACTAGGGCCTGAAGAAGTTAAAGAAAATGAAGTGTGCAGCGAAGTTTCTAACATGTCTGCAAGCATATCAGAAAATTCAGATCAGAGAGAAATAAATGAACATGCTCTTAGTTATGCGAATGCAGATAAGCAGGCTGCAAACAATGCTGAGACACCAATGCTGAAAGAACACGATAAAGGGCACTTAGCATATCCTAGAGATAGTTCAGAATTATATGAAAATAAATCAAACCAAACAGTCTCATTGAAAACTGCCGGGCAATTTTTGAGCACAAATGAAGATGAAAAATCAAAAAATTGCATCATGACATCTGGACTTAAAAAACAAAGTCTAGATCAGCTAGAAAATGCTAAAGCAATTTCCGACATATTAGGAAGCAGCATAATTTGTAATTCATCTGAGGTTACTGAAGAAGTAGCCAGTACAGATTTTGAAGAGACCAAAAATGTTAATGACAAAAAAACAAAAGACTTAGGAACAACCTCAGAGACATCTGAGGAAAAAGAAGATATTATGGTTCCAAATGTAATAAACATTTTAGAATCAAGTGAAATCTCATTTCAGAAAGTAAACTCCAGTTCAGAGAATGAGCTTGCAGAAGAGGTTAAAGTATCAACATTGAAGGAAACTTCAACATCAGTAAATGTGTCTGATAGCATGAATGATGTAGAATTTGCTAGTGAACCAGTGTTGGCGCAATTTAGTAACAAAAGGAACAATTTAGATGTTGAAACATCAACTGTAAATGAAACTGTAGCATCAATAAATGTCCCTGATAGCATGAATGATGTAAAATTTGCTAGTGAACCAGTGTTGGAAGAATTTTCTAACAATTCAGATGTTGAAGTATCAACATTGAAGGAAACTTCAACATCAGTAAATGTGTCTGATAGCATGAATGATGTAGAATTTGCTAGTGAACCAGTGTTGGCGCAATTTAGTAACAAAAGGAACAATTTAGATGTTGAAACATCAACTGTAAATGAAACTGTAGCATCAATAAATGTCCCTGATAGCATGAATGATGTAAAATTTGCTAGTGAACCAGTGTTGGAAGAATTTTCTAACAATTCAGATGTTGAAGCATCAACTTTAAATGAAACTATACCATCAGTAAATAGCGTGAATGATGTAGAATTTGCTAGTGAACCTGTATCAGCCGACTTTACTAATGGAACAAACAATTTTTCTGAAACATCATTAACTGAATGTTCTCATGTGAATGAAGGAATTAAACCAAAATCAGATTTTAGTCCACTTACAATACAAGAAACAGAGCAATCATTCAACTCATTACTTATACAACATCCATCACTTTTATCATCTTACTTTAACGGTCTTATTTCCCGTAATAAAACTTTATCAGCTCGGCTGTTTATAGATGTTTTCTCCTTCATGGCTGAATTAGACATAAAAAAAGATTTGACTTTGAATGATGGACAAATAAATTGTCAGAAAAATTTCTACAATAGATTGTTAAATGAAAAACCTCCTAATTTATTAAAATTAAGAGATTGTATTTATGGCTATGCTGTAAGAAATGTTACGAACAGATGTGTGAAATTATTTAAAACATTTGAAAAAACATCTGAATTTCTCTTAAAAAATGCCAAAGTCACCTTCACGGCTTTTCCAGAAAAAATTAGTGAAGATGAAAGGGTACTGACTCTGTCATCACTTTTGGAGAACTTTCATAAAAATACTTGTAAAAAGGTTTCAGATGTTGAAGAAAATAATTCAACGGAAACAAAAAGTTCATCTTCTTGTGGTTTAAGTAAAGCTATAGCATCTAATAACATCAATGGGGAAATGCCTGGTGATTTACAAAATGAAACTATTTCAGACAGTGATTTATTTGAACCACTTAGTGAGACATGTCCTTCGAACATGGAACAGGTAGTTGCAAAATCAGTGAATAACAGTGTGGGAATCGTTGGTGTTGAATCTTCATTGAACAGTGAATTTTTCAACAATACACTGCATTCTCATGCAGTAGAGAATGAAAATAATCCTACAAATGATTTTAGTGGAACTTTAAACAACAGTGAGAAAAAATTACAGGTGAAAGAAGAACCAACAGACAATATTGATTCTAAAGTTATACCATCTTCTAACATTCAAAGCAGTTTTTCACCTATTATTCAGTCTTCTGTTCAAAATACTGACAGCACAGAGGCTGTTCATGAATCTCCAACAGTTGGTTTAAATAATGAAAAGTTGGCCAATGAAAACTTTTCACATTCATGTAACGAGAAAACAACTGAAAATGTAAACCAGTTTACACAAAATGCATTTAGCTGTTCATCCAAATCTCCTGCAAGTACTCATTGTGCAGAGGGAATTTCTATAAAAGAAGAACTGCAAGAATCTATAAATTCTTCATCTCAGTGTTCTTATGCTGATAAATCAAATGCACCCCCAGTTTCTGGTCTACCATCAGCTGTTTCTGAAACAACTGCTTTTGGGTTTCAGAATTGCCATACTAATGAAACAGCTCAAAATGTTTTGTGTAGTAACAATCGCGTACATGGCAGTCAGAGAGATGTGTCCCAAGATTTTCATCAGCCTCAGTCACAGGGTAACTCTTCCTTTTCTTATTCTCAATCAAATTTTGTTGAAAGAACGTCCACAGCTGCAACTACTAGTTATAATTTACCAGGTAATATTTCTAGTAGTTCTTTCGAGAATAATGTTCACTCAAATTTTCAAGCACAAAATGGAAATACACAGAAGGCAACGGGTAACATTTTGACTCCTGGCGATTCTTTTAATCAAAATACCGCATTACCTACTCCTAGTCAGATATTGGATAAAAATACAGCTGGAGGCTTGCAAAAACAAAATTTACAATACAATACTTCCTCTGGATTTAACAGTACTGTTTATTATGATGCATATGGTTCTGCTTCTAGAGGTGTGAATCAGATGTCACTTGGAAACAACTATACACATGTTTCTAATGCATTTAGAAGTACATCTGAAATGGCAGCAGAGTATACTAACCTGCATTCTCAAAGTCAGACTATGTCTACAGAACCTGCAAGCTCTGATAGACACCCGCATGTTTTAAAAGAGCCATATGCTAATGAGGCACAGTACCCTGGTGTGATTAATCTTACAAATCTACATACGGTGAATGAGCAGTCATCAGCAGATCATGTTCAAATTCAAGAAATGAGATATTTGCATCGCAATGAACCAAATATGTGCTTAAATCAAAATGCTACAATACCTTCTGATTCTAGAATGCTAACAACGGGAACTGGTAGCAGCTATGGTTCTTCTATAAATCAACGACCAGCTTTAAATAGGGAATCTTTGTCACCTGCTGAAAAACAGTCTCGAAAAACTGGAAATCATCAAAGATGTATGAACTTTTCACCTGCATCTTCAAATTACTCATCTGCACAAATTTCTGGTGCTACTGTGCCAATGCCTAGAAATGGCACTGTTTTTAGTGATCATACTTCATCATTAATGCAAATGCAAAAACGAGAAAACCACCTAAAATCCAATAGCCCACAAGGTTATGGAAGTTCTTTAGTTCAGAACACAGCTTCATCTGTAAATTATCCCGCTCACCATCATGTTGCTGTTCAAAAACCTACATCTGGAGCTTCCAGGAGCTACCCTGCTGGTACAAAGCCACCAATGACTTCAAATTCTTATGTTTCACCCTCTCCTCAAGAACAAATTAAAAATGTAGGTTACCAAAATAATTTTCCAAATCCTATATTTTCAACTTCAGCATCATCAACATCAGTATCTAGTCACTCTTCAGTTACTTCTCATGGCCAGTCTTCTGTCACACCTCACCATAGCATCAACACTCCTGTCTATAATCAGTTTAGTCCAGGAAACTACATCAATAATCAGATTGTCGCACATGAAGTGCATTTTCATATGCCATCTAAAGGAACAGTTCAAGGAGCTCTTCAAACACAAAATGATTGTATGCCATCTCAGAGACAGTTCATGGCAGGTTCAACAAAACAATACAGTAATCCACCTGTCTCTTCACCCTTGAACAAAGGAAGAGTTGCTGAATTTATGCTGCCGCCAAATGCTTCTGAATATGTTAAAGTGGCATCTAGACTTCAATCTCATGCACCACATTTGCAGAGTAGAGTGGCCTCAACACCATCAGCATCACAGGTAATATTGATAGTCAACTTATTGTTTTGCATTTTCATTTCTCACTCTGCAGTAGAGATGAGACGGGCTCAGCCCGAGCCCGAAAGCCCGGGCCCGAACCGGGCTCAGGCTCTGTAATTCACAACTGCGTTCGGGCTCGGGCTCGTGAAAAATTTCTTCTTTATTGAACATACTCCTTGAAACAGATTTTAAAAAGTCATTCATGAGGAATATAAAAGTACTTATAAAAAAATAGGGGCACCACGGCGCACTAGCGTATTCAGGGGAGGGGCTACGGGGCTTCAGCCCCCCCCCAAAAAAAAGGGGTTGCTAAAGGGTAACATTCTGCTTCATTATGCACTTTGAATATGTTAAGTGATCTTTTTTAATCACTTAGCCCCTCCCAAAAGTTTTTACATTGGTTAAGACTAAAATTTTGCTTTATTGCATATTTTGTTTGGGTGAAATAAGCATTTTTCAAACTTTAGCCCCTCCCAAAAGAGAATTTTTGGATCCGCCACTGGGCACGGGTGCCTAGAAGGTGCGTGAAGCTCTTTGGGTATTTCAGAACGGCGGCTTATATTACTTAGTTAGTCATGAGATCCGACATTATTTGATGAACATGGATATAAAGAATTAGAAAGTGCATTGAGAGTTTGCAACTATATTTGTCTTTAATTTGCATAAACGGCAAAATTTATTGTATTCTATCAATGAAGTAATTGAATTTTTTTTTTTCTTTAGCTGAAATTTCGGGCTCGGGCTCCGGTTTAAATAATATTGCTCGGGCTCAGGCGGGCTCGGATTAAAAGTCCTCGGGGTCGGGCTTCAAAAAATGAGCCCGAACTCATCTCTACTCTGCAGCTCTAATTAAAAAGTTTACAGTGAAAACATGATTCATGTACATTTCTTGTTTCTAGTGCTTTTTTGTTAGATTATAAATTCATTAAGGTAGTTTAACAAGACAGAAAGATAATGCAATTTATGATTATCAAATAAATTAAGCAAAATCTTATCAAACACCCAAAAATTTGAGACCCTTCACAAATTTTACTGTGCATATTTTTTGCTGGGACTGTTTCAGACTCATAGGAAATATAAGTAGTAGATTTATGAGAATTTTTGGAAAGACCCCTGAAATATGTCAAAGTTCCAATTTTATTTCATTTAAGTAAATTTCCAGTGTAACTGTGTGTTCAAATTGTACGAGGTTCCGAGTGTTTGGGTATGAGGGAGAGTGAGAAAAGAGGCAATTATATTACGAATCACACATTTTTATATTAACATAAATACACACGGTCTTCATTCTAGTTACATATTACCGCACATCGTGGTTAGCTCACAAAACAGTGCGCTTTCCCAAGTGCTCTTCATTGCCTCGCGGTTTACCGTTAAGTCCATGGACATAAAGTTTGGGTTTTAGAGTGTAGGTGCAGACACCACATCTCCTCCCCCTTTATAGATCCAGTCTCTTTGGAGGCCTTCGTATTCTTGTAGAACGTCTAAGTACCGGACTCTGATCTGTAGGTACTGGTGGACCACTTGAATGAGTTGAAGTAGGTGGGGATGACAATGGGGAACTCAGATTCGGCACATCCACCAATGAGGCTGCTGCCATAGATGGGACAGCTGGTTCACTGGCCGGGATCTCAGAACCAGGGCTTCCAGAATCGGTAGAGGTATCTTGTTTGATCCCTGTAGTAGTTGTTGGAAATCCGCGATATGCGTCGGGTGATGAGCCCCTTTCTTCCACGTTGTGTCCCACTGGGTGTATCTGATCCACGTGTCGTCGCACTGTAGTACCCTTGACGTCGACTGTATAATGGAGAGCACCATCCTTATTGACGACTCTCCCAAATTTCCACTTAGAGTTGGCTGTTCTGTAGTCTCTCACAGCAACAGGGTCACCGGCATCAAATTTCCTGTCTTTAAATTCAAAGACACCCTTCCGAATTCTATCCTGAATTCTCGATTGAAGTTCAGGCAAAAGCAAATCTATTCTAGTTCGAATATCTCGCTTCAGGAACAACATAGCAGGGCTATAGTTTGTTGTGGCATTCGGTGCTTTTCTGTATTGAAGTAGGAAGGTGCTCAATTTCTGTTGGATGTTACCGTCATATTGTTGCATTGCTCTCAGTGATTGCTTCAAAGTGTAGACATAGCGCTCGGCCTGACCATTGCTTGAAGGCTTAAATGGTGCGCTAGTTTTGTGCTTTATACCATTGCTTTGCATAAACATCTGGAATTCGTTTGAAGAGAATTGGGGCCCGTTGTCGCTAACGAGAACCAATGGCAGTCCAAATCTTGCAAAACAGTCTCTGAGGCACTCAACTGTTTTCTTAGTTGTAGTCACTTTCATCGGGTATACTTCTAGCCACTTCGAGTGTGCATCAACAATTACTAGGAACATATATTCAAATATAGGCCCAGCAAAGTTGATGCGAATGCGTTCCCATGGTTTACTAGGATATTCCCAATAGTGGACTTTAGCTTTTGCTGGGTCGGCCTTGTGCCTGGCACAATTGGTGCAATTTCTAACAGCTTCCTCGGTATCTTTGTCGATATTATTCCAAAAGACAAACGATCTGGCTATTGCTTTCATTTTTACAATACCCAAGTGTCCTTGGTGAAGTTCTTATAAAACTTTCTTTTGGTACTTCTTTGGAATGCAAACTCTGTGTCCATACATGATACATCCGTCTTCGATGGTATATTGGGCTTCTCTCCCTTGCAAATTCTGGCCTGTACGCAAGGCTTCTAAAAGTGGGCCCAGTTCATTATATTTCCATGTTTCCTGACGCAACTCCTTTGCAGTGACTGGTAGCGTTTCAATTTGGGTCATTTGAAAGATTGTTATGTCATCTTTTACGTCCAATTCTTCCGAGGTCTTTGGTAATCGGGACAAGAAGTCTGCGTTTCCATGATCATTAGTACTTCGAAATACGATATCAAATTGAAAAGACTGTACCGTAAAAACCGGGCGAAAGGCCGCACCGGCAGAAGGGTCGCATCAATAAAAAAATTTAAAAATGAAAAATGTACTTACAGAAGAGCCGCACCGGCGTATGGGCCGCACCATCGTAAATTCTTAAAAACTAATGCAAATATGAAGTGATAATAGACACATAAAATCAGAGCATAAAAAAGAACGTAGCTAAATATTTATACTTGAATAATATACATTTCTCAATTATTGAAATGAAAATTAAACATCAAATCCGTCAAATTGTGAATCCTCACTATCAGAGTTAAATAAAGTCATAAACTCGTCGGGAAGTCCTTGTTCGGATGTTGCATCATCACTGTCTGCCATATCGGCGGAATCCATCAAATTGCTACCATCAGGAACAATTCCAGCTTTCCTAAAACCGGATACAATCGTCTCTGGTTTTTTCACAGCATTCCACGCAGTTTCAACCCACTTACACACTTCGCTGTAGCTCGCACGTTTCATATTGCCACTTTTGGTGTATTCATGAAGACCACTCATCATCCAATTTTCCCAGTTTAAGCGCATCTCGGCTTTAAACGATTTATTCACCGTAAGATCTAGTGGCTGCAATTTCTTGGTTAACCCACCTGGAATTACGGCTAATGTGGCCGATGTCTTTTTGCAAGCATTTTTAACACTATCCATGAGATGTGCTCGCATAGAGTCAAAAATGAGCAAACCGTGAGGTTTAAAAAAAGCCCCACGCCTTTTCCGCCACACTTCTTCCAGCCAATCGATCATGATGCTGCTACACATCCAGCCTTTATCATTCACTCGAACAACAACGTTGTTCAAGAAGTTTTCTTTGGGGATTGTTTTTCGCTTAAAAATAAGTAGCGGTTTTAATTTTTCGCCACTAGCAGTACATGCTAAAACACATGTAAAAGATGTCTTTTCATGCCCAGTGGTATTTATGCTAACAGTTTTTTCGCCCTTCGTGTGCACTGTTCTGTTTGGGGGACAGTCGAACGTCAACGGAACTTCGTCCATGTTAATAATTTGTCCCAAATCAAATTTCTTTTCGTCGATAACCTTTCTTACGTATAGTAAAAAGGCAGACTTCTTTTCTTCCCAGTCAGATGGTAAGGATTGACCAACCGTAGTTTTACTTCTAACGGAAAGTCCATAGCGTCTGAGAAATCTGCAGCACCACGATTGGTTCCCGGTAAATTTTTCCAATTTCATTTGTGAAGCTATTGTTTTCGCTTTGAAGCGAATTTTCACAGTGGATACTGGCAATCCTGAATCCCGCTGTGCTTTCAGCCAAATACAGAGTTCTTCTTCTAATTTCGGATACAATACAGTACCAGTACGATTCGCTCGTTTTTCCTTCGGCATACGAATTAATTTATTTTTATCTTTAATCCAGCGTCTGACGCATTTTTCGTCGATTTCATACTCTCTTGCAGCAGCCCGATTGCCGATTTCCTCGGCTCTTTCAACTACTTTGAGTTTGAAACCCGCAGTATAGCTTTTCAGGCGTTTTGGAGGCATATTAACGTATTATTTAAAAAATTAAATAAACAAACTTGATAAAAAACTTAAATAAAAAACTAACAAAATAAACTTTCACTAAACAGGGTAAATGATATAAAACAAAACCTTAATGAAACAATCACACTACATGTGAACTGCGTATTAAGAGAGCGCCAATCTGTCAAAAGCACGTGAAGCGGCCAGAAATTTGGTTGCAACCGGAAGGAGTTACCCCAAAGCTATCAACACTACTAGTACAACATATTCAGGTATGATCAGATTAACGTTTCCATGCATAACCGGATGCGCATTTTAAACACTACATGCAACCGGGAACCTATCGTTTGCAAATGATTCAGTAGTGACAGAAGACTTTTACGACCAATGAAGTAAAGTGGATGTTCATGCGGCAGCCGGATGAAACCAGAACCAGTGACGTCAGAAGCTACAAGCCTATTAGAGGACTCGTGACTTGCTGCACAATCGGGGAGAAAGATAACCGGTATTTTGGTCGGAGTATTTGCGGTTTAGGTTTCGGACGGTTTCTGAACGGATGATTTCAGTCCTTTTATCCGATTAATAACATCAGATCGGCCGCATCGGCAGATGAGCCGCACCCTAAAAAATTTTACCTTTTTTTTTATATGAGCCGCGGCCCTTCTCCCGGTTTTTACGGTAATATCAATGCGTAATGTAAAAGTCGCGTAGCTGCCAACACTGGCAATCCCCGCTTTGATCCGAATATCACTACTAAAGGCTTATGGTCAGTTATTAAGGTGAATCTTCTCCCTTTCAAGTACAAGTAGAATTTTTTTACTGCCCAGATTATTGAAAAAGCCTCCTTATCGATTTGTGAATATTTTTGCTCTGTTTTGGTTAAAGTTTTTGATGCGAAAGCTATTGGCCATTCAGATCCATCTGGGTAAAGATGAGATAACACACATCCAATACCAACTGGTGATGCATCACTTGCTAAAGTTAAAGGGAGTTTTGGATCATAATGAACTAATATCTTTGGCGAGCATATTTCCTTTTTAATTTGCTCAAAGGCTACCTGACAATCCTTCGACCATTTAAATTTCACGTCTTTCTTTGTCAGGTTATTAAGAGGATGGGCGATGGTAGCTAAATATTTACAAAATTTCCCATAGAAATTCACTAGTCCCAAAAAACTTTTTACCTCCTGTACATCTTTTGGTACACGAGCATTCAAAATTGCTGAAACTTTCTCATCTGTTTTATGGAGTCCGTTCGCGTCAATTTTATGCCCTAGAAAATTTATTTCATCTTGGAAAAACTGACTTTTATTTAAATTAAGTTTCAGTCCATGTTCCTTACATTTTTTTAAAAATTCCTCTAACGCTTTAAAATGTAACATCTCATCGCTTCCAGTTATTCTAGCATCGTCCATAAACACTTTAACGCCTTCCATACCTTGGAATAATCCATCTATGTAACGCTGCCAAATTGCAGGAGCCCCGTTTAACCCATACATAAGTCTCTTACAAACATATAATCCCTTATGCGTGTTTATTGTCAACAGTCTTTGACTTTCGGGGTTAACTTTCATTTGAAGGTAAGCATGTTTAAAGTCTAATTTTGAGAATTGTTTTCCCCCATTTAAACTTGAAAATATTTCCTCTAATCTTGGCAAGGGGTGCTGTGGCACAATTAAATTCGGGTTCAAGGTTACCGAATAGTCCGCACACAGCCGTATACTGATATTTTTCCAAAAGTTCATTTAAATTCAACTTATTTGTAGCCCTGACAGCTTTAATAGCATGCCAATCCAAATTGATTTTATAAAGCCATTCGCGACCGAGAATGGTGTCTAAATTCTCTTTTACTATATATAAGTTTAAATTCAAAATCTGATTTTTATATTCAACCCTTACGGTGACATACCCCATGGGTACCAGTGAGTCACCTTTATACGTTTAAAAAACTATTTCAGTATGTTGAATTTTCTTATTAGAAATTTTCCTAAAATTCCTTATGCTCATTACACTGACCGCTCCCCCTGTATCTAATTCCATTGAGCAATTCTTATTCTCAATTTTCAAATTAATCATAATCAGCGGTTGTTCTGGTTCTTCCTCGCTTATTGTCCCTTCACTTGAATTCAAAGCGAATAACGGGACTGGTTTTTCGTTTTTAACAACCTCTTTAACCTGTTTTTGTTTAACCGGCTTTGCACCCGCCTTTTTTGCTGCAAAACAGGCCTTCTGGATATGGCCAATTTGAGAACAAAAATTACATTTACTTGAAATAAATCTACATCTGTCTTTAGTATGATTTGTCCCTGTGCACCCTGAACAAAATAAATCTGTCTTTTGCTTCTGTACTGAGCTTGATTTCCTGTTCATTTGCTTTTTTCCTATGTGCACAGCATTTATTCCACAGCCCATTACATCATTTGCCCCCTTAAATGCTTTTTCCATAGCTAATGCTATTTGTAAGGTTTTTTCAAGATCAATATTATCCTCCTCAAATAGCCTATCCAGAATTGTTTTATCGCGTAATCCACTTACAGAAACATCACGTAACATAATATTCAACATATTAGTATCGTAATCGCAATTAATTGCAAGCGATCTAAGCTCTGTGATATAACTACTTATACTTTCCCCCTCGTTTTGTTTTCGGTTCAAAAACTTATGACGGGAAGGAATAATCAACGGTTTTGGGGTCAAATGTTGTTTTAACACATCTTTTAATTTTTCTAAGCTTTGATCAGAAGGAATGTCAGGAGGCAGCAAATTCTTAAGTAATTGATATAACTTCGGGCTTAGAGAGGAAATAAAAACCTTAGATCTCTTATCTACAGGTACATTTTGTACATCTAAATAACTTTCGAATCTTTCGAAGAAACAATCAAAATTTTCATATTCTTCGTTAAATTTCTCAAACTGGACAGAAACTTTCTGCGCAGAATGATTTTCTCTCTCTTTCAAGGCCTGAATCAGTTCCTGATTCTGCTTTAATATTTCTTCGAATTTCTGCTCCATTTGATTACTTCTGATATAAACGAATCTAAAATTTTTTACCTTGAGCCGTCTTCGGGCATTGCCCTATATCCAAATTGTTCTTACTTTCGTTATCGTCTTCGTCGCCAGGTGTATGAGGTTCCGAGTGTTTGGGTATGAGGGAGCGAGAAAAGAGGCAATTATATTACGAATCACACATCTTTATATTAACATAAATACACACGGTCTTCATTCTAGTTACATATTACCGCACATCGCGGTTAGCTCACAAAACAGCGCGCGTTCCCAAGTGCTCTTCATTGCCTCGCGGTTTACCGTTAAGTCCATGGACATGGAGTTTGGGTTTTAGAGTGTAGGTGCAGACACCACATAAATATTAAACCTGCAATTAATATGTATAGAAAGCTTGACTAAAACATTCGGTAGGCCTAGAACTTTTTCACGGGACTTTAATCCCCAAATATACTTTGTGGGCACTTAATATTGATTTCACAGGGTACAAATACAAATATTTGTTCAAAATGATGTATATGAGGAGGAGGGGAATTAGAACCTAACCCCCTTCCAAAACTTTTTAATTTAAAGTCCATAAATTTATACAATTTCAAAAGGGTAATGATGTGCCAGGGGCACCATTTCAAAAGGGTTTTCTTTGGGAGGAAGTGAAAGGGGGTGCTTTTTTTATACTTGCAGGAGTGGCACCAAGAACCCTAGCCGCCGCCTCCCTTTTCTGTAAATTAAATTTTATGTAACTCTCTAGTTTTGTTCAATTAGAAATTTGTTCATAGAAACTTTGAGAACTATTTTTACTTATTAGATATTTTAGCTCATTGTTTTGAACTTTTGTAAAAAAATACCATATTACCCCGAATGTAATGCGGCCCTGAAATTTTTCATCAAGATAATTAGAAAATTCCTATATTTAGACCTCGAATTTAGCGTAAGTCGGGTTTTTTACAGGAAACAATCAGTCAAAAAGCATCATGTTATATTCAAATGTTAATACAGTAAACAGTTTTCACAAGAATGGGAT
This sequence comes from Cheiracanthium punctorium, assembly GCA_038373885.1. Taxonomy (NCBI): domain Eukaryota; kingdom Metazoa; phylum Arthropoda; class Arachnida; order Araneae; family Cheiracanthiidae; genus Cheiracanthium; species Cheiracanthium punctorium. Next base: position 577,244 of record JAWZYV010002077.1, read on the forward strand.
CCTGGAAAAAAATCACTGGATTGACTCCTAGTTTTCTGTCTGGGTCTGCAATATTGAACGTTTGATTTACCTTAAATCAGAGGGGAGGGATGCTCACTTTTAAATAAATTTAAATTAATGTGCATAATTAGTTAAATGTAATTATTTCTAAAAACAAATAATCAAATCATTCATTTTTAATTATTTATAAGTTGATTAATATTATATCTGCATAATATATTATAAATTTATATTAACCGTGCATAATTAGTTATATGTAATTATTTCTAATTCAATTAATCAAATCATCCATTCATTTTTAACCCTACAAGACTTTTTTTTCTGTGTCTGAAATAAATATATGTGATAATGTTAGTGATTATTATTTGAGGAAAACTAGTTTAAAAAATAATTACCTAATATTTTACTAGAAAATCACTTTTTTTTTCCAGTTTTGTATGTCATACAAAGAGCCTTAGCTATACTTTTTGGTACTTATTGTGAAATTTTAGTATTCAAATAATTTCTTGGTATGACGAACTCCAACCCATAGTAATTTTTTCCATGTCAAAACTCTTTGCTAACTATTTTTTGTTAATTTTCTAAAATGAACAAAACCACATTCAAAAGATTACTGTTTAAACTTCAATCAGTTTTGGCAATAATATGAACAGTAAGTACATCTACATGCAACAGCCTGAATTACTGTTGCTATCTATGTATAATTACTCTTAAAAACTGACAGATGTCTATACTAGTAGTATTTTATAGACATAGAGGAATAATTAAAGCGGTTGTTCCACATATGGTACCAGATGCCTTGTAGAGTTAATTATTTATGAGTTGATAACATTATTGCTTTTTGAGAAATACAAATTTTTACTCTAAAATTGCTTCTTTTTTTTTTTGTTTTAGATACATGAAATGATATCTTGTGCATTGTGTAAAAAGCCTGGAAAACTGTGGTGCACAAGGTGTTATAAAGTATCTTACTGCAGTAAATCATGTGGAGTAAGTTTCTACCAGGATTACTATTCACATAGTTGACTGTCTCAAATTTGTGCATTTTTTTCAATTAAGGTTAAGCTCCAAATTTCTTTTACACTCTAACAATGGGAGTGTGCAACCTCAGAAATTCACTTCAGGATGAAACTCCATAAAAAAAAAAATCTGATGTGGACAACACATGACTTCCTTGCATGTCTATCAAATCAAAAATATTTTTGGTTCACTTCATCGAAACTTATTTTGTTTGATAGAGATAAAATACTGCAGTAATACTAAGGTTTAGCGATTTCTAGCCAAATATTTCCGGTATTGCCAAGCTGTGTTCAATTTGAAAGATTTGTTTTTGACACTTTATTTGGCGATATTTCACCAAAAGCCAACAAGCTTAAGATAGTTTGCTAGATTTTGGGGATAGCGAAAGTAGTAATTGACCACAGACCTTCAATGAATTGAATGTATCCATACACCTTAATGTAATTAAAGTCATTTGGGTGACCCTGTAAATAAATTGCCCAGTCGATTTCAATTCAAAAAGAGATGCACAGTTAGATGTTACAATAGTTCTAAATACAAAATTTCAACATTCTATGGTTAAAAGTTTGAGTTACGCAAAAGACAAAATTATTTTTGGTACCAAATTTGGCAAAACTTGCCAAGGTTGAAGGCAAATGGCGAGATTTTGGACATGGTCCAAGCAATGACTTGCCAAATTTGGCAATATTTCGGTCAATGACAAATAGTCATTTGGCCAATGCCCAAAATCTTGCTATCTCTAAATTTGGTGATATTTCGGCAAAACTCTCTAAGGTCAACAACAAATCACAAGATCTTGGGCATGGACCAAACAATGACTGACTACAGATGTAGCGTCGCTAAGCATGGTGTCTAGAGTGGATCGAAAAAATCGAATTTCAAAATTGGCTAGTGCACAAACGGTGACCGACCACAAGCTTATTAACAGGTTCAAACCTGAAAGCTATGAGTTAATTTTTTTTGCCTCCGCAAACAGTTTAAAATGTCAAAATTTTGTTAGTTTTTGAGAAAAATTTGAATTTTTTCACAAATTAAAGCACTGGCATAATTATTTTTTTTTTTCCGTGAAACTTGTCTTCTTTAACTGCCACATTTGCTATAAAACTGTAAAAAATAACTTACGTAGTCCTAATGTAGAATAGGAATTGTCTGCAACTAAGCCAAATATGCAATATGTTTGATTTTTGAAATTCTATCAGTATTGACAAATGGTCACCATTTAGTGCATACAGAGGGACGTATCTCGCTATTTTAATCACTTTGCACATTATCTTGGCTTATAAGTATTTATTATTTACTACGATATTTAAATTAAAAAAACACAACTTTGAACTCCTTTTTTAAGGTTTTAAGCATATTTTTTTAATCCAATACAATCAAGGTGGAGGCCCATGAAAACAGCTATACTTCTTTTTAATCGTTATGCAATAAATCATTCATTTTGTTCTTGAATTTATAATTAAAATTTGTAATCTTTTTTGGAATTAAATGAAGGCATTTTATTCCTTGATTGAATGGTGCTCGCAATAAAATCTTCACAACTTTCTTGCCCACAAACTTTCTGTGAGGCTTCTGTCACTAGCTTGATTACTCGTTCAACCGCTTGGGTATGAGCTAGCTTCTGAAAAGAAAAATTTTCCGTCAACCCATTGTTCACTATTGCTTCGAGCTCTTCGAAGGACAGTTTAGTGATGAGAGGCGGTTCAGTGATCTCCTTAAATGACATTTGTGACCAGTCAATCAAATTGACGAAATCGTTGGCTTCGAAGTTTATCTTTGGGACAACAAATGCCCTGTCAGGCTTGTTTACAAGTTCAGTTCTTGAACTTTTTATTCTGAGAACAGCTAGTTCGCACACAGTTTGACGATCGTCTCCGAGCATAGAAAGCAATAAGTTTTCGGGATGCGTAAAATAGGCATTTCTTGCAATGACGGCATCGACAACTTTCTCTAAGTTTTCTGGTAAGTACCGCGAGTATTTAATGATATACCACAGGTGTTTACACCTTCCACGCAGCTGGGACTCTTCTTTATTCTGAACCAGTTTGGTGCATAAACTTTCATTATAAATGTTACGAGATGTACCAATTCAGGAGAAGGATTTTTGGTCAAAATGTAGATCCGGAGTACTCAATTGGCTGTTGTCAACCACCGAGATTGGCATCCTGGCTGGTGACGCGCTAACTGATTGGAACATTTGCCTGTTCGAACTGCTTCAAACATTCTTGATCTGTGCTCAAATCAGAAACATTTATTTGAAGCGGCTCGCATTTTATGGCTTCGAAGTCGACAGCCTGTGAATGCTCGCAGGCAATGAGACATTTACCAATTGGTCCTTGTCGACTCTTGGGACCAGTTGTTTTTCCGTCAATATAATCAAAGAGGTGTCTGAAAGGTAGCTCATTTAGGTGGAGAAGACAAATGAGCCATTGAAGCGGACAATCAAAGCGATGCTCCAATAACCGAACGACTCCTCCTTTTTGTCCGTGTTTACCACAGTTCCATCACACCCTATAGCGGCAATGTCATTTTCTAAATCAGCTTCTAATAAAGTCTATTGAAGCATTGGAAATTTCAAGCGCATGGCCATTTGTCGGACATACGTGCCCTAGGTATTTAGAGCCTGGTTCTTTCACAATTGCTATGTGCTCTTTAGTTACCATTCGTTTCGTTGTCAAGCCTTTGATCGTTTCTTGCACGAAAGTCTTATCTTTTCGCCTGTCAAAATAGAACCCGATAGTCTGTCCTTGCGAAAAGTCCCAATTTTTCAAAAGTCGGTGCCTTAGTTTATTTTTTGCTCGCCGAATTTTATTTCTGTCAATAATTTTGTTTGGAGTCTCTGGTGTCACAATACCTAAATCTTGTAAAACAGCTGTCATTATTGCAGCGGCTGATCAATCAGAAACGCTAAAACGATCACTCGCTAATGCTGTGTTGTCCAAGGAATGGCGCATTTGTTTGATCGCAGGAGAACAGCTGGAAGTACCAGGATTCGTATTCGCAGTACACATTTTTCTTTTCTTTGTAACACAGTCCTTTTCAGTTTGAAGAATTTTAAGAGAGTTTCCTACATTAACAGGTGCAATAGTATCATCGTTTTCACATGCAATTTCTTTACTAGATCGTTTAAGATAATTAAGACGTCTCGCTTTTCTGTCTGCAGTTTTCTGCAAAGCCTCTGTGACAGGTCGTCTGTCAAGTGATGCTATGTAACCCTTTTGTGAACTTCTTTGGTCAATGATAAATGGTTGCTCGCAAGCTGGAATTTTTTTCTGGGGATCACACTTACATTCAGAAAAGTTTGTGCATTTGCACGCAGTAAAATCAAACAGTGTATCGTGAGCGTGCTTGATAAAATCATGCACTTTCTCTCTAAGCGTTTCACTGGCACTTACTCTACATTGACTCTTTAATATATTTTTACATTTGCCGTGATACAAGGTGATCATATCTACTATTCGTTTATGAGACACCGTAGGAATAGGCGCTCTTTGATAAATTGACACGAGTTTTGTTGCGACTGTATCAGCAATTAATGAAAATGCAGGTTCTTTGTTACCTTCTTTTGGAGTCAAGTTGAACCTTTCTTGGGCCAAACATCTTGCAATGTCTTCATAGGTAGGCAGTTTTGTCGATGTAAGTTCTTTTGGTTCACCAAAAAGAGGGCTTATAAATGTCTTTTTCAGTTTAAATTTAGAAATCTTCGACATTCTTGTACTCTCTTTGTGTAATATTATAATAATTATGCTTACTTTTTTTTGTACTTCATAATAAATAAAATAGTAGAGTAGTATACAAACTAAATCATTAGTCTAATGACATTTAAACAAAGGGGATAAATGAAAACGTTATAATTACAGAGTTAAAGCGTGGTATGTACACCACAAAGTGCATGTAGCAATTATTGCAGGCGACTAATGAAAAAAACCTAGGATGTTATGACATTTTCCAGACATCATGTGATCAGGAGAGAAAGGTGCAGGTGCCCTCTATCTTTTTCGCTGGTATATGTGTGAACGCGTAGAACGCTAACAAAGTGGCACAAAAACATAGAAATCCAAACAAACATATTTTTAGATTCTATGCAAAATAAATATTAATATAATACGCCCAGCTAATGAGAAAAGTGAAAAAGAAAGCGAGATATTTGCCTTTAAAAGCAACAAATGATTGGTCATCCACATTGTCAGAATTTTCTAGTTAAGCATATTTGGCTTAGTTGCAGATAATTCCTATTCTACATTAGGACTATGTAAGTTATTTTTTATAGTTTTATAGTAAATATAGTGGCTAAAGAAGACAAGTTTCACGGGGGAAAAAAAATATGCACAAGTGCTTTATTTTGTGAAAAATTTCAAATTTTTCTCAAAAACTAACAAAATTTTGAAATTTTAAGCCGTTTGTGGAGGCAAAAAAAATTAACTCATAGGTTTCAGGTTTTAACCTCTTAATAGGCTTGTGGTCGGTCACTGTTTGCACACTAACCGATTTTGAAATTCGAAAATTCGATTTTTTTGATCAACCCTAATGGTGTCACTGGATGCAGGCACATCCGGTGTCACCCCCACTCCACATAAACAGGCCAAATAAAGTTAGTTCTGCATAAGAATAAGCAAAATTGTGAACATCATTGGGAGTATATTATTTTTTCTTTGTAAACTACACAAACAATGTTTCACTTATGCAAAATAACATTCTGGTAATAGTAAGAAAGTTCTTCCAAACATTACTAAGCTATTTTGCAGTTTTCCACACCAGCTATATCAGGTATTGCACGAGGTGTACATACGGGGTAGTAATGTACAGCCACTACATTGCTGTACATTGCTACCCTGACTTGAGCACGGCTGTGTGTAATCTTTTCTGAACCCCAAGTTTAGTCAAGCACCTCATTCGCGCTCCTTGCCTAAGATCCATTGCGCCCTCCCCCGGCAAGAGAAAGTGGTCTTAGTTACACCCCTGGTTAAAAGTGAAAAAAAAATAATGGATGCAATGGCAACACATAATTTGAGAACAACATGCTATATTCTTGTTTTATGAGGAAAATGTTGAAAATTTTTTAAACTGAAAAAAAAAAAAAAAGTTCAGATGAAAAACACGTTTTATTTCTACAGGTGCAGAGAGCATGTGTCTTTCATTATATTTATTCTTATTTCTAATCTCGGAAGTCTTTTTCATCACCAGATCAGATCTTTTTTTCAAATTAATTGAAAATGTTAAACTTACATTTTTTGTGTGTGTCATTTTCCTGCTGGTGTCACCTGGTGCGGTTCGCACCTCGTGCACAGAGCCTGATTATCACACGGGCATGCGGGGCAATAGCCTGGTGCCCCAGAAAAATAAGGGCCCCCCAAATCTCCCGATTTATTGTTATCATGATTTATTACATATTCATACATGCTACAATGATAAATTTTTTTAAACTAAATTTCCTGTGTAATATCTATAGCTATATCTATATATATTGTCTGTAAAGCCGGCTTTACAGACAATAGTACCAATAAACAGGGCTACTATATAGGCATGACAAAACGAAAAATCAAAGAACGAAAAAAGGAACATCAAACTGACATTAAATTCAATAAAACCACTACTGCCCTCGCAAAAATAGCCCAGGAACACCACATAGAAATCAACTTTAACAATAGCCAAAAACTCGCCAATTACAAAAACAGTCATTATGCCCTAAATATGGAAGCCCTACAGATTATAACCACAGATGGCGCTGTGAATGATATGACGCATGCGCAGATCGATCCTGGGTGGAACGCCCTGCTGAGGAAGAGAGCTGGCCATTTGGAACCAAGACCTATGCTGAAGAAGGTGGTGGCCGCCACCGATAGTGCTACATACGGATTTTAATGTGTTTTTACCTGTTTTTAAATGTTTTTGAAAATGTATGGTATGTCCATATATATATATATGCTCATCGCAAAATATCCATTAGTTAACATTTTTTATTTCGTGTTGAAGAAAAGAAAATTTTGAACTTTTTGGTGTATCAAGAAAATTTTTTGGAGTGAGACACTTTGCTCCCATGCCTTGTAATTGCCATTCCTGGAATTTGCACACCCATGCGCTAATAATACAGAGACTAAAAAAATATTAAAATCACTAAAAACTTTAAAGGTGAATTATGCCGGATTACAATATAGTTGACATGTTAAAATACCTATTTCCGACGTATGAGATATATTTCGGCTACTTTGCACAGCCATCATCAGTCACCACATACTTCTCCGTCAATGGCAGTGTCTCCGCATTTCTCTTCCTCCTCGCTCTTGAACTTTCGCTTCATGACGTCACTCTAGACTCTATCGATGCTGGCATGCGTCATATCGTTGATGCTTATCTCTGTCATGGAAATTTCTAAGCTTTCTCGGATATAGGCATATATTTTATATAAAATGAATGTTTGGTTTTCCATCTGAATGTTTAGTCATGCTCAACCATTGCTGAAGTGTATTTCTGCTGTAGTAGTTAGTACTGTTTGGAAATTTTTAATTATGCTTGTGTAACCTTTGTCATTTTTGTCTTCCGCAGGATTATTATTGGAGGGTGAGGCACCGTGGGGAATGCAGAAAATCAGTTTAAATTCTAGACTGATACTCATAGTTGAAAGAAAATGGATTTGCCTATTTCAACATAGCTATGATGTAGCTAGAAAAGAAAGACATATTCATCTAAATCAGCCATACTTAACTTTTTTTTTAACTTCTCAGCGCACATACACATGATAACTAGTTTTATGTAATGTTAGTGAATTTTTAAATAATTGAACTCTCACCATTTCACTTGTTAAAGTGCTTTGATTGTCTTACCAGACTGACTAGCCATTTTAAGAAAGCTCACTGAACTGTATTGTTGAGTATGGCTGATCTACAGTATTTCCTTTCACAGACACAATCATATACATGTTTATCTGTGCATATTCTTTTTTAAATAGATGTGCATACTTTCTTGAAATTTCATAATGTGATAACTGTATTTGTATGAAAAATCTATCAATTCAGATTATTTTTAGATGTATATTTTATCCATAATTGTTGTGCCAAGAAATTTTATTATCATAATGCACAGTTTTGTATTTGTTTTACTTTTTCTCAACTAAATTTAGCCAAGCACTTGGTAAAATATATATTATATATATATATATATATATATATATATATATATATATATATATATATACACAAATGAAGAAATTTCACAAGTTTTTGCAGTTTTATTTGTTAACACAGAAATGAAGCAAAATTTTTGATTTCTAAATTTTGGATTCGTTCCATAAAGTGAAAAAAAAATCTGAAATGTATTCAGCCCTTTTTGGTGATAAAAATAACATTTAAGTATATTATGAATAAAACTACTTAATATGAACTCAGTTCGTTGACAAATTATGTTAAGCAAATGAAGAATTAATACATAAATTTAAATCTGAAGCTTAAAATTAAATGAAAATTAGTACAATGTTAGCAAAAAATACAAAAATGGCAGTAACAAGCTGATAAGTAGTAACTAACACGTATCCTTGTAAAATCTGCCCCCAACCCCCCCTATTTTTTTCTCATGAAACAGCGCACAATTTTTATTTATAAAATTGAGTATAAACTTCTGTTGATTCATGGTTAAAGATGTTTAAAAAAATGCGATATTGTATTTGCAATGAAAGTTTATTTTTCAAAACTTAAATAGAACAATTCACGATCAATTTGATAAGCTGAAAAATTAAGATTATCAGTGAGATTAGAATCAATGCTTGGAATTTTTCATGCAGCGATTGGAAATTCAAATGTAGTTTATGTAAATAGATTTATGTAAAAATTAAAATGTTTTACTCTTTATAAAAACTAACTTTTTAAAATACTGTTTTTTGATGAAAATTTTACAAGTTGTGAATTTATGTATACTTTTACACTACATTTTTAGTTTTATTTTAGAATAGTTGCTATTCTTTTTTTTTTTTTTCCTGTTAGCTATTTACTTAACGGTGTAGTTTGAAAAAAACCATGCGATTTTGGTACATAAATACAAATAAACTAATTATGTAATGCACTTCAAAATTTTTAGAATGTCTCTTTACAAGCTGTATTATACACTGTAATAAACGATAAACCTGTATCAATAGCGAAACTTTCAGAAAAAATTCTTAAAAATTGAAAATTTAGCAGGATATGCTACTTTTTGAAACATTTTTGCCATGCAATTCCACGCTGAAGAATTTTTTCCGAAAGTTCTATAAAAGGCACCGTTTTTGTTTATTGCAGTGTGTAATACAGCTTAGAAAGAATCATCCTCAATTTTTTGAGCCCCTATAGCTATAATAGTAAGAAAGGGAGATGGAAAGAAGGGAAAAACAAAAAATGAACAAGGTCATAAAATTATGTATCTCTCTCTCTCTCTCTCATATATATGTATTTCTTCCTTATAAAAATAATTATTACGTTAAGTATTTAAGTATGTATACACAAGTCACAAAAAGTAATAAATTAACCATGACAATCACTTGGGAGACAATTTTAAAATCACAACGTTATCACCAGCAATGTTGTACACTTATCTCATCATTTTATTAGCAACCTAATGCCAACTTCATAAAATTCTTTTGGTTGCTCTCTCCTCCACAGTGTTGAACATTGTAGTCATGTGCAAAGTGCTGTCTTCAAAATACTTTAGTGGATTAAAAACTTGAATAAAGCCCAGATGCTGAATCTGGACTGGTCATAATTTTACCATCTATCACCATTCTTTGGATATTATGTATATACATACTTAAATGCAATAACTTTTAAAATAAAGTTGTTTACAACAGACATAAGCATAACTAGACCAAATTCTTATTTTTATGGGGGTTGGGGATGGGAAAGCACATCATAATTAAGAGTAAAAATAGTGAAGTTTCTTCAGACTAAAATTGTTTTTCTAGAATGTGCAATGCTATGCTTATGACAACAGAACACTCAGATATTTACTTTTTTTTTAAAAATGTGTTTATAATGCCAATTTTTAATGCTTTTTTTTTTTTGAGATTTTAGTATTATGTATTATACTATAATTTGTAACTTATGTATATTATGTGTATTTTTGAAAGACTTTTGTACAGTGTATATAACTTAAGAAAATGTTTTATGTTGCAAATGTTGTAATGTTGATTTACGTTGCACAGTATTTTTTAAAGTATTCAAGAACTTCATTTAGTACATAACTTTTATGGCAATAAATTGCAGTTTTTGTACGGTTATCTGTGATTGTTTTCTTATCACTATTGAAAACCTGTTTTTAACTTTGTGAATATATGTGTTACTTAATATAGAAAATAAAAAACTGTGTTTTTGATGAAACTGTTTGACTTTTCTCTTTCATATAATGCCAGCATATTATTAACCACACTGTATGTGCAAAATAAATACTTGTTAGATCACCAAGAGAACTTTTGAAATACAATTTTTGTGGGATGCCCTATTCAGAAATCCTCCTTTACTGATGAAGATCTCAGTTTTGGTGGGTAAGCAAAAGCAAGATTAGAAGCCATAAATCATATCACTGCATAATAGGTAGGCTCTTGTCTGTAGAGGTATTAGAGTAACGTACGTTATACAAGTTTAGAGGTCACATTATAAACATGTCATTGGCACATCCAAAAAGACACAGAAGGGAATACTCCACTGCATCTAACATAATTAAAACTTAAAATTTCAGTAGGCTGTGGTGTTTTTACCGATGTGGTGTTTACGTGCACTTAAAAATATCCGATGGACTTCAGGAAGAAATATTAGTAGTACAGAGAAGATGAGTCAGTTGTTTTCTGTGAAGTTTTTATCTGTTGTTCATATATTTTATTACTTGAGTGTGCATCACCCTTAATGAGATCTTGGAAGATTGACATTTTTACCTTTCCCATTAGGTTGAATAATTTCGTTCATATTCTTTAGATGTATCTTTTCCAAGCCTTCCCATTCGCTATCTATTGTAAATATATTGTGATTCTTCCTGCACATTGACACAACTCCATCTTTGCTGCAATCATGCATCAATAGCTCACATATTTACAAGGTTTTGTATCCTGTATAAAATAGGGTATTTCTTATGTAATTTAGGTCGTTAATTTTGAAAATGTAATCAGTTTGGTCTAGGACCCTCAGATTTTGAGATATCAGCAACATTTTATAAATGAATCAGAATATTAAAAGGTTAAAAGGTAATACGGAGGTATTCCCATAGTTAACTTATTAAAAACACTACCGCCTTCCTCCGGAGATATATTTCGGTCGCATGGCTCACGACCCTCTGGTCATGGGCCACGCAACCGAAATATATCTCCAGAGAAAAGCGGTAGTGTTTTTAATAAAGATGGTCATGGGCCATGCTACAGAAATATATCTCCGGAGGAAAGTGGTAGTGTTTTTAATAAGTTAACTATGAATCAGAATATTTTCTATGCATAATAATGACATAAAACTTACGTTATAATAACAGAGATATTAAATGGAAAACTTAATTTTATCATAATGTGCTTGTGGAACGTTGTATCCTACTTAGTTTTCAAAACAGAGCAGGTAGGTCACCGCAAGGTGGCACTTCGTAATAGTGGGAGTCGTCGATTAAATCCATTGAAGCAGCCAGCACATTACGGTTTTAAACGACCTAGTTCAAACAGGTGTAATTCATACCATTGTTTGTTTTCGTCAATTCCAGTATCATAAATTTATCGTGCTTTTTAGTTTAAGATTGTGCAGTAATGGCAACAAGTACGAGGTGTGCAAATTCACCTGATTTGTTCTGTTATGTATGTGGTGAGTACACTTTGAAATCTCAGAAGAGAACTATGACTCCTTTGATAAAATATGCTTATGAGCATTATTTTGGTTGCAAAATAGAGGACCAGGATAAAAACTGGGCTCCCCACATTTGCTGTGGCATGTGTGCTGTATTACTTAGGTGTTGGTTAAATGGAGAGAACTGATGCATGCCCTTTGCAGTTCCTATGGTTTGGAGAGTTCAAGTAGATCATGTAACGGATTGCTACTTTTATATGACAAATATTTTGGGTATGAAAGGAAAGCAAAGGAAAAAAAAATAGTGTACCCAAATCTTCCTTCTGCAAGAAGGCCAATACCATATAATGAAGCTTTGCCTATTCCAAAACCATCTGAAATTGTAGGAGATATTGAGGATATGCAAGTGGATGATGCAACTGATGTAGACTACGAACTATACACATTTCAAGATGAACTTTACATGATCAGCCAACCAGAGTTGAATGACCTTGCTAGAGACTTTGGCCTGTCTAATGAAAAATCTGAATTGCTTGCTTCTCGTTTACAAGGCTGGAATTTATTGGCTTCAGGTACTTATGTTAACTATATTCGTGATCGTTATAAGAACTTCATGCAATATTTTGAAATGACTGAATCACTTAGTTACTGCTGCAATATTCATGGATTGAAGCAAGCCCTTGCCCACGAACATGTCAAAAGAGTGGAGACTGTTGATGCATCAGTCTTAAGTTTAAAGGCTGTACTACTACACATTGGTAACATTCACCCATCCCCATTGTACATGCAGTAATATTCAGTATGGAAAATAAAAGTGGAAAATTTGCGGTGATTTTAAAGTAATTAAACTTATGTTAGGCTTACAGCTGGGTTATACAAAGTATCCATGCTATCTGTGTGAATGGGACAGCTGGGATAAGGATGAACATTACATAAGAAAGGTTTGGCCACCTCATGAACATTTCATTGCCAGTCAAAAAAATATTAAATGCAAACAGCTAGTTGACTCTAAGGATGTACTTCTCCCTCCTCTTCATATAAAACTTAAGACTTATCAAGAATTTTATTAAAAGTATGGACAGAGAAGGCAAAGGATTCCAATACATTGTGTTGAAATTCCCTCAAATAAGTGATTCTAAAATTAAGGAAGGTGTTATTCCTGGTCCCCAAATTTGAGATCTCTTGGAAAGATGAAAAATTCGCTCAATGTCTAAACAGAACAGAATTAGCTGCCTGGTCTTCATTCAAAGATGTAGTCACAAACTTTCATGCGTCTTACAGAAGCCCACATTACAAGACCATGGTTGGTTGACACTTTACTGTCAGCGTACAAATCTCAAGGCTTTAACATGTTCCTTAAAATCCACTTCCTTGACTTCTTCCCTGCAAATTTCGGCACCGTCAGTGATCAACACAGGGAGAGGTTTCACCAAGACATAGCTAAGATGGAGAAAAGATATTAAGGTAAACGGAACAGGGGTGGTGCCAGCAGGGGGGCCATGCACCCCCCATTGGGGATGACTGACCCCTCTTTCAGGGAGTTTTTTAGAGAATTTGCTGGTTTAGAAAAACGAAGGAAATTTTGCAACCAGACAAAAAATTCCATTCAAAGTGTCTGACTTTAAGATTTCCCCGACCATAGAGGTTTGGTTCACTTTCATTCTCATTCGGTTTCATCGCGCGTCCGTCGACTTAACCCTTCAAAGTTTTCTCTGAAACTTAGTGTAAATACGGGTTAAGACCCCTAAAGGGTTAGAAAGACCCCCCACGGAGGGCACCCCACCCATAGGCCTAGATCTCTCGTGCAGATATAATTGGCCGTAATCCCACAACATACCCATTCTCATTCTGCTTGGAATTATACGATATTCATATACTGAATATTGATTATCTGTAGCTTGGAGTATGTTTCTCGGGTTTCGAAGGAACCAGTGAACAAGATCCACATTTCTAGTGTAAGCAGGGTTCCCTGATCTCCTGACAATTGCCTTTGTAATGACCTTTTTAACTATGACTTTGGTGGAAATCACTGGGCTTTCCTGTTAACCAACAACAGATAATTAATGGCCATCTCATCAGTGGCTTCATACAAAAGGAGACGGGATTCTCCTCGTGCCCATAGGTTTTTATGAAAGATGCTAGAACTGTACAAGTTTTGGTCACTGTCTATGTGTCACCAGAGAACACATAGCACTGGTTAAAATGCACACAAGTTTGTTTTCCATCTTCACTAAGTCCTATTAACACATCGCACACCTTGTGACTCTAGTAGGTGGTACTTTGTATTCCATCCATCTCCCCTACAGTCATTTAAAGATAATTGATGACTATAACCCTCATATTTGAGGTCGCGCAATATGTAAGTAAACCTTAAAGGCCAACTCTGACTATGAGTCCGTTTGCCATAAGCAATACGCTGCAGGGTATGAGAGGAGATTTTTAATGGTCAATTTGCACGTGCAGGCTTTGTAAAAGGGGAGAGACAGTGCAGGGTCAAAAAATGTATAGGCTTTTAATGACGAGTCAGGATTCACCGACAAAGGATAACCCGTGAAACCACAAAAGCACGCCTTACACACAATGGGGACACTTTTCTCCCCAATGCATCGAGGAGAATATTGTCATTTCTCAGACACGGAACGGATGTTTTTATTGGGCTTTAATGGGTTTTTATGAGCAGGGATATTTTTCCTCCTGCAAATATGTTTGCGGCGAGAATTTGAGGAGTTCTCACTTTCTCACCTGTAATTTTCAAGCATGGGAATCTTCTGCTTTTTTATAGCTTTTTGGTAAATGTTTTTTTACCTTTAATGTAATATGTGCTCAAACGATACGTCTGAGAGTGCCAATCCAGGTGCTCGGTCTCTCATTTGGAAATGATTCAAAGTTAGGAGACCACTCATAAGGGTAACTTTGGAATGCCCAATATGTGCCCAGTAATGAAATTACTAACATCACCGGCTCTTGTAGCGGTCAAGTTTACAGTAGGTCACTGACCCGGCCATTAGAAAGAAAATAAAATTTGCTATTACTCTGTTCAAGAGAGCCTCTTAAGCTGTTTTGGGAACAGAAATTCAAAATTTCTAGATTAACATCTCCTCCCACTTTCTCCCTCAGTGTACTTTATTGGTGCAATTAAAAGTTTTAAAGGCATTGTTATATGAAATTTAATGAAATATTTTCTGTATTACAGCCGCTAAGCTGTTATACTATAACTGCATAATACTTATAACTGTAAATATATTTATATTATCACTAAATATATTTTTAAGTTATACATACAATACACAAAATTCTATTTAAAAATAGTTTAGTTTGTGCGTATAAGAATATAGTAATTGTTAATTATGTCTGAAAATGTATGATTGAGTCTATGTATCATTGTACGGCAGGGGGGGGGGGGTACATCTGTTGATCCATTATTAAGCTGTATTTTCTATACTTAGATCAATGTCTGATCCATTCTTAAACCTTTTATAGCTTCATTTCTTTTTTAATGGAGCACTGATTAGATTTTAAAAGCTTAAAAGGTTTGTACAACAATACTTCAAACTCATCCGATACTCTAAAATAGAGAGCAAAATCACCAAAAATGACACTTTGCAAAGTAGAAAATGTTATTCACTACATGCAGTGAAAAGTTTCTAAATTATGCATGTTTCTAAAGTTTAAAAGTTTCTAAAGTTCTAAAAGTTTCTAAATTATGCATGTACATTAAAAAAAATTATACTTTTACAAAAGAGAGAATTGCTTGGTGTATCACTTTTTTACATGTAACTACAGTAATAAACACACATTTTAATTAAAAAAACTTTATTATGCACAAATATTTACAATGAACATTTTCTTTTACACATATTCAATCTTTGGTATTGTTGAAACACCAATCCAATAAGCTTGACAGAATTTTATCTTCACAGCTTTTTACTATAACAAATCCATCTAAAGAGAATAAATAATTATTATGTAACTGTTTAGTATATTTAGTTAAAATTCAAACGTGGAAATACCTTAGTTATATAATTAAAAACATTAAAAGCCATTAAAATCTCTGTAAAATCTAAAAAACATGAACCATTTTAGCACTTTTGGCAGCTAATCCACTGCCGTCTTCAGAACTGAGCCCGCCTGGCTCGCTCCCCGCTTCTTCATTAATTCCAGCCACGACTCCTCTATCTGTGCATGCGCCATGTCGTTGACAGCTCCCTCTTGGGTCATTATTTCCAACGCTTCCCGTTTCAAACCATAACTGCGGTTATTGTAATTAACTATTTTCTTAACATTTATGAAATCTATATCTATATTTTCTTTTAAGGCTAGGCGGGAAAGGGCTGTACTCTGTCTATTATATTTTATATCGTTTATGTGTTCTTTAATTCTGTCTTTAATTTTTCTTTTTGTAACACCGATGTAATATCCGGGAAGGTTGGATTCTCTATAAGTAAAATTTATTTTGTAAATACCTGCAGTTTCTAGAGGGTTTACTTTGTCTTATCTGACCGAATTCTTTTAAAGATATTGCAATTAGGTTTAATCGGGATACGGAGGTTCATTTTACGGGCACAGTTGGAGAATTTTACAGCGAGACCGCAACAGTAAGGGATTGGATGAGTGAAGGTAGGTTTTTCTTTGCGTCGTTGATGATGTTTAGTTTCTTTCTTCTATTTTTGATTAGGTGGGGAATAATATTTCTGGGATAATTGGCTTCGCGAGCAAGTTGCTGTATAAATTGTAGTTCATCTTTTAGTAGTTTCTGGTTGGAACATATTTCAAGGGCTCTATTAATATGGGAACGTAGGATTGAAATTTTGTAGTTATAAGTAGTTTTTGAAGTGTAGTTGACAATTTTATTGTTATTGGTGGGTTTTCGATGGACGGTAGTTTCGATGTTGTTCGGGGTGGTTCTAATTACTTTGACATCAAAGTTTAGGCTATTATTTTGTCAGAGTTCTATAGTGAATTGTATATTTTCATCAAAAGAGTTTGTTTCGCCGAGAATATTATCAATGCTATTGTTATTTACTGTTGCAAAAACATCATCAACATAACGATACCAGTATTTGATGTGGGTGTGGAGGTTTTTACTGATTAAAGTTTCTAGGTTTCTCATTTTCCACTCTGCAATAATTCCGGAGATCAGAGAGCCCATAGGGACACCTTTATTCTGTTTATAAAATTTACCATTAAATTGCAAATAAGAGTTATTGAGGATGAGGGACAAGACACCTTGTCTCGTCACCTCGTCTCGTCTTGTCTCAGACACCTTGTCTGAGAAAGTCTCATTGAAAATTCCTTGATTGAAGAATCAATTACAGAAATAAATTCATTAATAAATTTTTGTCTGTCTGGTTTCTCATGTACATCTAAATCTTTGATATTTTTTTTCAAGTTTGAGAAATGTTTGTAGTTTTTTGTAGTAATATTGTTCCTGAAAACATGCAGTAGTTTAGCATCAAAAGCGCAAATGAGATCCATCATGATGATGATTGTTTTATTTGTGCCTTGAAGCTTTATGTTCAATTCATTGAAATGTTGGCGTCTGTAAAAAACATCAATTTCGAAAGCCACATAACATCCAACAACTGTGGGTATTGATCAATTTTCCAGAAACAGCCTGATTTCTTCCAAGCAGTCAACAAATCTTTGAAGTACATTCCCGTGGCCCAACAAGCGAGCATTATTATACATCAGTAAGCCATAATACACTGAGTTGACTTCATACAACAAAGCATCAAACGTTTGCTTATTTAAAGCCTGTGACAATATGAGGTTGACTATTTTTGTGACTAATGCCATTACATTATCAAGAGATGTTAAACCACTCTTAGCACATGAGACTTGTTGGTGAATGATGCAATGGAATTCAAGAATCGAATGTACTACACTTGTTTGAAATAAACTAATGAAACCATTTTTTTTTTGCCCACCATACTTGGAGCACCATTAGTTGTTACTGAAACAATTTTTTTCACATCAATTTCTTTCTCAGCAAGTGAGTTTTTAACAACTCTACAAATATATGAACCCTTTGTAGTTGTTAGCCACGATATTGAGCAAAAACTGCTAAACCTGCAGATTTAATGACATCCGTACTTTCGTCAAGACATAGCGATATGAAAGGAGCGGAGTTCATGTCATCTTTTTGTTGATCTGTTACATTTCCAGCCAGAAAATCAATTTCACTAATAGCATCCAAGACCTGGCTTTCTTTTCACCATGTAGCAGTTGTCACGATGTATAGTTTGCGTATCTGAAACTTCAATATCTTTTCTTAATATTTTAAACATTTGGTTGAAATTTATAAAACCGGTTTTGCAAAAATTAATTGAATATTTTAAAATATTGGCAGGGAAAATATCAACATTCAGGAACGGCAAACTATATATTGTGTCATTAGCACGATGGAGAAAGAAACGAGAAAAAATATTAATAACTGTTAATGCTATGAGTAAAATCGATTTTCTCATAGGATAATGTGAGACTCCAAAGCTTCGTGTTCCAAGTTAAGAATATTTTACTTTAGTTACAAATACTAAATAAACATGTACACCAAAACCTTGATCCTAAAGCTACCTTTTTTTGCAAATATATACACCATGTGGTTTAACAAGTTGAACGTGCGGTTTTGCCAGAAGATCAATATATAAATCCTATGAGCAAAGACACAAAATTTCTAAGCTCTCGTTTACAATATATTGAATTAATTACAACAGCCATTTCCCTTTATTCTTAAACTTTTTTTTTTATATAAATAACAAACAACTCATTGTTCCACTGCTAATTTTTTTCATAGCAATTTATTAATACCTGTCATATAAATAAAAACTTTCAGACAATAATCAGAAAGAAGGAATATAATACCCATAACTAAATAATAAGAAAAGAAATTATAAAAGGAAGGAGGACATACCAAATCATCAGAATCTTCATCTTCATTTACATCAGTACATGCTACAGTACTTGAATTTTGATTTTCTGATGAAATAGAATTTGCTAAAAACATTTCAGCCTCTTCAACTGATATAGCACTTGTTGGAACTTCTCTTTTGGATATCAAGCCAATTTTTTCTAAAGGAGTACACAGTTATAACATACTATTTTAAAGAAACAGGTAACAGTGTAAATAAGCAAAATTGGAATGCTAACACACAAGTGCACAGTTTTGGCTACCACAACATAAGTTTCACGGTCAAATTTGGCCACCACATTCAAAAATAAAATACTTTAATTTTTACTAGAATAAGAGAATGTTTTAGATCAGCAGAGAACTTTTTGAAGACTAATAAATCAGCCTGTAAAAATTTTAAAGGGTCACTAGATAAAAAAATTAAGAGACATTAACCATTATAATTTTTATTCTTTAGAAAAATGAGAACACTGATTGGCAAAAATAAAAAGTCATCAAGACAACAACAACAACAAACAAACAAACAAAAATGCAAAACTTTATAACACGACTTTATAATAACTTACACTAAATCCTAATAATTAGGTTTGAAAATAGCATCCCATTCAAAAATGTCACTTTTACCCTAAAGATTGCACTTGCAGGAGACTACAAGTTTGTATTTTAAACCTGTTACTTGATAGACACGATGGAAAACATAATAAGTAAATATTTCAGGGGTTGTACAGAAATTGTGAAAGAAAATCTTTTTTTCCACTCTAGCAATAAAGGCTTACGTTCAAAATCAATATATAGCTCCCAATAATCTTCCTTTAAAGATATCTGAGATGTTGTATGATAAAAGGCTGAAATTTGGTAAATCACCTCATTAATGTATGGGGTGAATTTTGCTCATTGGGATTTTTTTTTTGGTACAGGGGTCATATACAAATTTAAAAAGTGTAACTTTTTGTAAATGAATGAAAAGAATTTTTCCTTAATGGAGTATTATTTCTGATCTTATTCTGAACATTTTTTCAATTTACACCACCCACTTATCTCTAACAGATAAAGAATTAAAGCCTGTTACCACCTTTTTGGGACACCCTGTATAATAGTTCTAAAAAGTGATACTTTTAAAATCTACTTAAACACTATAATGAGAGAATTATAAAACACTATAATGATATTTTCTCTCCTGAGAGGATATATCTTAGGTATATTGATTTTTTAAAAATCAAATACAAACAAATAAATTTTTAACAAGTTTTTAATGACAAAGCTATTGGGCCAAAATAACAGGTTCATATTTGTCACATTTTAAAGCAAGAATTACATAGATTTAATACCGGGCTCTTGCCATTTATATGCACAAGCCAAAACTAAGACTGGAATTGCTGGTAAATTTACTGTTGAAGTACCTAATAGGTGAACCAGCATTGTTATTTAAGAAGAGTGGCACCTACCCTTGTCAGGAATCGAACTCAAGACTCATGGTGTGGTAAAATGATTGTTTAGACACTGCGCAACTCAGGCAGCAGAACTTTAATTTTCTCTTTCAAGAAAGATATGCAAGAAAAGGGAAGCGTGATTATCAAACCTCCGTGAAAATTCTGAAATTGAGTTTTCAGATTCCATGTATGTTACATTTTACCGCAATAATTCTACAGATATCTTTTTTTTTTTCTCTTCTTTCTTTTTTGAGACAGAGAGGGATATGTGAAAAGAAGAGCTATAGACAGCTTTGCACAAAAAAAAAATTTAAACTGGCAGCTAGGATACTAAATTGCACTCATCCCAATATACTGTTACATTTTTAATTTTTGACTATACTGTGTATAAGCAGAGGTGCTGACTTTTTAATTAAAATCTTAAACAAAATTTCTTGGCTTGAGTATATCTGGTAGTTCCCTCACCCACACACCTGGATGTTCCACAGCACTAACAGGTATTACAGTTTGAGAAGGTACAATCTAAATTTCTCCCTCAAATTGTTTTTAAATTGCTCTGATCATGGTATGTGGAATGATTTTTTAAAGTAAAATAAAAATTGTAAAAAAAAGTGAAAAAACTCACCACTTAAAATTTTACTCCATAACTGTTCATCACATTCCAGTAAAGTATTGTGTAATTTTTTTATGAAAGTATTGTACTTATCCGGATTACTTTCCTGAAAAAATAAAAGCAAAGCAATCACCATCCATAGACTTTTAAAAAAGTACACTTAGATTTAATTAATATTTATATTAACAAAAATAATCTGATGCTTGAATTTTATATTAAGAGCATTAGGATGGGTTGGGGGTAATTGTAAACACTTTTGATCACTTCTGAATTGATCATTCATACAAAGTAAATAAATAACTCTTAGTTTAAAAAAATGTCAGAATCTTAATTTTTTAACATTTAACCAGAGTTTTAAGCATTCTACTTTGCATTAAGGTTTCAGTTTAAATTTATAAGGGCCTGTTTACATTTGCCCCATATAGTATGGGGTAGTTGTGAACAGATATATTTCCATAAAGTAATGCATAATAACATGAAATATAATACCTTTTAATGTTTAGATATGTAATAACTATTTTTAATTAGTATATCATGTCTTAAATAAATAATAAAATATATCTTGGATGATAATAAACCTAAAGCATTTTATTTTGTTGAAGTACAAACATATTGGTTTATTTGATTTTCATTGTTCTATTACACTCAACAAAACCAAGAAATGTATACACAAGTTTCCTTTCATTATGCTTAATAGAGGCTGCAGTCAAAATAGCTTTCAAGGATGATAAATTTATCGAAAAATGTCATTTTCAACAACTACAAATGATGTATTTTCATTATTAATACTTTTCATTCCAGTGACTGTACATTCATCTTGTGTTATGGAATGTATAACACAAACATACTTGTAGGTAACCTTAATTTTATTGTTGGTAATAAAGTCGATTAATATAACTTCCAGGAATTAAATGCTGCAATTCAGGTTTTGCATATTGAACTTCCATAGTTTTCTTTTTTTAACACTATCAATCTTTTTTTTTTTTTTTTTTGGTATCATTAACTTTCTTTCTTTTTGGCTTTCTACCATTTACATCCTCATTTTTTTTCTCTTTGGAATAACATAAGATGCATTCATACTAAGTTGTGTTACTGAGGAATTGGTTTTTGCAACTATCCCAGGGAAAGATTTTTCTGGGGTAACTGTAAACAAGCAATAACTAAAATTTAGTCATAAACTTCAAAGAAAAATCATTATAATAAACTAAATTAAAATGTTTAAAAATATTTTTAAAGAAAATGAATTTATATCTCTATTTTTGAATGGTTGAGAGAATTTTTAATCCATCCTTACAATTCTGTATTTCACTTTCAGAGACCAAAACAAAATTTCATAAACAAAATGATGTTTCACAACAAAAGCGATTTATTAACAATGAATATCTATTGGTCTTTGAAGATGTAAATACTTCAATTTACAATAATTTGATGTTTTACTTACCTTTATAGAGGTATTTCTGAATTCTTTGCAAATTGATAAAAGTTTTGAATGATACATTTTCAGTTGAGAACTATCTTGCAAAATTTTAAAAACCACGTCTATAATTTGTTGACAAACTATTAAAGCCAGGGAGAAAAAAACTTAAATGAGAAGATAAAACACAAAAGAAAAAACTTGATTTTACACTCAGCTAAAAGTAAACTTCTTATTTGATAAATAAGAAGTTTGCAGATGGAATATATAATCACCAGACATGTCACTAATACAAAGAAACTGTAGCATACTATAAATGTATAAGTACTTTAAACACACTGTAATATGGCATGAATATTCAACTGAACATCCACTTAAAAAAATTAAATCAAATCAATCAACTAAGTTAATAAAGGTATCTGGAACCCCAATAAGCCTGACCAAACCATATTTTAAAGAGCATGTCTAGAAAAAGATGTTATTGGCTCTGGGGACACTGCCAGCATTTATAAAATAAATCTAACCTTTGACAAAATTAAATCTAAAGGAAGCTACATCGTTATCACTAAACAAAAAAAAAATCTGATGTGGACAACACATG